>PVKZ01000195.1:442623-1042623 GCA_004027375.1 Macroglossus sobrinus
GGGGGGGGAAGGCAATAGAGAGTACACATTGAGATATTGGAAGACAGTTTTTTGTCAGAGTGAGAGGATAAATCAAGCAGGCGAGAGTATAGAGAGATGCAAAGGACAGATTGGGATTTAGGAATTTATTCTACCAGCAAGGAAGCTATCAAAAGATTTAAGGAGGGTCACAATATGATCAAAGGACTTTTGGCTTTGGATGTGAGAACCATCTACTTTTCCCTTCACTTTTCTGTATTTTAAAATTTTTCCTCTCAGTAACTTCCAATTTCATTCAGAGTAAAAGCTAAAAGCCTTACAATGGAGTCAAAATGACCTATGAGACCCCATACAAGATCTAGTCTAAAAAGAACTCACCTCCTGCTCTTTGTCTTCTTATTCCACACCTTTTCTCAGACTGCAGTCATTCTCGGTCCTCAGGTACCTGGATCACCCTCTCTGTCTGAAACACCCTCTAAGTATCCACTTTCCTCCTTTGTGGGTCTTTACTCAAATGTAACCTTCTCAGTGACAACTTCCTCAGCAATAACCACCTATACATACACATAAGCTATTTTTATTTTTTATCCTTAAGGCTTAGCACCATCTAAGTAAGGTTCTATGGTATAGATTTCCTGTACCCTCTACTCACCAGAAGGTAAGCTCCCTGAAGTCAGAAGTTTTTGTCTGTTCTGTTAGCTGCTCTATCCCTAGAGCCTGGATCACTGCCTGGCAGACAAAAGAACTCAATAAATATTTATAAAATAATTGAATGTTCTATGTAAGCAGTATAAAAACCTCCATAAACTCAGACTGCAAACAGTCGTAACTGCTAGAGATCACCCAGATGTGAAATCCAAGACCTCTTGAGTCTTTGCCCAACCCTCACACCCCAAAATTACTCTGTCCCTACGAATTCAGTCCTCCTGGCACTTACCTTGTGTTCATTCTGCCATTGTTTCTTGCTGTACCACTATAGGTGTCAATATAGAGAAATGGCCCTTCACAGCCTTAGCAGAGGATGCCGATGCTTCTCCTAAGAAAAACCTTGGAATTTTGTCAGAGTCTGTCTGACACCACACTCCCCTTTCTCAAGGAAGTTGGAGGTTTATTGTCGTTATTTTCCTTCAATTCCTACTATCTTTCCAGCCAAAGAATGCTGGTGTTGGGGAGGACCTAGTCAGCCAAAAAGAACTGCCTACCTACAAATCACCAGCAGGAGCGGTTGAGCAGGAGGCTTCTGTTTCCTTCCTCCCAGGAGGTCTTGACCTCTTTATGCAAATAATTTACTTTCTCCCTGGAGATTAGCTTTGTATACCTGGGCCTCAGGGAGGGGCAACTGGAGTGGAAAAAACGTTTAGGAGTGTCTCACTCTTACCTATATTTGCATAACTGAAAGGCCCACTCACGTAACTCTTTGCAGCCCAAAGATCTGTTTCTCATCCTTTAAAAACAGAAACTGTTCCCTGTAAATTCATACAGATAAAAATAATCTCATCTTAATCTGGAAATTCACAAATCTTAATTAAGAGTTTGGGATTTCAGCAGAAAGCAAAAATGTCATATAGTAAAATTCATTCTTGAAAATTATCCAAATTGCCCATAAAGTATAGTGTAGTGTAAAGTATAGTGTACATTGTTTTGTGTATATAACCTTGCACAATAATATGTATATATAAATGATCTGCTGCTTGTCAGTAGTCATAAAGTAGATTTTTCACATGTTTCACCTCTTAAGGCACTTCAGAAAGTGTATGGAGACTATAACTTGTTGGCTTTTCCAGATTCATCATCTTAAGATGGAATCTAGTAACCACTCTCTTTGTTACAGTTTTTCTAAAGCCCTCAGTGAAATCTTTAATTCTTCCTCAAGGAGTTGAAGACCCACCTATCTGACACCCAAATAATGTATTCATGATTAAAGAATCCTTAAAATCCTTGCCACATTATTTCCATAGGTTTTGCCAAAATGCAAGGCTCTTTGAGGTTTGATTGAAACCATTGCCTACAGGCATCAGCTCATGGAGTGAAGAGGCCTGCCAGCACTCTCGCTGTTTATATTGTTCTCGCTCTCCACAGCTTCTGGACTTTAATTCTCAGATGTTAAATGTACTTATAATGCAATATAACAGACTAGAATAGTTTTTTATATTAGAAAAAGAATGTTTAAGGAAATGCAAAACAGGCAAATAAACCATCCATCTTGACATTTCCCTGCTCACAAACCTTCAGACTATTTCACCTATTAAAAATATCTATATTTCTTAGTTTGGCTGTAAAGGCACATTACAGTTGGACTCCATAAAATCTTTGAAACCATTTTTCCTATACACCCTATTAACCCACTAAAGTATGCTTTTCTCTTTCTTCAATGATAACCTTTATTCTTCCATGGTCATGCCATTTCTATCATCAATATTGCCCTCCCTCATCGAAAACCCACCCCTCTTTCAAAGTCAAAGGTAAATGTTCACGCCATCAAAAAGTTTTTATTGAACATACCATCTGTAAGTGATATTCATGCACCCCACAGATATTTAGGTCCTAGCGTATGCCAGGCACTGCTTTGAATGTTTGTATTTAATAACTCAAGGATGACTATTACCATCCTCATTTTAGAGGTGAGGGGATTGATGCACAGAGAAATTAAGAAGTTTGTTCAAGGCTACACAAATGATGAAACTGGATCTATGACCAAATTGTATGGCTTTAAGTATCTACCTCTAAATCAAAGATTTTCACTAAATGCATTCTTGAAAATGTTTTTTTATTAAACACGTATTCATAAAGGAGATTATAATTCCCCTTGGGAAGAGTTTTAACAAAGGATGTTTTCCTGGCCGTTATCAATGTCAAATCATGGATATGACAAATATTAAGCTCTACAAGAAGAGTAGAATTTTATAATCCTCTAAAATGGTATATGGAGAAGAGTCATCCAAGCTCATCAGATCTCACCTTCTCCTTTTATGGATGAAGGAATAGAGATCCAGGTAAGAGAGAACAGAAGCTCAGATGGGTTTCTTTCTTTACTCAAGACCATACTGGTTTACTCCTCTTGCCTCAGCCATCCCACCTGATTCATCAACATGACTATTCCCAAAATAGGAATTTCCTAATTTACTCCCAAATTCCTTCTTCCTTTCTTTGTACAGCCCAGTCCCTCTATATTCAATATTGACTGCCTGCCTTTAGGTAGTAAATTACCCACCCCTTCTCTCTGAGCTCACTTGTCACAGTGGAATGTGTGAGGAACTATGTGAGGCTTATCCAGGAGAAACTGTACTCACCTAACAAAAGTGGGATGTTCAGTCATGCATAGCCATGAAACAATTATAACAAAAACCCTGCCTATTAACATAGCTTCCTCTGAGTTAATGAAATTTCAGGCATTTAAGGGAAAATTCTCTGTACTCTTATCACATCACAACCTACTCTGCATACGTGTCAATCCCACTCTTCTAGAGGACAGGAAACAGGAAACCATTCCCAGGGTCCTAGTGTGGATGAGGCAGGGGAACAACCTGAGCACAGCTGTGCTTTTAAGACTTTCAGAACAGACAACAGAGTGAGTCTAGGTAAAGTTGTGAAGTTTGAATTGGTACTCTCCTGTGGACAAAAAGGGACTTTATAATAAAGCTAGTCAAAGTAACTTCCCAGGGTGATCTGATCATGAATCTCTAACTGGGCAGGTAATGGTGGGCAGTCACACCTCGGGCCTATAACTTTCTTAGTAAAAGGTTATCTTTATCTTAAGCAACCCTGTCCATTATTTTTGTGCATATTAATTAACACACCTTTGAAATGCCACTCCCAAGAGAGCACATTTTGTTAACTGTTCTGTAATCCAATCATGGAGATTTTCCTGCCTTGCTTTCTCCCACTTTCCTGTAATCTTGCTTATGTTCTCTCCTTAATTGCAGATGTATAAAGGGAACTGCAAACTGTCATTCTGGAAAGCATTTGTCCCAGTCTGTTGTGATCTTGCTTCCAGGTGTGTCTTTTGTTTGGTTCAAATGAACTCTAGGTCTATAGCCATACCACCCAGAACATGCTGGATCTCGTCTAATCTTGGAAGCTAAGTGGGGTCAGGCCTGGTTAATACTTTAATGAGAGACCACCTAAGAAGACTGAGTGGAAAGAAGAAAAGGAAGGAAGGAAGGAAGGAAGGAAGGAAGGAAGGAAGGAAGGAAGGAAGGAAGGAGAAAAGAAAAAGAAAAAGAAAGAAGGAAAGAAAACTCTAGACAACTCATAAAATTTTTCTACACGTTTGGGCTTTCTTACATCAAAATTCCTTTCTTCCTTGGTACTTTATTCCTACCTGTGATGTCCTTATATTACATTTCCCTACACATCTAGTCTTCTCCTTCTGTTCAATGACACTCCTTAGAACTGCTTCAGATTATGCTCTGGCTACCAAAAGTGCCCACCCTGTAACACTCCTATTCCCACCTAACATCCAGAGATCTTTAACCTCAAAATTGCTTCTTTCTTTGAACAAAATACCCATTCCCCAAGTAAATTCAAGTTTAATCTTATGAAAACATGCTCTTTTAAACATACTTTACATTTCTATGTTTCAAAATAGCCAAAGTGGGCAATAGCCCAAAGTCTTTGTTGGAATTAGAAAAAGCACTTCTCATGATGCTTTGCTTCCATCTGTCAGAATATTGTCTTTATATTAGTTTTGTTAAGTCAACACATTTTTCAGCCATATGTCTGAAAAATGTCATAATAAACATACAAATCTGTGATGTCCGCAGTGTGACTCATGCTGCCTTTGTGCAGTAGCTCTGTTAATAGAGTCAAGGGCTTCTTTTCTTTTTTATTTTCTGTCCTTTGACCCTTCCAGGAAGTAGTGAAAGCAGACAGGACAAGGAAGAAATCAGGACACTGCTCAATTAACTCAGTATGACTTTGAGCATATTTCATACCTCCCTAAGTCTTTTTCCCCATCTTTGAATTTGATATAATGCCAACCTTGCAAAGAAGCTGAGAATTAAATAAGATAGTTGATGCAAACCCAATATATAGTAACTTCAATGTAAATTAGGTGAATCTAAATGTTTCAGCATGTCTAATTAGTAAAATTTCAAACTAATTGGAGAAGATATTTAGGGTCACATTGCTCGGTCTACGTCCCCTTTGAGATCCGCCCCCAGAAGATGAAGAATGAAGGGGAAGGTTTGAGCTACAAAAGGAAACATTTGTCTTTTTTCAAGATTTCCCTTCTCCGCTTCCCTTTCTCTTCTCCTTTTATACTGAAAGGAGGAATTAGTCACTCTCAAACTTAAACCTCTCTTCTTACTTTTTACTACATTCAATTTTACTTCTGGACTATCCTTTTTAGTTGTTATTCTACTTTGAAAGGGGCCATTTTTTCCTGAAAGAGGAGAATTGTCTTGCCCTAAATGCAAAATGCCAAAGTCTACCTTGAGGGTATGCCCCAACCAGGAAATTTCAAATCCCAACCCTATGGATTCCTCTAGGTCAGTTATCAAATATCAGCTGAATTTTCTGCTCAGATCTAGTTCACATTTCCCCTATTCTCAGATGACCCTCCAAAATGCCAGAATTGCCTTCAGTACACATTAAGTATAGTTATTTACATCACCTGCTCACTACCTGTATGTCTAAATTATAGGTAGCACAGTGATAATGTATGTTATTAAATACGCATGAGATTAATGCTGTAGTGCCTCTTGTTTGTTTCTTAAAACATGGAACCCTGTTCATGTATTTATAGTCTTCATAGTTTTATACAGCACAGGCACCTGCTCACATCTTTGAAATAAATAATAGAAGAAACATTATCCTAAAATTGCTATTGTGATTAATACAGCCACACATTTTTCTTTTTTAGTAGGGAAAAACATATTTGTAGAAAGAAAAAAATGAAAAAAGGGAGATTATTAAAAGTCTTATGACATTAAGACATCAATCAAATGTAAAAGCAAAAAAATAGAAATGCTATATTTCTCCATGTAGAATATAATTAGTTCATATTGCACTAAAACTAAATAAAATGTGCAACAAATCCTAAACAAGCATTCTTTTTTAATCAGCATACTGAGAATTACAGTGTAAAGGTCAATTTTGATCTGCAATCATACCACAGAATTTCATTTTAAATGAAGAAGACAATTTGTTCATTTTTGCATGACAAGCAGTGGAATATTTCAAAACTGTGTAAAGGAAAATCTAATTTGTTTATATATAGTTTATTTTATTTTAAATATAAATTATATAACGAACTAAAATAAGGGTTTATTAATGTAGTTCTTACATAATTTACATCATAGAAATCATAGACCATACATGAACCATCTAGATTCAGAAAAAAATACAATTTAGTTGCTTGACAATTATATACTAAGTTCTGAGGCTGAAGATATACCTATTCAAATATCTAGAAAACCAAAATAAATTTGTCTATAAAATCTACAAAAGGATAAATACATTCATTACTGTCCTTGTGTTTATAAATACGACTTGTTCTACAAACATTTGAAATAAAAATGTAAAAACCCTCAGTTTTATCCTCATACCAATGTACTTCTATTATTGAAAAAAGAGAGTAATAAATCATGGACTATTATAATATCACTGAAGCAAAAATTAGAATTTATAATACATATTAATGAGTATATTTTCTTGTATATCTGTGGTATTCAACTAATTTGGAGATTCCTGTAATACCTTGTGGTCAGAGTTATTATGAGTTTGGATCATAAATCAGAGAACATAGAGGCATTTGCAATCTTCCCAGTCAGAGCTGGTGTTACCTATAGCATCAGATCATCTTTTACCTATATTGCTGTTCCTGAAAGTTTCCATGCCTTGGTTTCCTCATCTGTAAAATGGAGACAATAGAATGATACATACATCATATGGTTGTTCTGAGGATTAATAAGTTAATGGCTATAAAGCACTTGGACCAGCTGCCGACACAGAAAATGAATTAATAAATGTTGGCTATCATGACCACCGCCACCACCACCATCATCCTCATCCTGATCCTCCTCCTCATCATCATCATCAATCTCATTGCTTCTGTTCTTGCCCCCTATAGTTCATTTTCCATACAGTAGCCAAAAAGATTGTGCAAAGATATAACCTAACTTATATATTTCTCCATTCAACAAATATTAATTGGTCATTGTGCTAGTTTTTAAACTATGCTGACAAATTCTTGGATACTTCTCTCTTTAAGAGGTGGAACCTAGTTCCCCTCCTTTGAGTGTGGGCTGAACTTAGTGACTTATTTTTAACAAATATAATAAAGCAGAAATGATAGTGTACAACTCAAGACACTAGGTCATAAAAAAGTACTGAGGCTTCCACTCTGATCTGTCTCATCATTTTCCAACTGCTATGTTGAAAGCAGCCTCAGGAGAAATGAAGAAACTGAGGCCTCTGGCCAACAGCCATATGGAAGCAGACCCTCCAGCTTCAGTTAAGCTTTCAGATGACTGCAGCCCTGGCCAACAATGACTGCAAACACTTAAAGGCCCTGAGCCACAATCACCCAGCCCAGCCCCTGCTGAATTCCTGATCCTTTGAAACTATGAGATAATAAATGCTTATTGTTTTAAGCCACTAAGTTCCATGGAATAGATAACTAATAAAATCACCCACTATGTCTTAGACAATGTCCTAGGCATTGGGGAGACAATGATGTATAGTGCAGACAAAATCCATGTCCTCATGCAGCATTTACATTCTAGTGGAGCTGACAGAACATAAACAAGTAAAAAATAATAATAATAATAATAATAAAGTTAGGTAACAATAAATGCTCTGAAGGAAAAATAAAGCAAAAGAAAAGTATAGAGCATCCCTGGGGATTGATGAGGAAACATGATGGGGGATGGGGGAAAGAAGCATTATTAGATAAGCTATATAAGGAGATGGCTATAAGCAGAAACCTGAATGATATGAAGGATGGAGCCACACCATTAAGTGGAGAAATAGTATTTTTGTTTTTGTTTTTGTTTTTGTTTTTGTTTTTGTTTTTGTTTTTCCAGGCTGATCAAATAAGAAAGGCGGAAAAAAGTTTGACATATTCTAAGAAGAGCCAGAGGCCAGTGTAGCCAATGAGGAGGAACCAGGGAAAGAGTGGTGTGAGGTAAGGCCAGTGAGTAGGCAAGGCACCATGTAGCTTCCCTGCTTGAACCTGCCCAAAGCCAACAACTGAAATGGGAAAAACACCATGCTCCTTCTGTGGGCCACAAGGCCTGCCTCTCTCACCTCATCCCCTAGGTACCCCTCAGTGCATCCTGGTCACACTGGCCTTTGGCTAGGATTTATCACCCTCCAAACATATCTTGTTCAATGGCTTATATATTTATTTCTGTCTCTTTCTATTAGAGTGTAAGCGACACCAGAGCAGTAGACTCCCAAAACCTTGCTGAATGAAAGAAAGGAGTGTCTTTCTTTAAGACACTGGTAACAATTGCAGCCTAGCATACTCTACTACAAGGGCTTGCAATAAGTAACCTTGGTACAGAAGAGCAAAGCAACACCTATAGGACGGCGGGCCAGTTGTGAGCCACAGATAACTGGAACTGGCAGTTTGAGTGGACATCCATGGACTCATGGGATTCCAAAAGTTATATATTTTTGGCTCTAAGCAGATATGTTTTTTCCCTCTTAGTGCAAAATAAAGATAGAAATACACAAACCTATCAAATTATGATTAAGAATTATTTTTCTTAAAAGGATACATAATTTATTTTATTTTAAATATTGGCATAATATATTAAAAGTTATTGAAAGCTTCAGACAGAGCAAAATTCAAATCCTGTCATCTGCTTCCCATGTGACCTTGAGAAAGGTACTTAATTTAATTAAACCTCAATTTTTTTATCTGTAAATGAAGAGATAAGAATGCCTACTTCATTGAATTGTTGGGAAAATTCAATTAGATGCCAGGAAGTAGTAAAGTGCTAAAAACAAATGGCTAAATCAGGAGCTTTACATTTTTTTCTGGATGTTGGTGTTCAGAATGGATTAAGAAGGAAAGAGACTAGAGGAAAAGAGATTAAGTTAGATAACAGGTACAAAGTGGAGTAAGACTTGAATTAATAGTGTTCATTTACTTATTTAGTAACATTTATTAAATGACATAAATAAGTGATTGAGGATATAGATAAATGGAAGAGAAGAGACATAGAATTTAAGATAATACATGTAGATATGAGATCATCAAGGAAGACAATAAATCCCCATTACTCAGGCATGGGTTGCACATAGTAACTTCCTTCCAAAGAGGGCAGAATCAAGGTAGAGGGTAGAGGGGAGAGTAACTTTACGGTAGAGAAATTACAAAACGTTATCTCAGCCAAGTGAACAAGGTGAATATCAACAGTGATAAACCATGTGATACTATATAACCTTGATATGATAATGATGAAAATGGTGGTTTACCTCTGTGGTTTTCCTCCCACAAATCCATAACCCCAGTCTAATCATGAGAAAAACAGCAGACAATTTCTAAGATAGGTGTATTCTACAAAATAAACCAGTACTCTTCAGAACTTTCAAGGTCATCTAAGGAATGACCACAACCACAAAGAGCCTAAGACGACATGGTAAGTAAATGTACTGTGGCATCCTAGTTGGGATCCTGGAACTGAGAAAGACATTTAGGTAAAAACCAAGGAAATCTGAAGAAACCATGGACTTTAGTTAATAATGATATATTAATACTGGTTCATTAATTGTTACAAATGTACCATACTAATATAAAGGATTAATTAATAAGGGAAATTGGATATAGGATATATGGAAACTTTCCATACTGTGTTCTTAATTTTTCTGTAACTCTAAAATGATTCTAAAAAATAAAATATATTTTTAAAAATTCAATTAGAAAATGAATGTAGAAAGTTTATAGAAAGTCTTCAATATGGTATCTACTATTCATTGTAGATATTCTAGTTTATTTAATTTTAGCCATCATTGATAGTAAGACAATCATTATGTTATGGGCCAGTAAGAAAGAAAATCTGTCAGTTAAACTATGATACAATGCCTTAAGAATGGTCCTGTGAGAGACATGAATTGGTCACGCCAACCTCCCATTGCTTCGAAATATATTTGACCAACTTTGAGTAATTTAGCATGTTCTCTAGCTCTCACTTGCATTGCTTGGCTTTTAATAGGCAATCCTCTGCATATGTCTTGGTAATAAGTTAAAACATAACTTCTTTATTTGTGAGTATCTTACTTTCTGCCCCTCATAAGGGATTTGATCATTCCTTTGCAACAAAAATATATGGAATTAGTTATTCCTTGAATGACAAATTTTCACTTCACGAAATATTAGATTTATGCCCTGCTGCTGCTCTGTCTGTGCCATTCTGCATAAACAATAAATTTTTGTTTTAGTGAAAAATATTGTAAGGTATATAAATGTAGAATCACTATATTGTACATCTTAAACTAATATGACATTGTATGTCAATTATACTTTACTAAATTTTTTTTAAAACAATTAATGTGATGACAATTTGAACAATTATGACCAAGCTCACAAAGACAAGTAGGCAATGACAACCAGGTCACAAATGCTGCCTAGCAGACAGTAATTCTAAAATGTCTTGGATTATATAAAATATAAGTGGCATCCTGATTCTAGAAATGTTAGAACATGAAAAAGAAATGTATGTCCTAGAGAGTTTGGATAAGCAACTGTAGGATAGACTTAACGGAATAAATTGCAAGATTAAAAGGAATAAGAAAAATCTATTTTTATTTACTGAGAAAGATATCTAAGACACATTGTTGAAAAATGTTAAATTACATATGATTTACTTCTGTAAAATAAAAAAAATTAATGTTTATATGTACTCAAATCTATATAATTATTAATAGTAACTACTACTGAGAAGTGGGATTAATTTTGTTTTGTTTGGATTTAATCATTTTACTCACATAATCAGTAAAATAAAGATTTTCTTCACATAATCAGCAAAATATATAAATAATCAGGAAAATAGAACCTTAAAGTAATGTTAATAATTATCTTCTGGTAAAATTTCTTCATTTAAAGACTGTTTTTAAGCAAAAAAGTTAGTTGTACCAGAAACAGTTCTGGGTGTTTTTCCATACATTCTCTAACAACAACAACAACAACAACAAAATTGATTACCCATTTAGCATAGATATTATAAGGAAAGTTCCCACATAGAAAAGAATTTTGAGCTAGATCTATACAATTATTTTTGGTACTGTTGTGATATAATGATAAGCAACTATTAAGTATCTAAAAGACTGTGTACTAATGTATGACTCATTTTAAAACATCATTTTAGGTAATATCATGCTCCTATTGAAAATATACTTAGTAATGTATCCTAACTCAAAGATTTTAAGAATAGAAATATACCATCACTTTTTCATTTAAGGGAAATAAATTAATCAATGGCTAAAAGAAGAAGAAATGTACTTAGTAGAACCAGGTATGTTCATTTTAGTTCAGTCTCTCTCTGTTGGTCACAAATGTTCAAAGAATGAACTGACTTTCATACTGTTTTGCTATGAAACACTTTGTAAGTAATGCAAATATCGAACCACTATGCTGTATACCTGGAACTAATATAAAATAATATTAAATGTCAACTGTAATTGAAATAAATTTAAAAAGGGGGGAAGGTGAAAGAGAATAAGAGGTTTGAATTTCCAGGTATAAAACAAATAAGTCATGGAGAAATAATATACAGCATTGGGAACAGACAATAAAATTGTGATAGCATTGTACTGTGTCAGATGGTTGCTGGACTTATTGTGGTGATCACTTCTTTTGGTATATAAATGTTGAATAACTATAGTGTACACTTGAAATTAATAAATATTTCATATTAGTTATATTTTAATAAAATCTTTTTTAAAAAGAATGAACTACAGCTAATTTGACAAAAAAAATATTAAATCCTCTACTTACGCATATTTAAACCACAGAGGCATCTACATTTATGCACACAAGTAGGACCTATTCATTCCCATTGTTACAACAGTGCTTATATAGAGTTGACATAATTCCAAATTATGTAAGCACCAACCTAAGCAAATTAGGAAGTGTTGCTTTTCCTGTATTTGCAAAACAAATGCAACATTTAAAAAATACAGCCTAACACTGTTTCAACTTTTGAAATGAGGAAACAGTCGACAAGCTTCAGGAAATCCTAGACTAGATATTTTTAAGTTCCAGAGAAATCACAGTTGTGCTTCTCTTTAAAACAAGACTTTTCTAAAGAAGAATTATGACTAATCAAGTGTGAGTGCATGAGCACATGCAGGAAATTGGATAAAAATCCAACAAATCAGGAATGAGTTCAGAAAATCTCTGGGGGGTTGTGTTCCTTGCAAGTACATAAACATCTTTCTGAATGTTAGTGTAAAGAGTTCTCCAAAATTGGCATCATTTGAAGATGGCACCATTTAATACGTGACCATTTTTGTTATTCTTTTTTTTGTGAACATAAAAAATATTTTGAAAAGTAAAGGAAATGAATTTGTAAACATTGAGTATATTATAGTTTTAATATTTTTTTATTCCTGAGTCACAGGAGCAAAAATAAACTGATTCCTTAGTATTATTTAATTTGCTACAACAAAAATTTGCTTTAAGGTTTTGCAGACCACAACTACTGTAATGTCAACAAAAGTATCTATATTGTTCAGTAGAGTTTAACTTCTTATTAAATGTTACAGAATAGTTCTATTTGTTGCTGAAATACTGGCTGATATTACAGCTTTGCATCAGTCCTTAAGAATTATGTTACAAAAGGCCCAACTTTGCTTATGTTTCTCTTTGTTTCTCAGTTTTTAAGTATTTAATGTAACATACTGTTAAGGTTGACATTCAGGAAAAAGATAAATTACTGAAAATGACAAAGTATTAAGTAGAAAAGAAGTCGACTCCTATAGTGGACAAATATAAAAGGATTATTTTATTTCATAAGACCAACACTGTAAGATTTTAAGTACATCTTTACAGATAAGTAATTCACTCTATTGTAAAGGAAAATACATTAAAGAATCTTCAACTGAATTCTTAAACTGAGATTTATATAATACCTTCTTTCCCTTATATTATGAACATTCATAATAAGAAATTAAAAACCTAATGTATAAAGATTTCAACCCACTTTTAACATATACTTTTAAAAATTAAGAACTCATACATAAAAAGTTAGTTTGCTTTATATAAATCAGAGAAATCATTAAGAAAAAGACCAACTTGATCCAAAAAAAGACAAAGATATTTATCCTACAGATATGCTCATATATTTGTGAAATAATGTATATAAAGATATATTATTTGCATCACTGTTTATAATACCAAAAGATAGAAACAATCTAAATGTCTGTCAATAGGAACCCAGTTAGATAAATTATGTTATGTCAATACAATGGAATACTGTGCAGCCATTAAAATAAATATTAAGCAAATTTCTGTGTATTAATATGGAACAATCACCAAACTATACTGTAAAAAAAGAGCAAGGTCTAGAACATGGTTAACATGCTCCCATTAATGTAGAAGACAAAGATTTATGGATATGTGTATATATGCAAAAACATAAAATACCTCTGAAAGAATAAATAAGGAACTAATAACTGTGTTCTCCCCAAGAAATGACCTGGATAAGTAGAAACCAGAGGAAAAAAGATTTCCTTTTTACTGTATATTCTCCATCTTTTGAAGCACTTGCTCTGAAGGATATGCCTTTGATTTCCCAAAAGATTGGTGGCATTGACTTAAGGACTGCAGATGAGACTGCCAGCTATGATTCCCACCAACATGAGAATCCCATTGAATTACAAAGATGGGGTGCGGCAGCAGCCGATGGCTTGGAGAGATCAGGCAAATCTTTAAGAAACTGATCAATTTCCATTTCAACTTTATGGAGCTCTCTTCTTTTATTTTTCAATATCTTTTCATTCCTAAAAAAGCTTCTACCTTTTGTTCCATCCTGAGAAATCTATCCCTTACATCTGTAATATAAAAGAGGGGATTTCTAAATTTTAAAATTGTAAAACCCATTTTAAGTCAATATTTTATTCAACATTTATATTCACTTTTGTCAACTGAATCAAAGGGAACAATAAAGCCATTTTGATAAATGTGAAAAATAGAAATTAGAAGTTATGTATAATATCTATCTTATAACTGCTTCTGTCTTTAATTGATTTTTATGCTTTGTTTTGGTGATATAGTATCATAATACTCATCACACAAATACATAGTTACAAGGACTAATAGGTATTTTTTTTTAAAGCAGCATACTTTGGAACTTCAAGTTTTTTTTAAATGAAGCTCATTCAGAAATACAAAGATTTGAGATAAAAAGTTTGTTTCAAAATTGTATCATTAATAACACCTAATAATTATTTTATCTTATAGAAGTCAAATGAGAAATACCCCAAATTTACAATAATCATGGAATCAATCTACAATAAGATATAATGAGATGACAATTGATGCTATGCATTACAAATTAATTTTTGTCCAATGCAAATGGAAAACCAGAACCAGACTCAGAAAGCAAAAAGTGAGTTGCCTGAATCAAAAAGTAGTCTATTGGCTTATAAGTCACACATCTTTTGGCAAAACAAAATTGTAAATTTAGCAAAATAATATTGATGTCTTATTAGTTGACAGAAGAAATTTGACTCATATAGAATTCTATTTTCTTCACCATGTTTAATATAATGCATATTGTGTCCCCCAAAGAGGTACACTGCTCAGAGATCCTTTCAAGAGAGAACTTGCTAAGAAGTATGAGCAGCTAGCTAATAGTCTCCAGCTGCAGTGACATCAGGATCTGTTACCGCCTCCAAACCCAGGGCACACTCTTCCCAGGCAGCTCTTGGCCAATGACCAAGCATGGATGGCTTTTGGCTAAAGGCTTGGCCATTTCTGCCCGACATAGAACTCCTGTATTGGCAATCTTTGCATTGCAGCTCTCTGTTGGAAGGGCCAAGACTTTCTCATAGTTACATCACTGCTCAAAGCTACTTCTATTCGATTCTCAGTTCTTCCCTTGCTCCTCTTACAGGTGTCAGACCTTCATCACAAATTCACTTCTCCTGTTCTCTCCCTTTTATCTTTCACAAGCCTTATCCCTAATAACACTCTTGCACTCTACTCTGTCTTGATGTCTGCTTCCCAGGGGACAGAAATTGATATATGTAAGTTAAAAATATATTCACTATCTTTAGAACACATTTTAATTAACAAATATCAAACACATAATCTTCACTCATCTCTTTTTATTTTCTTGTTTGAGGCTTGCAGATAATACAACTTATATAACCACACTAACACATTTGTTTCCTTTTTGCCACTTAGTTTATTAAAAGGATTCTACCTGTATTTGCAGTTTGAAAAATCATTTCCCAAATAGTCCATTCCATCTTACCATTACTCTGTCGTTCTTTTCTTGGCAAAAGATACCTAAAACATTATACCATTTTTTATCATAAAAGTGATACTACTAAGATATCCAATTAGCAAAAAGCTTCTTCCCATTTGAGACAACAGCCCAATTTGTTGAAACAAGTGCTTACTGTAAATTCAAAATATTTGTTACTGTTTTTTAAAATGTTAGAGAAGTTTGCAAAGATGGCTTTTTTATTTGTTGATTGTGAATTCCACATTCTAAAACTGTCAAATATTTAACATTCAAATCAAAGCAGAATGTGAAAATCAGCAGTAATTATACCAACTTAGTAAACATTTATCAGGACTGCTTACCAACCCTCATCCCTCCACTTAAAACAGAAATTTCCAATTCAGAAACTATAAATTTTCTGACACTAAGGCATCATCGTGAATCTGCCTGTCATGTTTATTACGACTACAGTACACAGCTCCCAGAAAATGGCTTCACACGACTTAAAAGCACAGGGGAAAAAAAAGTTACATTATCCTTTCAATGATACCCTACCAAAAACTCAGAGATAAGTTTAATTTGAGTTTGTTTTCAAGACTGTTGAAAATAGGCTGATTGCAACACAGGTGTCAGATTGCTTCTCTCTGTGTCAACTTCGAGTTCAAATTTAGGAAGTCATTCAGCCGTCAGAACACGTTGTACAAATTAACAATAAATTTCTAAGCTGAAAATACATTTTAAAAGATCCAAATTTTGCCTAAGCTGTTCTTTCCCCCCATTTCATTATAGGTGTTTTAAAAGTGATTGTTACTCCCATGATTCACTGGGGGTAAAGTAACTTATCAGAGGCAAAATTTGGAAAAGTATACAAAAAAATATTCTTGGTTTTCAATGTTTTGAATACTCCTAGCAATGGACAGCTTTTCCAGCAAGATACCGAAGGGAAGCAATTGTTGATTCCCTATTACAATTATTTTATTAAATTGAGTGACTGTTGTGTAGCAAGACACTAAAGGACTAAGACAAGGGACAGGTAAGTTTTGATGATCATAAAGTATAAAGCATGAAGCACCACTTGGAGAGGGAAGGAGTCACAAGGGTGAGTAGTGCCCATAGTGGCAGAAAAGCTTGGGATGTGGAATGATTCTGGAAGCTGTATAAACTCACTGGGGAACTTAAATAGGGCAAAATGCATTTTCAAAAGTCTGGAGCTTTTTTGCCAGAGGTTGTAGCAATATGCTTTCTCTGTTTCTCAACTTGTGTGGGCCTGATCCTAGGAATCAAATTGCGGACACATGATTTGTTGATGGAGAAGACAACAGCATCAAGTGGTACCCCAGGGTGGGGGCTGGAAGAATTAATGCCTTCTTGGATTACATAAATTCTTAAGAGACTCTCATTTAATTTCCTAATTTAAACACACAAAAATGGTTGAAGTCAGCCAGACTGGTTGCAAGAGGTATTTTTCAGCTTAGCGTTCCTCTGTCTCTGTGAAATTACAACATTTTGTGAAGGTTCGTAGTATGTCGTTGCCTACTGAACACTAAACAGAACTTTCTAACAATACTGTCATTGATTTTGAACATCTGTAATTCTGATGTGAAGCCTGGTACTAACAGATCAATTCTACTTTCTTCAGGTGTGTAACAGATACCTGTTTTCCATAATGATGAATGAAGAAAGGCATATCCACACTGAGAAATCATTAGTAGGTAGTAAATTAGTTTGTTCTTCAGATCTGGAAGAACTGTAATTAAGTACTTAACCATTTAATTAGATCTTCTCTAATTAGATTGTGTTATTATTTACAAAGAAATTAAGCATTTTAAATAAATAAAAATACTTTGAATAAACAAAATAATCAAAATAGTTTTATATGAATGACTCCCTAGAAATCCTCAGATAAAAAAATGTTTGTTCAAAGTTGCTTCTATTTTATAAAAGATCCCAAGTTATTGTCACCATTCATTCTTCAAAGCCCAGCACAGGTTCTACTCCCCCATAAAATTCCCTCCACAGACTTCAACTGCAAAGATTTCTCCCTCCGCTGAATTCATTCATTTTAGCTTAGTACCTAATTACCCTACTGCAAGTCAGTTTAAGATTTCAAACTCTTTGGAAACTGAAACCATTTTTCGTTGCTCCTCAGTCAAAGCTTAATACAATGTCGAGATCATTTTAATAGTCAGAGACACTGTGCTAAGCATTGTATAATATGATCCTCACAATCACTTTCTAAGGATCTATACCTATCCCCTTTTTAGCAATAAGGAAATTGAGGCAGAATTGAATTTACAACACAGTGAGCAAGTAGTGAGCCAGGGCTTTAAACGGGCGGTCAGAAGCCAGAGCGCAGTCTCTTAACTACAGTGCTATAAAAATATAAGAAAAATAAATAAACGGTGGCTTTGAAAGAAAACTAAACAGTGCTTTGTTCTATTCTAAATGATAATTATGTTTACTCAAACTAGAAACCTTTAAAGAATCAGATCTTTGAAAAATGAATACAAATAAAAAATTCTCTAAATCAATGTATGACTATTAAATAAAATGTAATTGGAGAGAACATAAAAAACTATACCTAAATAAGTCTTTTGAAAATTAATATTAGTAGAGGTTAAAAGGCAAGTCCTGGACTCTCTTAACCATATTGGTATGAGAAAGCAGTATTAAGTGAGAGAGAAATAATTCTTATGCTCAAATACCGTGAAACAAAATGCCTAAACAGATCTTTGTTTCAAGTGTTAGTGAAAACTTAAATTAGGTGAAATTGCAATTCCATCTATGTAGTTATACTGAGGTTATTGGTGGAAAGGGTAAAAAGCAGCATGACCCAGTGTTGCATATTTCCAGGAGTTTGTTTCTGCAACACATTTCGGCCACATTCTATTTTTATACGAACCTCAGGGAATCAGGACTGGGAAATAAGTCTCTAAGGACACATATCAGAGTAAGTTTTTCTAAAGTCAACCAGTACTTATTAAGTCTTTTGTGAGCCAAGCACTGTACTAGGTACTTTAGGCATTGCAGAAACAAAAACAAAAACAAAAAACCCAAACCTAATTTTGTGTTTAAAAAAAAAAAAGCAGAAACTTAATGGTTTTCAAAACCCAAGTTCTTTTTTCATTAGGTGCCTCCCATGTTCTAGTTTCCTTAAATGCATATATTTGTTACAGTATTAATTAATGTGGAATGTTATGTAGCCTTGTGTGGCAGTCACTACAGGTCAGTGAGAAAACGGGGCCAGAAATGAGGTCTGCGATGGCTTAGAGAGCTGTGATTCTAATTAGCATGGAGAGTCACCTAAAATTTAAATATATACGGCATTTGACTTTAAAACACTTTAGAGAACAAATTCCACTAAATATGTTACTCAAGAACTTAAGTGACTGTAACTACATACTACCTTTTAGTTATCATCACTTTTTCCAGAAAAAAAAAAAAAACAAAAACAAAAACAAAAAAACACAAAGATAGTTGCACAACTTTGTAGTTTCATAGAAAACATGGTTTTAAAATTTCCTCTTCTTCTTTCCTTCCTTTCCCCCTCCCCTTTCTTTATATTTATAATGTATACTCAGTAAAATTGAGGGCAGCTTAAATTTTATTCTACCATTACTGCACAGTTCAATGTAAAAGCCTTCCTTCAAACAATTTTTACTCTTGTGGACTTATGAGAAGAATTCAGATTTTTATTTAAACTTAGTATTTATAACATAAGCTTCTCCCAATATTGTACTCATTTGTTTATTTGTTTGTTAAATATTTACTGATTTCTTTATGCCTCTGGTTATATAAACACGATACAGCAGTTTTGTTCATCTTCACTATAATGTCAATAAGATGCCATGAGAACTTAACTATCATTTATTAACTATCATTTCATTAGCCTACAGAAAAATTGGTTTCATTATGCAGCATTTTGTTTAAAGTCTCAGAACCTATTGACAAAGTTACCTAAGAACTTACTTACTAGAAAGTACTGTTCAATCAAGTTCTTAAAAATTTCCAAACACCTATAAAAGAAAGGTTAGAGAAAGTAAGCAAAAGAAAAAAAAAATTGGTAGCTAAGCTTAGCTATGATAAGGTTGACTGACTCTTTCCACAGACAGAAGCAGTATAGTTCTACAGTGGAAGCTAATACATAAAATTATTCTTTAAAATAAACTAGCAATCTGAGAGCCTCAGAATGCCATAAGAATTGTTTATGACTAGCAGCTCTTTAAAGGTCAGTCATTTCAAATTAGGTCCCTTTTCTTCAGAGGTACAACTTGACCTTTTTTTTTTTTTTTAAGTTTCAAACAATACAGAAGTTTATAGAGTAACATCTTAAGGTCCCTCTTCACTTCTACTCCAGTTCATAATTCCCTCCTCAAAATTAACTACAGTTAATATTTTAATGTGTGTATCTTTACAGTTCCTTCTCTATACATATGCACGTGAACTTTTTTTACTTGTTTTTTTCTTCATATGTTATTGCACTTTTAAACAATTTGAAACTTATGGGAATCTTGCAAGTTTTTCCCAAAATCAATAACGGGTAAGAAGCTAACATCGTCAACCCCTAAACTTAAATGTGTTTTTGTTTTGTTTTTTTTTACTAATAAGGACATTCTAAATAACCACAACTCAACATCAAAATAAGGAAACATTGCTTGCTTAAGGCAAAGATAAACCTTTTACTAAAAAGTTATATGCCTGGGGCATGACTACTTCTCCATTACTTTTAAAGAATAATTGCACTGAATATTGTCACTCTATTTTTCATTATATGTTTTAAGTTCATGGTTGTTTTGTTTTTCAATTTCAACACTTTAAATATTTCACTCCACTTTATTCTTTCTCACATGGTTTCTGATGAAAAGTCCACTGTATTTCTATAGGTAGGGTGATTCCCCACATCCCCCACCCCACCCCCACATTCCGGCTTCTTTCAAGATTTTCTCTTTGTCTTTGGTTTTATGCATTTTGAATATGAAATGCCTAGGCATGGTTTTTGCTTCTCCTATTTGGTTCCAACACCCGGCATCATGCCTCCTCTCCATAGACACTTTGGAAATGTCAGTTTAGGCTCTGACACCTGTGCTTGGTCATTACTAAACACTGAAGCCCTCCTCACCTAGTCAAGCCCTGCCTCCCCACATTGAGCTGCTTGACCTCTATGGACAATCTCCTCAGCCCACTTGGGCTCCAGCATCTCACTTCAGGCTGATCCTCTGCACCTTCATTGAGCTCTGATGCCCCACACTAGGCCATTCTCCAAAATAAGATGCTCTCCGTGCTCAGTTGGCTACTGACTCCTTGCACCAGGCCTTCCTCAGTTGAGACACCTTCTTCACCACACTCAGGCTTCAATACTCCCCACCAGCCACATTTCGATGTGGATTGCCTCCTTCCCTCCGGCAGGAACATCACCGATGTGATGTTGTTTTCTTCCTACCTCATCCTGTCCAGTGGTACCTGATTTCAATTTGTCTCATTTTCATCATGTTAACTTGATTGCTTGATTAAATTGGTGTCTGTTAGGCTTCTCCACCATAAATGTACTCTTTTCCTCTGAATAAGTAATAAATATTATATAACCAGTATCTAATTTAATTCTAGAACATATATACATATATGTGTATATGGATATACATTTCAATATCATTTATATTTCTATATGTGTAACATATATATATATAACAGAATATAATGCAATTATATATATAATAGGTAATATATTAAAAACCATGAGTTCACATTGATACTTCTAACTCTAATCCAATAACTGAGGATTTATTCTAGTTTTCTTCCTTTCTATATTTGTACCTCTCCTTTCCAACAGCAACGAACTATTCTCCCATTATTTTTACTGTCATTATTCAGTAAATCCCCTGTATGTAATTTATCCCCCATCTCTGCCACCAACCCCTTCGTCCATGCAGAAACACTCTTACTCTGTTCAGGCCTTGACTCCCCAGCTAGGCCACACATCAAGCAATTACCTTCTTCACCCTACTTAGGCTTCCACACCCACCTTGGTCAGACCCTGTTCTTTCAGCATGCCTTCCCAGCTCAGCCAGGCACATGTGTCACCTTGCTCAGCGCTACCTCATAGCTTCAGGAGGAGGAGAGAAAAGAAGAGAAGGGAGGGGAAAGAGTGATGATTGGGGAATTAACCACTGAGTTTTTGAGGTAGTTTTTTAAGTAACATTATTATAGCCTGATATTCTGGCTTTTACTGCTCCTGTTCTTGTAGTATTACCTTAAGGCATAACCAACCCAGTCTGAACCAGCTTGTCTGGTTTTTTACTTCAGTATTTAACTTCAGTCCTGCCTCTCTTCAACCTTAAAGAGGAGGGAGATTAGATATTCAGTTAATCTCCAAGGTCAGTTAATTTTACCTCTTAAATATCTTTGAATAGCTAATCTAAGCATGGAGGTGGGGCCAAATTAAATCATTGATTATCCCCTGGTGCATTAAAAAGGCTGGAGTCATATCTAAAAATAGAACATCTAAATAAGAGAGTAAAGATATAATAATATAAAGAAGAAAATATGAGCCCTTTAATTATAATTTTGAAAATCAATTCTCAATATAAATAACAATAAGAATATATCAGAGCACTCACCATATTTAGCAGTAAGCAAGTCCTAACTCAGGCTAAAATTTAAGTGCTCCATAGAGATCGAATAGGCTAGAAAACTGTGCTGAGGCTGTCTAGCCTAGCTAAAAACATCAATAGGTAGAGTTTTATTAAAATGGAATTGGGAAATCTATTTTGTAAATGACTCTAATTTTATGTGTTTGATTTTATTCTTTGTTTTCTTTTTTTCTCTTGAAAAAAAATTAAACCTTTGGCATTGTAAATTGGTACAACCCTTTTACAATTTGGCATTATATGTGGAGAGTTTTTTAAGTGCCCATACCCTTTGACCCAGTAATTTCGCTCTTGGCAATGTATCCTAGAAGAAAAAAAATCACAAATGTATGAGATTGCAGCCCTGTTTAAAGAGTGCTAGGATAATAAACAGTGTAAATAAGTAACAATAGCAAAAGGCACAAGTAAATATGGATTATTTTGTAACCACTAAATGTTATAAATCTGGAAACTTATGTAGCACCTTGGGAAACAGTTTATGGGATAATGTCACTTGAATTAACCAGGATGTTTGTATATATACACCATGATTCAACTATTTTAAATTATGTTTTTAAAATGAGACAAAAGAGAAACACATGGAAAAATAAAAACAATATGATTAGATGGTGAAATTACAAGGCTTTTATTTCTAAATTTTGCTCTATTGTTATACTATTTTGTTTGTGCTATACATAAAAATCAAGGAGAAGTAGTGGAAAACCCATCTTTATTTTAGCTGAATTAAAGGAATAGGATGATTAAATAGGAAGTCAGAGTGCCCTCTGTGGTAAGTAATGAAAATTGTCATCATCATCATTGTAACTACCATTATTGAGTATTCACCGTTTTCCAGGCACTGAATTAAAGCTTTTATATGCCATTTGTATCCCTAGTCGAGAACTATAAAACTATAGAGTCATATAGTCAATGACCTAGTTGATATCTCTTCTTGAACCTCTCACCTCAAACTTAACATGTCTAAAATGAAATGACATTCCTTCCCAAACCTGTTCTACCACAGTCTTTCCTGTCTTTGTCGATAGCAACTCCATCCCTCCAATTGCTCAGAACAAAACCCTGGGAGTTACCCATGTGGTCTTTCAGGATGTCCTGACAATTCTACCTTCAAAATACGTTCAATATTTGACCACTTCCCACCGATTCCACTGCTAGCACCTGGTTCAAACCAACTTGCCATTCCCAGATGACGACAGGAGGCGCCTAATTGATCTTGCCCCTCCTCCAGACTATTCTCAACAGTGGACAACATTCAAAGGCACTCTTTTAAAACCTGTCTGACCATGCCTCTTCTCTGCTCAAAACCCTCCAGTGTCTCCCCATCACAATAAAAGCCAAAGTCCTAACAGTGGCCAACCAGGCTCTCACTACTATCTACACTCGCATCACTTTTTGACCTTATTTTCTACTATTCTTCCTTCCCCTCACTTCACCCAGCCATTGCACGTTAACATTCTTGATGTTCATGCAAGTACCAGTCATTCTTCTGCCCTACTACCTTTGCTTTAAGACCCAGCTTTTCCTCCGCTTGGAATACCCTTCACCGATAGGTCCACATGGCTCATTCTTTCACTTCTTTCAAATTTTTGCTCACACGTCACATTCTCAATATGACTACCTCAATCATCCTGCAATACCACAGCCTGCCATTATCCTTCCAATATACCAGACTCACCCTACTCTATTTTTTTTTTGTAGCAATCATCTTATAGTATGCTACATACTTTAAGACTATTGTATATTGCTTATATCCTTCTGTTAAAATGTAAGCCCCATGAGGGCAGAGATATTTGGTTATTTCAGTACCTATAAATGAAGAAACTTAACCACATGGCTGCCATTTGGCAGAGCTGGAGATTTTCCAGAAGGCATAATTCAGAGCCACTATGCACACTACTACAACAACTCCAGCTCAGGCCCCCCAGGGGAAAAAGTAAAGCAAGGGCAGATATAACAAGCATGAGCCGGAGACGTTAATCTTTTCTGTCTAGAGTGTGGCCTGCGGGTGTCTCAGTCATTTAGTCTGCATGCTGTTTCTTTCTGAAGTTCTTGTTGAGCACAATTCATTATTAAAAAATGGAAATGGAGTATGATGAACTAAGAGAAAAAGCAGTAAGTCATTGGAACTTTGGTCTTTTCCAGACCACAAAGACTTCCTTGACTAGGAAGACAATTCTGTCTTTCTCTTCAGTCAGGAGGTCTAAAGACATTAGAATACCAATGTATTTTGTGGATACTGTGTAAATGTCTCTTTCCTCATCATACTTTCAGTTTATTCAATGAATTTGCTACTCTGAGTATCTCAAGTGATATCGTACAGTTTTTGTCCTTTTTGTAACTGGTGTATTTCATTTATAATATCTTTAAGCTTCATCTATGTTGCAGCATGTATCAGAATTTCTTTCCTTTATAAAGCTGAATAATATTTTATCATATGTATACACCACATTTTTTCTTTATTCATTCTTCCAATGGAGGACACCAGGTTTGCTTCCACCTTTTGGCTTTTGCAAATAATGCAGCTATGAAAATGAGTGTGCATATATTTCTTCAAGATCTTGCTTTCAATTCTTCTGTGTATAATATACCAGATAATGGAATTGCTGAATCATGTAGTACTTTTAATTTTTAACTTTTTGAGGGACTATCGTCCTGTTTTTAACAGCAGCCACACCATTTTACATTCCCACCAGCTATGTACAAGGGTTCCAATCTCTCCACATCCTTGCTGGCACTTCTTTTCTTTTCTTTCTTTAAAATTATACCCATGCCAGTAAGTGCAAGGTGTTACCTCACTGGGGCTTTGATTTTCATTTTCTTAATTATTAGTAATGTTACACATCTGTTCATGTGCTTGCTGGCTATTTGTATATCTTCTTTGAAGAAATGTCTATTCAGGGCCTTTACCCATTTTTTAATTGGGTTATTTGGTTTTCTGGTTGTTATTGAGTTGTAGGAGATAAATGCACTCATACACACAGCATACTTTGTTGACTGTGGCCTTTGATGCATAGAAGTTTTTAATTTTGATGTAATCCAATTTATCTATTTTTGTTTTCATTGCCTGTACTTTTGGTTTCATACACAACAAATCATTGCCAAATCCAATGTTATGAAGCTTTTTGCCTATGTTTTCTTCTAAAAGTTGAATAGTTTTAGCTCTTCATTCAGGTCTTTGATTCTTTGGGGTTTGATTTTTGTATATAGTGTTAGGTATAGATCTAACTTCATTTTTTTTTTGCATGTAGTTGCATATCCAGTTTTTCCAATGCCATGTGTTGAAAAAACTGTTTTTTCCTCATTTAACGGTGTTAGTACCCTTGTTGAAAATTATTTGACCATAAATGATAGGGTTTATTTCTGGGCTCTCAATTAATTCTATTTCATTGGTCTACGTGTCTTCCTTTATGCCAGTACCACACTATTTTGATTACTGTAGCTTTGTAATACATTTTGAAGTCAAGAAATGTGAGACCTCCAACTTTTTTTTTATTTTTTCAAGGTTATTTTAGCTTGGGGTCCCTGGAAATTCTACATAAATTTTGGAGTGATTTTTCTATTTCTGCAAGAAAAATGGCATTGAGATTTTGATAGAGATGGTGTTAAATCTGTAGATCAATTTTGGTAGTACTGACATCTTAACAATATTACATCTTCCACTCCATGAATATGGGATGTTTTTCTAATTACTTATGTCTTTTAAATTTTCTCTTGGCAATGTTTTGTAGCTACTTATTTCACAATTATGGAATTTTTCCATGTTGTTAACTATTATTTGAAGATATTATTTTATGTGTCTTTAATAACCCAGTGTGTGGATATGCCATAATTAATTTAACCAGTACCAAATTTTGCATACTCGATTATTTCTGTTTTCTCATTATAAATAACGTTGTCATCAACAAAGCTTTTTATATATATCTCATAATTTCCCTAGGATAAATTGTTGAGTAAAGGGTTTGACAATATTATTGGCACTTGTTGCCAAATTGCCTTTAAACAACGCAGTACCAATGCACAGTCTGACTATGAATATAAAAGCATGTTGTTCTTCCATCCCTGAGTAGGGTTGGGTAAGGCCAAGAGCTGGAACAGTTCAAATCTGACACTTACGGTTCTGTGGTCTAAGACAAGGGGCTTAATCTCAATAAGCCTGTTTTTTAATTTGTAAAATAGTGATAGATGGTATAAAATAATTATTATATTAAAAAAATATTTCTGGGAAGTTTTAAGTGCCCCTGTCCTGATCTAATAAAAATCATACATAACATTTTCTTTAAAGCTGTGGTTCTCAAAGCAAGTGGAATTTCTCCAGGGGCATTTTGGCTTCTGTGGGAGCATTTTTAGATGTCATATGATTAGAAGAACTGCAGGAATTTAATGGACAGTTGCCAGAGATGCTATTCACTCCAAATAATTATCCTGAGTCCCTCACAACTTTTGATGTCTCTCCAGACATATCAGTGAAAAACCTGTTTATAATTACTTGAGCCTACAACCTACCTTCATTTTTCACATAAACACAAATTCTAATACACATTGGATATTCTAGAAACACACCTTTTAGGTAAAATGAGAGAAAACTGTATTTTGTTTTATATGGAATTTTATAAAGAATTTTTCACCACCACAGAAGGAAAAATCCCTGACAGCCACAGTTCTCATGACATCAACTTACTACTTCAACATAATTTCAGCAGTTTGCATTTATAGCTATTACATGCACAGTTCCAGACACAGTCACAAATACCAACTACTTTATTGTCTCATAATAGTTATGCCTGAACACCAATATATGGAAATGCAAATTTTATTATAAAATACTCTCTCTTATTTTTGTCTTTTATATTCAAGTTAGGACCTTCATAATTTTATTATTATTATTATATGTGTGAATAGGTTATTATATCAATGAATTTTATTTCAGGATAATAAAGGAGATGTTATGAAGTATTTGTATTTGGAACTACTGCCTTCAAAGAAAAGCTGTCTTCTTGAAAACATGGTAATAATGATACTTGAGGTACAAGTGAACAGTCCTTCATTTTATGTAGTCACATCTGTAGTTGCTGTGTATACACGCTGAATACTTAAGAGATTCAAGGAAATCCCTGTGTTCTCCCTACCATTTGCCAGTCAATATTTTGAGCTTAAGTAATCAGATTAAAATGAACTCTCAAGAATCAGGGCTCCTTACTCTGAATGGGAAGCCAAAGCTAAGGATAAGATGAGGCAAAGAGGAAGACTCCGGAGATACACAGAAGCCAGGCAAAATTAATGATAATGCCAGTTAACATTATTAAGGCTTGTTATGTGCCAGGGTTTTACCTCACATTTTAAATGTTATATCATTTAATCTTTATATCAACCTTATGAAACAGGTAGTATTATTACTTCTATTTACATGTAAAGAAACTAAGTGCAATACCCTTAGTGACACTTAGTGAACTAAGTGTTAGAGACCCAGTTCTATCTGATACCACAGCCCAAGCTCCTAACCACTAAATTAAATGGAGAACACTACCTAAATATAAGAATAAGAAAAACTTTACCCACAACTAGAGAAATGCAGTGATGAGAGAGAAGTAAAAAGAGCACTGAAGTGGCATTCAGGAAACCCAAGTCTCAGGCTTGGCTTATGCCACTGATGAACTTGGATATTGAGAGGCAATATCACACAGTGAGTTATGAGTGTGAGCTCTAGAAAGCAGGCTGTATGAGTTCGAAGCTCAGCTCTGTCACTTGCTGTGTAACTTGGACAACTTATCAACTATTCTGTGCCTCAGTTTATTCACTTGTGATATACAGATTATAGAAAAGTTTCAGCCCTGTTGTAAACATTTAATATTAGCTACAATGTTAATTAGGGCTGGCTAACCAACAAGAGGCCTGGTGACACATAGGTCAATGGAACAAAATAGAGAGCCAAGAAAGAAGCCCACACAAAGATAGCCAACTGATCACTGGCAAAGGAGCAAAAGCAATTCAATAGAGAAAGAATTGTTTTTTCAACAAGTTGTGAGGAGGCAACTGGGTGTCCATATGAAAAAAAGAAAAAAGAATGTAGATACAGACCTTACACATTTCATAAAAGTTAACTCAAAATGGACCACAGAACTAAATGTAAAATATAAAACTATATAAGTTCCAAAAGAAAACATTCTTATTTCTAGGTGACCTTGGTTTGGCAATGAGTTTTTAGATACAAAAAAAAAAAAAAATAGTCCATGAAAGAAATAAAGTTGGATTTTATTAAAATTAAAAACTTCTGCTCTGCAAAAGACATATATTCTAACTACTAAGACAGGTCACAGATTTGGAGAAATATTTGCAAACCACAAAGCTGATAACAAACTTGTATCCAAAAGACACAAAGAACTTTTAAAACTTAACAATAAATTTTTTTTTTGATTTTTAAGAAAGGCAAAAGAATTAAATAGACACTTTACCAAAGAAGATATGCAGATAGAAAATAAGCATATGAAAAGATACTCCGCATCATTAGCCCTTAAGAAAATGCAATTTAAAACCACAATGAGATAGAATTACACACCTATTAGAATAGCTAAAAAACAAAAACACATGATAAGCTGGAACTCTTCAATGTTGCCTGTGGGAATGCAAAATGGCACAGCCACTTTGGAAGATGTTTTGGCAGCTCTTAGAAATAGATATATAGTGGGGACCACGACCACTGCACTCTTTAGGTCTCATAAGAGTGGCCTTATGAGGCCAATAATCTCTATCGTTATCCCCAGAATGTGATAGTGTTTGTCATTTACCATCCTGGCTGGTAGTTTTAGAGGCAAGGCCTTCCCCACTATGATAGCTCTTATACCTAGGTGGACAATACCAAATGAGGGTTTATTGAGGAATAGTCAAGAGATTAACCCCATGGGAGAGTAAAGGAGGCAGAATTAGGAAGAGGAAAATCTTTCACTATGATGCGATCACAAAATCTCAAGGAAAGCTTGGTAGTTAAAATGATTCTTTAGAGTTATTCCAAATTGGGGTAAGGGGATTGGTACTTACATTGACCTCTGCATCCATTGGAATGTGGAATGGTTGACCCTGAGAAGACTTTGGGTGAGGTACCTCTCTTCAGCCAAGGGCAGTTTCTGAAGTGAGGCTCAGCAAAGGTTGTCATCTACCAAAAATCTTAGCCGTTGAGAAAATGAGTGTTTTAGTACTAAAGAAGAGGATTCTGAGCAGTCCACTCCAAACACTGTGGCCTAAATAAGTTAGAGGTTTGTTTCTCTCTCTCTTAACAGCCCAAAAGTAGGTGGGTCCAGCAGAAAGTAGAATGATGGTTACCAGCAGCTGGGAGGAGAGAATGGGGAGGTGTTTAATGGGTATAGAGATTTTGTTTTGCAAGATGAAAAGAGTTCCTGACAATCAAGTACCTTAGTTCCATCCTAATTCCTTCCATCTCATGAATCCACTAACTCCTAGGTAGTTCTTCCAAACTTTGATAGAACTGCAAATCACCTGGGTATATTGTTAAACTGCAGAATCCAACTCTGGGGTGGGGCTTATTTTAACAAGTGCTTTCTAACAAGTTCTGATGCTGATGCTACTGGCTCATGGACCACACCCACAGCAGCAAGATGCTAGAGCATTATTTTTGTCTAAATGGTCTGAGTTGGGTCACTATCAAGTCTGATTTTCAGCTCAAGAGAAAGGGGAAAGAGAGAGAGTAAAAAACAACCAATTTCCTTTCAAGCAAGTGATTTGGAAGTTGCACAAATTGCCTGTGTTTCCATTCCATTGATAAGAATTTAGTCTTGTGGTCACATCACGCTATAAATCTTTTTCTGTGGGAGATAGAGAAACAGATTTCTGAAGAGAACTAACCGTCTTCCATGGATCTTATTCTAGGTCTCATTTTCTTTTTCTGTTGATTCAAGGCCTTTATATCTCTAATATTCCGGGGTTTTGTGACACCAAATGTCCTCCACTGTATAAACCTGGATTCTGTGTTTACTTATTGTTGCTTTTTTATGTGACAGGAACAAAATTTGTTTTGAAATAATAAAAAAGACTTTATATTTTATTTATTACTTGCTATCTGCTAATAAAAATGCATTATTAGATAAACAGGAATTCGTGTATAAAGATGCAAAACTGAAGAAACCAAGAGAGCTGAATTGCTCAATAGGAGAAAAAGGAGAAATTTAGGAGTTTGGAGGGAAAATCCCTGAAGCTATAAAGCTGACTACAACCAGAAGGGCTTGACAAGGCTGCCTGAAAACAGGGTTAGAAGAAACGGAAAGTATCTGGTATCCAGAGGTGAACACAACTGGTTAATGGGGATTTTTATTAAATTTCACTGCATATTATATAATGTGACCCTCCAATCCATCTTCTCAACAAAATCTTCCCTCTTGTGCCTTGTAGAATGGATTTTCTTCCAAGATATAAAGAGATGTACTGAGTCCTACCCTAAGGCTAGTATAGGCAGGAACAATGGCTCTCACTGGTTATATAATGAAGTAGATACTCTCATTTATCTTTAACACTTGCTTTCAAAACAGAACAAAACACACACACACGCCCTCAAAAAACAGGCTGTTTCCACTGAATTCTTAAAGGCTTACTAGAGTATATGTTTCTGCCGTAATGACTTACTATGAGGGCCTCAGCTTCTTCACACATGACCTAAGGAACAGTTGAATAATAATTTTTAAGTTTCTTTCCAACTTTACATTTCTATGACTCAAAATCAGATGTTAAACAGAATCAAATCTGAGTCAACCATAATTTATCAGTTTGATGATATCAGGAAGGCAAAAATAAGAAGTGAAGAATTGAGACAATATAATTCAGTGCAAGTAAAACACAGAAGTAAGATATATGGAGAATTAAAGATATACTGCCTTTCTTGGCTTGGTAAGTGATATCATTGCATCAATTCTTCAATTTGTGCCTTGAGTTATAATTTGCTTTTTAAAAAACAAACATCATTCTTTAGTATGTTTTTGCTCTGACCTTACAAAAGGAAGCATCTTAGGACAAGGACAAAATTATTATATATATGGAATAGATAACAAAAGCATATGGTATAAAAATTTTTAAGTATAAAAGGCTATACAATGAAGTACCTTCCTCTGCATACCTCTCCCACTGTCCCTCAGTTTCTTGGTGGCAAGCACCTGTTTCCTGCCTCTCCTTGAAGAGGTATTCTCTGCATACTTGTTAAGTAGGATATTAGAGTGAGACCCCTTTCTGTCCTAGTTTTAGCTGCAGCCTCAGTGTTTGGGAGAAAACAGTATATACCACAGATACTTGTATTTCAAAGAGAGTGGCTACCTTCCAAACAGGACTTACCAAGGCCAAAAAAAAAAAGACAAAAAACTGGCTCTGTAAACCTTAGCCATCTAGAGGATATTAAAGGCTTAAAGATGAAGTAGTCAGAGAGTGGGATTTTCTTTGGAGAGAACTATGTTATTCCTGAGTATTTTCCTCATGCCCAAGAGACTTAGGAGGGTGGTGTTTCCCTTACCTTAAACCAAGAAGAAACCCTCAAAGAGACCACTCCCAGGGCTGAGCTGAATAGCATCCCTCAGGGTTTGGGGGACGTGGTGGAATGGTGTCTGATGCTCGCCTGGGGAATCTAAGGTGAAAAGCTATGGCTTTAGGCCTGAAGAGGCAGAGAATGGAGAGGCCAAACTTCCCTGGGAGCGAGTTGCATTAATGTGAGGGCCAAGTAGATTCATGGACAAAAAAAAAGAAATAGGTTTAAATTGGCTTAAAAACAACTTGCACAATTGGGCTGCCCAGAGGGGAATGAGACCCAAAAAAAGAGAGGGAGAAATTGAGAGACAGAGAGCAACAGAGAGAGAGAGAGAGAGAGAGAGAGAGAGAGAGAGAGAGAGAGAGAGAGAGAGAGAGAGAGAAAGAGAGAGAGAGAGAGACTATTAAATGCTGAAGGGCTTGAGGATTAGGGATGGGAGTGGCCTGCCAGAGAGCATCAGCCACATCCCGAGAATTGCAATTGGAGGTTCATAGTTGGAGGATCTCTGAGAAAAATCATAGCAGTTATCAAGAATCAGAACTAGAAGCGGCTACTCATACAAGTCCCCAGCTAGAATTACATTTTTGTCAGTCCAGTATGACCTTTCCTGTCCTGTGCTTCTTCTTCTTTTAACACTGTTGGAGCCAGACAAGTGTAGAGAAGCAGAAAAGAGGCAGTAAAAAGAAGGTAAAGGCTGAGAAGTGGAGAAGCCCCCCAGCCTATCCCCTTCCTATGCTTAAAGTGGAGCTGAGCTAGAGAAAGAATAAGCTCTAATTTACACAGGGGCTTAGAATTTCAATTATTTTACTGGCTAACCAATTTAATTATAGAAGCGAAACTATTATTGGAAATAAAACTGCTCCAGGAACTTTTAATTTCCTAGAAGTGACCAAGAAGTTATAATCTTGCACAAAATTTTCTTCAGGGTTTAAAGGGATAGTGAAGGGAGAGAATAAAGTTGCGTTTTACTTATATCTTATTTTGAGTGTGACCATTTAATAGAATTGTTATAATTACATATATGTGCATACCATACATTCTGTTCTACACTTTCTTTTTTTGTCATAATATAGCTGGGTGGATGTTCCACATTGATATATATAGATTTACTGCATTCTTTTAAACAGCTGCATTGTAGACCATTGCAAGGATGTACAATGATTTATTTCATTTGTTCTCTTTTAGGGCATTGTCAATATATTAGTAAGTCTTAATCTGTAAAAAAAAAATGTACAAAGAAATTTAAAACAAACACACTTAATTATCCATTGAATGACTGTCTACAGTGATTGAAAGCTGAAACCAAAAGCATTTAATATTATGCAAAGCAATTATAATTGCGTTCATTCTGGAACTTGGCTGAGTTGCATAAAAATATTTCCTACATGTTCCAAATTATAATATTTTACTACTAGCTAAGAGAGTAGAAGTAAATCAGTTATTTTAAAAATCACTTTTCGTCTAACAAAGAGTTTTGTGCTTATGGTGTTGGATGCTGTTCTAAGTTCATCACTAATGTTAACTCATTTAATCCTCAAAACAACCCTAGCAAGTATTGTCATTATCCCCAGTGTACAGATGAGGAAACTGAGGTCTTGAGAAACTAAGGTCATATAGCTGGAAAGTGACAGAGCAGGGATTTGAAGACAAGAAGTCTGGCTCCAGAATTCACGATCATCATCACTATGCCATCCTATCTCCCTATAGCTGACTATAAGTCTATTGCAATACTGCAAAGATGAAGACTATGGAGAGTGCTTTCTTAAAGCAGAACTAATTAGTGAAGCTGTAATCTTCAAAACCATCATCACTAGCAACAAAATTTGATGATGACTACACACTACACAAAGCACACCATTCTGGCACTGTGCTTAAAAGAGATACAACATGGTCCCTGCTCTTAAAAGGATTTAATATAATTTTCTTGGTGGCTCAAAGGAAATTACCAGAAGCAGTATTCTATGGTTTTACCAAGTCAGTTCCAAAGAAAAAAAATATGAAACCTCATCATTATATTCAAACTTTGTTTTCTTAGTGTGTAAACAGGCTTCATACTTATTTTTGGAAAGAGAAAGAAAGAAGGGACGCTAAAGAAATTGGGTCAGACCACAACCAATCTTAGGTGGGACGGATAGGGGAGGAACCCTAGGAAATAGAGCAGGTGGTGGCAGCTATGAGGAGTACAAGAATGAGTGCTGAGTTTGGAGAAAGCAAGCAAGAGACTTGGAGGGAGGTGGCCTAGAAGTGGGAATAGAGTTGGCACTTATTAACAGCCTTGCCCATGGAGTGCAGGGTTAGTGCCCAATGAAAACATTTTTAAAACAATCAAACTGAAGAAAGTATGAAATTTTGCTTGATTGATTAAAATTAGTTAAATAAAAATCATGATAATGCAGCTGGTATAAATGTTTAGGTCGATTGGTTTTATTTGCCCAATTTGACTCTCTGAAGCTGCCACCACTTAGCATAAAATCGTGTTCCTCTTTTTTGAGGGATTTTACTTGCCTCAAGTATGAAAGTGCACTAGAATAGCTCAACCATTATTTTGTTTATTTAACAAGCAGTTGTCCTAAATTGATTTTCTGCTCCTACATATCCAAAATTTTTGCCTTCATCTTATGCCCGAAATAAGATTCTAAAAACAAAATAATGAAAAATCTTGAGGAGAAAAAGAAAGAGGTGATGAAATTTGTTAGCTTTACAAGTAAGAGATAGTGAGACTTGTAATCTAAAAAGTTCAGACTTCCACATTTAACAATTTATTTTAATTTTATTGGGTTTTGGTTCTTTCAAGAAATTTCCATATCAATTTTAGGACAATAAGAGTACATGCCACCATAGTTATCTTATTCCACATTCCACAATTTAGAAAAATAAAAGATTTATTATTTTAGAGGCAGTCAAAAAAGAACATCAGTGAATGATGTTAAAAACATAGCTCTTTATTTTTGAAATGTATTAATTTAATTTATCATGCATCTAACAAATTCAAATGATAGAGAACTAAAGTAGACTAAAAATTGCTAGTAAGAAAGAAGATATTTGCAGGTTTCATTGGTGAAAAAATATACTGGCCCTCTAACTAATGGGTAATTACACATAAGTAGATTTGCCTAGTAAATCCTCTGCTTCAGAGTCTCTGTAAGGTTTTATTCAAACTCCTTGTTAGGTCACTTCAAGGCATAGTATGGTTTATTAAGTAACACTGTTTTCTAAAAATAAGTTAAATATATTGTAATGGGCTACCAAATTGCTTAAAACACATGGAGTTGTATTTTTAAAATGATCCTGTTGAATAGGTCCACATACTGTTACAAAAACCACTCTATAACTTAAACAAATTTAAACAACACCTTTTTAGTTGCTTACCAAAATATTTATTACAAAAAATTGTGCTCAAATATGTATATTGTATTAAAATATAGATATTCCTTTAAAAATCTTTTTTTTCTTGGATAATTTACCCTCTCTAACAAAAAAAATTCCAGAATATGGCAGGTGGGTGGTGTATATAATCGTATAGCCTAAGCAAACAAACTTAAGAACAGATTTTAAAAAATAGATTAAGTGTTTTCTAAGCTACTGCCTGCCTACACTCACCAGCTGAAGGCTTTAAATAATTTAATCCCTACAACAACTGCCAGCTCCAACTGGGAGCCTTAAACAAGGACTGGAATCACTGAGGACTCCAACAGGTGCAGTCTAATAGTGCTTTCCTAAATCTGCTGCTGATCTATGTTTGTGTGTGTGTAGAACACTACATTCTGAAAATCTTCAGGACTCTTATTAAATTAATCAGAATGCCTCTTGTTTTGACCCATCTTCCACTATCGTATTACCTAAGACAGTACTCTATTTTTTTTTTTTTCAGAGAAATACTTAGTATAATTTGTGGCAGGCATATGAGTTCTTTTTCAGTGTTGCTTTTCTAAGCAAGATCCCTATTATTACGGGCTAAGTTTTGAAAAGCAAATTAACTAATAAATTACTTTTTCCTAATGCTATCACTCTTCCCATTCAAATAACTTTTCTATATTAGTACTTACTGAGTACCATTAGAGTTGCTCAAATTTTTTTCCTTTTACACATTTATAAGATGTATAAGAATGCACTTGTTGCTTATGTATTCATATATATTTATAGAGAAAATTCACACATAACTTTTATATAATCAAACTGAAAACTTTTCCTATCAAGTTAAATTGAAAATAAACAAACAAAAAAGACTATTACCATATCCTCAATAATCAACATATTACGATGTTATAATAATATCTTTTCCAGACATGCAGAAAAGAAAGTTTAAAAACCAATAGCTGCCTGGATATCCACATAGAAAATAATGAAGTTGGACCCTCACTTTACGCTATGTAAAGAATATTAACTCACAATGGATAAGAAATATAAATGTAAGACTTAAAAATTTAAAAATCCTAGAAGAAAACACAGAGTAAAGCTTCACGACATTGGATTTACCAGTTGTTTCTTGGCTATGATACCAAAAGCACAGGATACAAAAACAAAAGTAGACAAACAGGACTACATCAAACTTTAAAACTTCTGTGTAACAAAGAAAACAATTAACAGTGAAAATCAACCTACAGAATGGAAGAAAATATTTGCAACTCATATGTCTGGTAAGAGGTTAATATTCAGAATATATATTTAAAAAGTAAGAGGTTAATATTCAGAATATATATTAAAAAATCTTACGATTCAACAATGATAAAAACAGGTAACTCAATTTAAAAATGGGCAAAGAACTTGAATAGAAATTTCTCCAAAAAAGGTATACAAATGGCCAGCAAACACATGAAACAATACTTACATTACAAATAAGAGATATACAAATAAAAATCATGAGATATCACCTCACACCTATTAGGATAACCACAACTAAAAAAATTAAAAATAACATATTGGTGAGGATGTAGATAAATTGGAACCCTTGACACTATTGATGGGAATGTAAAATGATATAACTATTATGAAAAACTCTATGAAATTTCCTCAAAAAAATAAAAATTAACTAGCATATGATCCAGCAAATCCCACTTCTGGGTATGTTTCCAAAATAATTCAAAGCAGCATCTCGAAGAGATAGCTGCACACTCATTTTCGCTTCAGTATTATTCACAGCAGCCAAAAGGTTAAAACAATCCAAACATCAATTGATGGCTAAATAAAAAAAGTGTCGTATACATGTGACCCAGCTATTTCACTTCTGAGTACTTGCCTAAAAAACATGAATCAACTAATTCAAAAAGATATGTGTACCCTCACACCCGTGTTCAACTGCAGCATATTTACAATAGCCAAGATATGGAAACGACCTAAGTGTCCACTGATGGGTGAATGGAGAAAGAAGATGTGGTATGTATATACAATGGAATACTACTCAGCCATAAAAAAGAAGGAAATCTTGGCATGTAACAACATGAATGGACCACAAAGGTATCAAGCTAAGTGAAATAAGAGAGACAGAGAAAGACAAATATTATATGATTTCACATACATGTAGAATCAAAACAAAACAAAACATATACACAAATAAAACAAAACAACCTCATAGATACAGAGAACAGACTGGTAGTTACCAGAGGGGAAGGAGGTTGGGGGAGGGCAAAAGGGGTGAAGAGAATCAATTGTATGGTGATGAATGGTAACCAGACTTACAGTGGTGAAAACTAGGTAGTGTATCAAATATTGAATTATAATGTTTACACCTGAAAATATATAATCTTGTATACTACTGTTACCTCAATAAAAAATATATATACACACACACACACATACACACACAATGGAATATTATACTGATTTTAAAAAGAAGGAAATTCTGTCATATGCTACAACATGGATGAACCTCGAAGACGTTATACTAAGAAAAATGCCAGTCACAAGAAGGACAAATACTATATGATTCCACTCATATGAGGTATCCAAGGTATTCAAAATCATAGAAATAGAAAGTAGAAAGAGTTGTCAAGGGCTAGGGAAAATGGAAGGAGGAAATGAATGTTTAATGGGTATAAAGTTTCAGTTTTGCAAGTTGCAAAAGTTCTATAAAAAATCTGTTGCACAATAATGTGACTATATTTAAGGCTATGGAATTGTACATTTAAAAATAGTTTAGATGGTAAACTTAATGTTGCAAGTTTTTTACCACAATAAAAATAAATAAATCAAATAAATAATTAAATCAAGAGGAGTTCCTAATATCTGTCTTTCTGCCAAAATCCTCTCTAATACTTTTTTCTCCTTCTTGCCTCTCCAAAATTTATACTTATTTTTTCTGACTTTTTATTTTGCAAAATTTAAAAACCAGAAAACTTATGAGAACTGTAAATGGGATACTCATTCTAGACTTATTTAATTGTCAACATTTTCCAATGTGCTTTTGCTCTCTCTCTTTTCCCCTACATATACTTTCATTTACATATTCATATTACATATATGTATGTATACATATATATACACACACATATATACACATATATAATTATTTTGCTAAATTATTTACAGATTAGTAGCAGACATCATGACACTTTACTCCTAAGTATTTCAGTCTGTATATCCTAAAAACAAGAATGTTCTCCCACATAATCATGATATAGTTATTACACTTGTTAAAGAAAAAAAAATATTCATGACACCTGTAAGGTCAGACTTTATTCAGGGAGAACTACTACAATGGGGTTTTATAGCATGGGAGATAGATTGAGCTCAACTACAACTCCAAAAAAGACATGTGGAAATTTATAAGAAAGGAGCTGGGTGAGGATAAGTGGATTGAAAATTACTAAGAAGAGACATCAGGGATAGGATCCTGGCTACACTTACTTGACAGGATTCTTGCTGAAGGCCAGGTCAAGGTGATAAAATATGGAGGGTGAGGAATGAGAAACTTGATCAGATACCAAGAGTGGTCAGATAACAAGGGTAGGAGATTCTCCACAAACTTACTCAACAGGATTTTTCTTAAAACTGTACTAAATGGGCCAAGGATAGAACCCAAGGTCAGGGGGATAGTCAGAAAAAGGACTCAGAGGAGCCTGACTCAAGTTTAGTCAAAAGAGAGAGTTTTTTTGTCATATTAGGGAAATTTAACATGGATGCAAGGGGTTACCTTGCTATCTGAGAGTGTTTCTATAAAATCTTTCTTAAGCCAAATGGTGTAAAGCAAAGGAGCAATTACCATTAATTTATATGGAAAAAAATGTTTAGTATTCCCATAACCCCCAAATAACCTACTAAATCATACTAAATAATACATGAAACCTAAAATAACACTAACATATAGTAAAAGCAAGAATATGATAAATACACACCATACTTAGTATACCCATCAATCCACTTAGGAAAGAGACTTTTCATTTGAACCATTACTGGATGCCAACTACAAGAGAGCACTTTGCTATTAACAGAACCAATAGAAGCTTTAGCAGCTTTCAAGACTCTTTCTTTTTTCATGTAAATAGTATGAATGGTGGACACATGCAAGTTCAATGCATACACATTGTCTTTATTTCTTTTACCATGATATAAACATGTAATCGTGTCCAGTTTTATGCTAAAAGTAACACCCTTAGGAGCTCTCTTAGGCTTTTTTACCTTTGGATGCATGTTGCACAGAATAAATGGAGTTAAAACACAGATGCTCACAGTCACAGTCCATAGCTATAATGACTTGATGATGAAATACTGAGTGTAGTTCCTGGGGAAAGAAGTTGGCAGGGCCACCTGGCTGCTCGGTGGTGGGGATGGGTGCACACTGCCCATATAATGACCGCTGCAAAACAAATGCTGAAGGTATTTTCCCTTTTTGCCATTTTTGTAAAAGGGAAAATCCTCTTTGGGTTTCTTTTGGTTAGTGAAAACAGGTACTAACAATATAGGTGTTTTGTAAAAGTTAAGTAACTTAAAGTAAACTTTTGAAAAGCAAAGGATACCTGTATTATTATCTACTATGCATATTTAAATATCCCCAATTGTCCCAATATCTTTTATACTTGTATTTTGGTTTTGTTTTGATCAAAGACATTCAATGAAGAATCACATGTAGTGTTTAGTCTGTTTAGTCATGATATCTCTTTAGTCTCTTTTAATCTAGGATAGTTATCCACCTTTTTTATTTTCATATTTAATAATATTGACATTTTTTAAGAGTTAGGACAATTGTTTTGCCAAATGTCAATCAATTTGGATATCTCTGATGGTTTCTCATGACTAGATCAAGGTTAAAAATTTGCCAGGATACTATATATTGCTGATTTGTGTCCTTTTCTTATCAGTTGTTATACCATAAAGGGTTAACTCAGCAGGTTTGATTGCTCAAACTCTGCTGTGTTCCAAAGAAAAGATTGGACCTTGATCTGCTCCTGGGAAATAACCTCTAAGCCCTTGGAATATCCAGCTTGAAAAGAATGTTTTGGTACTTGGTCTTGGGACATCCTGTATCAGTCCGACAAGATAATTTCTGTTAATAATTCAATTTATGATAAATACCTGTTTTTATAAACCTAAGGTCCTGGACCATGCTGTATTAGTTTGACCTCTGAGGTCTTGAGACAGGATACCTAAGGCCAGTCACATAGTGCTACATGCTATGTTAGTGACTCCTCAAAAAACCATGAACACTAAGACTTGGGTCAGCTTCTTTATGACGACACTTCATACATAGTTACTGGGAGAATTAAGTGCTGTTCATGTGACCCCCAGAGAGGACAACTAGAAGTTTACTCCTTTTTTCTCCTAGACTTTGCGTTATGCTCCTTTCACTTTGCTGATTTAAATCTATATCCTTTTACTATAATAAACTCTAACTGTGAGAATAACAGCTTTTTTGAGTTCTGCGAGTCCTTTCAGTGAATCATCAAGCCTGAGGGGGTCTTAAATTCAGTTTGCTTCATTTGTGTTAACTTTGTTCATTTTGCTAAGTACCTCCTGAATTTCTCTAATTTAAAAATATTTTTCTTTTGTAATTAGAAAGTATTCTATAGAGTGATACTCTGAAACTGTATGAGTAGCCTGTTCTCCAGTAATCTTTCACATAATAGTATTTATTGATCATTCTTATATGAATCAATTATTACTGTGGGGGCTATACAATGGTGATATTTTTTGGTAATAACATGGACTCATGTCCTTTTTTGTTAATCAGTGAGTTATAACTCATTCCTGTTAATATATTTTGATGCTCAAATTGACCAATATTTGACCATTTGTACCCCCTTCAAGCTGGTTTCTGTGTCCCCATCAGTTTTTCAGTACTTCCTTACTTTCTGATACGTTAAGATGTTCTGAACTCACCTTGTCTTTCCCTGCCCGGTTTTTGGAGTCAATCATTTCTCCAAGTAGCCCTTGTTCTTTTTACTTTTCTTGAATATTTATTTCAAAAAGAGTCTTCTACAGTCTCTAGGAATGATGAATAGAAAACAGAGCCAAATTTGTCTACTAGGAGACTAAGAGAAAAATTCCAATCTACTTAAATAACCTTAAGAGTCCCTGATTATAGAATCTTTGGATACTTCTTCAAGAAAACCTCAAGTATGCATACTTTCCTTATTCTCTCATTGGGAAAGGAAATATGTTGTATATCAATCAATACAATCCCCTTCGTATTGTAAGACCTAACAATCTGAGAAAATTCTAACATGTAACAAGATCTCAGAGAAGTTAAGCTGTAAGTTTTCTAAGAAGCCAACATCTTTTGACCTTTCATACCTAGTCAGAGCTGACTACCAAGTCAGACTATGCCACATCTACATGTTTCAGTTCAGGGGTTGAGGACCTCTTTATCTCACCTCTTTACAGTAGTGAGTCAGCCCATGTTTGGAGTTTGGTTTAACTCTGAATCAAATGAGAAGTGATTGGAGGGTTTTGAGCAGTAGTGTGACATGATCTGGCTACTTTATAGCAGATCACTCTGACAATTACATAGAGAACAGACTGAAGGAGATATGGAAGCTACTGGAAAGCACTCTCAATGGCTTACTGCAGGGAGAATAATTGGTTGAGGGCCCACGTTGCAGCACTTGGAGGCCATGTTTTACACCAGCTACTCTCAGTTAAGATTGGAAGCACAGTGATGGTCCCTGATGAAAGTTGAAGAGAACAAAATAAACTGTCCCCCAAATTTCCACCCATCACAAGACTTAGATTCCAAAAATGTCAAGGCAAATTATTTTATAGGTAAGACTCATAGTCACATATTTTACCTAACTTCACGTATGTCAATATACACTTATACAAAATTTTGATCCAAAAATGAGAAACTTTTGTTAGAACTGATTAGGTTTATTTCAATCATTTATGAAAATTCAGGGTGCATAGTGGATTTTTTTTTTTTTTAGGAATTTACTTTAGAAGAAAATTCATTGCATGATTAAGCATTTTACTTAAAAAAATAAAAAAACTCTCATTCGTTTTTCTCAGTTACTATTTGATTTGGTGTGCTTCAAACAAATGATTTTGATGTAAAACTAGAGTGCTCAGATTTTTAATCTTTCAAAACCCTCAGTTTCCTTTATTTTAATAAGGCTCGATTAGCAACAAAAGCAAAAATAAACAAATGGAACTACATCAAACTAAAAAGCTTCTGCACAGCAAAGGAAACCATCAACAAAATGAATGAGAGAAAATATTTGCAAATGATATATATGACAAGAGTTAGTATTAAAAATATATAAAGAACTCATACAACTCAATAGCAAAAAATAATGAACAATCCAATTTAAAAATGGGCAGAGGATCTAAATAGACAGTATTTCAACGAAGACATACAGAGGGCCAACAGGTACATGAAAATGTGCTCAGCATCACTAATCATCAAGGATTAGTGCACATCAAAATCACAATCAGATATCACCTCACACCTGTTAGAATGGCTATTATCAAAAAGACAATAAATAACAAGTGTTGGTGAGGATGTAGTAAAACAGCAGAATATTAATAGTGATTTTTTAAGTGTTCTTTAAAATGGGTTATTTTTTCTTTCCTTTTACATTTCTGTATTAACTACATTTCTATAATTGTATAATTTTCTAAATTGAAAATGACTTTAAAGGTCATATTATTAAAGAATAATTAGAATATCAATTCTTCAATTCTACAAACAAAATTTCTTCTAAAAAAAAGGAAATCTTTTTATTTGTGACAACACAGACTTTAAGTATGCTAAATGAAATAAGTCAAAGAGAGACAAATACCATATGATCTCACTTTTTTGTGAAATCTTAAACAAAACAAAAAACAACCTTATAGATAGAACAGATTATTGGTGGTTGCCAGAAGTGGGGGTTGGGGTGTGTGTGAAATAAGTGAAGGTGGTCAAAAGGTATAAACTTCCAGTTATAAAATGAAAAAAATAATAAATAAGGCTCCATCTGTACATTGACTGACACAGAATGAAATGCATTTGGGAAATTCATCACCCTTAAGATGGATCAATAATTTCTCATCTAGAATCATTTAGGAATAGTCTATGTATATATAGGTAGTGCCTTTCTATATGACTATTAACAAGTGTCTAAAGGAAAATGGTAATTTTATTAATCTACTGTCAATTGGATGAGCATTTTAAATTATTTTTCCAATTATAGTGGTGAATTTTCACATTATTTTATTCTCTTTTCAGGCCTCCTTTGGACCAAGAAGAGACATTTATCAAGCAGTTGGCTGGGGTTAGGGGTACATGCCATAATTAAGGAAGCTAGCAAAGATAAATGAGCCACATTGGGATGAAAACTATGACTTCATTGACAAAGCGTTTCAACTAACCAGCACAGAGATAATAAATACATACTTCTTGGAACTTTGCTTTCTCTCTTTTCCACAAGTGTTTCCTCTGTAGTCCCTGAAGTATGGAGACATTTTATTCTCTAAACTTCCAGCAGAACTCTTTGTGCCAGGGGTAGCACATTCCATCCTTCTGTGTACTATTACCAGTAAACAGCTAAATGACCATCACAGAGTCTAAGTATTTGTTGCCTCATAAAAAGAATTTAGAAGTCTTTGGATGAAGATCACCACACAGAGTATAGTGGTAGTATTATACTGTTGTGCAGAATATTATTACACCAAAGATTATGAGGCATACATAATTTACTGACTGTCTTTTGTGGGCCAAATTCATGTCCTGAAAACAGACTTGGCATTTTAGATAATGTAAATTTATGGAGATCGTAGATTTTTCCCCTAGAAAATGAATACATCTTTTATACAATTTCTAGGATAAAGGATAATGATGAAACTGTGGAAGCAAAGTTCTAAAATATTCATTATTTTTATGCAACATCGAGTTTTCAAAGTTGGTAAAATCTGTTTTAAAAAATTATTTCTATTTCAAATTAATCATTTGGTGAACAAGCTCTCATAAAAGGTAAGGGAACAGAAAAAGAAGGGGAAAGAGGAAATAAATGGATAATGTATCAAATTGTGGTTGTGTCACGTTTTAGGTTGCAAAGAACAGAACTTCATTTAGTCTTAGGGAAAAGGGTTAACTATAAGATCGTGTACAGTTTTAAATTATTAAACCATTTCATAACTGAGATGATTTTAGGACTGGTGTCCACTTGGTTTCTCTTTCTCCCTTTCTTTCTCTTTCTCTCTCTTCCCCCAACCCCAGTGTCTCTCTTCTTTCAGCTTCAACTTTTCAAGTAGCATACATGTGATTGAATAGTTTAATTTATGTGTGAGTCTATCTATTGGGTAGACTGATTTCAGTGCCCATCCCTGACAAAAGCATTTAAATTCTTATGAGGGCAGAAGGAAACAGTATAAAGTCTATGCCATACCAATTAATATAGGGCTCACATTTAAAAAAAAATAGCTCTCCACAGAAATCAAAATTATATATACCTAATGTTTGTTACAATGGAAAAAATATATGCATATGATTGAACACAAAAGGAACTATGTAAAATAAAAACTGTTTTTCAAAGTGGTGAGATAATAATTGCTTTTCTTTCTCTCTCCCTTTTCACCAATATTGTTGTTCTAGTGCTTTGACTAATTTAAGAAAAAATTTTAAATATTTAGAACAATGAATATAATTTTAAAATGTCCAGATTTTTAAAAACTGATCATTTTCAACTCAAGCAGTAGTCATATTAAATTTAAGAAATGTATAACAAATGTGTTTAATTAACATGCAAATTCAAGATAAGTCAGTGGTCATTCCAGGCAGTTTCATCATGTATATGGACAATTCATTACTTGGAAGTATTTTATATATTTTAAAAACTAAATCACAGATTTATTGGTGTCCTGTTCACACAAGTTTTCAAAATATTTGCCCATCCTTTTAAATAGCTGTAGTCATGTGTCTATTAACCTTTTTGTAAAGTAGGTCAAAATATAAAAAGCAGACTGAAATATTTGGAAAATAAAGCTGTGAAGGGGAGGAGGTCACACATGCTTAACGTATTTATAGCAAGTGGGTATACCATATCAAGTGTAACATACACTCAGCCTCTTATGCCCAATTTTAACTTACATGAGTTTAAAATCAGAAATAACTATAGAAATCTCCCAAGAATTTCCCAAAACTCAGTCAGTTTGTTTACAGAGCTTTTGCTTTATCACCAGTGATGCTTAATTTATGTTTTCACATTCCAAAGGACCAATACTAGCATTTATTGTCAGCAGATATATTTCTAAGTGTTTAGAATAATGTATCAGGTAAAATGTATATTTATCAGAGTGCCTAATTATGATCGCTCCGCAATTTAATAATTGCCATTTATGTTTCTAATAAAAGTGTAATATAAGTAACAAAAAAAGTTAGTTCTTTAATCATATGGTAAATATACTTGGACCGTACTCTAAAATTCTGATGAATATTTCTAGTGATTTTCAATAATGAAGTGATGTTCTTAATCAAGTTTTTTTATCAAGTGGAAATTGTATTTGTCTGCCACCTGGGGGATTCATGGGAACATTGCAAGTGGCAAAATTCATAGTAATGTTACAATGTACCTGTTAATAGTATTATATTTATTTATATTTATATTTATATCTTTTGAGTGATTTTGGCTGAACTATATATTATATCCATATATATCATATATATAAAATTGTGGCCAATGAGGTGGTGACAAACCAAGAAATGTGTATTCTGGATGTCAACTTACAAAAATGTTTCCAGAAGAAGGGAATGATCAACTTCATCACTGCTGGTAGATCGAATAAGATGCAGAGGACTGGAGGACTGCCCATTGCATTTGGCAACTGAAAGGTCATAGGTAATCAGAACAAGAACTGCTTCTGGATGTTTTATGGTTTTGATTGTTATTATGAACATATCTTTTCATTTATGACATTTTTCTAATTCATTATTGCTAGAGTAAACTAAAACTTTTTATAAGTGGGTCTTTTATTTGGCCCCCTTACTGAATTTTACTATTATTTCTAATAGTTTGTCAACTGATTTACTTGTATTATTCTAGGTAGAAAATCATATTGTTTTAAAAAATCATATTTTTGAAACCATTGACAGATTTGTCTTACTTTCCAAATTTGTACTTCATTTGGCTTTAGCTAGGACCCCCAGTGCAGTGTAGTAGTAGAAGTGAAAGTGGCCATTACTGTAATTTAAACTGATTTGCTGTGTATTTCTGGAAAATAATTTTTAGCAGGGAATTTTCCTATTATTCCTAGTTATTTTCCTTTTCTTAAATCATAAATGTGTGTAGAATTTTATCAGATACTTTAAATAAATATCAGGTGCTAAATTTTCTTTAATTGCTAATATGACAATGTTTTTAATAGATATCCTAATGTTAACTCATCCTTATGGATAAATTTAATTATCCTGTATTTTATAGCTTAGTGCTTTTTTTAATTTGTTGATTTTGGTTTTGGACTCTTCCATTTTTGTTCATTAGTACAATTGGCCTGAGGATTAATTATAAAATGCCAACCTTGTACAATTTTGTTATAGAATGATTTTCAGCTCTAAAATGATGTTGGAAGTTAATGAAAGAAATGAACTAAATAAATTCTAAAGTTGTTAAATAACAATTATAATACAGGACAAATTCCAAGCTCTGGTGATAATTTACACATTTCAAGTGACAGCTAAAACAAAATTTTGATTGTATTTTAATTTTTATTTTTCAATTAGAGTTGACATTCAATATTATTTTATATTAGTTTCAAGTGTATAGTTATAATGGTTAGACATTTATATAATTTATGAAGTGATCTCCCCAATTAGTCTAGTACTCACCTGGCACTACACAGTTATTACAATATTATTGACTATATTCCTTATGCTGTACTTTACATCCTTGTGACTATTTTGTAATTACCACCTTGTACTACTTAATCCTTCACCTTTTTCACCCAGCCCCCTAACCCTCCTCCCATCTGCAATTACCAGTTTGTTCTCTGTATCTACAAGTCTGTTTTTATTTTGTTTCTTAGATTCCATATATAAGTGAAATCATGTATTTGTCTTTCTCTGACTTATTTCACTTAGCATAATACCCTCTAGGTCCATCCATGCTGTTGCAAATGGTTAAGATTTTGTTTCTGTTTTTTTTTTTTTAATGGCTGAGTAATATTCTATTGTATATATGTATAACTTCTTTATCCAATCTTCTATTGATGGGACTTAGGTTGCTTCCACATCTTGTCTATTATAAATAGAGCTGCAGTGAACATAGGGGTGTTTCAGTTTTCTTTGGATAAATACCCAGAAATGGAATTGCTGGGTCATAAGGTAGTTCTATTTTTAATTTTTGAAGGAACCTCCAAACTGTTTTTCATAGTGGCTGTACCAATTTGCGATCTTTGCCAATTTTCTCTACATCCTTGCCAATGCTTAATTTTTTGATTATTTGTAATAGCCATTCTGATAGGTGTGAGGTGATACCTCAATTGTGGTTTTAATTAGCATGTCTCTGATGATTAGTGTTGAGCATTTTTTCATATGTCTATTGGCCATCTGTATGTCATCTTCCTTGCAGAAATGTCTTTTCAGGTCCTCAGCCCGTTTTTTAATTGGATTGTTTGGGTTTTTTGGTGTTGCATTATATGAGATCTTCATAAATTTTGGATCTTAACCACTTATCAGAGGTATTATTGACAAATATCTTCTCCCATTCAGTAGATTGTCTTTTTGTTTTGTTGATGGTAAACTTTGGATTACTTTTTAATTCACTCAAAAGTACCCATTGGATTCAACCCACTTGGAAAGTGAATTATTAACATAGCTAATATTCATAAAAACCTGCACTGTGTTTGGCTTGTTGCTAAGGTACATAGCTGCTAAGATGACCCTTAATAACCATCACTTCCTTAATGAATCAAATATGGCATAAGTTATGGGATGTCACTTCTGATATTAGGTTATAAAAAGACAGTGGTTTCTGTTGTGCATTCTCTCTCTTTTGGACTGCCATGTTGTCAGGCAGCCCTGTAGCGAGGTTCACATGAAAAGAAACTGAAAGAGGACTCTGGTCAAGAGTCAGCCAAAGAAACGATGCCCTCAATAACAGTCTGAAGAACAGAAGCCCACATGAGTGAGTTTGAAAGCAAATCTTGTTCTAGTCTGGTTTTCAGATGATGCCTCAGACCCACAGACAGCTTAGGCGTAACCGCATGTGAGAACTCAAGGGAGACACATGCACCTAAGCCAGGCCAAGGTTGCTGTACTTTCAAATTATTTTGCAAAACAATAAACTATATAGATAAATACATACATATAATGCAAATATGCCAAAATGTTAGTTACTGGATCAAGGTAGTGGTTATATGGGTATTCATTATATTATTCTTTGAACTTTTATTTCTTTAAAGGTTTTTATTAAAAATATTGAGAAAAAATGGCATTTGAGTCAAACTTTAATGAATTGAATGTGAATCCTATTCTTAAAGAATATTGTTCTTACATTAGTTCATCATAGACAAACTCAGAAAACAGAAAAAATGTGACACAATCTAGATGTACATACCCTGTACATTCTATATAATGTACTTTTTTTGTATTGATTTTTCACTTAATGTTATGGATGTCTGTCAGTATATAATTGTACATTAGCATCAATTTACTGGCTGCATGACACACCATTGTAGAGATGCCTTGTGATATATTTAACTAGTACTCTGTTATTGCAATAAACATCTGTTGATATACATCTTTTATTCATGTGTCTGGTTACTTGGAAGGGTAAGATTCAGGCTGTGCAAAGGGCAGAAGTGGAAATTTGAGCAGAGGTAGGAGATTGAAAAGAGTAGGGGTATATGGGAAAGTTCAATAGTTAATATTGTCTGGGGCATAGGCCACTATAGGCATGGAAGGTGAAAGGAGACATGATAATCTTTGGAAAAGACTTGCTCTCACTTAACCTTGGGCTATGTCAGGTACTGTTTGGAGCACTTTATCTTACTGTATGAGAAAGATGTGTGACTTTCTAAAATTACAGGAACTATTGTCATTCCTATCTAAAGGCAAGGGAACAGTGGCACAGGAGAGTAAATTGCCCAAGATTACCCATCTAGTGGGACATGAAGCCAGGATTCAAATAAATGCAGTCTGGCTCCAGACTGAGCTCTATTAACTTCACTTTGCAGATGCTGAGCTTAAAACCTGGGCCTTAGTGATTTCAAAGCCTTAGACATTATAGTAAATGGTCACAGTATAACTTAATATGGGTTCGATAGTCTTTCTCTCATCCCAAAAAGCGTAAAATGCATTACCTTAGACCACAGAAAACCTCGAAAGATTCCTTATTTCCAAAATACAAGAGGCATTTAACACTTAACATTGCTCCCTAAGACGGTCAGTGTGCCTGAACTGAACTGACAGTCAAGCTTCAACAGAGAAGAACCGGGATGCACACCACCTCGATAATGAAATTCCAAATGGCCCGCGAGCCTCCAAGCCAAAGTTTTCCGCCTCCCAGCCGGTTGCAGTCAGTTCAACAACAGCTTTCCGGCTCAGGGCCGTGACGTCATCACAAGGACTGGCCCGTCCCTCTAAGATCTCTCTGCTTCTGCGCGGCCGAGTAACCGGCGAGTTGCGCTCTTAGCCCCACCCACTGCCCCGGAAGTTAATACAGAAGCCACACCTCTCTCCTCGGCCGGCAGGGGCGCAGCCATTTTAATTCATATCTGAGTGGGCGGCGGCGTTTCGTGTTGGCTGTCTGGCTCCGCCGGGCAGGGGTTAACTTTGTTGGTTTGGAGGTGGTTTTTAGTTTAATTTTTCTTTTCTAGCTTCGCATCGCGGGCCAGTTCGCACGTTCTAATCATCTGAGGCCATGTCAGGAGACGGAGCCACAGAGCAGGTGAGGAAGGGGAGTGGTGGGGCCTCGTGGCGACCTCTTTTCTACACGTCTCTGTTCGTCTTATTACTCCAGCCATGTTCGCTTGAGGGGGAGATCAGGGGTGTGATAAACCCGGAGAATCGGGTACAAAAAAAATGGTGGGAAGGGGAACAATATCTGAGCTTTAAAATTATTTTTGGCCTCTCTGTTTTACGCGTTAATGTGAACAAATATTTGAGACAATAGCTGGGAAGCTGTTTCGTTCAGTTTAGGTTCATGGAACTACTCTGGTTTGATGCCTTCCTTGATACCATTTTAATGTTTGGGTGGTTAGGAATTGATTATTTTAACGTGTACTCGCTGTTTACCAAAAAATAGACAATATTCCTTCCGCCCCTTCACCGATATGTATAGTACTAAAATAGGTTACTAGCTTGAGAAATCATTTGAGGTTAAACTAATCTGGGGAAATAGTCTTGCCAGAGAGAACGAAAAAACAGCCTGGGAGTAGGGCATGGTTATGCTGAGCGAGATTTAGTAATTTTGTGATTTCTCTCGCTTTCTTTTTTTCCCTCTCTTCTACATTTCATTATCTTTTTCCAGCAAGACATATATTGCAGAATTTGGTAAATCGGAAATGAGAAGTCCATTTTGGCCACTGTAAATAAAAGCATCTGTTTTAATACCGACATAAGTGACGTTTAAATATTTCAAAATTCACATTTTAGGTAAATAATTTGGGATAGGCTTTTTTTTTTTTGCCCTTAATTTAGAATTTTGTAGGATGATGTTTACCTTTTAGTTTGAAAGATGAAACTGATATATTATGAAAGATGTTATTGAGTTTGTTTTTCTGGTATATTTAGGTAAATAGTTTTTAAAATGGAGGCTAACTAGCCTACAGTCTCAATTTCCTGAAAATTTTCATTGCCATGGCAACGAAATACATTTAGGTTTTCGTTTTTCAAGTCCCCAGCTTATAACCTAGAGGTTGACAGAGATGAGGCAAAATTGGAGCATTCCTATTGCATAGTCTTGGTGACTGTAAATTTCATTTTGTCAGGCAAGTTTACCTAACTGAAGTTTGTGTTTGCTTGTCGACTGATTGCAGCCTTAAAATCTTTGCAGTGTTGGCATTGTATCTGATGCCCAAGACTGCAAAGTCTTAAAATTATAAAATTATATAAGGTCTGTTTACACCTACCTGTCCTTTTTTCTGGACTCATATTTCGTCATGTGAAAGTCGAGGAGGAATAATGCACTGTAATTTTATTGAAAATTCCCGGAATTCATTGTTAATTCTTAAAATTCACTTGAAATTTTGCCATGACCTTGAATATTTCAGAACTCGGGTGTTTTAAATGGGAGAGATGTTAGTGAAATTTTACAGAAAAAAATTCTCACCCAAAATTTTATTGTGCAAAGTTTAGAACATAGAAATAAGTTAAAAGTGCAATGAACACCCATAGTACAATTCTTCACTAAGAATCAACGATTGTTAAACGATTTGCTGTATTTGCTTTATTTCCATACATATTTCGTCGAAAGTAAGTCAACACATATTTCAGCCCCACGTATTTCAGCATGCTCGTTGTTCAGCATCATCTCCCCATAATTCAGCAGTAATGCCTTTATATAACCATCATATCGTTTTCCCACCTAAGAAAATTAATTTATGAAATACAGTCTGCATTCAGATTTGCCCAATTGTCCCAAGAATGTTATTCATAGGTTTTTAAAAAAATCAATCTAATCTAGGTTCACATTGCATCATTTGGCTATGCCTCTTGAATAGTCTCCCGTGTATTTCTCCCCTAGGATGTTGTCTATTTGAAGAATCCAGACAGTTTTAGAACTTCTCATTTTCTAGGTTTGATTTTTGCATGTGCAAGTGTCATTTAACTTGTACCTTCATTTTCTGTATTTCCTGAAAACTAAACTCAGCTTTGATAATATTTAGGTTAAATATTTTTGGATAGAATAACATTACATCAAAAGGAACTTTATACTAGGTTGTCCCACTATGAGTGATGTTTGTAGTTTGATAGCTTGGTTAGGGCTATGACTGCTGTATCCCATATTATGAAGGATTATTTTCCCCCTTTGTATTTAGTAATCTATGGATTGATACTGTGTTCCTCAATAACCTTTTACCTAATTATTAATTGATAATCTTTGAATAAGTCGGTTATTACATTGGAGGTGGCAAATGGTGTTTTTTTAAAAACGTATGTTACTCTGTCTACTTGCTGGCTCATATTTTTCTGAAAAGAAAAACTTCCCTTTTTTCTTTGTTCTTTTCAAAAGTTGAGTATCACTAGATTCATGGGAAGACATTTTTTGACATTTGATTACCAATAGAGTCATCCTTATATAGTCTTTAACTTTTAATGACACATTTCAAACATGCAAAAAGAAGAATAGTATGATGTTCCTAACATAGAGCTTCAACCCATGGCAAATCCTGTTTTATCCATACTTTTACTTGCTCTTCTCACCTATTATTTAAAGCAAATCCCAGATATTGTCTTATTCAGCTTTAAACAAAATGGTATTTTTAAAATACCTTAAAGAGTAACATAATTAAAAATATGAATCAATTAATTTGCTTTATGTATGGGTCAGTGAAAATTTATAGCAAAAGAAGAGTACCTAAAATGACCTGAGATAATAGACAAGAAAAGTAGATTAAACAAAAGTGAAGAATCAAGAAAAAAATCAAAACTACTCTGAATCAGATCTGCTTTGGAAAGATGCTAAGGGATGAAATAGACAGAATCCTGCAACATAAAATGTAGATTTCTTTAAGCCTTTAGCCTTGAAGCTCAAAAAAAAATTGTTTGATAAATCTAATAAATTGTTATTCAAAAATATGGATGGTCATTTTTTTTGTTTTTTTTTTTTTTTGTCCTGAATATCTGAATTTGTGTTCTTTGAAAGAGGGAAATGGTTGTAGATAACCAAAATCACTGATAAGGTTTATTGTAAATTTTTTTTAACTCTTGTAAGGAAGTTCTATTTTGCATTTACAGGATATTTAAATTACTTTGCAGTGTTTGGGGGTATTCTTATGAAGCTTCATGTTTACAGTTTTTACCAGTTTAATGGTGACAAAACCGTGTACACATAGATCTTCCCCACCTACCCCACAATGAAAAAACATCTGGTTCCTATGCAGATCATGGCTATATTTTATCTTGTAGGTATTTTTTAACTGCTAGATTCCACTTTTAATCTCATTCTTCCTTAGCTTTATTTTACCTTGTGCACTACTCTACATCATTTAGTAGGCTTTGTTTATAGTTCCTCCACTGAGTTTGAGCTTGGGTTGAAGGGGCTGCCTTATTTATTCATAGTTGCATCTTAACCTAGGAATACTTTTTTGATACTTAAAGGGGTTCAGTAAATGAATGGATGAATTTTGCACCAAGGTTATATGTGATATGTTATGAAGTCTCAGAGAATTTTAATCTTTTGGGAAAACAGGTGCATAAATAATAAAAATAAAATATTTAGGGCATAAGAGTGTATGGTTTCTAAAGTTTTGTGGGATAAAAGGAAAAAAATGTGTTGGGCCAGGTCAATTCATATGAACTTTTAAGTCCTTTCTAAAATGTTCACACTCTTGTCTTTTAGAAATAAGACTTCACTTTTTAAACAATATATAGCCTATCCTAAAATTAGGAAAGCTCAAAATGTAAACAAAATTTCCATCCTCACTTTGGAAAATTTTCATGACTTGAAGAAGCACAAATAAATTGCCAATAGTCCTTAAACAAAGAGGGGGATTCAAGGCCATAAATCAGTTTGTACTTTTGGTGAAAAGTAAGTTTGAGAAAGATAGAAAATACGAAAAATATGTTTTCTTATGTACTTGTTAATGAAGAAAGATAAAACACCACAGTGTTGACATCTGAAGCCTGATTTATTTTGTTGGATATGAGTACTTATAGCAGTTAAGAGGTAACAACACTGCCGATTTTAAAGCCAAAATGGATGTGTTGGAGGATGCTTTCTTTGGGCCCAATTGTTTCTATCTGTTTTTAACAAAATCTTTCAATAATAGCTTTTCCTACCCACCCACCCCCCATTTTTAAGTGGCAGGCAGATTTGATCTGATCTTTATTTCTAGTATTTATTGAGAAAACTGGGTGGTATATAAAATATTTGGCAGTGATTGTTCCTAAGAGAGATTGGTCTGATTACTGAACTGTTTGGTTTTCCTTAGAGGTACAACAGAAAGGTACTGTGTTTGGAGAGATTGTATTCTTTCAGTATTAGGATTGCAGGAGTTTCAGGGGATACAGGAGTTGACTTTCTGGATAGACCTAGAACAGCAAGCTTTGTATTCAGATGTTTGTACCTATTAAGTGGATAATTGCCATTTGAATCTTTGTTTTACTGAATAGTTGGTAATGAATAATGTGAGAAATGATCTTAAAAGGAATTTGAGTTGGGCAATGTTAAAACTTTTTTGGATTAATGGTTACTTTTAATAAACACTAAATGTTGAGAAAACCAGAAGGGCAAAACTATGTACTAATTGACATTTCACTTAGTTTATCTAGGGAATTAATATCTTGGCTATTCTTGGTCTAAAGAAGCCACATTTTTCAAATTCTAAAAGATTAAAGTTTTATATTTATAATTTGTAGCTATTTGTTTCCTAGGGGATGTATAAGCAAATTTAATAAGCAAATATGATAAGTATAATTATTTGAACCAATAACCTTTAGTTCATTTTTTTTTTTTTAAGTTTTTGGGTTTGCATGCTTAGTAGATTTTTAGTCTTTGGAAAGATCGAAGAGATTATATAAAGGGTTCATTTTCAGGTTCATACACAAAAAAATCATGTAGTAGTGTTATGTTGCACAGAACTGCTGGCATCCAGTCCTAATGTCACCTGTCACATAAAGTACTTTATTCTGTAGGCATATGAATTGGCTCAGTTACAACAATACGTGCAGATAGTCTTGCATAGTGCTATCCCAGTCTTTTAATTTTGAGAAAAGTTTAGCTATCAAGAGAGACTTAAGACTTCAAATATATAGTATAAGAAGTATATGCACTTTTCTTAATGCTTTAGGAAAAAAAGTGGATTGATTTAGGTCTGATGCCACTTTATTTTTAAGGAAACACAACATTTGAAAAGATATTTATAGAACCAGATAGATTAGTGCTTCTCAAAATGGAGTCCGTGGTTCATTGCATCATAATCACTTAGGTGCTTTATAAAAGTATAGGTGTTTACACCCCAATTTAAAATGTTCTATAACAAACTCTGAGGCTGAGAATTTTTCTCTGAAATCAATACCACTAATGATTTAATGTAAATTAAAGTTTGCAAACCACTTACACAGGGGTTGAAGATACTTAGACCTTAAAAGTTGTTTTATTGTTTTTGAGTACATTCTTCATAAAATGGAGAAAAGAATTGCAGATTATTTGACGATTGGGCTTTGTATAGTATTTTACTGATTTTCTCTTGCCTATTATATTTAGTTATTACCCTTAATAATGGGAAATACTCATAAAAACAGGTTTGAGACTCATCTCTGTTAAGTTTGGTCATGGTCAAGAGCTTATGGGGTTCAGTCCTTAAACTTACCATCTATCTCCCCCTCTGCCATACTTTTGACATTTATTATTCAGATTAACCTTCCATTGATCTGTATTTGAAGTTAATTTTATTATGACCTCTAGCATAACACCTTCCCCATTTACCACAAAAATAGCTTTTAGAGAAAGAACTACCTTTTTTTTGTTCAAATTGTACTTTCCTAGTGAGACTGAGAATGTCAATTCTCCATTTCCCTCCTCTCAGTTAACTACTCCCTGTTATAAGTTATGCTGCCATATAGAAAGTGGTTTGTGGTTTCTATAAAACTTAACTCATATCTTTCCAGATGCTCCATGACATATCCACAATTATATAAAAAGACTATTAAAAATCCTTCTCTTTTCCAATTACATATACTTCATCCAGAACAATATATTGCCATAAACTGTAAATGGAAGCAGTGTCTTCAATTCAGCCAGACGAAATGTAAAACAGTGCTATTTTCACTGATTTTTGTTTTGTTTTGTTTTGGAAAATATTTTTAAAGAAAATGAGTTTGTTTTAAGATGAATTAAACTTTTTTAGTTTTAATATAATATCGATAGAAATAACGCACATTTAAAAAAAAAACAACTCTTTGGTTCCTCAGTATTTAAGTGTGCAAAGTGATTCTTTACTTTGAGTGTTTGAGAGTTGTAGAAATAACTGCATGGTGCCCATGAGGTCACTATCCTGAGTTCAGTATCTCTGAGTTAACTTAATAGAACAAACAATATTAATTTAAGCATAGAAAGTAAAAAAAATCCACCAAATAGGATAAAATTTTTATAAATCATATATCTAATAAAGAACTTGTATCTATAACGTATAAAGGACTCTTGCAATTCAATGATAAAGATTACCCAAGTAAAATTGAGCAAGAATTCTGAATAGAAATTTTTCCAAAGATACATACAAGTCTCCAGTGAGAACATGGGAAAATGCGGAACTTTATTAGCAATCAGGGAAATGTGGATCAAAACCATGAGATGCCATTTCACACACACTAAACTGGTTATAATCATCAAAAGGACAAGTGTTGGTGAAGAGGTGGAGAAATTGGAACCCTAATAACACTGCTGATGGGAATATAAAATGGTTCAGTCATTTTGGAAAACAGTCTGGCAGTTCTTCAAAATGTTAAAACAATTACCATATGATTTAGCAGTTTCACTTATTGGTATATATGTAAGAAAAAAGAAAACTCAAAAACACCCCAAAACTGAAGCAATCCAAATTCCAACAGCTGATTAATAAATAAAATGTAGACTAGTCATACAATGGAATATTATTTGGCCATAGAAAGGAAAGTACTGATAAGTTGAGAAAACATGCAAAATGAAAGCCAAAAACAAAAGAATGTGTGTCATGTGATACTGTTTACATGAAATACTTGCACATCTGTGGAGACCCAAAATAGTTAGGTGGTTGCCTGGGGACTACGCAGCAGTTCCCAACCTTTTTGGTACCAGGGACTGGTGGTCCTATGAGAATCTGATGCCTGAGGATCTGAGATGGAGCTGAGGGTGATACTAGCACTAGGAAGCAGCTGCACACAGGTGAAGCTTCCCTGGCTGGCCAGCTGCTCACCTCCTGCTGTGTGACCAGGTTCCTTACTGGCCACAGGCCAGTACCGGTCTGCCCAGGCTTTGGGCACCCCTGGGCTAGGGGAATGGGAAGTGAGAATGTCTGTTATGGATACAGGTTTCTCTTTGGAGTGATAAATTGTTTTAAAATTTTAATATTCAGAGTGGTTAGACAACTCTTAATATTACTAAAAACTATTGAATTTTATACTTTAAATGGATGAATTGCACAGTATGATTATGTCTCTGTAAAGCCATAGTTAAAAAAATAAGACGAAACATGTAATGGATTTACCAGACCTCCAGGGTTTTATTCACAGAGAAAAATACAGTTTTTTAGCAATAGGCTACTACTAAAAAAGCATTTCATAGAACAGATGCTAGAGAATTCTTTAGTAGTGTTTTCTCTTTAAAAAAGTACATCAATAAATCACCATTTTTTTCTTATTTTGTACCCATTCGAAATTGTATATGTTGGTGTGTATCTCTGTATACTTCTTGCAGTAGTACTATTTTTCTGGTTTTTAATATTGGCATGAATCAAAAATGTTCCCAAAGTTCTAATAGCACTGGTAATGTGCATGCCTTGGAAACTTGTCCAACTTTTGTTCTCATTTGATTTGGGGCCCCATCCTATTCCCTACTAACATCTAAAGAATGGTAATGGGATTATAGTTTATTTCAAAGGCAAAAGCTGAATTTTGATAGTTTCTTAGTTTTGGGACATGTGAACATGGGATAGCAGTTTCTGGTTTTTTTTTTTTTTTTCACTATAGTAAGCAGAGTTCTGACTTCATTCCATTATAAATGGGCACTAGAAATGTGCCCTAAGTTTTCTTAGAGTGACCTATTCCTCTGATCCCCCAACAGATTCTGGAAATAACAATATAACTCAGTTCCTTATGGAGGTGGTGTCTCCTGGTGGATACTAGAAAACTTCAGTTTTCCTTTGCTTATATCAATATGGTAACCAGGCTAGAGAAGAAAGATGTTGTGCTGTTGGCTACCCAACTGATTCATAGGTGTGACGATGAATGACTTTTTATTGTGGAAATTAAATGTGGCCACAACATCCAGAGTATACTCTTGGTCATTTTGGTTAGCTTCTATGGTTAATTAATTGATTGAGAACGATCTGTATGGTTTTTTTATGAACATTTAACGACGTCCTTGGCCAGTGGAAAATATTTAGGGGTGTAACAGATTCTGAAAAGAGCGGAGCTATGGTTCTGTCAGATTCAAACTGGAATTTGGGTTGTTTCATTTAATTTAATTATATTGCTTATTATGAAATGGAGTTACTAGTTACTTAACAAGGAATGATAATTAATGCTTGACAGTGTAGATGCTCAACAAATTTTTTTTACATCTGATCGCCAACATCCTATGCATGATTCTTAAATCCATGGTAACCCCTTTCCTTGGGTGTCTGTGGACAGAATTTTAGGGGTTCCATGAATTTGAATGGGGAAGATCCTTTCCTTTTATTATGAGTGTAGGTAAGAAACCAAACTAGTAATTTTAGCAACAACTGTGAGTGGGACATAAATATTCAAAATGTTGTTGTGCTTATCACTAGACTCACCACTGGATCATGTTATATAAAACTTTAAAATATTTTAATAATCGTATTTCAGTAAAATTGTTTTCCTTTTAAAACCTTCATAGTTTGTGTATGTAAGAACATCATTCTAAGAAAGGACCCATAGGTTTCACTAGACTACAGGAAGGTTCTGTGGCACCATGGTTTTCAGCTGAGACTGCACGTTACAACAACCTGGAGAGTTTTTGTTTTTAAGTGATCTTTCCAGCCTGTTCTTAGGAATTCTTATTTGATTGATGAGCTCAAGTGGAGATTGAGCATCTTTTTAAACCTGTTTATCCCAGTTGATTCTAATATGCTGCCTGGGTTGAGAATCACTAAAGTAAATGGCTTTATTTTGGTAAGCAGACATTTATACTTCTTGCTGCAATTACGTTGGTCAAATATTAGATGCTATCTTCTGAGGTTTTGGGTTTTTTTAAAAAAACAAATTATAGTATACATTAATATGGTAGGTTGATTTTCAGCAAGTGGTTGTTGAGAGCTTTGGTCTCCCATGAGGCTGCTTTGAAACAGTAATTTGACTAAAGCAATTCAAGTGTAAATTAGCTGTTTTTTAGTTCCTCGTTTAAACTTGTATCAGATTTATTTCTTGTTTTATTAACATTTATAGTTGATATCTTATGAATTAAGATCCTAGTTAATTTAAAAATATTTATAAGGTTTATTTTTTCAAGAAGTATTTCTTTGAAAGAAGTAGTTATTTTGTTGTATTCCAGGTGCCCCTTCAGCAATGTCTAGCACATAACTCACTGAGCAAATATTTCTCGGTGAATAGTAAAAATTCAAACAGCAGAAGAGTATGTAGTATAACATAAGTGTATGTAGCTTGTGTGTCTCCCCAGCCCCCTTTTTTATAACCCAATATTAGAGATTGTTTTATGTTGCTGCCTTGCCTTTTTTTATAGTGACTACAAATTCCATAATATATGTAACCAGTTCTTTTGTACATGGTTGTTTAAATTACTTCCAGTCTTATGCAATGCAACCACAAAACAGCCTAAGTAGCTGATGATTCTTCAATATACATCTTTGTGCACATGAGCCTAGAATATGTTGTGGAGGTGGAATTCAGGGTCAGACATTCACATTTAGTTTTGATCAGTGTTACTATTTGTCCCTGCCAACAATGAGAAAATGCTTGTTTCTACATACCTTTACCAGTGCAATGTGAATTATAAAACAGGTTGATCTCTGTCATGTTTTATGTTTACATTTCTTTTGAATGTTTAAACTTCATTGTTACTTTTTCTAGGAACTATTTGGGTACTTTGCCTTTTTTTTTCTTGTTGTTGCTGGTCTTCTATTGACTGGACTTTGTGTTAATAAATTTAGTACTTTACCATATGTGTTGGGGATATTTTTTAAGTTTGTGTTTTGACTATGAATATATTTTCTAATGCACAAATTTAAACTTCATGAATGAAGCTCACTCTTTTCAAAGGCTTCTGATGAGCCTTTCCCATGCATAGATAAATTTCAATGTTTTCCTCTAATTCTTTCTTGTTTTTTTTTTTGTTTGTTTGTTTTTTAATGTTTAAGTCTTTCCTCTGACTTTAGTTTTGGTAGAAAGGGTAAAATAGGAATTCAACTTTATTTTGATAAAGTTGACTCTGCAGTTAATCTAACACAATACTTTGAATAATCCACCATTCTAATTTGAAATGCCACCATATTTGATTTTTCCATGTGTCGTTCCCTTTCTGAAGCAACCTGATTCAGTGATTGATTTGTCACCATTACCAAACTGTTCTGTCATTTTGTTTTAATATGTGAGTGGGGCCAATTTAGTACTCCTTTATTAAACTTTTCCAGTTTTAGTTTCTTGAGGAATTTTCCAGTTTATTTTCTTTATAGAAACTTTTGCAGAGTAAAATGTAATTTTAATGCAAAATTACATTAGTCTTTTAAAACATATTTCTTTCTAAATAAATTATACGTATCAGTGGTAGAAACTAATTTATTTTAAAGAAAAAATTCTGTGTCTCCCAGGTAATTTATTTTTTTCTAAACAGATGACTTAAACAAATTTCTTAACTTGTGTTTGGACAGGATTGTTCTGATATATTAATCACCACCTTAAAAAAAAAAGGAAGTAAAAAGATGTTAGGGACAGTGCTTCTCTCTCTCCTTGAATATGATTAATGTGTATTGCCATGTTATAGATTCCTAAGAGTCCTGCAAAAAAGGCCGAATAAAACTTCGAGTAAATTAACATTTATCTGATTTACTTGCATATCACTTTCTTTTTATGTTACACAGTAGTATTCTGTACAGCAATTTGAGAAGTAATACTAGTATTTATGCCTCAGATACTACCTAACCATTAAGATTATATTTCTATAATAAAAATAAAACTACCTTATTAAAGGGCTTCGAATCTATCAAAAGATAGGAAGGGGAAAAAATTACCTGTACTTCCATTGTCTGTCATCCACATGACCACTAAACATTTTAGTACAATCTTTTTAACCTCTTTTATTTCAGATTTCTTTTGTAGTTTTCATTATGGTATATATGCAATTTGTGAATCATGTTTTTAAAGCTTTTTTAAATTGTTTATGGCATTCTGTACTTTTTCTTTGTGGCTCGGGATAAATGTACTATAGCAGTGTTTCTCAAAGTTGGTCCAAAGACCCTGGGGGTTCCTAAGACTTTCAGAGGATCTGAGTTTAAACTTTTATCATAAATTTAAGACATTGGTTGCCTTTGTCACTCTTAATCTCTCGTGAGTGTATAGTGGAATTTTTACATGATGTGTTATCACGACAGATCAAATAAAAAAGCAGATGTGAAAATCTACATTTTTTAAAAAGTCAGACATTTAAACAAATACTCATGTATAAAACAAGGGTATTCTCATTGAATCTTTAATAGTTATTTTTCATAAAGATGTTATTTATGTTGAAATGTAAATTGTATTTGAACACGAATGCATAATGTTTTTGTCTGTTTAATTTCTAATATGGTCAATTTGAAATAACTCATATAAACAAAAGCTCTTTGGCATACTCAGTAAGTTTTCAAAATCTAAAAAGGATCCTGAGACCACAAAATTTGAGAAATGCTATTCTATAGTATTTAATATAAAAGATGGGTTTATTTAAATTTTAAAATGTCTTTTAAAAGTATGTGATCACTTTTGTTTTTATGCAGTTGACTTAAGATAACATACATAGATTACAGAAAATGCAGGCCTCTTTTATAAGAGGACATTTTTATGCATTGTACTGTGATATTGTATCCAAGGACTGATGTATTGTGCTTGAATTAAATTAAGCATGAGATTGTTAAAACAATAACTTCGGTTCATTATTTTTTCTCCCCAGGCAGCTGAGTATGTCCCAGAGAAGGTGAAGAAAGCCGAAAAGAAATTAGAAGAGAATCCATATGACCTTGACGCTTGGAGCATTCTCATTCGAGAGGCACAGGTTTAGTGATATAGGATTACATTTCCTTCTCTATGGGTCCAATCACACTACTTGGTTCTGCAGTAAATATTTTCATAATCCTAACATTGTAAATGCTGTTTATTGGTTTTCAATTTTAGAATCAACCTATAGACAAAGCACGGAAGACTTATGAACGCCTTGTTGCCCAGTTCCCCAGTTCTGGCAGATTCTGGAAACTGTACATTGAAGCAGAGGTTAATATTTTATTTTACTTTTCTTATATAGCATCTGATGGGAATTATAGCATACACTATAGTGGTAGAAAACAAGTTAGGAACATAGATAGCACAACTAGGATAAGGAGGATTTAAATGTTTCTTGCCTTTATTTTGTAAAATAGGTATAAAGGAGTAATTAAAATGAAATTTTGAAATTTGGGTCTTTACAAGTTGATGATTGTTGCATTTTGGAGTTGCAACAACATTAAAACAGTTTCAATGGTATTGGAGTGCTTTAGCCTTTTTTTTACTTGTCACGTGTCAATTTATTGCCTCCTGTGTCATTTATTTAGAACTCATTTTTCTTTTTATTCCTACTTACAAACTAATGTGAACTACTGGTTATAAGAAAATACAGAAATGTTAATTTAGTTTCTTAGGGTGTTTTGAATGTCTCTGGTGAAATGAAACATTTAGATGGAAAATTTATTTCAGATTTTGATTTTGTGAAAGTACATGGTTTGTCAATAAATGTAAGCACTTCAATGATTTAAAGAAATTTTTTCTGTAGGATAAAGTTTGCATTAGGAATAAGCTAATGTGACTCAAACCTATATAATCATAATTTATCCCATGTTACTATTTTTTTATTGCTTTATAACTATCTTGATATATTAAGTCAGGCATTTTAAAGAGGAAGGGCCTCATTTGATTAGAAAGGAAATGTTCATTTTTGAAGACTGGAATTAGCAGTCAAGATGATAATAAAGCATAAATATATTGATAACAATTGGCACCAAGTAATCATTTCTCAGATTATAAAGTAATGGAATGAAAGGGGTGAGATGGGAATAATTGGTATCCACATTAAGTTGAAATGATATCCATTTCTTTTAATAATTTATTTTACTTATGAAGTATTTTTATTTTGAATATTAATTTTGTAATATAAATTCTCAACATACTCAAGTACACTGCAGCCTCGTCATAACATTTTCCACAGTATCTGAAATTTGATAATATGTGGGTCTGTTTTGGACCTATTCAAAGGGCTTTAGTCATCAGCAATATTGAATAGACTTCAGCACAACACAGTGTTACCTGTGATGTGTCCCTCAGAGTGGACTCATTCAACAGCAGTTTTTAATTGAGGCTACAGTGTACTCATTGTATTTGTGCTATAGTTTATATTGTATTTGGGAGGGGGGAATTACTGGACAATAGCAGGAACATTGTGTGTTAAATTTTTTGTGTGTGGTTGTATATGTGGTATGTATGTTTGTGTGTATGTATGAGAGAGATTGTACCTTATGTGAAGTCTGATTGTGGTTTTGGCCAAAGACCATATCCTTAAAGTTTCATCACTTATCCTTTGGGACCATTTCTTTCCTCAATATATTCAGTCATCAGAGTAGACTGGCACAGAATTCATCAGGTAAGTGAATAGGTCTGTCTGAAGTATGCTGAAGCCAGTGCTGCTTTGTAATATTCATTAAAGCAAGGAACCTGGATTCTCTGTACTTGGTCTGCATTCCAGTTTGACTTTACAAACACATTAACTTATATGCAAATTCATCAGAAATGAACGTAATTGGTATGTAACAGTTTTTGTATAATGAAGTAATACTTCTGAGTTTTAGAAATTTCTTTCAGTTTCTCAAATAGGCATTATTTATGCATTTTATTATAGCATAAGTTAAACTGAACTTGGCCGTTAGATACTCCATTCTATAAGTATGAATTCAATCAGTCTGTTTCTCCCATTTTGTAACTGAAAGTATGAACTGCATTCTAAAAGATCAGATGTTATTCCAAAGGGTTGAAAGTTGTCTCAATATCCAGCTCATTTCATAATATTTCAGAGCTGCTAGCAGTTGTCTGATTTATATAGTTGGGAATGTTTGCAGTTATTTTATACACATACATACACAAATGTGAATGCAAGTATAAAACATCTTTTGAGAAGTGGTAAAGAACATATATGTGTTAATTTTGTAAAATTAATGGTTTAGAGGTTTAGATAGATAGATGTTAAATTGAATGCTGACTTCAGAAATGTATCCTGAACTGTGTTTTTCTCTTTCCTCGTTTGCTCTTCATTTTTAAATTTCCACATTTTGTATTTTGTTTAGCCTGTGAGAGGCTAAAATTTTCTTTGGCTATGTCACTCAATGTGGCCTTTAGTATTTCTGGAGAAGATGCATAACCGATTTATAGTACATTAAAATCTAAAGTAGTGGTAAGAATGTCTTTACATTAAAGGTAGTTCTAACAGTGTTTAGATATTCTGTATGCATTCTCAAGAAAATAAAGTTTTGTTGTAACAAAGTACTTCATGGTGAGAAAATTGTAATGTTGCGTTTATTTATGTTCAGTTAACTTGGATGAGTCCAAATACATTTAGTTCTTTTCTAACAGAAAATAAGTATATCTTTAATAACAAGAGATAATTTGCTTTCCCAGAGAAATTTCTTATAAATCCTATTTAAGATCAAAGTGGCAATAAAGGGTTTTTTTTGTTTTGTTTTATTTTGTTTTGCTTTTAAACTTGAAACATCAGTTGCATGTGATGGCATGGTTTTTAGTAAAGAAGTTAATGACACTAGCTGATGTTTTAATATTTCCCAGTATATCAGCATTTTTCATGTCAGTGAATATTTAGCAATAGCTAGCTAGTTTTATAAAATTTGGGCTTTAAAATGTCCTTAATTTCATTATCCACTTTTATCTTTTTGTAAAGCATAGAAATTACTGGATAAAACTTTGTTTTAATGAAAAGGCATTTAGGACCAACATCACTGTATTTATATTATTACAATATAATTTCAAAATTAGTCCAAGTTAGTATTGCATATATTATGCAGTCATGTGCTGCATAATGACGTTTCAGTCAACAATGGACCGAATATGTAATGGTGGTATACCATATAGCTTACCTGTGAAGAAGGCTATACTATCTAGGCTTGTGTGAGTGTGCTCTATGTGTTTCACACAATTTAAAAATCACCTAAAGAGGAATTTCTGAGAACATATCCCTGTCATTAGGCAACACATGACTGTATAGGCAATCACATTTTGCCTCCGGTATGTGAAATGTATTGCTTCACTCTTAAATTTCAAAACTGCTTCTTTACATGATTACAATATCATAAGAGGAAATAATTGTATGATTACTCTTAAAGTGACAGTTATCAAGCACAGAATCTATAATTGTTATGATATAAAAATTCTTTTGCTACTGTTTAGTTTTAAAGTAAACATTACAGCAGTCCCCAACCTTTTTGGCACCAGGGACCTGTGCTCCTATGAGAATCTAATGCCTGATGATCTGAGGTGGAGCTGAGGTGGTGATGCTAGCGCTGGGGAGCGGCTGCAAATACAGATGAAGTTTTGCTCGCCCATTGCTCACCTCCTGCCGTGCAGCCCGGTTCCTAACAGGCCACAGAGTGGTACTGGTCTCCAGCCTGGGGATTGGGGACCCCTGTTTAATACAGCCATTTAGTGATTATATGGATGTCTTAAATCTGCAGCATAATATATTTTTTAGTTAAGTGGACTGTTTAATCAGCCTCAAAGCTCTTTAAAGAACCACCTTATAGAGTGGTCAGAAGGGTCACTAAGTATCACAAAATTGAGAAACTATAAGTTTTTTTCTTCTGGTTTCTTCAGCTTTTCATGTAGCTAGATAGTCAATGTGACAGCATCTAAGTTATAGTATCTTATTGTTAGAAGTAATTTGTTTTGAATTGGGCCATATTTCGTACAAAAGGATGATGTTATTGTTAGCTGAAGGAGAAATGAAGATGGTAATGCTGTTGGTAATAGCAATTATGTATCTTGCTGTCTGTGAAAGCTGTAATTCTTTAATAAAAGTATATAGAGATTGCTTGCTTTTTATTTTTTAAAATTAAAAAACCTGAATACTCACAAATAATGGATTATAAAGTATACATTTCAATTTTCAAAATAAGCTTTCTCCTTGGGAATATTGACTTCTAAAAATAACCTTTCTTCTTGGAAAATGGAAATGAACTCAGGATGGAACATGTGTGACCTAAATTGACATAAACTTCTCCACTGTCTCTACTGTTTTAATGCCTCTAAGTAGCAGTCTAAACTACTGTATTATAATGTTTTGTATATATTGAGCAATGTGATTTTTAAATGCAGGTAAAATTATTCTTTATCATATAGATTATATTTTCTATACTTCACCTTGCAATCTTTTTTTGAAAAATCTGTATTCTTTTCTTATAGATCTGCTCTTTTCCTGTTTGTAATAAATGTTGGTCCATGTCTGTGTGATTATTCAGATTGTATTCTAAAACGCAATATGCTGCTTTTTAATCTGTAGTTTCTTAAATGCATGTATGATGTAGTATAGGGGTGTAAAACAAAACAGGAATTATTTGCAAACACAGAACTGAGTGATCAAATACCTGAAAGTGCTTTGAATAATTACATGCTATTTTAAAAAACAAAGGAAATATTTTCACGTTTTTACTTCTGTAAATAAACTCCCATGTTAGGTTTTATTGAATTGTCTTATCCAGCTTTCCTTCTATTATAGCAGAGATGTTTAGGTTTTGTCATTTCTAACATGGTCTATTCATTTTTTTCCTTGGGGGCCTTTTTTTTTTTTTAACCCAATACATTGTATAATAAAAGGACGTAGTTTATTTGCAAAAGGATGTAGTTTATTTAGATAGCAAAATTTCTTTTAAAAAAATCTTGCTTTCTATATGTCCTATTGATAATTTATTTTATGTGAAATGTGTTTTTAAGCAAAACCTTGTACTTCTTAACCTGATTGCCTTTATATTTATCTTTTTCAAATTCAGATAGCAAAGTTATAATCTTTGCAGTCACTGATAAAAATTGAAAAGGCTTTTTTTCTCAACAAAGACTTAAAATTTTAAGCCAGTTTTTTAATATTCTATTTCTTTATGTATAATAAGTTATGGTATATTCTAAAAATGTGAGAAAGGCATCTCTAAACAGATTTTAATAAAAAGTAAAATCTAAAGTTTGTGTGAAACAAGGATATTTGATATGCAATTCAAAGTATCTTATTGTGTAGTGTTTTAGCCTGAATTTCTCGGTCATTTACATAATAATATAACACTTAATATATAATACTTAATAGATTTAAAAATTAGGCATCAAGATTTTAGGGGTTATATAATTTTGGTATATGACCTCCTTTACCTATCCCAGGAGGTTTGTATTATAGGCTCTAACATGTTATCAGTCAATAAACACAAACACACTTAACCTGTTCATAATACTACAGCGTTAGAAACCTCCATTTTGGAAATGTAGCTAATCCTATCACAGGGCGGGGGAGGGGGAGAACGTTTTATGGTGCTTTGCATTTTTGGTTCTAATTTGAAGATAAGGGAACCAGGTGGCAATTAATTGACTTTCTCTTTAAAAGACCTCTTAAAGTCAAAGGCTCATTCATTTTCTAATGGGTTCATTGTGGGGGTTTTTTTTGTGTGCTTGTAATTTATAAACAGCTGTTCCTTTTGAATGAGTCTGGTTCAAGGCACTTCCAAGAAATGATGTCTAAAATACCTATTTATATCTATTAAAAGTTGTACTTCTAAATGTGGGCAAGAATGCACTTACATGCTTGTAAAAAATTTACTTTTTTAACTTTAATTTTTATTACTAAACAGTTTTGCTCTTAACTTTGGAGCACAAAACATGGTTAGTATAATGGTGTAATAAATTGAAGTCTATAAATTTTTTCCCCACATATTCAGTCCACAGCAATTTCAACAAAATTGTTTGCTTTGAATACGACTTGTTGAGAAAATAAACACCTTTTTTAAGGCTCAGGGAAGCATAATCTGGGGTAAGTTTTATCATTTTGTATGCTAGGAGACCTCCAAAGAAAAATTTCATTAGGAAATATTAAGTGAAAGTTATAAAAGCAAAGAATCTGATGTCAAAGACAGTATTGAAATGTAGTTTTGGAATAATGCTTTAATTTTTAATTTTTTTAACGCTTACAGCAGCACCTGGTCTTCCTATGTGGTCTCCCATCGAAGTACTAACCAGGCCTGACCCTGCTTAGCTTCCGAGATCAGACAAGATTGGGCACATTCAGGGTGGCATGGCCGTAGATTGAAACAATACTTTTAAATGTAATAAAGTCCCAAAGCTATTTTTAATCTTTATTTTTTTAATGTGATAGAACATGTTCAATCACAACCTTTTTTTGAAATGCAAAATTTTAGATCTAACATATACACATAACACAATTTTAAATCTTTGTCTAAAGATTCTTAGGAGAAATGGTCTTTCCTCTTTTCCAGTTCTATTGAGATATAACATTGTATAAATTTAAGGTATACAGCATATTGATTTGGGGTGTATATATGTATGTGTGTGTGTGATTATATATATACACACACACATATATACACATATTACAAAATAATTACCACAGTGTTAATGTCCATCACCTCACATAGTAAAAGGGAAATAATCTTTTATAGTGACATTTTCTGTAACTTTTTATATTAAATTTGAAGGAAAAATGTTGACCATTTTACGATAGTGGTTTTCTTGAAAACTTTTCTGCTCAGACTATTAATATACAAGTATTATATATTTAAAGCCAAAGTGGATATTAAGTTTAATCAGAAATTTAGAGCTGGAAGATAAGATTAGTTTATCCCCCTTATTTTATGCATAAAATCAAGAGATTGTTGTCCTTTAAAGCCAAAGTTTACAAAACATTGCTGTAGATCACCTGGGAAGCATTTAAAATGTCCAAGCTTCGCCATTAGCTTATCAGTATTGTTGATTCAATGTCCAAAGAATGGACACATGGACTCTTATTGTTAGGTGTTTCTGGCAGCCAGTCTTGGGAATTGAGGCTTTAGAGAGCCACAGTTGAATTTTATTGCTGCGAATGTATTTCGTACCTTAGAGAATACTGCCTATATTTGTTAAACTATAAAGCAATTAAAATCTGGCTAGCTCTCTTGAACACACCATGTTAGGAGTTATTAGTATATAATCAATCGATAATCATAAAGGTATATACCATGTGCTTGGGAGTGTTTTGACAATGTAACTTTCTGAGAACAGTCAGGATTAGGGTTATGTTATTGAACTGACAGTTTTTTAACATTTTATTCCTGGGTTTAAAACCTGATTTTCTAGCTCCATAAACTATATAATCAATCACCTAAGTGCCATACTTTTAAGATGCAAACAACTTCTAAGGAAGTCCCATGTGTTAAGAGAGGGCCACTTAAGCTGAAGGATGTGGCTTAAAAGAATTACTGTACTTTTTTTGATAGCTTACTATTGCCCTTGAGAAAGTTTTTAAACCTGTGAATACCACAAAATTTCAAACTATTAGCTAACAACATTTAGTACTTGAGTATAAGTACTTCTCATTGTTTTGGGGGTGGGAATGGAGTGTTTTCACAAAGAACCAGTCATTTGTAGGTATTTCTGTAGTCAAGTTTCTGTCCATTTCTGAATTTTTCATACACAGATGAGTGTAGTGTTTTTCAATCATTTTAACTCATGTCCCCTTATTTAAAATAAATGTTTTGCCTTCGTGGCTTTTAATAGTAAAATGATAATTGTAGTATTACCAGGTAATGTCTATTCTAAAGAGAGTTGGCTCCAGCTATAATTGAAAATTTTACTATCAGTGATATTTGTAGAATTACACGAGTAATAACTAGGTTTTGTAAATTGTATATGTCAAAATGACATTACCTTAAAATATCCTGTGAAAGTGTAGACTTTATGTTGTAGGAGAGAGCTTAAAAGTATTTGAGGAAGATTGCCAGCAAAATAACTGATATGCGTATTTGTACATTTGTTTTAATTCCCTCATTCACCTTTTATCAGTTTTAACTACTGTAGTACATTAATTTTTTAAGGTTTTGTAGATTTTTTAATTAGGATATGTTAGGTGAGAAAAGGCTTAACCATGTAGATTATCGTTTAGAGTTGATTCAAATTGTATGCCAATCACTAAGGATCACATGGTTTAATCTGTTATAGGTCGAAAAGCAAGCAAGCATTGTTATATACTAGACATTTTTATAATTAAGCGATTTCTATAATGCATTTAAACTTTTTAAAAAATATTTCAAAGTTACAAAAAAGTTGCAAGAACAGTGCAAAGACTCATATACACTTAACCCTGATTAAACCAGTTTTTAACATCTGTCATGTTTTGTTCTATTTTTTTCCTGAATCATAGAGATTGGGTTGCATATATCATGACCTTTAATATCTGAGTGCATTTCCTAACAACAAAGACTCATATATAAATAATCTCAATGAAATTTAGGAAACAACATTAATAGAATTTGAATCTGCAGTTCATGCTCTACTCTAATCAATGCCCTTTATAGCAATTTTCTTTTAAATTAGTTTTAATCCAAGATGATTACATATAGTTGTCATTCCTCCTCAGTCTCCTTTATGTTGATTAAAACTTCAAGTTTGATATTTCCTCACTAAATTTAGTTTAAATACATTTTAGCTGAAAGGCTGCAAATGGCAGCCTTTACTGTGTCTCATCTAGAGGCACATGATGCTCTTTTACTCCTTATTGATGTCATTGACCATTTTCTCCACTGTACAGTTACTGTTTTTCTTTTTGTAGGTAATAAAGAGATATTTTGAGAATATAAAAAATATTTCTTATTCAACAACTGCCCTGTTCATTTTTAATCTTTAACGATCTTCCAAGAATCAGTGATATATTCCTGACAAATTAGTATTTTTTCTTCTGATAATTGTCAAGCATAAATATGTACTCTTCTGTTGATGACTCAAACTTCCAGCTTATTTATACTTTAAAACTTGTAAAGTGCTAGTTTCTCTTACCCTGCCTCATTTTTCGTTTAAATACATTAGTACAGTTAGAAAAGATGACTTACAGGATGTCAGAAGGTTATGATTGTATCAAGTTTTTCAGATATAAAATTACACTGTCAGAAATACCTTTAAATTCTGTCATAAATTATATGGGGAAGATAAAAAAAATTGCTACCTCATTCATAAGGTTTTATAGAAACATGTTTATATGAGAACTACTCTTTTTATTGATATACTTGACCAAATGGCAAATTATTTCAAATAAGAATTTTTTTTTTATCACAGACTCTCTGACTTTAAAACAGGTTAGAAAGTGAATCAAAAAGATCTAGATAAATATTTTATTGCATTTGCAAATGCTTTATTTTTTTAATTTTTAAATTGATTTTTAAAGATTTCTTGGTGATTTCAGGCACAAATTGGAAAGGTGCGATTTTAAAAATTTTCGGTTAGCTGTAAAGATTGCTTAAACCATAGAAGTGATATTCTCCAAAAAGCAAAGTTGTTAGATGGTAAATTTCAATTTCCTGAATTCACAAAGTAGTGATATTTACATTGAAAGAAGAGAGACTCCAAATCCAAAGAACTAATACATATAGATGTCTATGATTTAATCATTTTAGAGTTAGTGATTATTTGCCATGTGCCTCAACTGCAGGGTCAAAATTTTGCCTTTTATCTGTGTTAAACAATGGGTTGATCATTTTTAGTAGTGTGGAAAGGATATGTTTAAAGAATTGTTCATTTAAAGTGGAGGCAATTTATAGGGCACTTTAAAGGATACTATGGAGAAATAGGAATGACAATTTGTGTTATAGTGACCTAGGATTCCTACTTCAGCTCTTGTACTGAATTACTGTGATGTTAGGCAGGCCATTTAATCTTTTCTTTCCTTCCTAGTTTTTTACTATGAAAACAACAGAAAAATAATCGAAAGAATACTATATTATAGATATTTGTACAGCTTCCACCTTGATACAGTGTTATGTTTTACCATACATATTTCTTTGTTTATTATATAGAGAGTACTATCCTGCATAACTGCAATGCCATTATTACACTGAAAGGGAACAGTGGTGTTCTAACAATGTAATATCGACTTCATGTTTACTGTTCCAGATTTATTATTTTTAAAATTCTCTATGTGATCAATGAAATTATTTGAATTTTATGTCTTTATAATGGTCCTTTTTCTGTTGTTCCTTCTGTGTATCAGTTTACCACACAGGTCTCATTCTCATCCCCTTCCCATCTGAATAGGAAAACTCATGTGATGCAAGTATTTCCAATGATCTGTGAATTGCAGCATAAATGGAAAATCCCCATAATTGTTCCAAACAAGAATTGTTTTTTGGACTACTATCATACTGGAAAGTGGGAATTTTTTATATTTTTACTACTAAGAGGCAGCTTATTCTGAATTTAAATATATTTACAATAATCTAAAATTTTTGTGGATCTTAACTAAAATATGTGTGGAATTGTACTGGAGTTCTTAAAAGCAAGCACGTGTTTTTCAATTGTTAAATTGTGGGTATAGATCTACAAAAACTAAGTTTTATAGAAAACTATTGTATGTGGACATAAAAGGAAAATGGGGGGATATTGTTTTGGGGAGTGAAATATATTCTAGAATAGATTTTTAGAAGTAAAAAGATGAAAAATCCATGGCTGATTTTTAGTTGTATCTTGTTGATAGTGATTTTTTTTCTTTATTCTGATTACTTGCCTCAACAGTAATAACTAAAATTTCTTAGACCTTTAATATATTGAGTACTTTATATGGAATATCTGGTTAATCGCATTTTATCTTTTGAGGTAGATATGTGTTATTCCCCATTTTCTCCAGATTTTCTGAGATTTAGAAGACTTAAATTACTTTCCTCAGATCAACAAAATTAAAGGTTAAGCTACTGAGAAGTAGTAGGAAAACTGGGGGCTTATACTCAAATATTCTAATTCCTGGGTTTGGGCTCCTAGTCGCTAACCACTATAAACCACTATACTAACCTTAGGGACCTGAACTTCAGTATGTTGCACAGCTGTAGTAGGTTCATAACTGAGTCCTTTTTATTTGCTTAAGAGTTTCTTGCATTTTTATTTAGCTGTTAGGATTTTTAGGTACATCTGAAAAAATGGATCATAGCTACTCAACCACATAAAATTTCTTCAAATTTTAGATGATAACATCGTACAGTAACTTCTGTGCAAACTCACTTATGGTTTATATACAATTTTAGCTCTAAAATTCTCCTTTGATAGTCTGTGTAGTTTTACTCTTCACTGTTTTAAAATTTTTAACTTGGATGTACTGGGGTCTAATATCAAATAGAAAGGGATTCTGAGCACAGAAGCCACAGGTTTTAATAATACTGGAATTTTAATTTCTAAGAACACATGCTTTACAGCTTCAAATGCTTATTTACATTCAATATTGTGAGAAAAAGTTTAGTTTATGAAGTAGCAATTAGGTATTTTCTTAGAATAGAATTTTCTCAGGGACAAAATTAAGAACTTTGAGTATGTTAGCCTTTGAATAACTGCTCACTAAACCGTTTTCTTCACACTTCTTTCCATTGAAGTATAGAAGTCTTGCAAAATAAGTTCTGATTTGATAGACTATTGTGAGGGGTTTTTTTGTTTGTTTTTAGAGAGGATCTTTAAAATATTTGAAATTAGGAAACAAAACTTTGTGAAAAAAGTGAAAGATTAGAGTTAGGCACAATATCTAGCTCTCATTTAAAAAAACGTTATGGAGGATCTTGACTCCTATAAGTTAGTGGGAAAATCACATTGACCAACATTTCCAGTTATTTGTTAATGTGTAATTTATCAGAAATTCAAGAAATATTTTTGAGCACATCTCCATTCTAAGTCACTGAAAACTAAGATATGTTCATGCAGCTTCCTGATACTGCTCAGTTGATTCTAAAAAAACGATCACAATGCTATGTTAAAACTTGAAATTCTTTATCTGTAAAACAGTTTTGCAATTCTAAATTTCCCACAATTTATCTGTAGAAATTTAGTGTATTCGGTGGTGCTTATTCTAAGATACTTTTTGGATAGGAAGGAAAGTATAAACTGTAGTTTAATTTTTAGGAGATTCTGTGCAGATTAAAATATGCAGAATATTTCTTAGCAAACCCTTTTGACAAGTTATTTTGCATGTGGAATCCTTAAAATTACCCTGACACAGCTGATGTTTAGTAGAAAGACTAGAACAGAATCCACATGACATATTTGCCTGGGTCCTGTTCATATAAAATTGCTGTAAGTGTTAATAGTATTTTTTCAGTAGTACAATTGACTGTTGAATTTATAGATTGTCAAAGTCATGTGGTACATTTTCAGGCCCCATGCTATCTCTGTATTTTCATAGGTTTTTACGTGGCTGTAGGCTGAATAGTACAAGCAAATGTCGTTTCAGATTCTTCCTTTCATTTTATATATCAAGAAGATGGAGAAATAACTTTCAAGTATCTACTGAATGAACACATGCTAGACACTTAGATAATATGGACACCTCAGTGAAAAAATTTACAGTTTGGTATATGAGACAGTTATTACAACTAGATTGTGTTTTGATAGAAAAAAATACCTATCTTTGATAGAAAATATTTGCTGAAGCCTCAACAAAGGGGAGAAAATATTATATATATATAATTTATATATATATTATATATATTTATATATATTACATATATAATACACACACACACTTTATTTGAGTTGTTGCAACAGCTTGGTAGTTTGTAAGATGAATTTTGCTTCTTGTATTTTAAACATGCTAATGGCTATTACATGAATTTTTTTCTTAGTTACAGAAACAGCTTGATAGTTAATCTAGAAGTGGCGTAAACATCTAAAACTTTATAGTGGCTAATATAAGAAGAATGTAATTTTGCTCTAGGAAAATCTTAAATTGAGATATATAGTTCTGGGCCCTTGTTTCAACTTAAATGCCTACATAAATTTAAATGTTAACTGAAAATTTCCTATTCAAAGAAAAATTGCATGTTGGTTAGAAATTCTCTTTGATTTTATTAATTTTTACATAGTATTTGAGTCTTAAGAAACTAAGAATTAAGAAGCTATAAGATTTTTTATTCCCTTTCATAGTCTTCATATTATTTGAGAAACATGACATTAATTGACCCAAATATTCATTTTGGGGAAGAAAATTTTTTCTGAGGGAGAAAATTAGTTATTTTTTTTATAGATAAAACTTGAACAGTTACATCAATTTGCTAGAAAAATTTTCCCCTTCAATAAAATCTCTTTACTAAAAGCCAGTTCTAGGATAGCACATTGCTCGTGTTTAACCAATAACATACAATTGCCAAATTGATGTAGGCACAGAAAAAATGATTGCTCATTTTATATGAATTTTATTAATGAAAAAATTTTGAGACATTTCATTAAATACATTAATATACAAGTATACACAATAGGGACAGCTTTACAAAAAGGACAAAGAATTGGTAACCAGGATTTTAAAATGCCACTTATACATTTATTCTAGTATCAAAGATTGAAACGTAGTTTTGAACAAAACCCTGAATCTAATGTCCTGATATTATTGGAATACTTAAAGACTGGCTAAAATTTTAAAAACGTTGAAACCACAAGAACCTTTCAAATGTCTGACAAATTGGTAACTTTATATCAGTCTCTAAATTTTCAAATTTTTATAAAGTCCAAAAATCAATTAAAGAGAAAATATTGTTTACCTATGGCAATATGTAAGACTAATAAGGGAAGTATTAATAAGAATTGTATTGATGTAATAGTGATTTATTGTAGACTTTTTAGACAATTGTATTTATTACATGAGAAATTTTTTTATAGCAGTAAGTAATTCAGGATTATAATGGAAATTTGATCACTGAATTAATGAGTTCTGGTTTTTGATTGGGTCTGGCTACTTTTTAGAATCTTCTATTCCAAGTAGAAATTGGATATTGTAAAAAAAAATTCATACATTTTTAATGAATTTATATCTATAAAGTCTAACTTTTATGTATTTAATAATCTATTATTTCTTAGATTCAGATAGGTTGATTAAATAATTTTTTAAGTTAGAAAATTAGTGTAAGGAATAAATAGAATACCAACTTAAGTATACAGTTTTGTGCTTGATAGCTTCATGGTAATTCACATAATAGTCTCTTCAGTCACATTGGCCTTAAACATTCTAGATACATTCCCACCTCAAGGCTTTTCTTTACATTAGTTAGCTGTTTTATCTGCTCTCAAGAAATTTGTTCAGATAGCGGCTTGACAAAATCCTTTTTCAAATTTTTGCAAAAGTGTTATCTTCTCAGTGAGATCTGCTATTGCCGTCCTACTTCAAATTGTCATGTCTATTTTTAATACTTCAAAACTTCCTTTTTTTCATCTATAATACTCTCTCCTAATATACTAAACAGTTTACTTGTGCTTAGAGTTTATCTTCTGTACATTATTTCTTGAGAACCTAGAACAATGCTGGGCATATAGTGGTGCTCTAAATATTTGTTGGATGAAAAATCCACAGTGGGAAATAAAATTGAGTTTATCATATTTTAAGATTTGAATTTTAATTTCTAAGAATTGGACTATATCATTTTATTAGAAAATTTATTTTTTATAAAATTGTAGGTAGCCAATGCCTTTACTCCTAACTAGTTAATAAAAAGACTCATCTTTACAGGTTTTATAAAAAGATACGAATTGTCTAATATCCTCAAATATTTGAGTGTCTTAGAATAAGCTTTATTTATATTTAAAATTATCTTGCTGTATTACAAAAAAGTTTTTAAAGAATTACCCAATGTAAAGGGCACTACTAATTTACCTATCACTTTTTAAAATTTCTAAGATGTTTTCAGATAAAACTTTAAAATCTGATACAGAAGATGAATGCCTGACTGGTTACAATAAAGTTTTAGCCACATATGTTGGAGTAAAATTTCTGAGGCATTTGTATGTAAATTATATGAGATAAAAACTAGAGTTTTCATAGGTGGTTTTGTCAAATTAGTAAAGCATAAACATTCTACCTCTTCCCACCTCTTTTCTCAACTTTGACTAATGTTAGTATGTGTAGAGTGCAAATATCTGGTTGATAAGTGGGCATTCATTAAGATATCTAGATGTTGATATATATAAATTCCTATTTTAACAATCCATAATATAGATTTTTAAGTAATATTTTTAAAAACAGGATTCTCTTAACATATTTATTACTTTTCCTTTTTGTTCTTGTGGCTTTTACCCAAAATTCAGTTACTTAAGCATACCACATATTAAAGGTAAACTCAAGTTGCTGGATTAATAAAGTATTTCAGAGAAATAAATTACATTTATTTGGGAATTCTATAAAATATTATGGAAATACATTTGGTTAATTGAATTCTGTAAATTTTTAACCTTTGGAAATTTAGTGTTTCAATTAATATTAGATTTTAAAGTTTTTAGATGCTTTTCAAGATAGTTTGCATACAAAAATTTTTCCTTATTTTTTGGAAAGCTAGATGTTAAAATTTTGAAGATTTGGGTATTGTGAGTTTGGTTACTCTTATCAGCTCTCACTGAAAACAACAGACTACTGGACACAATATAAAAAAAAAATTTAAAAGCATTGAAGAACCGATAACATAAGGAATTACCAGGGCAAAACCTAATTGGAAAACATCAAAAATATTGGAAAATATATGTGTGAGTGTATATATATACATATATATATATGGAGATAAGCAGAATACCTAAACTGTTCTTATTGTTAGAGCCTTTGTCAAACTGAGATAACTTAAGCTGCAGTTTTGAAGGCTTCTAGAAGCTTAAGCAGCAAAAGTCAAAGCCTAAGTCCTGCCCAACAGGACATTCTCTCTCTTCAAAGCTGTGCAGGCAATTCTCTGTTGTGACCATGAACCAGAAGGTATGCCATCTTCCCAACCTTAAGAGACCAAGGAAAGTTGCTGTGATCCTTAGCAAAGCAGAATGGGGAAATCCTGAGATGTTACAACAATAAGTTGGTCCTTGCGTGGATTTGTGGTCCAGATAAATACCACTTGGGTGGTTCAAAAAGAGTTTGAACCATGAATGTAAGGTGGACTCAATTTGAACTATGCTCATGCTCATAGGTTAACTGAGCTTACTCAAAACCTTTTGAGGAATGCATCTTCATCCTGAGCCACAAAGGAATCTCCACAAATATTTTTCCAAGAAGTTTAATTATTAAAAATGAAGTACGTACGGAAAACACATAGCAGAAACATCTGCAAAGACTTCGAAAACTAAAATTAAGATTGTAATAGGTTAATAACTGATTAGTGGTGAAGAGAGAATTGGAGAATTGAAGAAATCCAGATTGGTGCTTTAAAAGACAGGGAAAATTTTAAATTGAAGATTAACAGCCACAAAGAATAGAGTGAAAATGTGTAATTGAATTACCATAAGTAGAAGAGAGAGGTATTGGGCAGAAGCACAATTTGAAAAGATAAATACTAGGAATTTTCCAGAATGGTTAAAGAACTCAACAGATTAAGGATGCTCAATGAATCCGAGAGTTTAAAAAAAAAAAATTACCTAGATACATGAGAATAAAACTAGAAAACTAAAGAACAAAAGAAGCTGGATACATGAAGGCAAATGTCCTTCAAAGGACTGGCAGCTACTTGACAACTCCCCAGGAGCAACAATGAAGTCAGAAGACTGGAATTGTCTCCAATTTGGTGGAAGAAAGTAGCTGTCAATAATACTGAATGTCAGCTGTAATTGAAAAAAAATAGCTGTAAAAGTTCTATACCCAGGGGGAAAAAAAATGTTACTGGGTGAAGAAATAGGCACAGTCAGTAGAATATTGTCAAAGTTACTTGTATATTTTTGGACATTTCTGATTATAACTTTTTAAAACTAAAAAATAAATGTACTTCAAAGAATATTTTTATTCATTTAGTTAGTATCCATCAAATTACTCTTATTTTCTCCCCCAAAGTCAGTCTGTTCTAATGAAGGTTCTTATACATGAAAGGACTTTTATTCGAATTGTAATAATGGTATTTTTAGCTTCATTTTTAAGAGGAAAATGACTGAATTTTATATTTATAAATTTGGTAAATGTAGTTTGATTTGTTTAGTGTCAGAAATTTGTAGTTTGTGGCCTCTAACAGTTTCTTAAAGTAAATGTTGACTTTCAGTTAAATTTTTACCTATGTATATTATTAATAATTGTTAAATGTTATTACTTTATAAAACTGTAATTGGGTGATAGCAGTGTCTTGTTAATTAGTTAATATCCATTTTTAGGTTTGAAAATTATATGACTAAATGAGTTAAATTTTCATGGTAGTGTGTACCTCTGTTACAGTTTTTTGTTTTCATTAAAACTTAAATTCTGCTGCTAGGTATTTAGAAACTGCAAAAGTAACCCTTTATCTTAAAAAATAGTTAAATAATTTAACAACACTTTACATTTAATTTCTGTGTGCATAATACAAATCCTGTTTCTTGTACATTTAGAGTATTAGGAATGTTCGTTTTGAGAATTGATGGTGAAATACAGAAATATGTTTAAACATAAAAGATGCCACAAAGGGTTATGTATCATCTGAAGAGTTTTAAAATACATCTGTTTTTGAAAGAATATAGTTAAAAAGTCTAAGATACAAAAGGGACCTACAGAAGTCTCTTGTCTATTGTACTTGGACCACTCAGTTCCCCTGCCTACTTACAAATGTTCAGCTTATTTTTTTCCGCTTTTTTTTGCATGAATAATTATGTGATCTTACATTCTTTTCACCTTGCCTTTTTTTTGCTCAACAAAGTAAATTTCAGAACTTTTAAAATATTTATTTATTTATTCATTTATTTATCTATCTATTTATTTTTTAGGCGATGCAACCAACCCTTGGTTGACCTCACAGATTGCAAGGACCTTGTCATTTTACAATCCCTTATTTTTTTATTGTTTACACCTACAGTCTACAGCACCTGGCATTCCTAGGTGGTCTCCCATCCAAGTACTAACGAGGCCCAACCTGGCTTAGCTTCAGAGATCAGACGGGATTAGCTTGTCCAGGGTAGTATGGCCATAGACTAGAGTTTTTTTAAACAAGTACATAATACTGTATTTTGTTTAACCAGTCTTCTGAAGGACATTGAAGTTCTTCCCAAACTTGTTTTATTACAAACATTACTGCATTGAGTATCTGTGTACATATCATTTCCACTTGTTTGAATATATCTGTATATTCCTATATCTATGGGAATTTCTGAATCAAAGAGTATGGGATTTTTGAATTTTCTAAATTCAAATTGCCTTCCACAGAGATTGTAACAATTTAAAAACCTTATTGATAAACTTTGATAGAGCCAACTTCTTCGCATCCTCTTACTGCAATGTTATTACACTTTAATTTTTGCCAGTATTCATAGGTAAAAAATTATGATCTTAGTGTGGTTTTTATTTACATTTCTCTTGTGAGTGAGATTGAGTATTTCATTTTTAAAGACTTTGAATTTATTTTTCTGAAACCTGATATTCTACACCATTTTTGTTTTTTGTTTTTTTATTTTTATTTTCAGGAACACTAGATTAGTGGAGTTAAGATAAACTATATCACAGTTTGCTATTTAGAAGTTGGAGCAATTTTGTTATAACTAAATAGTATATTATCTTTATTGCTTTTTTTTTCTCTCAATGTCAGATTGGAAAGAATGATAAATAGGCTCTGAGATGAAAGACCAATATTTTTGTTGTTGTTATTTTGGTGTTTTTGACTTGCTACAAATATTTTTTTTTCAAATACATGTTTTGTACATAGAGTTCTATTTAGTTGGTGAAAAACTATGATTTCCCATTTAAATCTTATGTTTGCAAATTATTTTTATCAAGTCTTGAACTTTTTATAGTCTTGCAACTCAACATTAGAAAAACATGAGCAAAAGCTTAAATTACCATATGTAATGATAATAGTTTTAAGTAGATTTTATAATAGTATGTTTCTGTGTGTAGTTATATTTTTTCCCTTAAATTCATTTACCTATAAAATATTTGTGAAGAAAAATCTTGATTCACAATACACGCTTTCTTGAGTTATTCAATAAGGTCATTGAAAATAGTAGGCATAGGAATAATGAAGGTATCTTTTAAACAATCATATAGAGCACTTTGACGTGAATTTTGAGTAGTAAACTAGTTTACCCAATGGTAGGGTGAACCCTTAATAAAATCTGGTTTTTCAGCATGCATGCCTTCCCAGCCAACAATGTATTTCAGCTGTAGCAATTTGAAAGCCCATCCTAAGATTATTTTTGTGCATATTGTGGGATGCTGAGGGGATATGGGAAAGGAACAGAACAATGGTCTTGTTCCAGTTCCCCTGTTCTCCTTCCTCAGGTTTAGGTAGTGATTGGGAAAGGGCTGTGAAGAGCTCAGGTTCTTTGGGAAACAGCATTAAGAAAATGTTTTCCTATTACTTTTTACATGTCACAGCTTTTCATAAGCTGCCAGCTCCACTAACCTGTTACATAAACTTGGACAAAATTAGACCTGTATATTAGAAACTACTAGAAAGAAAGAATGACCATGCATTTGGTAGATTACAGGAGCTTTCCTCTGTACTTTACTTACAGCAGGGGTCTCCAACTCCCCCCATCCGCCCCCGCTCCACACACACAAACACTTCCTGCCTCCCATCCCCTGGCTGCAGAGCAGGAGATGAGCGGCGGGCTAGTAAGCAAAGCTTCATCTGTATTTGCAGCGGCTCCCCAGAGCTGGGAGCACCAATCCCTGGTGCCAAAAAAGTTGGGGATTACTGATTTACAGGATAAAATTTCATCTTGACCCAGAGTTTATTATTCAGGTTTTCTTCTCTTCAACTTTCTTTACATTTCAGTGATACCACAAAGAGGACCTTTTTACAACAGGAATTCCAGTATGATCTTTATTTCATTCTTGCCTACTAAAACGTTAATGGATATTCCATATAGGATTTGAACTTAATTTTTTACTTTTGAGGATGTCACTATGGAAAATACAAACCAAACATTTCAAACCATATAAATCCAATTCCAGACAATATATGCATTTGTTAAGCCTTTAATATGGCCTGTATGGAGAAATACACTTAGGACCTTATGAAATAAGGAAAAAATAAGTTTAAAATTTAAGTACCTGTTAGATTGTTTTGTAAACATTTTGGAGGTAAACACTTAAAATTTCAAAATATGACAACCCATTAAAATAGAGCCAAAATTTCAGCTTTGAAACATGTCCACCATAGAGGAAGAAGATTCATCATCTTGATTCTTCTGGAAATGAATGTTTTTTTTACCTGACCCTTTTTTTTTTTCATAACAATAATTTGTTAACTATATCTACCTATTTAAACTTCCACTTTTAAAATCCCAATTTTTCATCTTTTAGGTTGCTTATTAGAGGCACTGTTACATGGCACATAAAAACCATGTTTTCATTCAAGAGAATGAAATAAAATTGATTAGAGTGTTTACAAGGAATTATCTAAACCATGTGGAAATCTTTAAAAATCTGTAGTAGAGTTTTGATCAGTCCTTGCCCATTTTTCAAAATTGTTATTCTGATTTGACTGACAGTATAAAATGTAGCACTCTTTCTAAACATTTTTATTGAAGTGTGTTTTTTTTTGGTTAATACTTTAACAATAAACCCTTTTATTTAAGTGAGGTTATTAAGTTAATGTTTTAACAAGAATCACAGAACTCATAATGAGCTTTTTTATAAAAGTTACACATTTTCATTTTTACATTTCCATTGATAGTTAAGATAGTATACTATTCCACAAGTTAATTTTGAGTGAATATGCAGTCGGCAATAGATTTATATCCATGTTTATTTAGCAACTATTTATTGAATGTCTAAATGTTACTGAATAACTAAATGTTAGGCACTATTCTGGGTGCTGTGAAATAAATTGATAAAAATCAGTTCCTTTGTAGGTTTTTATTTTCTGAAAGAAAGGGTTTATTGAGTGCAAAAAGGATCCAGCCCTGGAACGTGCAGTCTTACCAGCAGCAGGACTAGTTCGGGAAGGCAAACATGTCCTGTAGGTTTTTTTTTTTATGATGTTGACTCACTTGTTTTCAAACGAGTCAATGGAATAATACCTAGATGGAATGCTGAACAAATAGTTATTATCATAGGCTTTCATAAACAGTTGTGACTAAATAGATGAATGAAAATTTTGGAATTGAATAGTTCTATTTTAAAAGACAGGCATAACAATGTGGTTATCAAATGAATGGTGGTTGAGAGAAAAGATAATGAAGAAGGGAAAAAACTTGTCATGATCGTTGAAAAAGGAAAAAAATTTAAATATTAAAAATGAGTAATATGTGTTTATTGCAGGGAAATTAGAAGAGTATAAGCTTAATGGGAAAAAAATATATTTCCACTAACTTTCACTATTGTTAGCTTTTTTAGATGTGGGTATTTATAAAGTAAAAACTCAAAAATTTTTGTAACATGGTTTTGACATGGTAGCATATTTTTGTTATTATTTATGATACAAAATCACTTAACTATACTAACGTAGTCTGTGCTAGATAAATGCTATTTAATCAGTCTTTTGTACATTCATGTACAAAATTGCTTTTAAGTTTTTGCTTTATAAGAAATTAACAAATATAATTTTACTTAAATATCTTTTATTTTTACAATCAGTTTAGACCGACCATTTAGAATTGGTATTTCATTACTAAAGTTTGCCAGCATGCTCTTTTAAATTGAACCTAGGTAACTTCTTTTAATTGCTTTAGAATTTTAGTAAGAATGGGTAATGTATAGTTTGTCCAAGAGAAAAAGATTAAATGTACAGTGTTTTGTGAAAAAGATGATTTGGAGATTATTTGATAAACATTTTAAAGGAGTGGTGGAATTATATCATTTCAATTAAATAGAAATAAACTGGATACAGGATTGAGAAAACTAGAATTGAGTCATAATAGAAATGTTGATTCTATTGGATAAAATGATAAAAGTTAGACAAATTAGTTACAGGATATAATTATAACTTTGGATCTAAAGTTAAGAGTTCAAATAGCACTGATAGAAATGTAATTTCGTCTGATGAATATGTTATAAGTTTTTCAGAATGAGGAAAATAGATTTTTTTTCCATCTTTGTAAATATATTGATAGAGAAATACTGGAAGGCAAGTTGCTCAAAAAGTGGAGAAATGTAATTCACTGAATTAATATCCACTTTTTGAAAATCATGTTTTTGAAAAGTGATTTTAAGAAAGGCTAAATGGAGCACTACCCATCTATAACTGTTATACCTGATTCAGCAGTATAAAAGTATGTAGAATTAGTAACAAGGAAATGCATTGGAAAATTTGATGCCATCTGATGCTACTGAAAATTAAGGAAGCAAAATGGTATTCTGATAGGAATCTATTAAAATGGGAAGGCAAAAAATTAAAAATATGCATGTAAACAAAAAAATGGGAAGGGAATTGTTGATCATTGAAAGTAAAATGATCTGTAGTAGAGGAGTGAGTAAAATAAAGCTTTTGTCCAATAATTGTTATTTTTTGAAAATAACACTTCTCAGTTTTATGCAATGAAAATAACACTTCTCAGTTTTATGCAATGAGAAGTTTAGCGAGCAATGAAAAAATTGTAAAGACTTACAAGTGTTTTTTTGCTCATAAATTTTCCCTTCACACATTAAAAAAAAAACGTAACTATACTAAAGAGAGGTTAACTCAGCAAATGAGAGTGGGGTGAGATATTTTCTAAGGCGATGTATAAAAGTTCATATAGTAATTCTAGGGAAATTACTGAATGATATTTTTAATTTGCTCAGAAGGATTTTCACTTTATTGAGGACAATTTATAAAAGCTGAAAATTAAGGTCGGAAGGTAGGAAAAAACTAAGTTAATGTGAAAGAAAGAAACTGATATTAGACCTTTGAAGGAAGTGGATCAGCATACCTACTTGAGCACTATTCAGGCTGTGCAGTACAGAACTGATATAATTTTTGAGATCAGTGGCTTATAAATTTCGTTCTCTGACACTCCTGGTAATTCGAGGATCTCACAATTGTACACATTTCTCATTCTTGATTTTAATTTACCATTTAGATCTATGCCGTCAATTTCAAAGGAGTGATGGGGATGGTGGCATAGTAGGGTTACAGTAGCAAAATCAATTGAGCTATAAAAATTAGTGATTGTTGATACTTCAGACCAAATCACTCACTTTTCTCAAGAAAAATATCCTGCTCTATTTTCCTTAAATCAAAATTTGCAAATTACTTATTTTCGAAAAGTAATGTTTGGCATGGTGTTGACAAAGTACTTTGTCATGGTGATGAATAAAGAGTAGACATTTTTGAAGTAAAACAGGCTGAGTCTGTAAATGTTAAGTGATGGTTGTTGACACAAATACCATATAAATTGGACCAAAATCAATTTAATTTACTTTTAACAGTCTTGGTGAGAGTCAGTTTTGCCTAATGTACTTAGCAATCATTTAACTTTTTTAGTTTTGTAGGCCTGGCTAAGAATTTGAGAGCATTTCAAAATGAATTTAAAATGGAGATGTTTATAACCAGAGAAGAATGTCAATTAATTGCTCAGAAGAGGAATTTACTGTCCCAAATCAGCTATATTTTTTTCTTTTCTCTTTTAAAACAAAAAACCAACTCTACTGCTGTGAATTTGTTATATGTAATAATGGAAATATGTAACAAAAATTATTTCACTTCTCCTATTGATACTAGTTTGTCTAACAGTTTTGTGTGTATTTCTCCTGAGTTTATGTCACTATAAATAGTTAAATAGAGACACATAGAAGGAGGGGAAATAGGTAGATGGCTAGATAAACATACCAATGGTGTATATATTTTTTGAATTTTTACTTTTAAAAATAACATGGACATATTTTCATTCATTATTATAAATATATATCATTGCTTTTAAAGTGTCTATATTTATAACCCATTCCATTGTTTAGACAAACATTTAGGTTTCCAAATTTTGATTACAAGCACTCTTGTTGAACATCCTTATACATATATCTTGATACAGAACAGTATAGTGTAGTGGCTAAGAACTTGAGCAAGTTATAAATCCATTCTGTGCCTCAATTTTCTCATTTTAAGTAGTAAATAATACTTGAGTGTTCTAAGGATTGAATGAATTAATCCTTAGTTACATATAAATTAGAGTAGTACTTGCATACATTAAATATTTAATAAATGTTACCATTAGTATTTTGTAATTGATTTCAACTTTTAAATTTAAATTTGTAATAGATAAGCAGTAACTTTCTTATAGCCAGATCCACTAATCTTTTCTATACCCTCATTCTTTTTGACCTGTGGCATATCCCACCATCCATTAGGTCTCTTGTAATGTTCTTTGACTCCTTAGACAGTTTTATCCTTTTTCTCTTATCTCAAGCACTCAGTTCTGTTCCTTTTCTCTGCCTGGCAATGGATATCTTTGAGAAATTAAACCAATGACTCAAATACACATCTTTAACCCCACTGTCTTATTTGAAAACCAGTCCTTATCTCCTAATTTTAAACAATTTCTACTGGCTTATTTGTGGTCATCTCATATAATCTAATAAAAAGTAATTTTTACAGCAATTACCATAACATTTTAAATTTTTTTCTCTATGAAAAATATATTGTTTTCCCTATATGACTGTTTTTCCCTCCCTGTTACCCCATTTCCCCTAGGTCACTATTACCCCAGTTAAGGATGATAACAACAGCCTCTTAGCTATTCTCTCAGTTAATGCCTGCTTAACTTATCCCATGGCACTGAAAACCACCTCTGTCTTTCCTCCCCACCCACTGACCCTACTGATTAGCCATAGTTTCCATACTTACATTGTTGGGTGACACCCAGTTTTTTGTGTACCAGATTTAAACTGCTTAGCTTTTTGGGACCCTCTGTAATGGACCGCCATTACAATTAGCCAACCTATTTTCCTAGTAAATATTCTAGTGTGGGTATCTTTGTGATTCAGAAACTCATTTCATTGACTTAAACCTTTTTTTTTGTTAATGGCCTGGATTCCATCTGCTCAGTGAAACTTTCTTTGGTGACTAATTTGTACGAAACTCCTTTTCCTTTGAATTTTATAGGACATGGAGCATATGTAAAATAAAATTGTAGTCCTATATTTCCAATAATTTTATTTTCAACTAGATTATAAGATCTTTAGTAAAATTCAGGTCCATATATCCCATATCCACCTGATAAATCCTAAGCACACACTACAAATATTTTTTAGTTGGTTCAGAAAAGTAGATTAATTAATATCTAATTTGGTACAAAGAATCAAAATGAAATAAACTTAATCTAGAATGGAAGATAATATTTTGGTTAACAAATTTTAGTTTCAATCATAATGAGTCATACATACTTTACATTCATGTTTAACCAATATGTTGTTTCTGTGACACATTTTAAATGCCTGAAGGAACTATGATTTTTGATGGGACATCAAGTTTTGGCCAGTCTGTTAAATCTAAATCTCTGTATATGTAGGAATATATTTGTAAGTACATTTAATAGGAAAATTATAACTTATAGAATACAAAGATTATAGAAAAATTAGGAAGTACAGATCAGTGAAAGTTTTAAACTACCCACTTTATTTTCCTGACTCTTTCTTACTAAAATATAACTCCATGAGTCATAAAACTTATTTTATTCCACTACTGTATCTTCACTGCTAAAAAAGAGACTGCCACATAAGCACACAATTGTTTGTTGGGTGAAATGAATTTGTTTGCAGACATTCCTTTAATACCTTTACTTTAAAATTGGGCCTGGGTAGCAGAAAGTAGAATGATCTGCAGCTACTTCAGCAATTTAAAAATTTGTTGGTAGATCTGAAAGTGCCATTCAGCATTTCCCAGATTCTTTAAAACTCTGTAAGTTCTGTACTATCCCATATTTTTCAGGGTATAAGATTAGAGAGCAGCAGGAAAGAGTGAAAAGGAGTAAACAGAAGCTGTGGTTTGTGTTAAGGATTCCATTGGCTTTCAGGTTTCAGGATTGGGACTAAGCTTTTTAAATCAGGCAGCTCCTGCAGCTCAGATTCAATTTAAATTCATTGTCTTAAATTCCACAAAAGTGTGTAGTCTATTCTTTAGAAAAGATTTAAGGAACAAATTAGAAACATGAGTTTGCAATTAGTTCATTTATTTATCACATTTATATTAAGCATTTGCCATGTAAACTCACTGGAGCTGTGTCCTAGCCCCAGCAGTGTCTTGTCCCAAATAGTTATTATAAGAAAACCTAAACAAAATATATAGAGACTTACTTTTTCCTTTAGATTGTTTGGCTTGTTTACTTTCCTCTATAGAATTATATCATTTGAATTCACTTGTCAAATATGTTTTTAAATCAGTTATAATTAATTGTACAGTTACTAATGATTATAATTGGCCATTTAAAAAAATAACAGTAGAAAAATTCTGATGTTATAGGATTTTTTTTCCTCAAGGTGTATTTTAAGAAAAAAATATATAGAATTTGAGGAAATCGGCCAAAACGCTGTTTACATGTAGAGGTTTCTTTCTCTGATAAGAAAAATGTTAGCTTTATAGGCATTTACACTAATATTTTATAAAATCTTCAATGAAATATGAAAACTATTCTTAGTATTGTTAGAAAAAAAACATTTATTTTTGAACAGTTAAATATTGTGGCATCTTTGGATCTCCATATAAAAGTGTTCCAGGTAAAGGGCACAGCTAATCTAAACTGTTAAAATGGATGTTACCACAGTTAGTCAAAGGTTTACTAGACATTTTTTCTTCTGACAAGGTTTACATTTTACAAAATTAAATATTATCTACTGTAAGTGAGCATAAGTTTCAATAATCGCCCAGAGGATAGTTGTAGTTCCAAAAGATAATGTTCAGTTAATGCTTGGGAAATAATTGTGGAAGTTAACAAAGGACTGGATATAGGAAGAATTTAAAAGTATCAGAAACAGATCTGTGTTTATTCAATATGTTATACTTTTAATCTTCCCCAAATACTCATTTGAATTTAATTAAAGTTTAATTAGTCTTGATAATATTCTAATTATCTTCCTCAGTTTATAAGATAAAAATAATTGGGGGATTGACAATTAAAAATTTTTTTCCTTCCATAGCAATTTTTCATATCTTGATAAAAGTAAAATGATTAATCAAAAAAGTAATATTGTAATTGTATGACAAATTTTTATGATTAACAATAGATGGATTAGAAGGATAAGAATGAAAAATTATCCTCATTTTTGTAATGATTTTTTAATTAGAAGAATAATATCACATTATAAAAATTTTTTTAAAATAATTATTCTATCACACTAACATTTTATTTTTATTTATTTATATATTTTTTAGGTGAGGCAACTCTTGGTTGACCTCACAGATTGCAAGGACCTTGTCAGTTTACTAACCAGGCCCAACCCTACTTAGTTTCTGAGATCAGACAGGATTGGGCTTGTTCAGGGTGGCATGGCCATAAACTTCTGTCACACTAACATATAAATTGTTCATATTTTGGTATATTTCCAACCATTTTTAAAAAATCTTCACATTAGAATAACTTTAGATTCGTATTAAAAAACAGAATCCCACTTTTAACAATCACCTGAGACAATTGTTCATACGTTAAAATGTGAGAACTGAAATCTAAACATAAGAGCCCCCATCATTTAATATTGCATGACATTACTTTTAATAGCTATGAGCAATTTCTAGTATGCTTTGCAAAATTATGTGTATGTATATAAAGGGCTTTAAATAGAGAATTTGGTTAAGGATTGACCTGAGAATCTCTGTCAAAAAAAAATTTAAAGCAGTATTTTTTTTTTATTTTTAAAATTTAAAGCGAGCTTTAGTTATCAAGTAGATTCTGTACAAATGTACATAACTATACTAAATAAGAATATTTAACTTATGTGCTAAATAAGAATATTTAACTTATGTGCTAAATAAGAACATTTAACTTACAGGTTAAAATATTTTTACATAAATACTAGTAAAAAATACCTAGAATACTACTCTTGTGAAGAAGAAAAAAGGAGTAGTAGTAGGGTAACCAAAGGAAGGGTGTTCACATGTTCTGGTTTCACAATAATGGAATTTGAATATATCCCGCAGCATAACCTTTGCTTTTCTCTAATGGGGTAAATTACAATAACATTGCTCTTTCTGGCTACTTGGTTTATTGTCCCCACCCGCGAGACCTAGTTATTCGTGGGGGCGAGGAGGATCCAACCTGAGAAAAACGGGCGAGAAAAAGGAGCGGAGGCAAGACAGTATTCTGATCAAGCCTCAAAATTTTATTACAAAATGGGGATATATATATACAGAGAGGGAGGGGTTAGAGAAATACTTGTAGGTGTCTCCATTATGTGGCTCCCGACAGTTTATATAGCTCTGTTTAGAGAAGATATAATGACAAGTTCATATTCCTTTGATTTGTAATTTTGTTATTGGTATGATTTATGAGCATCTGGAATATCAAGATGCTTTATTTTCAGTCCTTGATAAGTTGTAGTAGTTATTACCATTTCCATTTTATAAGTGAGAACACTGATGCTGAGAGACATTTAGTAATTACTTCAATGTGATCAAATTCTTTTTCATTTATCACACTGCTCCAAAGCAGGTTGATACTTTTAAAAATTGAATGATGTTTAAAAATAATGAGATTATACCTGCTATGGTAATGCTAGCAGTGTAGGCTCTATAAAGAGGCTGTCAAAGAGTACTTATTGATAGAATTAATGAATGACAATCAGTGGCCATGTATTCAAGGCCAGAGACTTCCTGTGTTAGTCAAAAGTGTCTTTCTACATGTATGTGTTGAACCAATACCAATTGAAATAATAAATAATTGAGGACCATTTTGTGTAGGAAAGAAAGGTGTTTTTTTGGTTTATATTTCTTACACATATATAGACATAATTTTTACTGAAATCATAGATGAAGTACAGTCTGTTGTCTCTATTCCATCTTCCACCCATACAACTCTGCCCATCATAACTATATTAACAACTTAGTGTGTCATCCATATTTTCTCCATGCTCACAAAATCATATATAAACATACATATAAGATTCATTCTTGATCATCGTTTTACAGAAATGGATTATATTATATTTTAATCTTCTTTCATTTAATAAAGTAGGAATTTTCCCAAATTACCTCTTACAGTCCTAATTAATTTTATATGGGTATATAATATTCCATGATGTAGATGCACCATAATTTACTAAACCATTCTTCTATTGGTGGACATTTACTTTGTGAACTTTTTGCTGCTAGAAAATTTGCAGTAAATAACTGTACGAACACCTTTATATCCTAGTGCTTTTATTTCTTTGGGGGTAGATTCCAGGGGGAATTGCTGGGTTAAAAGATGCGTATTTTTTATTTGAATAGCTTTTGCCAATAGCTTTCCATAAAGGCCAAAATAATTCATATTTCTTACAGCAAATTGTGAAATTCCTTTTACTCATTTTGCTTCAGTAGTGTTAACATACTTTTAAGCTTTTACCATTCTGATTGATATTGACATCTATTATTTTAGTTCGTTTTTCCCATTTTGTAAGTTGTACATGTTGCCAAATTATTTTTAACCATTTCCATTTTCTCTTCTGGAAATTGCCTATTCATATTCTTTGCTGATTTTCCCAGTGAGTAGTTTTGATTTTCCTGGCCTATTTTAAGAACTGTATGTAATCTGTCATTGCATTTGGGAAGCTGGAGGCTCAGACTCATCTTACTTAACTCACTCTAAACCTATTTACTTCTATTCAACCAAGCAGCTGGATACAAGGAAACCTCAGGTGTATGGCTGTCTCAATGAATAGGGTTGGTGGAGAGCCTAAGACAAGGTGTAAGAAACTGACCCACAGAAATACTTGGAACCTCTCAACTGCCTTTCTCCCTCAGAGGAATGTAGACATCAGGCAGGCTGAGTCCTCCCTCCCTGTGAGCAAAGATTTCTTTCTAGTTCTTTCTCAGAAGACTACCAACAGCCAATTTTCTGTGTATACCTGCTATATAGCTGCCATGTGAGAGAAAGGATCAACTACTACTCTAATACTGCTAGTAATGAGTTTCAGTGAATAGACAGAAAAAAATAACTGCACAGCTAAGGATCCAGTGACAAGAAAGGAATAAAAAATCGTTGGGATAGGCCCCCAACAAAATGGAGCTGCTGCAGGAGAGAGACAATAACTTGAACAAGATAGTATGAACATAGGAAGATTGAAAGTGCAGAATTAAAAAACACTCAAACCAAAAACCATTATGTTTAAACCAATCACAGCAATAGGTCAAGTTAAAGAGAATGGTGACATGGAGACTTAAATTAAGTGGCTTGAAAAATCTAGTGGAACAACTATTTTTGAACCTAGAGCAAAATTCAAAGAAAATATAAAAATAATAGAGTTTGAGGATAGAATAAGGAGACCCAATGTGTGTAACAGGAGTTTTAAAAGGAAAAAAGAGGGGACAGATGGAAAAGAGGCAATAATTTTTAAAAGAAAATTCTTGAGCTGAAAAAGACCTGAGTCTAACTTCAAAGGGCATGGTGAATTACAGGAAGAATTTGTGGTAATAATAATAAATGATAAGTATAAGTACTCACTCTACCAAGCAGTGTTCTAATGACTTCACATTTATTAACTTGAGTTTTTACAACAGCCCTACAAAGTAGGTTCTATGATCCTCTTTATGCAGATGAGGAAAAAAGAGATTAAGTGGATAGTCAGACCAAGGAGTCTGACTCTAGGGCCTTGACTACACTGCCTCAAAGGACCAAGACCTATATTTAGTAATTTCCTGTGAAAATGAACTGAAGACCCAGGGTAAATCTTACAAATTCCCGAGACAAAGAGTAAACATACTTAGCAAAAGAGACTGTCGTCGGAGCTCTTCTGTAGCATCTTAAGCCAGTAAACAGTGGGCACATTTATATATACCATTGAGAGAAAAGGACCATCAGCCAAGATTTTTCTAACCAATCAAATTATTCAAAGATTTGCTGACATATCACAATTGAGCAACTTATCCTACCTACCATCTGGTGAAAATACTCAAGAGAAAAGGAAATCTAATAGTATTTAACCTTGGTTTTTGTACATGCCAGCCTTCCTGTCCAGAATACTCCCTTTCTCTACCAGTACAACACCTCATCCTTAACATCGTAACTTTTTTTCAGGAAATCTTTTGCAATCTTCAAGTCTCAGTTTTATGCTCCTTCTTAATGCTCCCTGTACTTCTCCACCTTAGCACTTATTTTCCCCTTAACATTGTAAGCTCAGTGAGAACATGGGCAAACTATGTATGTTTTGTTCACTGGTAACCCCAGTGCCTGGAATATAGTAGTTTGCCTGAGTGACAAACATTTTTGTGTAGTCAAAATTAGCAATTTCCTCCTGCCCTACTATGCTTTATATATCTGTATTCATCTTGTTGACTATTTTACAAAATTTAAAATTCACAAAATTTCAACATAATATATGAAAATCTATTAATATAAGACTGATTTACATAAGTCATATTTACAATGCATATGTCCATGTAGGGTTCAAATTTCTAGTAGAATTAATAGGAAGGTAAAGAGATAAATTTATGAGATTAGTCAAAAAACCGAGAGGTAGTATTTTAACACTCTAAAAAGAATAATGTTAATCCTATATTTTTCTGTTTCTCTTTAGATTAAAGCTAAAAATTATGACAAGGTTGAAAAGGTGAGTCTTATTAAAATACACTTTGAATATTATGCTGAAGTTTAACTTGGGACTTACCATATATGAGGCAACTATAGTAAGATATTAATAATTTTTTTTAATCTAGATAGTGATTATATAGGAGTTCATTGTACTTGTTCACCTTTTTTATATGCTTGAAAATATTCACAATAAAAATTTTGGAAAAGAAAAAGAAAGTGATTATAGTCTACTGACCAGAATAATGAGAATGATTTTGATTATCTAAAAATAGGAAAGAGGAAAGAGTTGTTATTTGCCTTTTATTTGTAAGATAAATTCATGAATGGAGCTGAACTTATTTTTTTAATTTTCCATTTCACCCATATACATGTGAAATTTAACCTGTGGGTTCTGATATTTTCTTGTACTTATAGCTATTTCAGAGATGCCTTATGAAGGTTTTGCACATTGATTTATGGAAGTGTTATCTTTCATATGTTCGAGAAACCAAGGGCAAACTTCCAAGTTACAAGTAAGTTAAATCAGGATTTTAAGAATGCAGGTCTCCCTGGGCACACAGTTAATCCCACGGTAACTCACACCTCTTAACTCCATGGAGAAAGAGACTTTAGGATTCGAAAAGTCAGTATTCTCTGAGATGTCAGTAAACTTTGGGAAAATTTTTTTAAAAATATTTTTTAAGTATTGGTCTTATTCTGGAGAACTGAATCATCCAAGCCCCTCTTCTATATTCAAACACTGAACATTTGCCACACCAAATCACTTTATTGACAGGCTTGTCAGATTTAATAAAAAGCATCTTATTACTTGTCATGGTACCACTCTTAGCAGGTTACCATGCACTGTGCTACTTAAGTATTCCAAGGCATCTTTGACACTTCTGTTGTTATATAATCTCCCTGCTATGAGTTACACCTGCCCATCTATCTTTGCTGAATTTAAAATATGCCCCTTCTCAAATACTATTTTTATATATAACCAAGAGGCAACTATTTCTATAAATAGAATTCTGTCTTTTCCTCATTATCCTTTATTTTCTTATATTTGGGAAGTTATTTCTAAATTTTACTTCAGAGCTAATAGATCTTCAGATATAACTTACTCCTTAAATCAGATATTTTCACATATTACTCTGCTACATATAAGATTAGGCAATTTTAAGGATATAAAGATAAGTTAAAATTTGGACTTTATTGTTAATAAGCTCACAAGCAGTCAGTAAAAGAAATAAAGTATATAAATTAATGACACTGACAAGCTAAACAAAAGATGTCTTTACATTCTTGTTTATATATACAAAAGGTTCAAATGCTGTTCTGATCATATGATGAGAAGTTAGGATTATAACTATAATTGTAGATATATTTTGATAACAATTTTTTTAAAATATCTCATTTATTTCAGGGAAAAAATGGCTCAAGCATATGACTTTGCATTGGATAAAATTGGAATGGAAATTATGTCTTATCAGGTAGAGTTGAAAATTTTTGAATATATACACTAAATAAATTTGAAAATATCAAGAAAAATACTAATATTTTGTTTTATTTTTTAGATTTGGGTGGATTACATCAATTTCTTAAAAGGCGTGTAAGTATTTTTATAGTTTTCTTTTTTCAGTATGCAGAGTTGATTTAGCTATAATATAACTGATGGCATTTCTTATTGAACACCAGGGAAGCTGTTGGATCTTATGCAGAAAATCAGAGAATCACAGCTGTCCGAAGAGTTTATCAGCGGGGTTGTGTTAATCCAATGATCAACATTGAACAACTCTGGAGAGACTATAACAAGTATGAAGAGGTAAATCAGACCAGAGTAGTTATTATAATCAAGCCATTTTAATTTTTATGCATTGTGGATTTGTGGATTCTAGCCTTTCTAGTATCAGCTACCTGGGTATCAGTGATGCACATGTCTGTTTTTACATTGATTGTAGTGAAAGAACTACTGATATGTTTGCAAGATTTTGAGAGTCTCATTTTACTATTGAGTTATTTTTTAGAGAATACTCTGGGAGAATGTAATTCTTACAAAACCATTTTTATTTAACCCTAAACTACACACACACACAATCATACACATATATTGCCATTGATCTCTTATGAAATTCTTTTTAGAATTGTTTTTCCAGTAGTAATTATCAGTTGCAAGACATCTCTTTTTCCTAGTTACAGTGATTATTGGCTTGCATTTGTGACTGTTGGAGCTGCAAGCCAAGATTTTTGCCTCATTAATATATGCTTTAACCAACTGAGCAAATATGTAAACATGCAAGCCAAATAACCTCCATCATTAAAAGAAAGTTCTTCATATGTCCACTGTGATTTGGAAGAACTACGTAGAGTATTGAAACCATTCCCTTATAGGCATAAGTAGTGGTTCTCTTACATTTTGGTGTTGGGATTTAAAACATTTTTGAAGACCACAAATTTAATATATTAGAATTAAAACTGATTAATTTTTAAGATATTTACTAATTAATTTAAAGTTTATAATAATAAACTATTGCATTTTAACTTAAATAGCATTACAACAAACTGTATTTGCCAAAAGAAGAAAAAACTTAGTGAAAGAGTGGCATTGTTTTGTATTTTTGCAAATTTCTTTAATATCTAGCTTAGTAGAAGATAGCTAAATTTTTATATCTGCTTCTAAATTCCATTAGTTATGATATTGAAAATCATGTGACCTCTGAAAAACTTCACTATATATATATGTAAGAGAAGCAAATAATGTTTTAGTACTATATGAAAATTATTTTCATCTCATTGACACCCTTTCCCCCGAAATGGTCTTGGGGATCAGTAATCCTTGTACTACTGTTAGAGAACTGCTAGACAGGAGTGATATTGTTTATGTCTTGTTACTACCTCTGCATTTGTTTTTCAAACTATGCAGACCTAGCTAAAAAAGAACTTTTAGAGCTAGCCGTGGCTATTCACCCAGATGAAGCTGTACATCATTCTTTAATAGGAGAATTTTATTTGAAATAATTGATCCTTTCAAAATTATTCCTTATCTTTAGAAATTCCTGTTTTGTCGAAATTTACTGACAGTTCATAATAGACATAAGCACACTTACCTTGATCTCTGAAGCATAATATGATCGAACCTTTATTTTACTAACCAAAAAAATAATTTAAAATAAATAATTTAAACTACTTTAATAAATGAATAAATTAATTCTATTTTGATAATATGAAAATATACTTAGTTTTAAAATAATATATATTTTTCTTTTTTTTTAGGGTATCAATATTCATTTAGCTAAAAAAATGATTGAAGATCGGAGTAGAGATTATATGAATGCTAGGCGTGTAGCAAAGGTATGAAATTCTATTAGGCCACATATTTTAATGATTATTATGAGTATGTCATTTACACAAGAGCTTTCTATATGTGGTATTAGTTAATATTTTCAATCATGAGCAATTTTAACTCATGACAGTTACATTGTCTGAATGGATAATATATTTGAAATGACATACCTCTTTACAGACATGTTAAAGGACAAAATAGAATAAATCGAGTTTGGAAGAAATTATTTTTTTAAATATAGAAACATGTCATAGGGACAAGGTTCTAATTAGAGCTGATGAAGTAGTTTTTATCCTTCCCTTTTGTTTGCTCATACATATCTGAATGCTGTACAACTCTGTTGTCTAATAACATAGCTCTCGGGACAGATTTTTATCTCATGTGCATTCCTTTTTATTCATTGACACTGTGAGAAGTTAGGGAAAATAAACTAGTAATATAAACTATTTAAATTTAAAAAGACAGATAGCTTCTCCAAAGATGGCAGTCATGATGGTACAAGACCATCTATCATGTGGGTCTGTCAACTCCTCTGTTCTGGAGAGTGACCTCCTAGATCACTGGTGGAGAGGGCCCAGGGATGTTCTGTTTACATAGTCTTTATAACCTGTTGTTAGATAAGTAATCCTCTGTTATCTTTCTCGCATATCTTAAATAGTTTTTAGATTATATTAACAAAATGGTATTTGGAAGAAACAAAGTATTCCAAACTGATCAACTTCGTCCTGTATATCTGAGTTGTTCTCATGCTCACCACAGAATTCTAAATGCTTGTTGTCTAGGAATATGAGACGGTAATGAAAGGTTTGGACCGCAATGCTCCCTCGGTGCCTCCTCAGAATACTCCTCAAGAAGCCCAGCAGGTGGACATGTGGAAGAAATACATTCAGTGGGAAAAGAGCAACCCTCTTCGTACAGAAGATCAGACCCTTATAACAAAAAGAGGTAATAAGATTAACTCTCTTGGAACCCCAGTTACATGTATGTTAGGCCACTTGATAGTATCCTATAAGTTAGCAAAACTATTTTTTAACCCTAATCGTTTTTTCTTCTATGCTCTTCAGGTTGAATAATTTCTGTAGATCTATCTCCATGTTCACTGACCTTTATTTTATATATTCAGTCTGTTGTTAAACCCATCTAGTGAGTTCTTCATTTCAGATATTTTACTTTTTAGTCCTATAAATTTTCATTCTAGAAATATTTAATTTTTATAGTTCTTTTTTTATAGTTTCCTTTTCTCTTTTGCAATAATGTGTCCATTACTATCTTTTTCTTAAATCCTCGAACATATTTATAACAGTAGTTATAAAATCCTCACATGCTAATTTCAACGTCTGGGCCATCATGGGGTTGGTTTCTTTTTCTCTTGACTATGGGTCACATTTTCCTGTTTTGTCACAAATCTTGACATTTAAGTTTTTCTTTTGAACATCATACAGATATACAAATGATACATTGTAAAGACTTGATTTTGTTATCTTCCTCCAAAAAATGTTGAGTTTTATTTTAGCAGGCAGTTAAATTATTGGCAGATCACCTGGACCTTATGATGGCTGGTTTTATACTTTTAAGATGAGTTTTAGTTTTACCCTTAATCTCAGGGTAAATCTCTTAGTCTGGGAAATAGTCTTTACTCCTAAGACATAATGGAAAGTACAGAGTATTTACCTAGACCCTCTAACTTGATGGGACTGAGATTCCAAACTTAGTCTCCATTACAGTGGACAGCTACTGAGATATCTGTTCAGCTCTTTCAGCCTTCCTGCTTTGCTTTCTGCTTGGGCTCTTTGTAATCTTTCCCATGTACATACAAATATTCTAGGGGTCAACTAAAGATTTGAGGGTGTTTATGCCTAGATTTTTACGTTCCACCTTCTGTGGCTTTCTTTTGGGGGATTCCCCTTAATTTCCCATTGCTCCTGTGGCTCAGAACTCTATGTTACTTACCTCTAGCCAGTAAGACTTGAGTCTAGTTATCCCAGAACTGTATAGACATGGTGTGCCCTTGAGGGGAAAAGCCACATTAAGTATGGCTCTCATCCAATGTGGTTCTGGTTTTTTGAAGGCTGAATCATCTCTGGTTTCTGTATCTTTTGGTCATTCTCCACTGCCTTTAAATAGTTCCTTTTTGTGTTTTTCAGTTTATGATTTTTATTTTCAGGAGATTTAATCTGATATAAACTACTCTGCCACTGCCAGAACTAGAATTTAGAACTTTTAAAAATTCCTCAATCTTGCCTTGCTCACTCACCTATAGGCCTTTGGAAATACTAAATACTGGTTTTTTATTAGTTTGCTTGTTTGGTTTGGTTGCTGTTTTTATTTTCCTACACCATTTTTGTATCTACTCCTGTCCTTCTTACACTCCGCTTACTCTTTCATCTGACCAGCTTCTATCCCTTCTTCAGGTTTCGCTTTAGATGTCAGTTCCTTAGTGAAGCCTTTCTTGAGTCCCTAAACTATGTTAAGTCCTGCTGCTGTAAGTTTCAAGAGTACACTGTACTTTCCTCATCACAATACTTATTACTTTTTGTAATTGCTTTCTTAATGTTGATCTTTTCAATGTACTGCTGACTTCTTGAGTGTAGGAAGTTTATTCATTGTTGTATTCATAGTATCTTTCACATCCTAGCATATAGTTAGTGCTCAATATATATTAACTCAATAAATGATGGATGGAAGGGGCTTGGGTGGATGACGGTGCAAGAAATCACTAAAGCTTTTTATTTCTAATTATTATTCATTACTGAGGGCCCTATCTTAGCTTAATAATTTAGTTGTGATGCTTACATTGATAATTTTATATATAATATTTATTTTAATTGAATTTTGTGACTGTCTTCCTTAGTTATGTTTGCTTATGAACAGTGCCTGCTCGTGCTGGGCCATCACCCTGATATTTGGTATGAAGCCGCCCAGTATCTTGAGCAATCAAGTAAACTGCTTGCGGAGAAAGGAGTAAGTGTTCCTTTGGCTTCCTTTCGGTCTTTTCATGGTTTTAGTATAGTAATAATTTGTTCAAAATAGAACTCTGAATTTTGATAATAAAGAGTAAGTGTTGAAAACTTTAATTTATGTCAATATGAATCTTAGTGATACTCTTACATGATAGACTTCCTTAGTCAGAATTAAAATACAGTGACTACTTTTTAATGTATTAAAGAGATGAATCATTTAGAGTGCTTTATGATTCTTCTGTTAAAATAATGGAAGAAGTCTCTGAAATATTTTTAGAATCCAGAAATGTATATGTGTTCATGTATATGTATATGTATATGTATATAATTAGTGTGTATTTTATTCTCTGAATTATATTAAAGTTATTGAGAGTGAGCTTTTTCTTTTTTCTCCTAGGATATGAATAATGCCAAATTATTTAGTGATGAAGCTGCTAATATATATGAAAGAGCCATAAGCACTTTATTAAAGAAGAATATGCTTCTTTATTTTGCATATGCAGATTATGAAGAGGTGAGTAAAAATATTTAGAACTTTATTATAATTGGATTTTTTACTGTAGCACTGATTTTTTTTTTTTTGCTGGCTGCATATTGCTGAGCATATTGCTTTTGGTAGACTGAGATGATGCAAAATGAATGCTTATTAAGCCTCAGCTCATTATGTTTATGCTCAAAGCAGGTGCTGTTGGGGGCGCAGCCTCTGGATTCCTCAGAGTTCAAATCCTGCTTGTTTAGAGTATATATTTATATCCACTTCTTCTCTACCACCTTAGAGTCGCATGAAGTATGAGAAAGTTCACAGTATATATAACAGACTTCTGGCCATTGAGGATATTGACCCCACCTTGGTGAGTAACTTTATGAATCTCTTTCCCACCTTTGCAGTCTGATTTAATAACAATAAAAAATTATTTACATGCAATAAAATTCACTGTTCTTACTGTATAGTTCTATGTCTTGACCAATAACAGTGAGTCATGGGACCACTATCAATTAGGATATCAACCACATTGATCACTCCCAAAAATTTCTTCTTGTGACAGCTTTGTATTCTGCCCTTCCTCCCTCCTAACCCCTGGCAATTACTGACCTGTTCTCTGCTTAATGTTTTTTTTCAGTGAAGCAATATGAAACAGCTGCAGTGTGGTTTTCTCTATCTAACACCTTCCTTGTGATCATGATTTGAAGCCATTTATGCCACATAATTGTTGCTTAATAAATATTTCTTATTAAATAAATGGAGGCAGTAGAAACCAACATTCTGAAAGGGATTGGACAGGAACTCAGTTTGTCCTAAATTCTGCTCTATAATAGTGCTTTTTAAAGACTTGAGAGTTTCTGTAAAACTAAGGTGGATAGTTTAGTAGAAGGGGAAGGGGACAGGCCAATGCACAGGGATCTAGACCCTTTGCTTCAAGGCAGCTACAGATATACTGCCTTCATGCTTGTTTATACTGGCATTCCACTGCCCTAATTTCTGGCATTTATTAATGCTGCTCTAATTAATAGCATTTATAGATTCGAGCAGTGTAGTGACATATTAGTTAAAATTTCTTTCCTCTAGGAACTCATAGTTCATTTATCCATTCATTTATCAGAATTGGGCAACATAGTTTGATATCATCAAAACCAGGGAAATCAGGACCCTACTCATAATCACACTACTTATAATCCAGAGACATTTGTTCGTTGAACAAATACTACATACTCATTTGTGTTGAGCTGAGTATAAAATGGCTCATAGTTTATTAATAAGGTTATGTGGTCTCTGGAAAATAGAGTAGTGGGCTTTTAAAGCAATAAACCAAGAAAATGTGAAGTTAAACATATGTTGTTAAACATGCTTGTAATAGAGAAAATCTTGAGTTTTCCAGGTGTTAGCATTCATTAATGTTTTCCAGTGGTTGCACTTTTATTTCCTCCTTAAAATTTAATTTGTATGATCTGGAATAATAGAGTAGTATTGATTGTACAACCTTGTAAATTTACTTTAAAAACATTTAACAAATTGTATACTTTAAATGGCAAATTTTGTGGTATGTGAATTATATCTCCATTTAAAAAAATTAATTTGTATGCCTCTTTAATACCAGAAAAATTTTGCTTGTGGATTTAAGTAGTGCAATATCTATAATCTTAATTTCTGATTTCTTGGGTAGTCAAGATTGCTTAATTCTTATACAGAAAACCTATTTGTATAGGAATAAGGTGAGCCTGTATTAGATGCTAAGTTACCGAAAACAAATGCTTTTTTGTGTGTAGGTATATATTCAGTACATGAAATTTGCAAGAAGAGCAGAAGGTATCAAATCTGGAAGAACGATATTTAAAAAAGCAAGAGAAGATACCAGAACCCGCCACCATGTGTATGTTACTGCAGCACTTATGGAGTATTACTGTAGTAAGGTAAGTACTGTCATTAAGCTTTAATTGTTCATGTCATAAGGGAAGTCTAAGCATATCTGTGTACAGTTCCATGGAACATCATCTAAATCCCCACTGCCTGCTAATTCTAATTTATGGTTTATTAAATACCATATTTCTGAATCTAAACCCCCATTGAATGGTTTTTAGCTCCGCAGTTTTTATTTAGCATGTTTTTAATTTCCATTTTCATTCTTAATGTACCTCATCATATTTCGGTGTTATAGTTTTAATATCCTTTTGAATATCTTGTCCAATATTTCATGGAATTAGTATTTTCCTTTCTCTACTTCTAGGACAAATCTGTTGCCTTTAAGATTTTTGAGCTGGGGCTAAAGAAATATGGAGACATTCCAGAATATGTTCTGGCCTATATTGACTATCTTTCTCACCTCAATGGTAAGTAGATTCTAGATCTATAATGGTTACTTAATATTAAATCATCAATATTATTCTCTGAAATTATGTTGGTGGTTTTTTTCCTTCTTGAATGTATTATTATTATGTCATCATACCAGAACCAGGCACTTGATAGGCACTCAAGAAATATTTGTGGCCTATCAACCACAAACTTATATTTATTGAGTAATGGTAGATGCCTTTTGGCACTGCAGAATGGTTAATGCATCATCAGTAAAATCCCATAAGTAGTAGAATAAAGCCACAGATTTAGAGTCGGGAACACAGTTGCTAATGCTTATCTCTGATGACTTGGTGCAAATCATCTCGTGTACAGCCTAGAGGAAGTGGCGAGGGGTGATAGGACAGGACAAACAAAAAAGTTTCTAGCCACCAAAACTCAAAGATGCCCAAGTAGTAAAATAAAATGATGTGAGGCTACTGGGGAAGAGATTTTAAAAACAAAGATTATATTTATTATCATCTTTATTTTTATTTCCTTATCCCGTTGTGATAATAACAATGGCCATCCTTTATTGAGTTCCTACTTTATACTAGGCACTGTGCTAAGGGATTCATATATACATGTATATATCTCATTTAGTCTACTTATCCACAGCCCAGGAGATGTGATTTCTTGACTAAAGTGATCTATTATAAAAATTGGTTTAAGAAAGAAATTTACAATTATGTGCCGTGTAAATGGTTATAGAATTAAATATCACAGGTATATATCAATGATTTTAATGATATTTTAAAAAATATATAGCATTTTATATACCCAAATAGTGGAAAAGAATAAAGCTTAAATATGATTTTGTATTTCAGCTTAGTGATTCTACACTCTGGAAAAGGACTTAACTCCAAAAAGTGAGACAGTGGAGCACTTAATTAAACATTTTTTTTTTCTTATATGAAATTAATGTTCCTCACTAATTTTATTTTGCTTGGTTTTTTAGTATAGTTACTAGCATGTATAATATTTGCTATTCTAAAAATGAGGATGATATCTGATGTCAACATTATTGTCTTTGAAAATCAGTGTCTTAGTTCATTCATTCATTTATACATCTACTCATCTATCCATCATTTATTCAGTACCTTCTGGTTGCTAGGGTTTGGGAATACAAATGTGAATAGAACTTCATTCTTCCCCTCAGCATTCTCATTAGGGAATCAAATGTGGAAACATAATTACATCATCATTTGGTACTTCATTGCAGCTAGAATTCTGGGGTTAGGTGTATAAACTTGTTTCAGGTTTCTCGTCAGCAGAACGGTCATAGAAATACTACCTTTCATATAGTTGTTGAGAGGATTATATAAATTTTTGCATGTGTTTGACTTACATGTGGAATATGGTAAGCATACTATAAATGTTAACTGTTTATGGTGATTGTAGCAGTTGTGAAAAAAAAAAACCTAAACATTATAACAGAGTCCTGAATGAAGTACTTTGGAAGCACAGAGAGGAGAGTTAAGTTTTAGAGTGGTGCTGTGCAGTTATGGCAGCCAGTAGACTAGTGAGTATTGAGCACTTGAAATATGGCTAGGCTAAAATGAAATGTGGTACAGTGTAAAATACATAACAGATTTCAGAGTTAATATGAAAAAAAGAATATAAAATATCTTAATTTTTCATATTGATGACATGTTGAAATGATCTACTGGGTTAAATAAAATAATTAAAGCTAATTTTGCCTGTTTTTACTTTTTTAAATGTAGCTAGCAGAAAATTTAAATTACATATATTGCTTGCATTATATTTCTTTTGGACAGTGCTTTTCTAGAAGGTGTCATAGAAAAGGGACATGAGATGGATCTTGAAGGATGAGCATTAGTTAGCCAGGTAAAGATATAGGAAAATACATTATTCCAGGAAGAGAACACAGCATGTAATAAGCAGTTATGTGGAATGGTAAAACGTGCATCTGGAGCAAAGGTTGGAACAAAGCAAAAGTAAAATGCAAGATGTACTTATTTTTTAAATAGTATTTTAAAGTTTAAGATGAATATGGTGCCATCTTCTTTGGAGCAATACAGAATACATTCAGTACATTTTAAATACATATTTAGTACCATTTTAATCTCTCAGTTTTACTTTGTATGTGGACATATAGTATAATTGAATAACTGCCCTGAAGCAATAAATGCAACCACTCTGCTGGATTTTTTTTTTAAACAACTTTATTGAGGTATAATTTATATACCATAAATGTACTCATTTTAAATATATCATTTAATTATTGTTAGTAAATTTACTGCTGCATTCTGAAATTTTAATAGATCCCTTAGAACTTAGCAAAAAGTATCATTTTTCCACTTTAAGCTACAGAGGACTTCCCAACACTCAAGTTTTAAACCATCTTTGGTGACCATTATTAATTCAATTTTCATTTGCATATTTATCTGCCAGTCTAGATCTGTCATACCTATAAGAGAATTTAAAGCTAAATATAATGTAGTCCTGGTGATGTAAAATAAGAAACTTAACTATGTCTAAATTTGAGCTTGCCATGCTTCACAGTCAGTGTATTTAAAAAATATCAGTAGTCTGACACTCAGTTTCAATGGCAGCAGATATGTAGCTTTCATTATTTTTAAAAGGAAATTGGGATGCCTGGTTCAGATATTACACTGTTACAAATCGTTTGATATTATAACTACAGTATTCTGAGGTGGGCTAAACTACCTGGCTTCTAGTTATAGCTCTGTTCTAAGTAACAGCGAGCCAGGTAAACTCACTTAACTTTTTTGAACCTCAAGTTTCCTCATCTATAAAAATTGGGTGTAATTCTACATAGGATTAAATGAGATAATGCCTGTGCAAATATACTGTTGAATTGTAAAACTGAATTTTTTAATATTTAAAAACTTTATTATCCTAGAGGACAATAATACCCGAGTTTTATTTGAACGAGTTTTAACATCTGGAAGCCTTCCTCCTGAAAAGTCAGGGTAAGCCATTGTGAAAATTTGTTGGTCAGGTTCTAATGGTGGCTTGAATACTTAAATTGTGATCTATGGGATGAACATTTGCTGGTTGAGTATAAGTTTCAGGAGAAACTTCTCTCCTCTCTCGAAGCTTAACTTAATAGATTCCTACCTGCAGTATTTTCCTACCTGTTTAATTTTTTTTTTTTTAGTTTTTGCATACTGATTAGAATTGTTTTGAGAGATACCGTAGGAATTTATTACTTATTTTAATATATTTTACTAGTTTACTATATTCCTAGAAATTGATATGGACACATTGAGAAGTGTACTGAGATGTTTACCTCCCTTACTCAAGAGCAAAGACTACTGAAAGTTTCTTTGACACATTATATCTCTTATTTATGGTTTTGACTGTCATTTTCACCAAACAGGAACAACGTGGAATAGTGGTACAGTGGGAATAGTAAGGCTCTAGAGTCTTGGGGTGGGTTCAAATTCCAGCTTAGCCAACTATACCTTGGCCAGATCTCAAAACCTTGCCAACTCTTACTTTCTCATCAAATAACAATAATATCTGCAAATATAGTATTTTTTTGATAGTCTTATAAGTGCTATATAATAGATCCTCAGTATATTACTTTGGTACAAAGGTGCTTAATGACACTTAAGTAGAGTTTGGCTATTAAAATAGCAGTGAGGCACAAATTTATCCCCAGTAATCCATATCAATGGGTAAAAATAGAGAGCGTTTATATTTTTATCCATACATTGAACAAAGAATGTATTCTACATTTTAATTCATATCATTCAACAAGATGGTAAAGCCAGATTAATTCAGGAGAAACTGGAAATCTGTCCAGGTTTCTTTTTCAGCTTTTCCACCTAGAGTTTATCCTCTCTAGGATAATTATCGCTCTTATTAATCACAAATGATAGGGAGATATGCTAAATAAGTAAAAACTGAAAGATCATTAGGACAGAAGTATTTAAGATTAAATGTTACGATGTCTATAATTTACTTTCAGATACTTAAGCAAAAATAAGATGAAGCAAATATGGCAAAATATTAATGATTAAATCTAGGTAATGATATATATAGGTAGGTATTTGTTATACTATTCTATTTTTCTATAGTTTAGAAATCCTTATAATAAAAAAGAGACTTTTATAATTTAAAAAAAGGAAAAGGGTTAACTTAAGGCTTTTTTATAAATGGACCCCCTGCCCCAAACTCAGAATAATTAAGTATTGATTGTATTTATTTTCTTACAGAGAAATCTGGGCCCGATTTCTAGCTTTTGAAAGTAATATTGGTGATCTAGCCAGTATACTAAAAGTGGAGAAAAGACGGTTTACAGCATTCAAAGAAGAATACGAAGGCAAAGAAACAGCTTTACTAGTAGACAGATATAAGTTCATGGATTTGTATCCTTGCTCTGCAAGTGAATTAAAAGCACTTGGTTATAAGGTATGTACTTAAGATCAAGATGTGTGTAGTGTCCTTTTCCAGTGTTTTAGAAGAGTTTATGGATAAACCTCACTCTAAAGTAAATTCTGAAATAGAAATTAATCTAGTTTTAGACTAGATTTGCAGAAAACAAGAAAAAATAATCAGGAATTTTCCTTGGGTTTATGAAACATTGGGTATCAAAAGTACTGAACAAAATGAAAATTAAAATGAGATTTAACAAATGCTTTCAGTTCTTTCCCTGAAATTATAAATGTCTTATATCTGGTAGGCAGATAGATGGAGGTGTTGGGGGAGGGGAGGAAAACAAAAGGAAATCTGAATGTCATCTTAGATGAACGTATTTTGACAGGAGATCTTAAACAAAATGTAGTTCCTGTTACATATTTGTAGGTATAATGAAGGAGCATTACAGCTTGTTAAATCCACAAATTTCTTTGAGAGAACTCTACCTTTAAAGTGGTACTCCTTCTGTGGGGCCCTGGAGGAAATTAGCTTATCTAGCAATGGAACTCCTCTGTGTAGACCACTGAGTCATTGGGAGACAAGTCTGGCTACCTGAATCTGTTCAGACCAGGAGGAAGGATTAATGTTTATGCAGCCCCAGAAATAGGCCTTGCTGAGAAAACCATTGTTCTATCATTTCTTGATTTTTCTGTGTCATATTAACTAAGACTGAGATGGAAATCCAAAGGGAACTAAGTCCATGAGAGTCCTGGGTCCCCTTCACCCAGCCAGCATTAGGGCGTCCCTTACCGTCATTATCCGGTCCTCACTGCCCTCTAATGGCCTGAGTCTCACTGGTCTGGTGTCAACCCAGATTAAAATTTTGGAGAAAAGTTACCCATAATTAGACCTTTTTATTAATGGATGCTCCAGTTCTGCACCAGTCCCAGATTCCTATTCTTAGCTAAGGGATTACTGCTCAGGGCTGAGCAGCTTTTGCTTCTAGTTTAACAGTTTCTCAACAAAAGGCCAGACATTTTAGACCATGTGAATTTATTAGAAAAGACTGCTTCAACTTTGCCACGATGAAAATTGAAATTAAAGAAGTTAATGAAAATAAAAAGCTTACTATTTCCAAGTAGAAGCGCTTCTTGATTATGAGTTTTCTGTCTTCTATTTCTATTTCTACTCTTTCGTGCTTCTTTGTGTATAACATGTTAGTGAGAGAGGGAAAATGAGGAAAAAGTGATTCTCAATGGGCCTACTCATTTAGATTTGCCACCAGTTGTTGTCACTAGTTGCATATAAGCTAATTTTGAAAAAGTGAAATATCCTTGTATCTCTTGAAGGCAAAATGGGCCCTTTTGGTTCTAGACAGACAGGTTGACACAGGTTGGCCTATAGCAGAGGAACTTCTTTGGGGTAGGGTCTCTGCTAATAGGTGGCGTATTGCCGCCTTTGGAGTTGTTCCCAGCTCTGGCAGGGCATTGCTATACTAAAAGGTCGGTGGATGGGTTTGAGGACAGAAGAAGCCTGTGTTCCCAGTCCTCTCTCTGCTTCTTGGCTGTATAATCTTGGAAATATCAGAACCTTTATGAGCTTCAGTTCCTTCTCTAAAATGGAGATGTTATTATTTGCCTCATCAAAGAGGGAATAAATGGTTAAAATTGTCTTACAAATAATGGCTACTCAATAAGTGTTTCTTCTCCCTGTGATAGTATGTTGGGAATAATTTTTTATTTTATTAGCAAAATCTTATTAACTAGTATGAGTGATGATAAACTTTATTTTAGCTTTCAGCAGGACCTCAATTCAGTGCTTCACTTCAACTGATAGATGTTCAATTCACTGGATGGGGACAGGTGTCGGAAAAATATCTAAAATTGCAGGTTCTCTTCCAAATGACCCCACTCTCTAATTGGTGCCCAGTCTTATATATTTACGTACAAAGCTTGGATCTATCTGACAAATGTTCTATGCGGCAACACTGTGTCTAAATCATTCTTAACTGGGGTCCGGTAATGTTATAAAACACCAAATCTTTTGAGTCTTTTAGCTTTCCTTGTTAAGTATTTAACAGTCATCAAGTTCTTATGTATTCCTCTTCATTCTCTCTTTCTGTGGTTTTAACCCAATTATTCAGTGTAGCCTCAAAATTGTAGAATTGCACAATTATACTCTGTAAGTCCCTTTTTCAGGTTTAGGATTCTTCTGTTCTGCATTTTCAGGATGTCTCCCGTGCTAAACTAGCAGCTATAATTCCAGACCCAGTTGTAGCTCCTTCTATAGTGCCTGTTCTGAAAGATGAAGTGGATAGAAAACCAGAATACCCTAAACCAGATACTCAGCAGATGATTCCATTTCAGCCACGACACTTAGCACGTAAGCCATGACTTTAGATCCAGTACTGAGACCTCAGTTTGTTTATTGATTTTAATCCAGAGGTGGGGCGGGGGGTAGAATAAGGTATCCTTTCCATTGTAGATTAATTATCAGACTAGGGTCACTATGACAAGTGATTTGACTGTAATCTTTGAACCACATTAAAAATGCCAAGAAAACCTCAATAATCCAGATTTCAGTAATCCATTTGGCAGTGATACTTGGACAGTTTTCAGACATGTTGCTGTATACAGATTACCTATACAGCTGGAAACTTACTTCACTGATGTTATTTGGTATTATTTATACTTACTAATGGGTAGTAAACCCTCTAGATCCTATTTGAACCAGGCCCTTAATGATTAAGTATGTTGTTGAATAACTAACTTTAAACAGGATTGCTGAACAAATGATTCATGAGGCTTAGGAATGGTCTTCGACAAAAATAGACTTTAGTTCAGCTCCTGGGTTGTATTCTGCAAGGTCACTTGTTTGTTGTTGTTGTTGTTGTTTACACTTGCCTCCCATTTGCTGTGGGGTTGAGACTGCTCTCAGTGTGTCACCCACTTGAGTTTGGTCAAACATGTAAAGCACTAAAAGCAATTTAAAATGTCCAGAACAAAGTAACATAGACTTAGGACATCTTTATGTACAAATTGTTTATTTTAGCTCTTAAATGTATAGAAATTCTGCCATTCCATCTGACCCCTACTTTTCTTTCTCTTACAGCTCCAGGCTTACACCCTGTTCCTGGTGGAGTATTCCCAGTACCACCTGCAGCTGTCGTTTTAATGAAACTTCTCCCTCCTCCTATCTGTTTTCAGGTTTGTTGACTATGTTCATAGTAGGTACTTGGTCTATAGATGATTGTAACTGACTGCTTTTCCTCTTGTATTGTGGGAAATATAAAGTAGTACTCTTTTAATTTGTCAGATTATTGGGTATTGAAATGTATCTGTGTCAATATCACTAATCATTAGAGAAATGTAAATTAAAACTACAGTGAGCTATCACCTCACCCCTGTCAGAATGACTAGTCACAATAAATCAACAAAAAAATGCTGGCGAGGATGTGGAGAAAAGGGAACCTTCATGCACAGTTGATGGGACTGCAAATTGGTACATTTCCACTAAGGAAAACAATGTGGAGGTTCCTCAAAAAATTAAAAATAGAACTACCATATGACCCAGCAGTGCCACTTCTGGGTATTTATCTGAAGAAATCCAAAACACTTATTTGAAAAAGATACATGTATCCCTATGTTCACAACGGCATTATTTACAGTAGCCAAGATATAGAAGCAACCTGTGTCCATCAACAGAGGATAAAACAAAAAAGAGGCAACATATATATTACTCAGCCGTAGAAAAGAATGAAATCTTACAATTTGTGACAATATGAATAGCTCTAGAAGGTATTATACTAAGTGAAGTAAGTCAGACAGACAAAGATGAATACCACATGATTTCACTTATATGTGGAATCTAAAGAAAAAAATAAATGAACAAACAAAACAGAAGCAAACTCATAGATACAGAGCACAAACTGATAGTTGCCAGACTGGAGGGGGAATTGGAGGGGTAGGTGAAAAAGGTGAAGAGATTAAGAAGTACAAACTGACAGTTACAAAATAATCATGGGGATGTAAAGTACAGGATAAGGAATATAGTCAATAGTATTATATATCACCGCATAAGTTATATACATGTCTAACCACTGTGCTATATACTTGAAACTAATACAATATTGAATGTCAACTGTAATTGAAAAATAAAAAATTTAAGAAAATTAAATTTTGTTTGTTTCAAAATAGGGTCCTTTTGTACAAGTGGATGAACTAATGGAAATTTTCCGAAGATGCAAGATACCAAATAGTAAGAGATAAAAGTGCCTTTTCTTAGAGTGGAATTCACATTGTTGTCTACTATTCAGGAAAGATTGTTATTCTTTGCCACTGAAGTTTCCCAAACCAGTTAGCCACCTTGTAGAAGTACAAAGAAACCTAGGAGTGATTTAAACCCTCTTTGGCACAGATACTTGTTCATATTCTGATTCCACTAAGTAAAATGTCCTGAAAGCTTATTGTTTCTAATCATGTACTATCAGACTTGGCTTATGAAGACAATGTTATTAATTTTAACAGCAGATTTTGTCTTTTCTGTTAATTATTTCATGCCAGTAGTACCATCCATGCTGTGCTAACAGTAGGCTTGAGATTAACTATAAAGTATCTGAAGGTGTGCATGCACGTTCTTTCATAGCAATGTATTTTTCAGCACCTTCCAACAGCCCTTTCTGTTTCATTTCAATAGCCGTGGAGGAAGCTGTGAGGATCATTACTGGCGGAGCCCCAGAGCTGGCTGTAGAAGGCAATGGCCCAGTGGAGAGTAATGCAGTACTCACCAAGGCTGTCAAAAGGCCCAACGAGGATTCAGATGAGGATGAGGAAAAGGGGGCCGTCGTCCCCCCAGTTCATGACATTTACAGGGCACGGCAGCAGAAGCGAATTCGGTGAAGCAGGCTCAAAACCTGCCTCTGAAAGAACACTCTTATCCAGGATTCTCTTTTTGCCTCTTAAGTCATATGTTTGAAAGAGACAGTGCTTTGTTACAAGCATTTGGTTCTTGGAAACAAAGTTGTATTGTCATTGGTGCCTCTATCATATGGTTCTTGAGAAATAAACCAACCTGTGTGAATTTTAGAATATGGAACAGACCTATGCTCTAAGCAAAATTAGTTTTTCAAAAATGTGAGAACAGTACAAAATGGCAGAACCACATTTTGTTCCTTCTTCAAGGGTGTCTTGTATGTGCCGCTTGAAGACTTGTGAGTTTTCAACAGTTTTATTTTAAAAACTGGATGGCTTATGATTGTAAAGCATTTTATCACATTTTCTGAAAACAGTTGTTCTCGGTTTGCTTATGTAGAGTCCTGCCTTATTGTTTGTTTTTATTTATGGCAGAATGTATGGAATCTGTTTTGTAGTTTAAAATTTTAAAACAATCCTTTAAAAAATAAAAGGATCTCAAAAAACATGCCTCCATCTGCTACTTTCATTCAGAATTAATTTAAAATAGCTACTTAATTTTATGTTATTTGGCCAATACTATTTCAAAATAAATGTCAACAATATAAGGAAGAGCCATCCCAGTACGTACACTTAACTACATGTCCTCTCTGGTCTTTTGGGGGACTAACTGCAAACATGAGGGATCCATTTTTAAGAGGCAAATGAAACTTTTTAGAAATCCTCAAATATGTGTGGGAATTTCTTTAACCACTCACTGTCCTATTCTAACATAAATATATTTCAGGAGGAGGCCAGGGCTCAAGAACATTTTTTTATGAGCTAAACATAGATAGCACTAAAGAAAACTAGTTGATTAACCAAATTTTACTACAGTGAGCACAAACTTATCATGCCAATTAAGTTCAAAGAATTACCTTTGGTTCTGTTAGCAACATTACCTCCTTTTCACTCATTTCTAGAAAGTCTGATATAAAGAAAACTAGTCAAGGCTAAGGGTTGTGATTCAGAAAAGCTAAAAATCAGGGAGGAAAAAAATGAGCAACAGTATTATGATTATAAAGAAACTATCTTACAATATTGGGTACACAATTTGGAATTTGAATTCAAATGTGATTAAATATTAATCTTACCTTTTAAAATCAGCTTCAAATATTTCTTTAAAACTCGTAATGATAAAGGGTTATCATGAATCATTTTCTTATATACACTTATATGTAGCAAGGTTATATTTACATAGGTTGGTCACAAGTATGTTTCTTGTTTTTTTCCTATTGAAGCTAAAATTTCCTTAAAGTCAGATGGCTTTAATTCAGATTTTTTAATCCTCTCAAGTATCATTTTCAAGCTGTGTAGGGTTGTTTTTTTGTTTTGTTTTGTTTTGTTTTTTTACATATTATTGTTATCAACAAAACCATCTAAAAGGCACAAGTAGTACTATGTAGGATAGGTTTTAAAATATAGAGAATATAGAGGTATATAATTTTTCCTGAGGTGCTACCTTTGGGTAGTTTTGAAGAAGACAAAATGGTTTCAAATACCTATGATGTCTATAGTAGTGTTCCCATAAACAACAAAACAAAACTACATGAATGTAGTTTTGAGAAATGATCTTTATTTTAGCATTGTAATACACACACACACACACCCCTACCTTGCTGAAAAGTGCCACAAAGCATGTTGAGGCCATTACATCTATTATAAATGCTCCTACTGTATTTATTTCTAAGATTTTCCCCTAGAAATTCTCTGACCTTTAAACATAAAAAGGATTACTTCTCATTAAAAGAAAACATTTTCTAATATTCTAACTGCTGTAGATATATATATGAATTTTTAGTTTTTAACATGATTCTGTCAGAATATTTGATAATTTCTTTTGTAAACATAGTTGAACAAGAAGCATAAAGTTAGAAATCTGAACTAACTTTTGGAAACCTAACATGTACACTGTTGGTATAGCTGATCTTACATGTCCAAGCGCTCTTCATTTCTGTATTGCCAGACTCAGAGAAATTTCCAAAAAATACCTTTTTTTCCTTTTTATAAAAACAATGACAGAATCTCCCCCACAATTCCAGAACTGGATTAAATTTAAGGACTGCAAGTGCTTTCTAAACAAAAATCAGCCAAACTCTGGCCTTTTAGAACTAAATTTCAAACAAGAGGTTATATCTATATTGCCACACCTAGTAAAGTAAAAAGTCAAAACTACCTAGTAAATGTAAAACTGAACAACCAAATTGTACTACTGGAAAAGAATGCACTTTTGTCAACATACTGCCCTTGGTCAATAATTATGAATTTTTTTGGTAACTTAAAACCCTTTATTGGCCTATACTTAATATGTAAAACTAAGTTCATTTACGTAATAGTAAAAGTAAAATTGCCATGTTAACAAATTTTGGGTTTTTACATTTCAATTCCTGAAGCAAACTTCATTAAAGTTTGCAGTTCTTCCTTGTGACATTCGGCAAGTGAAATGTTTTCTTTAATAAAAAATTCCTAAGTCTTGAAAGATAATTCATACTAAGTAACAAAACTTCAAAACTATGTTACTGATTTAAGTAAATTCTTAAATACTCGACAGAAGTGTCAGCTTATCAAGCTTTGGAAATAAAAGTCAAGAAAAACAATTTGGCACTTTACTAAATTTTCCTCCCTGATTGAGCCTTGACCAAAGTTCTGCTATGAGCATAAGGAAGACCGTGCTTTAAAAAGCAGACGCAACGTGAATGAAAAAGAAAAAAATAGAGTTACTTCAATTGTAAGTTTGCTTTTTAGATGTTGCACTTAAAGGTTCTCAGTGTTTAGTTCAGATAAGACAAACCTACAAATGGTGATATACAACTATTGCCACCAACTCCAATAAATAAGCGACGCTCCATCAAACTGGACCTGTTAGTTCTGGTTCTTCGTTTCAGAAGGCAACACAGTTAGTTACGACAGAAACCCATAGTGGGTTTATGCCCTGTTTAGGTTTCTGACTTTTGGGGGCTCTAGCTATTTCTGAAAGCATCAGTGAACATTTGATAGGGTAAAAGAACTTATTGGGCTTAACGGCTTTCCCCTCCCCTCATCCCATGAAGTTGCTTGGCATACTACGAAAAAAAGGCTAATCCACTAAAACAGTTATTGAATACAAAATCCAATTTAAATACACAATTGCAAACAATATTGTAGTTCTTTATTTAGATTTTGTTTCCAATGAGACAATGCCTTTAAATATGAGTGTTATAGCCCATCATCCAATACTATTCAGCCATCCATTCATTTGTTCATTCATGCATTCATTTAGTTAAAATAATAACAGAGGTGAGGATAAGGAGAAATCACTGGGGTGGAGGTGGATGTTGGGAGATAAGGTAAAATTGCAGCTCTAGCACAGAAGAGATGATGAAAGAAAATAACAGTTTGGAAACACGATAGGAAGAAAACTGTCCCGACAGGCTTGTAAAATGTGTGACTGAAGGGAGGCAGGACACCGACAGTTGATAACAGATGTGCACCTAGTGGAGGGTTATATGCTCTCCTTTGTTGTTAATAAAGCAAGTTATAATCCTTCCCTGTGTACAAAAATTCTAATATCCATTATCAAATTTAATATCCACAGGACATGTGAGTTAGTAGTGTTCCCGTTCTACAGAAGAAAATAATGAGGCCCTAGTGAGACTGATTAGCCAATATAAAACCAGTAAGAAGGCAACAGAGGACTCAAACTCAGACTTTCCTCTAAATTAGGAGTTTGTGTACAATCCTACTACAGTGTACTGAAGTTATTCCAGTCAGATTTATCATCAGAACATCAGAACTGGAAAGAAGCTTAAAGGTCAAGTTCTTTCATTTTATAGGTGTTAATAAAAGGTCCTCATTTGCCCAGCTGGTAAGTAACAGAAATGGGATCAGAACTCTTGACAGCTCCCCATCTTTCCGCTCTACCAGCATGCCTCAAAATGAAAAGAAACAAATGTTATACATACAAATCAGGGCATGCCAAAAGGTCACTGGAAATCAAAGAGCAAACATCTATTCCCTTTGGAAATCACCAGAAAAGCTGGTGGCAACACCACTCCTTTATTCCCAGGAATTTCAAGGCCTTGGAGAAATGAAAACAAGTACTGCTCCCAAACAGAACTGCTAAGTAACCCATTTACAATAGTCAGCCTGTATGTCTACCTGATATGCCTACTGTGTCAAACTGATTAATAACTTTTCTTCACAGAGAAAAAAGTTCTCATACATCTGTCTACTGCATTTAATTGACAAGACATCCTATCAGTGTGGTTCTTACCTGAAATAGAGTTGGGTTACATGGTTATATAAACAATCACTTTTCACAACTAGCTTTAAAAGTAATGACATTTAAAAAAAAAAAAACACCTAGATTGATAATCCATTTACCCATCTACCCAACTGAAAGCTGATAAAGCAGTAATTACTGCTCCAGACATTCATTCATTCATTCATCCATCCATCCATTCAGGAGAATATCAAATAAATCTGAGACATGTTGATATTGACCTCCTCTCAAGGCTCTCAGTTCTATCCACCAAATAAACTCAACATTTTTGTAAAATAGACACTTGTTTCCACAAACCTATTAGGCAGGAAATCATGTCAAATCCAATCCATATGCAGTATATAAAACCAATTCAGTGCAGGATAATTTATATGCCATAAGGATATTTTGTCTTGGAGGAGGAGCTAGAGAGCTGTAGGGAGAAGTTATAAGTAGATGCTTAATTAATAAACATTTCCTGAGTGACTAAATGAAATAAGTGAATTTTCCTGGCCCTTAGTAATAATCCTATGAGATTCCAGGAAGAAAATTAGCTCACTTATCTTCAAAGAGCAACAACAAAACAATTCAATATGAATATTTTGATTCTGAACTTTGCCTCCTTCATTTTTGGCTTTGGCCACACAACTCCACCAGTGGAAACTGAGGTACGGGGCGTCGTGAGAGTCTGTGAAACTCTGTTATACTATATGCACTAAGATTTCAAACTGTCCAAACTGTTGTCAATTTAGGAACTCGTTAGGGGCAAAAAAAAATCTTGTGAGAGTTAACTCTTCCAAAAGAAAGCAAAAACAAGAATCTTTGAGATTTAGGAAGAATAACTGCAGGAAGTGGTGCTCTACCCAGCGTGTTTGGGGGTAAAGCTCCTCTCCTTTGTCCTTGGAGGGAGACGGAGAAAGCACCCCAAACACGCCAAGGCTGCGGCAGGCTGAGTGCTGCCCGGATGCTTCTCAGCCCGGAATCTGGTATCACACAGCCTGTGAGCAGTGCCACAGAGCAACCTACAGCCAGAAACGATTCCAAGAGTGGCCTCATTAAACACATTATAAAAGATACAATTTTGTTCTTTAAAACTCCTAGGTACTGAACTTTTTATCCCTTTTCAATGAAACCAGGGAAGAGTAGTCCTTGAATCGAAACTTTAATATGATTTCTGACCACATAATGCAGCATACAGTTCTGACTGCAAGTAAAAAACATGTAACATGTATTTGGAGAAATCACATCCCCCCCAGTATGACCATTCACTCCTCGGAAGCCTGGTATCACTGGACAGTCTACGTGGTAAATGTTTCTCAGGTTGCCTCCAACCTTGTCCCTCACTGCACCCCACCCCTCATAGCCTTTAATAAAGGAATTCCTCGCAACATTTCACCCGCTGTTGTTCTGGCAATTGGAGACTCCTCCAGCAACCTCATGGCTCCCTCATGGCTCTGTTTCTAATACTATGTCTCTGTCTGAAATATATACATGCACACGTTTATTTTTTTAATTGACCAGGTCATCTGTAAGATCCAAAATTCCCTTTCAGTCACAGAATATGTCAGGAATTCTGGTCACTGAAGTTCCTTGAAAAATACCGCTCGAAACAGGATTATCTATGACTTCCTTATCAAAGAAATAAGTAAACTTATCCTATTTTATTTGAAAACACGTAACTCTAATTCTGGGATTCTAATCTAACCAATACATCTGTGTATTGTGTCAGAGTGAATTTTTTCAGTAAAAACTCCAGACATTTACTTCTCTGATATTATACTAACATATATTTAAAAATATATATATGTATATATTTCCTCCTTGACTTTCAAGGCTTAAAAGTTAAAGAGTTTCCTTTCTAGATCCCATAAGTCATAACTTCTGTCATCAAGGCTCAGGAATAATTCTGTATAAAAGAATAAGCTTTTTAAAATCAAGTAACTCCTCCACAACAAAAAGGCTCTGGGGCTCTGGCGAGGTCAGACAGGGAGAAAGCAATAACTGGGGTGGGAAGAGGCAGTGAGACTACACGTTGTCCTTCTAACACAAAATTACCTGGTAGGATGACAGGTGGGAGGCTGGGCGAGAGAGGAGCAAGAATCTAAACGTGGCCATGGCTGTTTCTTTTATTCTTGGATGGCTGTCAGGTACTCTTGAGTGTTTGAAAGAAAAATTACTCAGATGGCAAAAGGGAGGTCCCAGCCTTTAGGGAGAGGCAGATACAATCAGGATGCCAGGGATGGGGGTGGAGACACATGGCAGTCAACTGTTTAAAAGCTGAATGCCACCTATGAAACTCAAGATAAGAAAACGCTTCTTTGATTTGTAAACTTGCACTCATAAATATAAACCCTCAAAATAGAATTCAGTGCATTTTTCAACAAGTCTTTTCAACAGTGATATATAATATTCTTCCTTTTGTAATCAATACTATTAAATAGAAATGTACTAAATAGCCATTTTCCAAAGCACTATTATAGTTGAGAACACGTATTCTGAGTTGAGTAGATCACACTGCCGCTGTAGGAGCATACGTGCTAGGCTCTGACGAGGATCTTGCTGAGGATTGCATCGTAGTAGGGACTGAAGACCATCTTGTTATAGTTGACCAGGCGAACAAATTTAACAGCAACTTCCTCCAGCTCTTTTTGGATTGGACCCAATCCCCCAGGTACTGAGGGCAATGGCTTCTGATGACCTGAGGCAAGGTAGGTTTCTAAGAAGGTCAGGATTCGGGCATCTGTGATAGAAAAAAAAGCAATTGGTTGTTTCTTGTTTAGGGTGACTTTACAAACTTCTCATTATGCTTCAGTTTTTAGCTTAAACATCACCTTTTCAGGAAAGTCTTTCCTGACCACTGCCTGGACCAGGTACCCACTGCACCTCGCACATCTGAACAGTCATCACATGTGTACTTTCCTCTCCCCCTCTAATGGTTAGTTTCATGAGGACAGGAACCATGCTTGTCTTGTTTATCATGTTCTCCCCAGCATCTAGCACAGTGTCTGGCATGAAACCTGGCCCCAGTAAAAACTCAGAATACATTTGGAAAGCAAGAATAAATATGTGAATGAATAAAGGGAGACTACAGAAGTGATAGGTTCTGCTCTGAGAGAAGTAAGACACTGAGACCAACATTAGCATGGCTGATCACAGATTCCAGCACTGCTGGTTTGTGATCTGTCTTTTCCCGCTAAGCCCACATGTAAGAAGTGTGCGCTTCCTTCCTTAATGCCTACGACGGAGGGCCGTGGGGCTGTCGGCATCTGTTAGCTTGTCTTGCTCTGAGGAATAATTGAGGTTGATGCTTTTTTAGCCACTTCCCTCTGCACTCTCCTATGTATCTCCATCAGCCAAAAAAGAATATGTGCCACACTTCTTGTAGCTTTGATTACAAAAGCAATAGGGGCATTTATATTGAATGGGCTTTTTCAAACTCTTTTTACATACCCACACCCTGTCCTGGGGAACCCTCTCAACTGCAAATAACTCTCACCTTTCGGAACTCAGTAACCCACTGACAGAAACTGCTGACCGATAGTCTAATCATTCCTGTTCCAAAGTGAGTTTGGTTTTTTTTAAGTTTCCCAGAGCTGGGAGCCTCACCCAGAAGTAGAGATCCTTGTCTCAGTCCTACCCGAGGGCTGGTTTTTATGCCCGTGTCTATAACTGGCTGTGAATAAACAACCAGATGGCAGGACACAGAGCAGCTCATCAGCCCTTGGTCAGTCTATTTACAGGCACTTTCCTGCAGCTCTACCAAGGGCAATAATACCTAGGCTCCTGCTACATCTTCAAGAATCTCCTCCTGAGTGATCCACAAAGGAAACCGTGACCCATGCAGAGCTGGGATAAAACAACCTAATTTTTAAAAAGCCATGGATCCATGTAATGGATCTAATAGCTAACATTAGTTAAGAATTAAAAAAATCAAAGCGCTCATAGTTTTGGAAGTAGGCCTGTGTGTCTCTGATTGAGCCTTCTACTCTGATAACCTTGGATCATTCAGCTTTTGCCTGAAGCCTGCTAATTTTTCATTATTTATATATTGACTATGTATCACAAAGGAGGTGAGGAAGGACTTAAACATTAAATTACATTAAGGATATATCTGAATTTTTTTTACTTAGATAAACATTGTATTCCTTGATCAACCAGTGAACAGAATTTTTCACAGTTGCCAGTGCTGTGATGAGGAAAAGTAACAACGAATACAACAGTAATATTTTTAATAATAGCTGTTTACTGACTACTTGCTATGTGCTGCTAGGTACTATGGTGGGCACTTAATATACCTTATTTCTAGTCCTCTCTATGGAAGCTTCACAGGTAGGCATTTCCAGCCCCTCTCTCCTCTCTGGAGGATGGGGGAAGCGCTGAAAATTCCAAGCTTCTAATTATGGCTTGGTCTTCTGGTAACCAGCCCCATCCAGGAGTCCATCAAGTCCCTTGACTAGAAAAGACACTCCTACCACCCAGGAAATTCCAAATCATTTAGGAGCGCTAGTCAGAAACTAGGGTCAAAGAACAAATATTAGAACACAAGCTGCTCCTAGTGCTCTTAACACTTAGGAAATTACAAGGGTTTCCTGAGCTCTGGGCCAGGAAACTGGGGGAGAGACCAATATACATATTTTGTTATTTTATAATGCTAGAGCAGGGTTTTGAACCACGACCTGTGATTCCAAAGTCAGAGCCTTCAGAACAATGATGGCTGACAGGTCACTTGTCCAAAACTCTGGGTCACCCTAATGGCACCGTGGTAATTACTTACTTTCTCCTCACTCCTCAGCACTCATAATCCATCAAAACCCCTTTAGATTCCTTCAGAGGGACCTCTCTGCCATCCTCTCCAAGGGCATGTCCCTGCATCCTGCATTCCCCCAAACATACCCATGATCCTGCGGATGGGGTCGTCGGGACTGGCCACGGCCTGGATCTGGCCCTTGAGCACGGTCTCCTTGTCCGTGGTGAAGGGGGTGAACCCACACAGGGAAAGGCAGCTGCTCACCTCCAGGCAGACTTTCTCCCCGACCGTAGTCAGGGCATCCTTCAGATGGAAGGAGCTTGAGCAGAGAAGGGAAAAGAGAAGCCAGGGAAGAAAAAAATCCATTAACAAAGTGCACATCTACGCAGCTCAAACATCCTGATAACAGTCACAATAACCAATCATGAACTGGTGGGGTCAAAGGAAGAATTTGCGATTCTCTTCCCTGTCCCTAATGTCTTGGGCCATGTACACCTGACTGAAGGACTTACTTTTCCTTTCTCTCTCCTCTTTCTCTCTCTGTCTCTGTCTCTGCTAGAAAAGGCAGTGGGAAGGGGAGGACTCAGATTACATCAGGACCAACAATCCAAAACCCAACTTCTTGCTAGTATCTGTGTGGTGGAATAAGCCTGGAATTGACTTAAGAATATCTTGAATACCTTGGGAGTAATACACAAAAAACCCGAAATGTGGTAGCTGTGGGACAGGTGTGGGAGAGAAACTTTTCTTTAGATACTCTTTTTCTTTTCTGATTTTTGAAACACGTAGGTGTATTAACTACTTTAAAAGAATAAATAACATTGAAATCCAAAAGTTAAGAAAATTAGCACTAGGATTTCCTGGGGCCCCTAGACTCTCCTAGAGGGTCCTGCTGGTGGGTGTCCTAAGAGAAGACAACGGCCTTTGTTCCGGGTCTAGATTCTTTGCATGGCAGAACGAGTGGGCCAAGTGTGCGAGCCCCAGGACTCACTTCTGGCACCACGTCTGTGCCGGCCGCTGCCTGCCAGGGTGAACACAGCAGTGGATGGACTCCTAAGGGAGTCCCTGGCAGGGCCCCTCTCATCAGCAGCTTTGACAGAGCAGTTCTACTGGAGGGGGACCTAGGTGACGGCCCAAGGTTACACCTGTGCAAGGGCCTCAGCCCAGGCCTCAGCTCAGCAAACACCCTCCTGGCCTAAGTCAAGGCTTTTGAACCCCCAGTCACAACATGTGGACATGCCCCTTATCGCACTCAACACATGCATGTTTTGTGCACCTTGTCAGGTGTAATGTTTACTTAGAACCATTCAAAAATATTCTATATGCTGTAAACCACATAAATCACCTAATCTGACTTAACGGCAGAAGCAGTTATAGCAGCTGCCCTCAAAAGTGTGGATAAAACTGGTTGACAAAACAATTCACTTATACCCATCACAAAATGTCTATGAGGAATATGCAAAGGGCAGAAAACTTTAATCATATACATGAACTCTGAGGACTATAACTTATTTCTTATATGACCTTTCCCTAGGGCTATGTTGTCCAAATGGTGAGTTGGTTGTGAAAGCCATTTAGTAAGTAGTAACCAGTACTTTTTTTTAATGAAATAAAAATAAAATATCAGGATGTATTAAGCATAGTTGGGGTAAGTTTTGCTTTGTGAAATTTTTATTTCAGTTACATATGTATCTAAGTGTGTACTAGGGCACCATAGAAAATAAATTTCTTACTACGTGTCCTGCTCACAAACATTTGAAAGCCACTACCCTAGGGTCTTGCGAACCCTAGAGTTGATTCTAACTTAGACCATATGACTGAATAAATTATGCTGGGGTGAAGGACAGTGGAGAGCAAGGTTTCCTCTCAGTTGTGAGAGAGAGGCCTGGCTACCGCCTCACACTGGGAGAGCCCTGCTGCAGCAAACTCTCTGCCCTGCTGCCTCTCATCCACCCATTAACGCCTTAGTCACTTACGGCAGATGCATATCTGTTAGCAGAATCTTCACAATCATCTTGAGTTTCTCAGCAAAGTGAGCCTGGCTGGAAATTCCTGAGGCCGCCATGCTGAACGTAACCAGCAACACGGCTCCCAGGATGGTCAGTTGCTCCAACTGAAACTGGAGCTCCTGGAAGCGAGACTGGTCCATCAACACAGTCTGTAATGAAAACAACAGAAATCATCTCCGAGCTGTAGATCTGGGCTGCCAGCAGAGGGCAGTGGGGCCGCAGCCCCCTGTCCCCACACGTCTGATTTTCTAGTCATTTCAGATCCTTAAGAATTTAAATCGTGTGTGATTTATCCTTCCATTTCAGAGCCCTTTCTTCCTTTAAAAGGCTGCAGCAGACTGGGTGTGGGTCCATACTCTGTCACTTACTGTCAGCATAACCTCATGCAAGTTTTTTCAACTCAGCTCTATGAGGATTCCTACCTCACAGGGCTGTTAGAAAGATGAAAAGAGACCATGCGTGGAAAGTGGCTGGCAGAGGCAACGCTCAATAAATAGAAGTTATATCATTAGATAGGCACAAAGCAAGAGAGCCTATACTTATTCACCCTCAGTACCTAGCACAAAGGAGGCTCTCAAGAACTGGTAAGTGAATAAAGAGAAAAATAAACAGTAAACAGAAAAAGTAGTAATGACAGACAACAACCAAAAAAGCCTCCTAGAAAGCAGTCAGTGAGTGAACTTCCATGACTGTGTCCCCGAGTTAAAGACACCCCCGGGTCCCACCAGGGCAAAGACTACTGTGTGGGGTGAGGGAAAGAACAGTGGAGAGGCTGAGGAGATAAATGACTTCTGATCTGAGTTTTTATGGGTTAATCAAATAAACTTTAAGGGCTGGTCTTACTATAAGAAACTGACACACTAAATCAAGAGTAACCACGTGGGGTCTAAGCCCAGCATTCTTCTCAGGAAGTAAGCACTATCTCAGAAGACTGAGACTTCTGTATTGTCAAACATAGATACTTCAACGAGGTCTCATCAGCCTTTTTTTTTTACTTCACTTTGCTAGGCTGTAGTGTCCCTACTCTGATGCCTCCCAACAGTACGCAGTACGTGAGTTGAGGATGCAAAAGATTCCCAAGGACCAATTCCCAGAGTAGACATCTGTCCCCAGTGAAAACACCAGCCTCCCCATAGCCATTTTTTAAAGGCTGAGAACTGCCCTTCTGGGGAGAATATACCACTATTCAGAAAGGAACCTCTCCCTAGCCCCCCGACACAAGTCAACATCCTCTTTAGAAACCTCCTCTGGCACTGAACGAGGAACTCAGAGGCAAGAGGTGAAGTCTTAAGCTTACAATGTCTTGAAAAAAAATAAGGAACTTATATAAGATACTGAGAGAAGTAGCAGTGTTTGAGGCTACTGCCCTCATAAAAGAGGTGGGAATCTCCAAACCAAAACATTTATTTGCAGTGAACTATACACTTAAAAATACCACAATAAGGAAAATACAACAACAACAACAAAAAGGAATGACATACATGCTACAACATGGATGGAAATTATGTTTAGCGAAAGAAGCCAGACACAAAAAGCCAAAGGGTATGTTTCCACTTATACAAAATGTTCAGAATTGGCAAACCCAGAGACAGAAAGCAGATTAGTGGTCGCTGGGGAGCTTGGGAAGAGGAAAAGGGGTAATGATTACTAATGGGTACAGGGTTTCTTTTTGGGGTGATGAAAATATTCTGAAATTAAATAGTGGTAATGGTCGCATAACTCTGTGAACATAGTAAAAACCACTACATTGTGCAATTTAAAAAGAAGAAATTTTGTGGCATATGAATTATAACAAAACTATTTTCTTTGTTTTAAGTTCGGCAGCATGAAAAGAAATGAACACCCGTAGTTAGACAGTTTCCACAGCGCCTACCTCAGGGAAAGGTCTCCGGAGGGGGTCCCATTTCAGAAGCTTCAGGTAGGCATAATTCTGGACAGCAACAGGATTTGGCACAGGACCGTCCCCAGAGCCAGCAGCCCCTCCCCCAGCTGGCAGAGCATTTTTATACTTCATGAGGTCATCTGCAGCTTCTTCCAACCACTGAGTAACAAAGTCCAAAGAATCTATGAAAAACAAGGCTGTGAGCATTACTATGACATTCAGGAGGGATGCTTCTCGGAATTACTTTAGAAAAGGTCTTCCTGGAGGTGTGGTATGGTACAGAGCATGGACTTTGGAATCAAACAGAACTCGCTTCAAATCACAATATTGCCAATTTCTGGCTGAGTGATCTTAGTTAGGCAAGCCCTAATCTGTCTGAACAGTAGATTCCTAAGATAAAGTACAACGTCACATCCCAGTCTGTTGTGAGGACTGAACTAGGTAGTGAGTATAAAGCATGGAGCCCAGCCTTGCCACCTAAGGATGTTCAGCCAACCTTGACTCTCCTCTCTCCCACCCTGGCTTTTCCTTGATAGATCTTGGCCTTGTATCCATCTTGTTTACTTTTAGCCTTACGGGTGGTGAGCTCTGTCGTGTGTTTGATGTCTATCATGCAGCACTGGGAGCGCTGTTAGAGGAACCTCCACTGTCTTTCATCTACCATTATGCGCTCTCTACTTTTCTAGGCTGAGTACTGCATGAGAGGCTCTGAGGGACATAAGAGAAAGAAGATAAGCTTTCTGCCCACATTATCTGAACGAAAAAAAAAAAAAAAACCCTCTAAGAGGCCCTGGAACATGCTACAGGTCTGCCAGTGGAATCCACCTTAAAACCAGTGGGCAGCCAAGGCTATAGCTAGAATTCACTCTTCACTGCTACAAGGGGATGCACCTCTGGTCCCGTCAACAGAGATCACGCCGAGCTCTTAGTTCTGAGCTTGACTCTCCCTTTAGCTTCTGCCAACAGCACTCTGTAGCTCAGCAGCCGTGAGTCATGAGTACTAGACTGACCAGTGCAGGGCTGCATTCCACTCCAGCAGTGTCCCGGGGACTGGCCTCTGGTTCTCATACTAAGGCTCCTCAGTCCACCAAACTGCAATCCTGGATGTCTCCTAAGGGGCAATACAATACTGGCTGAGGAAGTGAGCTGTGTAGTCAATCAATTCTGGTCAAAAATCTCTCAAAATCTATGTCCACATCTGCAAAACGGAATTAAAAAATGTGGTCTACCTCATAGGTTTACTGTGTGAGGGCTCTGTGTGGTTATGCACACATACCCGTGATGTAATAAACATTAGCCAATCTTCTTTTTAATGTTGCTACTTCTACCCAGCTCTTTCCTTCTCCTCCTCACCCTAGCACCATCTCAGACTTCTCCATCTAGGGCTAAATGAACAACTAACTGCTCAGGGCTGAATTAACTATTCTAGTCAGGTAACACCATCTATCCAGAGACTGACATTTTCATCTTACAACCAACAAAGTTGGAGGCTATGAACAAAACTCCTGATAAATTGGATACAAAGACTGCAATTTACCCAGAACATCAGCTGCCAATACAGAGACAAAAAAAAAACCTAGAAATGCAAAATAGTTTGGATTCTGTATTCATTTGTTTCCTGCAGTCATCTGAAAGATTAATAAAAATAAGGCTTTTTCTGGGTCTGAAAAGAGATTTATGAATATAAAACAGAAGCAAAGTGAAATTTCTTGATGTACCATCTCACAGGGAGGAGAAAAGTTAATTCATCATCACAGAAAGTTTGTCATGTTTTTAAAATCAAGGTCAAGCATAAAATTTGTCTCCAACTTGTGTCTTCATTAAAAACCTATTTCATTTAGAACTTCTTCATTCTTTCAAATTTCTATTTTTATGTCCTGCTTATACTTCTGTTGCTTGTCAGTTAAATTTTCTTTTCAAGTCCTAATGTCTTGTGCTTTTCTATCTTCAAATTAGAGTATCCTCGTATTGGATTTTAGTTTTATTTTGAAGACGATATCGTTATACAACAAGCTACAGCAACTAAAATGAAAAAAAAAAACAACAACACAGACAACAAAAGAACACCACGAAGCATGAAACATACTCGGCTGCTTCTCCAAAAGCTCCTGAAACTTCTTCCTTTCGTATTCCACTGACTGCTGCATCAGATGTGGCCTAATGCTACTGACAGCAAAGTTTGCCATATCCACTTTCATGAGGTCCAACACAGAAAAAATTGCCCTAAAAGAAAAGAGATAAAAAGATTCAGAACTGGGCACTTGTAAAATAAATATTGTTTTAACAAAAAAAGATGAGCAGATTTAAGGTAGTCTTATTATCTCAGAAAGAGTAGCAAGAAAAGTTAGTAAAATCATGAGAAAATTAAAAAAAACATACTTAGAAAACATAAAAATTTAAATAATGGTTTGAAAAGACTGCACATTTTAGGCTGCTTTTTGTCCCACACCTCCGCCCTTGACCCCCAAGCAAACACAGCTACACCCACTGCCTGTCTTGGCTGGAACGAGTCCCTCGGCTCTGGGTCAGCCCTCACGGTGACCACAGAAGAGGAAGGAGCCCAAAACCAGAGAGGCTGAGGGCAGAGAGCTCACCACTGGGTCTCTACTCTCATACAGGTCATTTTGATTTCCTAGGAAAGAAAAATAATAATAACTCTCTCCTTTCTCCTCTCCTCTTACCGAGTCTCTTTTACGAGACTTGGCATGTTTTACGTTCTATTCCGGGTGGCATAACTGCCGTTTCACACTCTGAATGTACCCAATGTGCAGACTTGACAGTCATCCCATTTTAAGAACTTATCTTTAGGAAAATAATCTAAAATACAGAAAAAAGTTCTGTACACAAAGATGTTCACTGCAGGGTTAAATAGCAAATAATTATACATAATCTAATTGTCCATCTTAACAGAGAAATACTTCATTATATGCAATGAATACTTTGTCGGCATAGAAAATGCTTATGGGGAATTCTTTAAACTGGTATAAATTGGTTATAAAAAGATAATACAAGAGACCTTTTGTGGTGTTAAAACTGTTCAGTATCTGGACTGTGGTAGCTGATACACAAAGTTACATAGGTGATAAAATCATATAAAATTAATATGCACACACTAATGTATACAAGTAAAACAGAAAAGCTAAGTGACGTCAGTGGGTCTTAACACTACGGTTTTACAAAATGCTACCATTGGGGAAAAATGGATAAAGTTTACTGTATTATTTCTTGTAATTATTTCTTGTAAATATACAATGCTCTCAATGACACTTTCAATTAAAAAATAAGTGAAATGGTTAGGGCATAATGTTAATAGAAAAAGTCTGGCTTGCAATACCCTCCAGAAGGTCTTCTGAGGTTCAGCTGACATGGAGACTGACAAGACTATCGTAAGCCACAGGTTTGGTGTCATCTGTCACGCAGCTTGCCAACATGGGCAGCACCAGGCATTCCCCTTCAGCAAGAGTTATAATATCAGCTACAGCACACAACTCAGCATGTGGTGAATTCAAAATTTGGGGTGAATTTTTTCCTTCTTTCTACTTTTCTATATTTTATAAAATGTTTGCTTTATATATTGTCTTAAAATGCATAAGTATCTACACTTGAGGAAGTCTAAATGTGAATTGGCTCTCTATTTTAGGTACACTGAAGGTGGTTAATACAATTCCCATACCTGAAAAGGGACACTATTTCTTTAATGTCCTTTAGTTTCCTAACTTCCTCATCTCGAGCAGGTGCACACAATGTCCCCATAATGCCAATAATGAATTCTGCCAGCTTGGAAATGTCTAGGGCCCCATTCTCTGCTTCCTGCTTTATCAGATCCAGGTCTAAGACTTCTGTAATCTGGTTTCTCAGTCGAGTGTGACCAGGCAACAAGAAGGATAACAGAGTCTACAAAAGAGAACAGCTAAGTTTAGTCAGTTTCTTAGTCAGACATCATTTTTGATTATATGTAAAGGAATTTACATCTACACAAATAAAGGCTTACCAATTGTTCCTATAATGCAGTACATATTTTAACCTCTTAATCAACAAATCTACAGAAAAACATGTTTACAAATCATTTAGAATAGCTATTTAAGTTACCATTTAAGCTCTAGCAACAAACTAGATACAACATGAATAAACTGTTAAAAGTGAGAAAAGAAAAACATTAATTAACATGAGCCTGTGAACCCATCACAGATGCCAATTTCCGGATACATCTCTTCTTTGATACTGCTGCTAAAGGTATTGCAAAACAGCCCTACCTTCCACTTAATGCCTCCTCTAACCCACAGGCTGAATCACTTTTTGGCTATTATAAACTGAACATGTCCATACCTATTAAAATATTTATATTTTATAACATAACTTTTGTTTTCTTTAAATAATTGTCTTCAAAAATATAAACTTTTTTTTCATCTATAAAAGGAATGCTTTTAGCTTATCATATCTTGTTTGAAGTTTTTAAAAAGAGTATTAAGCCAAAAATACTTTTAAACCACATTTTGGCAAGTTAACTTCTTGATCCTTCGATTTCTTTTAAATCTTCTGGCACAATAACACGGAGAGGTTTAATACTCCTAACACACAAAAAAAACACCATAATTTGCTTTTCCACTCACCTCTTTGATCTCTCCAACAAGTTTAATGGCATGGTCGTATGTTGGGGGATCTTCACTTAGCTGGACACTCAAGCAATCCCAAAAAGCTTTATGTACAATTTCCTTTACTCTCTTCTCCAAACTGGAGGCAAATGAGAAAAAAAAAAAAAAAAAAGAAGAAACAACAAACACAATATTTAAGCCTCAAATAACTTTAAAAAGCACAAACTCTACGGGTTTATGGTGAGAAATTTTAAAAGTAATTTGGATAAACAAAAGACTTACCAGACATACTTAAATGGATCACATATCTTATTTTCAGTTAGTGATTTATTTCAATAAGTACCTCATTGTAAAGAATAACTTTCAACTAATTTGACAGATGACATTAGTCCAATTAACAGCAATGACAGTGCCATAGATAAAAAGAATATTAGAAAGTTGTTAATTTTTACTTCCTTGATACCACCAAGTTTCCTAAGATAGCTATGGTTAAGCAGCATAAGATAACAATTCAACATGCATATAGGTTGAATGACTTCATGTCCTAAAAATATCTTATTCCCATTTGATATATGAGACAATTACTTAATTAGGTACCAAACTATAACAACTTGTATATAACATCTTATTAAAACTAGTCATTATAGCATGAGAACAAAACAAGTAATTCTTCATTATTAATGTAAAAAAGTACTATCTTTGCAGAGCATATAAGAAACGTTTGTACAGTTATAGTCAGAAGCCTATTTTGGAGACACTAGAGCTTGCCAATCCAGCAGGCATTCCTCCTCCTCTGTTAACAGAAAACCAATGTTTTTCACAGCACTTTTACAATAGGCAATGATTTTCCTTTCCAATGGCAATACATTTTTAAAGGTGCACCTTACAGAAGACAGAGTTTTAGATTCAATATGATATGTGCCAGGCACTAGGAATTGAGTGAATAATGCACAGGCTCTGTCTATGTAGTTTACAATCTGGCAAAGAACACAAGTAAACCAACAATTACAGTACAATTTGATAGTTACAAGAAATAAATGAAACAATGCAATAACAACATAATATGAGGCAGCTAAGTCCTAGTGGGAAGAAGCTAACACGAAAGACTTCCACAGGAAATTTCCAGATCTTTTGTTTACATTTGAAGGATCAGTGGTCCTTTGATCCACTTTCAAACTCTAGTCGTTCCTAGGATAGGGATATTTTTAAGCAACAACATACAAAAGGAGAGGTGTATGTGAATAGAATGCCATCAAGTGAAGAAGACATTTCCGACACTGGGAAATGACAGTATTCTACTAAACAAAGTAACTCGGTAACCACTTTACCTGTCTTCTGGTAATTCAACGGGTTTAATCCGGAAGTCTCCATTTACTACAATCTCATGGGCTAGAACCATGTTAGTGACTCCTTTTGCTGTCTCTAGAAGTTCATCCACTGTCACAAAACGAGGAGGACTAGCTGTAACAAAAACCCAGTGTAAGAGAGTTGCTTCTGTAGATTAGAATTTCTATTAAAGTAAGGAGAAGGCTGTGGTTCTGGTACCAGCTAATAGTTTTGGTCATGGCTCTATTTATGAAAATATTCTGGTAATTTCAAACAATAAATTTACCTATTTCATATTCACTTTTCTTTTAACCTAGAGTCCTAAAAGCAGAGATCATTTTCAATACTTGAAACCTAATTTTTTACTCAGACTACCAATTTTTACAAACTAGCAATTTCCCAATATACTGAGGGTTTATTTTCTAATTCTTCTGCCTCCTGTCTATCTTCAATGACAAAAGGGAAACACCACATTTAAGATTTCCTCTTTCGCTCCCATGAGTTCACATTTTTTTCCACCACTAACACTGTGGCATGAATGAATCCCCCCAAATTAAAAGACCATCAAGTACTTTAGAGTGCCAGGTGCTGTTTTAACAACACTAAAACCGCTATCCTGTACAGGACGCCAAGACTGAATATGAGAGCTCTAAAGCTGACCAATGGAGAAATCAGAGTGTGGGACAAAAGAATTTTGTAGAATCAAAACCTGGAGTCCTGATTTCTCCCTTTCCACTGCCCTGATATCTAAATCCTATAGATTTCACTTTCTGTATCAACTGCTGCAATAGCCTCATAACTGGTCTCCATACTTCTTTCTCCTTTTATAAAGCTTGAGATTTATCTTCCACAAAGAAAGTTTTCCTTAGCCTGTAACAAAATGAGGGTGGTGGTGGGGAGGTGCTTGTGAAAACAGATTGCTGGCCTCCCTCTCAGGGTTTCTGATTTAGCAGGTCTGGGGTGTGGCCTGAGAATCTGCATTTCTCATGAGTCTCCAGCTGATACTGATGGTCTCAGAGATGATACTTTGAAAAGAGCTGACCTAGAAGATGACAATGTTCATTTTACATCATGTTGATAGGATCTGGGCTAAAAATGACATAAATAATATCACTGGTTTGCATAAGGTTTAATAGTTACAAAGATCTTAGGTAAGTGAAAAGTTATTTTTCTTCCTCTTTTTCTTTTTTCTTTTGCTCTCACACACACAAAATAAACTAAGAGCTATTCATATCCTGCCTGGTAACAGTTTTTATTTGGTCACATATGGGGAAGTTAGGAAAATGGAACAAATTCTAAACACTTTCAGAGAATATTAATAAAAATAATAAATCAAAAGCCTAGGTACAAATTCTCTATTATTTACAGATCAATTTTTTCTACATTGACATATTGATAAAATACAATCCCAGTCAAAATCCCAGCAAGGTTTTTTGTTAAAATTGCCAAACTGATTCTAAAATTTATATAAAAATGCACAGGACATAGAAAAGCCAAAACAATTTTGGAAAAAAAAAAAAAAGAACAAAGTTGAAGGACTCATACTGACTGATTTTGATACCATTATAAAGCTACAATAATCAAGACAGTGAGTTTTTGACATGGGATAGCTATACAGATCAGCTGAAGAGAGCAGAAGACCCAGATATAGACTGATATGCACACATATGTAATTATACATGTGGTTAATAAGGTAATATTAGTGGTTTTTTTTAATCAAATGGTGCTGGAACAAATCAATATCTATATGTAAAAGAAAGACTCTTAACTCTTAATGATAAAAACTAACTCAAAATGTACCACACACCTAAATATAAGAGCAAAAACTATAAAACTTATACCAGAAAACAGGCAAAATTTCTTGAATAGGATACAAAAAGCTCAAACTATAAGAGGAAAAAAAACTGATAAATTGGACTTTATCAAAATTCAAAACTTCTGTTGTGACTCCATTACAAAAATGAAAGGGCAGGCTACAGACAGAAAATATGTACAAAACATATCTGCTAAAGGACTTACATCCAGAATATATAAAGAGCTACTTGCTCAGTAATAGAAGATGGTCAATAAGAAATGGTGAAAGACGAACATTTTTCTAAAGTAGATAATACGAATGGCCAGCAGGAGCAGGAAACAATGATCAATATCATTAATTATTAGTATGACATAATAGAAAATATATATATTGGTCTCTGCCCCCAGTTTCTGGCATGAAACTTCTAAATCCTTGTAATTTCCTTAATAATAAAAACACTAGGAGCATCTCTTATTCTAATATTTGGTCTTTGACTCCCATCCGTAACACAGGGCTCCTAAAATGTTTGCAAATTCCTTGAAGGAGGTTCAAGAGCCCTTGGAGCATCTTTTGTTCTGCTGAGGTGACTTTGAGTGGGCTCCTGGATTGCTCCTGGACAGGGGCTGATTGCCAGAAAGGCCAACCTGTAATAAGTAGCTTAGAATGGAGTTAATACTTGATCATACCCTCCATAAAATGTCAATGGTATAGGGTTCAGAGAGCTTTCAGATTGGCCAACAAATCCATGCTGGATCCAACTCCACAGGAAAAGAACTCCTGGGCTTAGGACCCTCCCAGACCTCACCCTATTATATATATCTCTTCATCTCGCTGTTCTCTGTATCCTTCATCACACCCTTTAATAAACTGGTAAACAGAACTAAGTGTTTCCCTGAGTTCTGTGAGATGCTCAAGCAAATTAATTGAATCCAAGGAAGGAGTCATTAGAACCCCCAATCTCTAGTTGGTTGGTCAGAAGCAAGGTGATAACTTAGGCTGTGACTAGCATCTGAAGTGGGCAGGGCAGTCTTGTGGGACTGTTCCCTTAACCTCTGAAATCTGATGCTATTTCCAGGTAAAGTATCAGAATTCAGTTGAATTGTAGGACACCCAGCTGGTGTCATAGAGAATTGCTTGGTAGGGGGGAAAAAAGCCCCACACATCTGGTGACCAAAAGTTAAGTGTTTTTGTGTAAAAGAGACACACAGGAGAAAATCACAGGAGGAAGGACTGGGTTTTCCCCCACATAGGGGGGACACTGTAGGTTTTTTAATTTTATAATCAGGGAAGTGCAAATTAAAACCACACCAGGATACAGTTATGCACCTACTACAATGGCCACAATTAAAGAGACTGATCCCACCAAATACTGGCACAGGTGTGGAGCATCTGGAACCCTCATACATAAGTGATGGGAATGCAAAATGGTATAGTCATCTTAGAAAACAGTCTCTTGGTTTCTTATAAAGTAAACTAAACACTTACCACGTGACCCGACAACCCTACTGCTAGGTCTTTACCCAAGAAAACTGAAAACATACGGTCATGTGAAGACATGTACTCAAATGTTAATAGCAGCTTTATTCCTAAGAGTCAAAACCTAGAACTATCCAAATGTTTATCAACTGCAGAATGGAAAAACAAATTGTAGTATAACAATACAATTGTTATATCACTACTCAGCAATAAAAAAAGAACAAACTACTGATACCTGCAAAAACATGGATGGATCTTAAAAGCATTATCCCAAGTAAAAGTCAGATACAAAAGGCTATATATACTATAATTCCACTTATATGAAATTATAAAATGGGCTAAATTATAGTGATTGAAAGCAGATCAGTGGTTGCCAAGGAATAGTAGAAGATGGAGGAAGATTCACTGGCAAGGGGCACAAGAGAATTCTGAGAAGTGATGGAAATGTTCTAGCTTGTTAATTGTGGAGCTAGTGACACAACTGTAGATGTAGTTGTCAAGAATCATCAAATTTCACCCTTAAAATTGGTGCATTATATATAAATTAAACCTCAATAAAATTGATTTAAAATTCTAGGGCACCCAGGAGGAATTTTATATATATATAAAATACACACACACACACACACACACACACACACACACACACACACATATACATACTAATTATTAAATTTCTTCAAACTAGTATTTTCTGTTACCAATTATCAGAAAATGGAACTTCCACTGTGTTATATCAACATCAAACATCAGGAGTTATTAAACTCCATCAAGTTCTTATCTCTTAAAAAGAGATTCAGAGATCATCACCAAAGCTCCAAAGGACTATTGTAACTTTGGTTTTGCAAAAATCTTCAAATGTCTGATCATCTTGACTTTATGAAAATAACAGAAACACACCAAGTTCTCTTAGTAAATTTACTATTTGTTACTATTTTTCAACAATTTCAGGGATTTGGGTAACGATAGACAAGGTTTATATGCTGCCTGGTTATGAAATACAATCAACAGAGCAAATCAAGAAGAAATTCAGCTTCTTCTAGACTCTGTTGAGTTTGACCTTGAACGAGTCATTTAAATCTTCCAGGGTCACTGTTTCCTATAGGCAAAAAGAAGATAAAACTGAAGAATGTTCCATGAAAGATGAGAATCTTCTAAATTCTAGGCACATGTGTTTTTGGTGTTTTGGGCATACCTGGGACCAAACAGCTTGTACCAAGTGCTGAGGATATCAGACGACCAGAAAAAAAGAGTTTTGGAGAGCTGTCAAAGTTAAGACTCCTTAAAATCAGACTTAAAAATAGAGGGTAGCTGATCAAAAAAGATAAAAGCTAAAATTCTTTTTTTAGGCGAGGCAACCCTCGGTTGACCACACAGATTGCAAGGACCTTGTCAGTTTACAATCCCTTTTCTTTTTTTATTTTTTAGGCCTATAGCACCTGGTCTTCCTAGGTGGTCTCCCATCCAAGTACTAACCAGATCTGACCCTGCTTAGCTTACGAGATCAGACGGGATCAGGCATGTTCAGAGGAGCATGGCCATAGACCTAAAATTCTAAGAGATGATCAGGATATGTAACAGATCTGCATACACAGGAATTATTCATTTCATGCTAATTATAGGGTTATGGGGTGACTTTCTGTTCTTGTTTTGAGAGTTCTCAAATTTATCTATTTAATAAATGAGAACTTAAAAAGATATAATATGTTGGACAACACATGCTTCACGTCAACTTGTAAAGAGGACCTGAGTTATTCTCAGAGCCATGAAAAATGGTAAGGATACATGTATTTTATCCTGGGATTTATTTTACTATGCAATACAGAGAGAAAGCTGTTGCCAAACTCTGTTACAGCATGTGTGCACTGATGCTGTTAGAGAAACTGAAACCCCATCAAGTTAAACATGCCCTTTGGGAGGCTGTTCAACAGATTCCAAAATAAAATGAAGTCCAACTTAGAATGGTCACACTCTCCACATTTCTTTACTGAGGTGTTCTGGGATCTGAGTCTATGCACTTTAAAGAGATGCTTCTAGTCACGCAAGTAGATGGGCATTTTTGAAGGGCAGATGGCAAACGTCACCCAAAGAGCTACTATAGAGTGAGTATAGTGAAGCAATTCCCACTGTGGAAATTCCCTGTTACTATGTCTTCCTCGCTAGACTGCGAGCTCCATGAGGACAGAGACCTTATGTGTCTGGTTCACAGCTGGATCCCTGATACACAGCATGCACTCAATAAACACTAGTTGATTGATATAGAGACACCATAATTCAAAGTCTAGTCATACATTTTAGAAATGTAAGAATTTAGTGTCACCAATTTATCTAAGGATTACTGGGATCTTCTAATTAATCTAACAAGTACCTGATTAATAAACCAAAATGCTAAGTGGAAAATATCAGTTGGAATAACAATTTCCATCTGCATATGGCATCTTTTACTGGTCAACTAGGTCATTAAACACTAGAGCAGAGGTGCTTCATAAGCAGAGAATGTAAATAACATGGGAGTAGATCTTACAGGAAGTATTAAGTTAGTTCATTGATCCTTACTCTAAGGATGTCTCTGTTTAAACAACAGATCGCACTTTACTTTTTATTTATTTATTTTTAAAGTTCTTGAGGTAACATTGGTTTATAACATTATATGAGTTGCAGGTGTGCAACATTATAATTTGACATCTGTATATACTTTATCATGCTCACCACCAAAAGTCTACTTTCCATCTACCACCAAACAATTGACCCCCCTTTCCCTGTTTCACTCTCCCTCCATCCTCCTTCCCCTCAGGTAACCACCAATCTGCTGTCTGCCTATATAGGGGTTCATTTTTGTCTTTTGTTTGTTCGTTTGTTTTGGTGTTGTTTTATATTCCACATATAAGTGAAATCATACGGTATTTGTCTTTTTCTGTCTGACTCACTTCATTCAGCATAATACCTTCAAAGTCCATCCATGTTGTCACAAATGTCAGGATTTCACCTTTTTTATGACCGAGTTGAATTCCATTGTATATATATATACCACATCTTCTTTATCCATTCATCCATCAATGAACACTTGTTTCCATATCTTGGCTATTGTAAATAATGCTGTCATGACACAGGGGTGCACACAAAGAACAAATCATCTTTTAGAATCAAATCACCACTTCAGATTAGTGCTGACCAATTCTTACGAACCAGTCAATTTTCCTTTTTCAATATTCTATATCACTTACTCAAGGTTCTATGCAAAATTCTAACATGTGTGTATGGGGAGGGTGAGGGTAGTTTCCTCCCACCATCACGCAATTCTCAGACACCAACTGGGTGTCCCACAATTCAACTCAATTCTAATATCTACCTGGAGATAGTATCAGATTCCACTGGTTAAGGGTTCAGTCCTACAAGACTTCCCACACTCCTTTGGATAACAGCCGCAAGTCCAGGTTGTCACCTCTGTTTCTGACAGACAGGCTATGGATCAGAAGTTCCCAACAACTCCCTCCTTGGGTTCAAGGAGGCTCACAGAACTCAGAGAAACATCTTACATACTAGATTGCTGGTTTATTATAAAAAGATATATTTTAGAACAGCCAGATGGAAGAGATGCACAGGGCAAGGTATGGGAAAAGAGCATGGAGCTTCCATATTCTCTCAGTGTGCCACTCTCCCAGCACCTCCATGAATTCACCAATCCAGAAGCACTCTGAACTCCACCCTTCCGGGTTTTTATGGAGGCTTCATTACATTGCATAATTGGTTAAATCACTGGCCACTGGAGACTGATGAAACCTCCAGCGCCTCTCTGCTCCCTGGAGGTGGGTGGTGGGATGGGTGAGACTGAAAGTACCAACCCCCTATTCACATGGTTAGTTCCCCTGGCAACCAGCTCTCATCCTTAGGTTCCCTAGATGCTTCCCAAAAAGCACCTCATTGACCAAAGACACCTTTATAGCTCTCATCACTTAGGAAAATCCAGTGGTTTTAGGAGCTCTGTGCCAGAAATGGGACAAAGACCAAATATATTTATACATATTTATTATAAATCACACTATCACAGTTACCAATAGCAATTCTATCCATAAATATTACTGTTATAATTTGCAAGGTAAAAGGCTTTTTACTATTTACATTTTAATTTGTAGAATTCCAGATGTGATTTTAGAGTTACTTTTGATTCATCAGCTATACATTTATACAGTTTTGTGATAAATATCTGCAGACAGATAATTTCACATTTTGTGAATTCTTATTTATGCTCAATGTGGGTAATGATGCCTTCTGACCTCCTGATGAGCTCCAGACTAGGGGGGTCTTAACACTGTGGCCCATAGCCCTATACCTGCCTATTACTACAAGGAGAAAGGGAAAGAAAGCCATAAGGAATATTTTAGGGCATTAATTTTAAACTTCATTTTGGTATAAATCTCTATGAGAATTTTTTTTTTTAAAGCCTACAGCCCCTGGTCCTCCTAGGTGGTCTCCCATCCAAGTACTAACCAGGCCTGACCCTGCTTAGCTTCTGAGATCAGAGGAGATCAGGCATGCTCAAGGTAGCATGGCTGAACCTCTATAAGAATTTAAAGAAAGCTTCCATGACCTACTTCCTAGAAAAATGCATATACAAATGTTGACATACTCTTGGCTATTCCTGGATCCCTTCACATTTAACCATGGGTCCCAGGATAAGTACTCTTGCCTTAAGGATTTAATTGCATACAACTTCAGATAATGTAATCCCGTGTTGGCTTGGCATTAATTTGGACTCATGCCATTTGAGACTGACAGGATGTCAAAGGCAAGGCCATCAATCAAAGAAAGACTGAATAGCTAAAGGAAAGGTCCTCCTTTATCAGCAACTATAGATAATAAAACTATCACATTAGCCATATACATCTACAGTACAGCACTCAGTCGTGTCTTTAGGTGCAATAGATGGCATGTCAGTAGCATTAATGACTAATGTATTACAGTAGGAATAACAGTAGTGTTAACAACTGATGTTTATTGAGCATTTATTATGTGTGAAGCACTGTTCTAAGTGCTTTACATGAATTAATTTGATCTTTAAAACCATCCTAAGAGATAAGCGTATTTTCCTTATTTAAAAAAGGAGAAAACAGAAGCTTTCTAACTATACATATTGGAGACAAGACCTAACACATGCATAAGAGACCAATATTAACAACATGTTTCCCTGAACACAATTTGACCTAGTAGTCTATCAAAATCTATGCGATAATGAAACGAGGTCCACTAATATTTCCTATAAGAACACTAATAAATTAACTAATAAATTACCTGGGGAAGGGCTTTCTTAGATCATTATAAAATATGCACACCTCACAAGCAAAAATGTTGGTACTTCTTCCAAAGATGAAGAATTACTAATCATCTATACTTTAAAGAGATAACATCGGCACTGACATTCTTAGACTATGACACTCTTCAAACTTTTTCATTTTTGGACTCACTTCAGAAAGCTTAAGCATTCTTAATAAAAGACATGAGTTGGGGCAACTGCCGGGAATTTGTGTGGAAATTGCCACTGCTTCATGTACAAGGCCTGCTCCTTGCCAGGGATCTGAAGTGACTCCATAACATGTGTTCAACAAACTGAATTCCCTCAGCTTCGTGGGAACTAAGCCCCCAGGCAGTGAAGTTAGTTAGAAGTTAGGGTGTGGTGAACTCACTCACATTCAAAAACCTTTCCTTTTTTTTTTTTTTTAACCCCAGCACAAGCACAGTCCTGGCTCAAACCTGCCTCTCAGACTTTTCACTCTTTTAATTAAAGCTGCAATTTGCACTCCACCCTCTTATTTCTCATAGCACTTCAGAGAAATTGGAATGTTGGAGGCTGGAGGAAATAGGAACATTCTGGACATTATTCTACAAATTTTAAATTCCCATGCAGCTGAAAACCCAAAGGTGACTAGGCTGCCAGGTGAGAAATTGTTGCTATCCTTAAATGGTAATTACTGGCAATGTTATCACAATTACTAGAACCTAACTCAGAGCCACAAGTACAAGGAAGCCTAATAAAAATATCATCCGAAAATAGTGATAATATTGCTTCTAACCAAAGTCAAATTTGCTTACAGTGAGGTCTTTGTACTCTCTGGGTGCTAGGAGAGCCCGACTTTATTTTTTTCTGTAAAGCTTCATCAGAACCTTCCATAGCATCTTCAAGGCTTTGCTCAAAATCATTTGATTTTGATTTTTCTGCTTCATTTATATTGGATTTGTCAAGGTTGTCAGACATCCTCAATTAAGTTTATTCACTTTCCTAGAAAAGAAAAAAGAATGAACCAAAATGTTCTAGAGAACTAGATGGTCAGTAATTAGCAGTGTGACTCTGGGCAAATCATTTCATCTCTTTGGGTTTCAGTTCTCTCATCTGTAAAATAAATGGGCTTGCTAAAATCTTATCCAGCTATAATAATCTACTTCAATAATTAAACAGATACCTGGAAATTGACACTTGTAATTTATTAAATTTATGGACCTGTACCTCAGATAGAGAGTAACAAGTTTAAATATTTTTGTCCCAATCCTGAATACATCACAAGAACACAGGGCCTTAAATTGTTAGAAGAAAATACTATAAACTGCCTGCTTCTATTTTAATCAAAGAGTGTTTCAATTCTGAAACTTTTTACTTTCATTCTTGAGAGCTGATAGGAAACCTCTTTGGAAATAATGCTTTTAATCAAGCTTCCAAGTGTATTGCGGAGTTGGTTCCCTGATCCTATTATGTGAATAAGATACCTGGGGAAGACAGAAGGTAGAATTTTATGATGCATTTAAGAAGAATGTGTGGGGCAAATACTTTTATTAACTCCTTACTAGTCAGCAGGAAAAGATGGTGAGTAAAGCAGGAAGTTGCAAATAACCATACTGGGTTGGGTGGGGGTTTAATTTCTTTTAGTAGCTGATTAGAACAGGAATAACACTTAACACTTATTTTACAGTAAATAAGAGGTTACTATTCCAGGACTTTATTAACTGATTTGGGCCAATTAATAAAGGTCTGGAATAGTAAATAACCTCTTATTTACTATAAAAGTTTTTGTCATGTTGTGTCTCCTCACCCCACTCCCAGCAGTTTTAATTAGAGTTCTCTATTCCTAAGGTGTTTTCAATTAAGGGCGAAGAAAGACACAATGTTTCTGCATTTATACTACAGAAAATAATTAGCATTTGTACTATTAGCACTTTAAGATCATAAAAAATTTTCATAAACATTAGCAAAACTTTATTACACACCTGGAAGATAATCCAAGATCAAAAGAAATGTCAACTGCTTTCTGTAGATTTGGCAAATTCTACACAATAGAGAAGAATCACTTTATATAATTATCTGACATTTCAGATACTTCTGTTAAATAGAATGAAGTTACTGGAGTTGGCACTTTCAGGCCTGTGTTATTAATATAAAGGCTGCTTTAATGCATTTAGTTCCCCTTTACATTCCAACATCCCAGTCCAGACATGCATCTCTTCTTTGTCTTAAATCTCTCTCTGCAAATGCTCGAAGATCCAAAAGATAACTACCAGCATATTCTATGAGAAAGGGCAAACAAAAACACTTCTAATTTTATCCTGTTCACATGCTGGGAATGAGCTCAGAAATGAAGTAACTCATTCTGTGCAGTGAGGATGTAAGGCAGGATTTCCAGGTCTCTAATACTCAAATAAGCAAACTAACCTATCTTTTAAGATTGGCTCAAGTCCAAGCTCCTCCTAGGACACCTCCTCAACTTCATCAGTATTTGCACCTTTCTCTGAACTCCTGTTACTAGACATTTGGCATTCACCATTGCTTAAAGCCAATTCAAAATATGTTTCTTTAAATAGGAATAGATGAAAAGGCATGGTTTAGATGGGGAGATACGAAATGTTTACAAGGAAACACAGTGAAACTTAAGCCTTTATAGCATTATGATCTCCTTAATGGAGATCACTATGGGAAATGGAGCAGTGGGGGAAATTAATTCTGCCTGGAAGAAGATTGGGATAACCTTCCCAGAAGAGGTGACATTTAAGCTGGTCTTTTGAAAAGGGTAAGATTTAACCCTTTAAAAAATATCTGGAGGGGAAGAGGAGGTGAAAAGAGGGGCATTTCAGTCAAACAGCAGAAGTGAAGGCACCCAAAAATGAGTAGCAGTAAAAACAAGTGGCAGGTGATGAAGATGAAAAGGTGGGTTAGGGACAGATTGTAAAATTGCTGTTTTTTTCTTTTTTAAACACCTAGGTTTTTAACTTCTTAAGGACCAAGACCAACCATGTTTCTCACAGTCGTCTAAATATCCTCTAAACAGATACCCACCAAGGATTTGTTGACAGCTGTGTCATCTCTGATGTCAGTTGTATGCGGGAGGGATGGGCGTTGGTCTCAGACATACATGGGTTCCAGTTCATACTCTTTGCTACCTGTTTAACTTCAGTTTCCTTATCTGTCAAACGCAGCTAACCTAACTCTTCAGTTTGGGGAAAGTTTAAACGACAGAGCATGCATAACAACAGATGGCACACAACAGCCTTCCCACGAATGGTAACTATAGTTAGAAGACTATAGGATGCAGCCGAGGAACCATTTAACTACTTACAGTGTGCTCATTCATTCAACAGTCACCAACTCCTGCTATGCCTAAAAAAGGAACCGAGGGTAAGAGGATCCTCGCACTTGCGGAGAAGACCGTCTATCTTGATCTTCACGCCGGGCCCAAGCTGGACACCAGAGATTCCCCAGCAAAAAAGGGTCTTTGAGCAAAAATATAGGGGCTCTGTCCACCGACGCCGGGAATCACTTTCTCCGGCACTCAGTGCCACTCATTCCCAGCGTCCAGTTACCGCTGTAAACAACTGTTTGGGCCGGCGAGGGAGTGGCCCAGCCGGGATCAAGCGATGGATGCGGGGCACGCCTGGAGAAGGGCCAAGGGTTGGGACAAAGGCCGCACTAAACCTCAACCCGCCCGCTGTCCCTGCCTCTTCCTCGCCTGCACCCAACATCACCGCGACCCGACGGGAAAAGGCGAAGAAATGCCGGTGACTTTGACCTCGTGCTTCCCGGGCGGGCGCCGCAGGGCTGCCAGCCTCCGGGTCCGCATCCCTCACCTGCCGCGGAGTCGGCTTCTCGCTCCTGCTGCTGGGGCGGAGAATCGGGCGGGGGCCGACGCCGCGGCGGAGGCGAGGAGCGATGCGCGGCGGGCAGGTCGGCTCAGCCTCTGCCCCTCAGAGGCCACATCCCTCGCTGTCCTCCCGCCCGCCTCGGGTGGGGAGCGGCCACTGCAGTCGCTCATCCGCGTCGGCAACGCGGAGGCAGCACTTAACCAGGAGGCGCCCGCCCTACGGTGGGCGACGCCATGTTTCCGTACGGAAAGGCGGGGGGCGTGGCTCCGCTGGGAGGCGCCATGTTTCCCTACCGAGAGGCGTCTGGGGAGGCTCCGTGCCCGCCGAAGGCGGCCAAGCTGGCGGTGGCTCCACGCCTGGCGGCGCCCGCGCAGGGCAGCGCCATGTTCCCGTACGGAAAGGCGGGCCCAGAGGCCGGCGCTTGCACAGGGACGCCTCGGCCAGAGCGGGCGGCGGTACACGCGAGTTGGAGGAGGTGCGGCGTCCGGCAAGTGAAGGAAAAAAAGGAGAGGCCGCCCAGCCGCAACTGCATTCAAAGCCTTCCCGCCCAGGTTTTCAAATTGTAATATTACTTGGTGTTTCGTAGCTGCACGTAGTTTATTCCCCTCCCCTCATTTTGGTGGTTAAAAAAAGTCATGCCTCCCAACCTGGATAGCCGAGCCAAACAGACTAGGTTTGGTTTGGGGATTGTTCCTTAAGTTTATTAAGTAGCTGTTACACTTTGTCCATAGGAGGAGCTAGACTATGGTTTTGAAAAGACGGAAGTCAAGAGGAAAAACGGTTCCCATGAAGGTTCAGCTCGGTTTAGGTAATTCATAAACACGGTGAGCTCTCGGAGTATTTCGTTACGGCTGTGTTCTAGAAAGGAAAACTGTATGTTAAGATAAGCCCATTTTGGAGCCTCATCTTCCTCAGTCCCAGGTTGTAGGGGGCCGTGACTATCTCATTGCTTGACGACTAGTTTGCTGCTCCAAGAAAGCCATGCTTTCTTTCCTCAACCTGTAGCAATAAGATAGTGAACTATATGAATAGGAATAGTTTTCGTGCCTAATCCTAAAAAACAAAAGGTACATGAACAAATTGTTCACACCGTGGAATCCCCTGGGCTGGGGGGGGGGTGCTGTCTCTAAAACTATCAGGTCAGGGGAGAGTAATATCAGGCAATAATTTTTAAGCTGCTCAGGTGATTCTAAGATGCAGCCAGATTAGAACCACCTCTGCAATAAGGTCGACCCCTACTCCCAGGCCTCTAGTGAGTGTCCTACCTTCCTTAGATTAATATAAACAATTTTCACACGTGGAGAAGACACTGCCACAATACCAAAACCACTATTTGTCTTGAAATGGCTACTTGTAATCTGAAATATTTGAATTATTTCCTTTAAATAGTAAAAATATATTGATACATGTTCCAGTTTGATTTTGGCTTGCAAGGACTGGAAACTCAAATTACCTCAAGGTAAAGAGAGTTTACTCCAAGTCTGGAAGGAGACTTGGAAGGAGAAAGCTGGCAGCTGCTGTCATCTCCACAAGTCACACAGGATCTCTCTCTCACTTGTCTGCTTCTTGTTGCAAGCTACAGACTGACTTCTCTAGTTTCTTAGTTGTTGCTCCCTCATAATTTAGATTTTTCTATATAAAATTTGGCCAAGCTGATTTTTATGCAAAGTCAGTCTCATTCACTTACAGGTAGGCTGTCCTTGGATCAATGCTTAGTCCTGGTCCCCTCAGCTAGGTTGGTGGTGAGGCTCACAGCCACCTACACAGGCATCAGGTGTATAAGTGGGGATAGGTCCCTAAGAAGGCATCATGGATGAGTGAATGAGAGCATGCAATAAACAATTGACAACTCCAGTGATACAGGAGGATTGCCCAAGGCATTCAGGGTAACGCTGGACCTGTGGTTTAAAACTTTCACAATGCTTGCAGTAAACATGACCAGTTTTTCTTAAAACTTTATTCTTGCTTATCAAGTTTGAGGTACACTGTGGATTTACTAGATTTCCCATGAAACTATCAGTCTATTAGAAATGATGCTTCTTCTAGGACCATGAATATAACCAGTTAATTCTGCCTTGCTAAATAATCATGCTCTTTGATGATATCAAAATAAAGGCTGCAAATCAGATAGTACAGACACAGCTGCTCTGCCAACTATGGTCTCATCACTTTCAGTGATGTTTCTGAAAACTCCATCACTTAAACCATGAACTCTCCTCTTTCACTTCAGTGTAAAGAGCTGCCTTCCCTGCTTGCCTATGAAAATGACAAAAAAAACTAAGTTTTTTCTTGCTTTATTTGAATAGGTATCATGGATATATTATAGATATGAGCCCTCAACTTCCACTTAAAGACTAGTCAGTACCAGTTATATCTTATACAATTTGAAATTGTATCCAATTTAACTTGGATAAAAAGTTGAAGACTTTAGCCTAATGACAAATTTACAAGAAATACTGGAGAGGAACATGATAAAGGATAGCACAGGCCTGCAATCAGCAAAATCCAGACTGGGAAATTCAAGAACTGACAAGGTTTACTCAACAAGAGACAGAGAAAGTGAGAGGGAGGAACAAAGAGGGGAAGGGTAAGGGGAGGAGAGGGAGAGGAGCCAAAAAGAGGAGAGAGGAGAAATAAAGAACCCATAGAACAGAGACTTAAAAAACATATTAATCAATTGTAATTTATGGTCCTTGTTTGGATCTCCATTTGAATAAACTGTCAAAATCATTTAAGATCAGAAAATTTGAACATTGCATATTTGATATTAAGAAACTATGGGTTCACATCTGATAATAACAGTATAGTTATGTTTTTAATGTTTTTTAGCCACATGCTGAAAGTTTATAGATGAAATGATTTAAAAAATTTGCTGGGGTGGGAGCAAGGAATGGGTGAGAGCAGAGATGAAACAAGATTGGCCATGAGTCGACAGTTGTTGAAACTGGTTAAGAATGTGGCAGTTCATATTGTTCTTTCTATTTATGCTTTTGTTAGAAATTTTCCAAAATAAGCTTTAAAAGATGTTGAAGTTTTCAAAAGCATTAGGAAAGTTCAGTTTCTGACTTGTCTAGTTGATGGTAATTAGCAAATTCACTATCATATTTTATATCTTGAAGGAGTACCTTTCAGGGTACAAACCACACCTATTACTGTAATTATGGACATCCTGCTTAATATTTTCCTATGTAAACAATGCAATGTCATTTAAATTCCTATGATACTATATAAAATATTGTGCACAATAATTATAAATCAACTCACCTAAAGAGGGGTCAATACTTAACAGCAAAACACGATCTTATAACTCAGTCCCAGACACAAAAGTTATACAAAAAAATTTTATTAACTAGTTTCATATTTAGAAGAACATTCAAGATTACAAATGTGATTGGATATTTAGGACACATAATTTATTCTTAAAATACACACGTTATATACAGACATTTAGAAACTCAGTCTCCAAAATACTCAGTAAAGATGTTTGGGTGACATTTATAAAACTGATCTAGCAATTTTTTCTTCTCTTTGGCAGACAGTTTTGTATCCTCATCAATTGTTTTTAGTAAAGTCAATAGCTCATCCTTGGTTGTCTTCTGTGTATGGTCAGAATAATTAGTTTGATCAATTCTCTGGCAAAAAATATATCCTTAAATTTTAAAAGTAAAAAGTTCAGTTAATGAATCTATTCCTCAGATTTAACTATAAAAATCATATTTATATACTTTATTCCCCATTTTGTAAAATTCACTGAAGTTGCTGACTTTCTAACCCTGGTCAGGCTGGTTTTGAGCATTTGGAGGCTCTCTGCTAAGTAGATAACTCTGAGGAAATTACTGAAAGTTTAGAAGAAATTAAAGTACAACTAAATACAGCAAAACACTCTCAAATAAACAACAAGAATTATCTTTGGAAGATCATGAAAATAATATTTCTCAGATTACCTGTGTTTCTGTTTGGATCGCTTCCCTTCTGGATGGCCATGAGCTTAACACTGACAATTTTATGTAGAGTTCCAGGAATCTTTAAAAAAAAAAGAGAGAGAGAGAGAGACCTGGAACATTATTCAAATGCATTTAAATCTAGTGATCTATTGCATAAATTCGACTTGACTACTTTGAGTTTTACCTTAAAAACATCTTTTTGATGATCCATTAAAAATAGAACCAGAAGATCAGTTTTGCCTTTGGATAAATTTTTATTGTCAACAATGGCTTTTGAGAATATCCTTTTCACAACCATTCGGTTGTCACTCTATAAAAATAAAACAGAACACCCCTAATGGTAATATTTAAAAGAATGAGTTAAATATAAAAGGCAGTGTTCAATATAACAGCTATTATCCACTTCAGCATACTTGACGATAGAAGATTCTGACATGTGGGTCCTATTAAGGATGCTGAATACAATTAACATTTAGATAAAAGACTTACTTCTTTCTGTAATTTAAATTCAGAAGGATGTGCTGCAACAGCCATGAAATACAGTAATCTTCTAAATTCTTCTCTATTTTGGGAATCCAAAAGCTTTAGAAAGAGCTGAGTAGCTTCTAATGCTATTTCAGTCTTCCCGTTCACTTTAGCCAAAAGAAAAATAAGTGGTTTTAACTTGGACCAAATGACTATATGAAAAAGGAACAAAATTCAAGTTAAAGCTTAAGCTAAACAGTAAACTTATTTAATACAATATTCAAAAGCAAAACAAAACAAAGATTAGGAATTACAGTGAATGACCAAGTACAATCAAGGTAGCCTACTCTCCAGTTGGCATTTGATACCCTAAGTCCTTGTCATATAATAATCTTAGGATGTTAAGTCAACTCTTGGCTTTGTACATAAATTCCCAGCCTGTTTTTCCTTAATTCAATAAATTCTGAGGGTACATTATGTATACAGTACTTATGTATCCAACTCTACTGAGAAAAATAGAAAAGATTCTCTGAAATCTCCAATTTGTTTTCAACAAACCACATGGAACAGTCTGGTTCATTGGTAAAGGGACAAAGAGTGTCTGCCATTTTGAAGAGACTGAAGGGGGAATAGTGGTGGTACTGGTATTGCTTTCCAAAGAAAACAATTGCTACTCTGTGCTTATTAATCTTCCGTTGAATACTTCTGCACTCTCTTGTGACAACCAGAAGTTAGAGCTAACTTTAGACCTTATTAAAGCCTCTTTCCAAATGATCCCTAGAAATTTTGGAATAAAGTGCTTTTCAAGAATCAATCCAGATTTATTCCTAGCTTGAAGCTGTACCATTTCGATTTTGAGGATAGTTTTTTTTTCTTCCAAAAGACAAAGTCTAGTATCCAGAAAGATCTTACTTACCTAAGAGTTCTGCAATTCCATTATGAACATCACATAAGTGATTTAACAGAGGTTCTCTACTACTGTAGTGTTTGCCAATGGCATTAAACAGAAGTTCTTTCACTAAGTCTATTCTGTCTGGTTGCTCAGGGAAATTTCTGCTTATGTCCACTACCATCTGGTCTGGAAGGTACTCCAAGCAGTCAACTGCTGCAGAGAGCCATTCATCTTCCCTATGGACATTAAAAATATATACATATTAAAAAGCAAAGAATAACAAATATACACACAGTACCAAATTGACTAGCTATTTCAAATTTGCCACCAGGATAAATTTCTACATACTTAAAGACACATTTAATTATTTTTAACATATAGCTAGATCATGTATCACAGGTAAAAGTCATCTTAACATATGTCTTCTTTTTCATGCTGAAAGTTTAGGTGAAAACAGTCTACTCACTATAATATAGAACTGAAAAAGACATCAAAATTCAAACCCTGTTCTGGCAGGACTAGATCTCAGATATGACTCCTAGGCCACTATATTTATAATGTTGCTTGCTTCAGAGCTCTGTGTATGATATATCATCTCTCACTTTGGCCAGGAGAGAACAGAGGAAGATAAGGTTTCATAATAATTAAATATTAAGTACCATTTCTAATAAAATGCCAGCTGGGTAACTTCAGAAAAAATGCTACGTTTTAAGAAATAAAATAACTTGATATTCAATTTATTAATAGTTTCTTAAAAACCAATCTTGGACTCTATTGCTATAGTCTCAGGACAACTAATAATCTACAACCCAGGTGCATTATTTTGGGCAGGTTGCTTTACCTCTCTGGGCATAAGCTTCATCAAGCTTATAAAAAGACTGCAGCTAGATGATCTTTGAGGTCATTTCTGATGCTGTCTTTCAATTTTAAAGTAAAAATGTTTTCACGTGTTACTTTAGAGATAAGTCATTTAAATTCTTGTAGAATAATACGCTTCCTTTTTTATATGCAGAGTTCAATAACTAGTATGCTGGGATTAACTTTTTCGCATAAGGTTTTAAACCACCCTTTGACATTCAACTGTTTATTAATAGTTCATTGTAATATAGAGGTGGTGAAGTACTGAAAATGTAAATTGTATTCCAAAATTTCCACCTCCCTAACTGTACTGGAACACTATCTTCTAAGGCAAAATAATTATAGAGGAGTATAAAAGCATATGTAGTCAAAGGGATCAAATCATATGTAGCCAAATCTGTTCATTGTTTCCAGGTTTCTTTGAAGATCAGATAGCCCTAAGAAACCAGATAGACTTACATTTTAACAAAGATAGGAAGACTGAGCACAATCATTTTCTTCACTTGATGTGCAAATTACATGTGAAACAAAATGAATATAAGTACTGAAATTTAAATCTTTTTCTAATTTTGACCAAGGTGATTTTGTTCTTCACTTTCCTAAATACTATTTATCAGCTGACAATACATATATGATCCTACGAACAGGAGAATTCAAAAGATTATCTTAAAACCATGAGCTATAATCATCCTATAAAAATACTCAAATTATTATATGCATTTCCACATACTGAGAGTCACTATAAGCCTTGAGAATCCCTCGATCCAGATAGTTACTGTTGTTGACCAAGTCAGGCTGCCTCTTAGGTTGAGGAACTTTAGGTTCAACCTCTTGTTGTCTGAGTAAGGAGTCAAGAAGTGGAAGGTCTACAAGTTGTAGTAGACGCCCAATTGTTTCTTCTTGCCATACTTCATTAATAACTACACAGGGAAAAATGACAAGGTGAAAAGTAACAATTAATAGTTACTAAGTGTTCACCACTAGTTACTAAATGTTCACTGCAATATCTGTCCAGGCAGGTCTACATAAATAAGTTTGTGGGGGGGAAAAAAAAAGGGAGAAAGACAACCTTATAAAGTGGTTTCTTAAAGTAAAACAATTCAAGATTTGTTTAAAGTGTAGGAGAACAGACTTCAGACAACAGGAATTCTTTTCATTCTTGTACTATAAAAAGCAATATGACAGAGATAAGAGATCAAGTCATATAACATGTTAATAAGAACTTTGAAAGAATGATTCATTCAATCTGAAAACTAGTTTGAAACTTATTGGCTGCAGATTATTCCACTCAGGGTTTCCACAACTGGGGTGGGGGAGAGAAGGTGGAAATCAGTCATTAAACTGTATTCCATTGCCTACAGACAAGAACATAAGAATTCTGTTAATGTTTTAATTTTCAGATTTTCATGTGAACTGATAAAATCTTAGGAAGAAATAGAGAATATATCAAATAAATAAAAATCTGCATGCAAAACATTTCAGATTTGAACCTCTGCCAGCTGATAGGACAAAAGTCAGTGTTCAAGAATTGCAACACTGATCTATTTGTTAAAGATAATAGACTTCTGTTAAAACTTTAATACACAGTATGTTCTTTCTTTGTGCTTTGAATATTTAAATTCTAAAAAAAGGTTAAGATTGAAACATTTTAAATAACTTTATTTGAAGTCAGTCTTCTGTTTCTTACTTGTATCATCTTTAGCTTACCTTGTGGAGACAAAGTGGCAGCAATATTTACATGAGGGGAGTTAGCAGGCTTTAAACTCAGATTTTCCCACAGATCCTCTAAACTTGCTGATTTGATATCAGATGACTTAAATAATTCATTTGCATACCTAAAATGAATTTATTTCATAAATTAATGTTTATTAGTAAACCCAGAGAAATATTTTAGTATTCAAGAGCCAAGCATTTCTAGAAAGTGTATGTATTTCAGAACAATCAGAGTGAAAACAAATGCAAATTCTAAGAATAGAATACAAAAATATCCCACCTTTTTTCTCAAGTCTAAATATACATATTTTAAATTCTCCTTTGGATATTTAGATTTAAGTAATTCAATGACTAAAATTCAGTCTGAATTTAAAAAAAACAAACTTTATTATGTTTAATGTTTTTGTCAAGTTATCTCTACTTTTGGGGCATTCTGTGGTAGCTGGTGCTCATCATTTCCCAAATACAGACCTAAAATCCTTTATCCACAATTCTGAAACCCAAAAAGCTTTGAAAAATCTTGTTTATTCAGAAGTCATGACAGAACCTGTCCTGACTTCTGTTTTATTTATTCAAGTTAGTATGAATATTTTGTTTACTGCAGAAATATTAATGTGGTTGATTACCAGATGCTGTCCCAGATCCCTCTAGGGGTGTTTATCTAATACATATTATACAAAATTACCTTTCTAAAATCTCCAAAGTTCCCAATTCCTAAATGTAGCAGTCAGATAACAAGGGACCTGCATGTGGACCTAAGAAGTGTAGACTGTGCCCCACCTTATGCTTATATTTCCTTCCTATATATAGAGGTAAATTTTATTATGTTTTAAAAAGAGTTTTCAAATATTTGAAAGTCAATACACTAAAATTCTGACTTGGGGTCAGATGTGAATCATAAGAGCTTCTATTAGCTCTATACAGTTTAGCTGAGGGGAATAAAAGGGAAAAGCCCCCCCCCCCAACACACCATGACAAATAACTCAGTTCATTATGTACTTATCACCTACATTCATCTTAGTCACTGATTTCTACAATTCTGTCTCCCAGTCTCCCCTTAAATGATTCCCGCCTTTCCAGCACTGCTGCTTGCTTCACGCTCATCTGTAGACAGCAATATTGCAATAGATTCCGAACTAGCTCTCCCTACTAGAATGACCATACAGCTGCCAGGATGACCTTTCTAAAAATACAGCCTCATCATGCTTAAAATCTTTATGTGGCCTCCCAAAACTGTATGATCAATCTCAAACTCCTTAATCTATCATATGAAGCCCTATGCATTCTGGCTCCCACATGCCTTTCATACTTAGCATCTGCCATTTGTGGATTCTAGTAATACCCTACCTGCCTGCCTCCACCTTCTGTGTTCTCATACCACTTCGTATATAAACTCATCTTTTCATTCTATAATTGTAACTTGAAGTAGAAAACTCAAAAGTTTGTTTCTGCTAAATATAGAATATGAACAAATAAAAATTCTAGAAGATACTTAATAAATGTAAGTTCACTGTACTTCATCAGTTTACCCACAGACCCAGATTTTAGGCTAATATACTGTTTCAAAAGTAACATAAAGCCAGTGAACATCTCATTAAAAACTAGGCAAAATCCTGAACTATTTCCTTGATATTTTAAAAAATTTCTTTAATTTTTAATTTTAATTTTTCAATTAGCATTGACATTCAATATTTTTTTGTGTGTGTTTGTTTCAGGTGTATAGCATAGTGGTTAGACATTTATATAATTTATGAAGTGATCCCTCCAATTAGTTTAGTACCCACCTGGCACTATAGTTATTATAATATTATTGCCTATACTCCCTATGCTGTACTTTACATCTTCATGACTGTTTTGTGACTACCAATTTGTACTCCTTTATCCCTTCATCTTTTCCACTTAGTCTCCCAACCCTCCCTCTTCCCACCTGGCAATCACCAGTTTGTTCTTTGTATTTATTAGTCTATTTTTGTTTTGTTTGTTCCTTAGATTCTACATATAAGTGAAATCATATGGTATTTGTCTTTCTCTGTCTGACTTACTTCACTTAGCATAACACCCTCTAGGTCCATCCACATCGTTGCAAATGGTAAGATTTCTTTTTTTTTTTTATGCCTGAGTATATTCCATTGTATGTATGTACCGCAACTTCTTTATCTAGTCATCCATTGATGGGCACATGGGGTTGCTTCCATAGCTTGTCTATTGTAAATAATACTGCAGTGAACATAGGGGTGCATGTATCTTTTCAAATTTAGTATCCCATGATGATCTTACATTATATACTAACCTGGAAGGTGAATGTAGTTTGTTCTCTTTGCCAAACTGACTGTCTTGATTAGGTATCGTTGTGAATCTATAAAGGCTGCAACTACTATCTTCAAATGTAGGTTTTTTATCTTTTCCAAAGACTTTGGTTGGAACTGCTTCAAATACTTTATAGTCCATAAGTGCTTGACACACTCTTACCACTTTGGCCCGAGGAATATCTACATCACCAAAATATTTATTCTGAATTAGGTGAGAAAAAATGACATCCACAGCTTCAGAACCAACAAAGCAGTCATTGTGTCTTTTTAAGTGGTGCCTTCGTTTTTTCACCTCCACTTGTGTTTGAAGAGTATTTATAATGCTGCTCCATACATATGTGGCTCCAAATGGTTTCTGGGCCACACTGAAACCTTGAATGAAAAAAAAAAATCACATAATAATCCTTTTCATTTGTAATAAGGTCTAAGCAATCAATCCTTAAGCAAAAAAGTGGCAATTTCCAAAGTTATTAGTAAGGAACAATTAGAGCAGTTTGTTATTAATATATTAAATTAGTAGTAGCAATTCATTAAAAAGTTTAGTGTCTACTATATGCTAAACACTATTGTATGTGCTAGAATAGTGAGCAAAATAGTCCCTGTTGTCATGGACTTATACTTTGTGGGAAGACACAGACAATACATACATGTTAGGTCAATGCTGAGAAGAAAAATAAAGCTTGGTAAGGAATGCTATTTTAGATGGGATGTCAGGAATGACCTCTCTGACAATATGATATCTGAGCAGAAGCCTGAATAAAACCAGGAAGCAAGCAATACAGATATCTGGAGAAAGAGCAGAGACAACAGAAAGAGCAAAGGCCCTTAAAAGAGGAAGGAGGCCAGCCAGCACTGCCTGAGTGGGCGTACAAGGGAGAGAACAGTAGGAAGTGACATCAGAGGAATGGAGATGGGGTTTGGAGTTGAAGGGTGCAGATCAAGTAAGACCTTGTGGCAGTTACCAATTACGTACAAGGAAGTCTATTAAGTGCCTTACATAAATGATCTAATCTTTATAAGCAGCCCTAGGAGGTAGATATCATCTCTATTTGGGAAATGGAAAACAGATTCATGGAGGTTAAGTGCAATTCCAGGCATTATGTTATAAGAGGTAGCACTGGATTATGGCTTGGGATCTATATAATTTTAAAGCATTTACCAATCAGATAGCTAGAAAGAAAGCAAGATAGAGGTATAGTTATTGATACACACACACACAAGGTTGTTGGAATAAAGTAATATTTTTACAGCTTCCTATTATGCAGGCTTGTGAGTTAAGTACTGTGGAAGCAAGGTAAACTAACAGTTTGGTTCCTGCTCAATAGGAGCCTACTGCAGCCTACTGCAAAGATAAGAAAAGCAGAGGAATAAAGCAGGGTTTTAGTCAAACAGAAAAGAAAATACATGTTTTCAAATATTTCTTATCACATTTTTCTCATTGTAATAGTAGTCAATACTCCTAAAATAAGGCACGATGTCATAAATTCTATAATATATACTATCCACAGTACACAGGGGTAAGACAGAAAAGGAAAATAAGCTAGATTCAAACTTGGAGAGATCAGACAGTCTTTAAGTACCAGAGAGAAACAGGCTTCTGAGCTAGTGATAATATTAATGATGAAACACATAAGTCAGTTGAACTACAAGTAGGTTAGCATACAAACCCTAAAAGATAAGGCTGAGTCACTTATTAATTTGAGATCAATAAGACAAATGAAGGAGGTGAGAGGGAGGGACTACACAGCCTCAAGAGCCGTGAAAAAGGCTAATCTGCACATGGGAATTAAAAAGTAAAGAATATATTTCCCCATATTAACTTGCTGCTTAAATATAGGAAATCAGGAAGTTTTGCAGGTTGGATAACACAGTATAAAAGATTAAAGAACAGGTTGGAGCAAGACAGTAGGCACCTGTGAGCCACACAATGTTTCCAGAGTCCTCCAGGCATGACACAGTTCGGCCCTTCAGGTACCCTCTGTTCTCACTGACCAATTAATTCCCAAACATTGCATCCTGGGATATTTCCCCCCAAGCGTCACCACCCACAGACCCAAACGAGCTCATGTTCATACAGATACTTTAACACATTATATACCCTGGCCTTAACAAGAAAATGTGCCAAAACCCACACTAGGATAACCTGTTTTTTTAATGCTGACTTCACCAGTTGAACACGATCCCCCACATGCTGGACTGAAACCTATTTATCATCATCTAATAGCTGAAATGAGTGTTGGTATAGCAGACCATGGCCAGTAAGATGAATTATTGTGATTTCTAAATAGGATTCAAGAGACCAGAAGTATACAATGAATGCTTTGTAAGTGTAGCAATCAGAATTTAAGCTTCAGTTTGTCCTCAAACCTCACTTGCATGTAAGCTGGAAAATTCTTTAAAATTCAACACTACCTACATTTTGATGCTTATTTACATTTGGTCAAGTGTGTTCTAAAATCACCATGAGGAAAGAATCTAAGAGTCTGCAGACCAGCAGCAATAACACCGGATAAGAGATTTAACCTCTATAGTTTGGCTTTCTCATTTACTGCTAGAAGAGTTAAACGCTATGTTGAAGGCTAGTTTCAGGTCTAAACTGATTATAGGATTTTAGAGACTGAAATTATATCTCTCCATTTAGAGATGGACATTGAAATCAAAATATGGTTAGAAATGAAGCATGTGAAAAAATTTGACCCAATCAAATAAAAAGCTTTTTGGAAGGTGGCCTCATGAGAGATTCGGAAATTGTTTAAATTTGTAACAGTACACATGTTCTTAAATACTATAGAAATCTAAGCTAGTTAACATTCATTTTTTCAAGCAGTCTCACCTTTATTTGCTTGAAAACAAATAGCTGTTTTTCAGAAGACCTGCTGTTGTATGTATTTAAATGAAAATGTTCACCAACAATAAAAATGTTAAACTTCTAATATTGAACTATGATATGTATATTTGTCAGACTACAAATAACCACCTTCACTTCTAAAATGCACACTAATAATCAAATTACTATAACAATTCCTTAAAAATCAAGTCATAGGTATACATATCAGGAAATTGCATTTATTCAGGAGTTACAAGGGGATAATAGCATCAGCCATGATCTGTGCAGTCAGCATCAACCAGGTTCCTGCTCTGAAAACCTATTTAAGAGCTAAAACACATAATCACTTCAAATAGTGAGATTCTATTAACTCCTTAGATCAATATGCACATTATAAAAATGGATCCCAGTGTAATGTAAACATACACACAGAATTACTAAAACATGCTAAATATGAACATGTAACAATCTTATTTTCATTCTTATTTAACTCCCCACAACCACCTGCCAAGAAAATAATTCAGACAGCCCATGGTAGGCAGTTTTTCACAAATCCTGAAGAACAGTGAGCTAGTACTTTCTTTCAAATTTCCTTATGGTTTGCAGAGGTTCAAATTATTTAATTGCCTTATAGAACACCTCACATAATACATTTGATTATTCAATATTGTTAGTTGTAGATGATTGCCACTAAAAAATTTTAAATAAGCATTAACACAATGGTTGATTCATAGTGGCTAATTTTACTCCCCACTGGACATTTGACAATATCTAGAGACATTTTTGGCTGTCACAAGCTGAGGAGGGGGCAGTATTACTGGCATCTAATGGGTTGAGGGGCCAGGGATGCAGCTAACCATCCCATAATGCCTGACAGGGTCAGCCCCCACAGCAACAACAAAAAAATGTCAATAGTGCCAAAGTTCAGAAACCTTGGGTTGACTGAATAATGTTCAGACATGGAAACTTGTGTTAAGGCAACATGCATAATGCTAGATTCTGTGAATATAAAGAGTAAAACAAGAGCATGGGTTCTGGAGTTCCCGAAACCTGGATTCCATTTTTATCTCCATCATTTACTAATAATACAATCTTGGGCAAGCTGCCTTCCTTTTTTTTGTTGCAAAACAGAATTCCACTTCTTTCAGATAGTATATGTAAAGTGACTAGCACTACGCAGCGATGAACAGATGTCTATCTGAAAACAGAGGAGGAAACTGTCACAATCTAGAAGAGCCCAAGGAAACTTGGACTTAATGTAATGTATATCCTCCATGGGATCCTGGAATAGAAAAAGGACAGTAGGCAAAAACTGAGGAAATCTGAGTAAGGTATGAGCTTTAGTTAATAACGTATCAATGTTAGTTCATTAATTGTGACAAATGTACTATACTAATATAAGATGTTAATAATAAAGAAAACTAACTTCATGACTTTTTTGTAAATCTAAATCTATTCTAAGATTTTAAGTTATTTAAAGAGTAAAAAGGGTGTCTTTCTTAAAACTAAGAGAACACAGTCCACACCCTCTCAAAGAGTTTACCCTTTACCTGTTCATACCACCTGAATGATGATGTCAAGCTCTAAACAAGTATTGAATTAAATAGACTACTAGCAGATGCAAAGACAAGATGTGACACATATCAGAAAATAATAAATATAAAAAATTTTAATCATTTAGGATTTAAGAGAATTTTATAGAAGTTTTTATTACTCCCAAAAGAGGTTTTAAAACATTACTCGCAGAATTGTCAAGACAAAAGAAAAGGACTACATTTATTGGACACTAACCAAAACCTAAAAATAGATAATGGTAGAGAACTACATTTTGGGTGTTAAACTAAGCAGCTGCAACTGTTTGTTTTCCTCTTATATGGCATTAGAGTTCTCATGCTGAAGTCTGAGATTGCCTTTGAAAAGAAAGCTGCAGGCAGGTAAAGTATGTAAAATAAATCTCTACTAATAGGAACAACTGAAAAATATGTTAAGTGAACTATTAACAGCCAACAGACATATGAAAAGATGCTCAACATCACTAATCATCAGGGAAATGCAAATCAAAACCACAATGAGGTAACACCTCACACCAGTCAGAACGGCCATTATAAAAAAGTCAGCAAATAAGATGTGCTGTCGAGGATGTGGAGAAAAGAAACCTTTGTGCACCGTTGGTGGGACTGCAAACTGGTGCAGCCCCATGGAAAACAGTATTGGAGATTGCTTGAACAACTAAAATAAATATACCATATAACCCATCAATTCTGCTTCGGGGTATTTATCCAAAGAAAACAAGAACATTAATTCGAAAAAATATATGCACACCTATGTTCACTGCAGCATTATTTACTATAGCCAAGATATGGAAGCAACCTAGGTGTCCATGGATAAAGATATGGTGTGTGTGCGCGTGTGTGTGTGTGTGTGTGTGCGCGCGCACGCACACACACAATGAAGTATTATTGAATCATAAAAAATAAAATCTTGCCATTGTGACAACATGGATGAGTATTATGCTAAGTGAAATAAGTCAGGCAGAGAAAGACAAATACTGTATGACTTCACATATATGTGGACTCTAAAAACAAAACAAACAACAAAAACAGACTCAGAAACAGAGACCAAAGAGACAGTTACCAGAAGGGAGTGGGGTGAAGGGATGGGTGGAAAGAGAAAGGGGATTATAATCAATAATATTGTGATAAGTTTACATGGTGACAGTTGATTATTAGAATTAGTGGGGTGATCACATTGTAAGGTGTAAAAATGTTGAATCACTATATTGTATACCTGAAACTAATATAACCAATATAAAATTATATACTAACTATAAATAGTTAATTTAAAAAAGAACTATCAACAAAAGTAGGCATTGCCACTGTTTTAATTCATACAGATTAATGAGATAGCATATGGGAAATACTTTGAGCTCCCTGGAAAAGTGATACCAGGTGAATTCAAAGAATTGGGTTACAGTATAAAGGGATAACAGGATAACATACCACTGTCTTGTTTGTCTATATTAATAGACAAATATCTTTGAAGTACTGGCTAAAAGTTAACATATAGACTTTATTTCTTCTCCATAAATCAGGTCCCTTAGTCATTACAGCTCCTTTAAAGTATGGAAGTTACTAACCGGTAAAGAAACAAAAGTACAGAGCTGCTTGGCAGAGCACACAGAAAGGAAATGGCAAGGAACCAAGAACCCGAGGCTCCTATTACTGTGCTCACTGGGACTGTGACAAGGCAGCGAAAGGATGGAAGAGGGATTATCAAATGCTAACAGGTAGGGTTCCAACTGTAGCAAACAAAACAAATAAGAAAAGACCGTGGGCCCTTCTCTGCCCACAGCACCTGGTGTCTTGTCTTTGGGTTCAAATCTGTTAACCAGCACTTCTGCTCTTACCTCTGAGAGTCATCTACTTATTTTTGAACACATAAGCCTCTACAGTGAAAGGGATGGCTTACACCATCTAAGAGCCTATTCACAAATGCCCAAAGCTCAGTCGGTATTTCAACTGATAGAGAAGACACGGTGCCAGGTTTTTAATCATGTAAAATTTGGGAATTTCTTTCACTCAGAAAGTGAGCCTTCTCAAGACTTCAGATATCATTTGATTTTAAATTCTCAGATGATGAAGTGTTTCCCCTCTTTTCACATTGTAAAACAAGGAGAAATTCTGAATGTAGGCATCATTATCTGAATCCTTTTAAACTGGATTAGAATAAGTTCAATATTGTGATGCATTCTTAGAAAAGTACAAATGAGAAGTTCTTCTGTATCACAACTTATCATTAACATTTTGCAGATTAAAAGGAGCATTTCTTATTGTAAGTCAAACGCAAAACTGGGGAACCCAGATGCACCCATTTGACCTAAGTCAATTCACTGATCACTGTCACCTGGTTGGCATTTCACAAACGAAATGCTTTTGTCAGGAAACCAATTCCTATAACACCCCACAGTGCAGATACAAACTGGGGGAAAAGTTATAACTTATCTAAAAGGGGGTGGTTGGAGAGAGGACAAAGGTTATCTGGATATCTTAACTATATTTACGGAATTGTAGATAACGCTAGAATCGGAGTTTATAACTTATCATCTCATTTATTCATTTGGACATTTAAAGAAACCTCAAGATGCTAAGCAAACTGACCCCAAAGATATGATTAAGCTGGTGGTAGAATTCACCACCGTCTCTCCTAATGTCATATAATCTTAAAAAAAAAAAAAAAGTAAAAACTTCTATTCACTGAAATACTGCTTATCCAGAAAGTACCTCGTGCGAGAAAAGCTAGAGCCCTGCAACCAGTCCCGTGACCCTACCCCTCCCCTCCCCCAGCGGGGCCCCCAGCACCCACCAGGAGGTCTGTGCGCCGGGCTATGGAGAGCCGAGAGATTCAGCGCCGCCGCCTTCTCCCGCACGGTGGCCATGGCAGTAGCTGCCCGCACACCACCGCCACCTCAGACCGCTGCTCCGCGAAGTGAGCGGCAAGCAGCGCGGGAGCCGCCTGTTAACTCGCCCGCGGTGCCAGGCCCCGCCCCGCGGCGCCCCGCCCCCCGCCGCGCCCCCCCGCGGGCGCCTCCGGCCGCCGTCACGTGCGCGCCGGGGCGGCTCGGCCGCGGCCGCCCCATCGCACGAGGGGGAGGTGCGGCCCCAGCCCTCCAGGACGACGCGGGCTGTTTCCGTCGTGAGCGGTAGCCAGGTAGAAAGTCGGCCAGGGTGCCCGGCCCCGCGAGTCCGCGCCGGCCTCCGAGCGCCCCGCAGACTCAGACCAGCTGGGTGAAAACCGCGTCCCCCTGTAGATTACCTCTGGGACTTGGCAAGTTGCTTACCTGCTCTGTGCCTCAGTGACCCCACCTGTGACGCGGGGGTAGTGTTAGTACCCGCTTCACGGTATTTTGTTTTATGCAGGTTACACAAACTAATTCACGTTCGGCGTTTTCGTTGTTGGGTCTGGAACTTAAGTGCTTACGTTGTTGGGTCATGGCGATAAATGCATTTAGTTTTTCACGCATCCCTCCCGGTAAAGAACAAGCAAATCTTTACCTGGCCCAGGAGAGCAATGTCCAGAGGTCACAGGCAGGAGGGCAGCTGGCTGGCCTTGGGGCTCGCTGCCAAGGCAATGGGTGCTACCTCCAGTGACTCTGGGTCAGGTGAGTAGGGACAGAGTTTGTTTTGGAAAGGGAGGGAAGGCCAGGAAAAAGAAGAGGGAGCGCTGTTGATGGGAAGTTGAAACAAGGAAATCCAAGGTCCAATTCTGGAGTGCCTCAAAAGGTGAGTGATCTTAGAGACCCATAATTCAATTGCCAGTAATCGAACGATTTTGTTTGTTTGTTTTTTCAAATTTGGGAATTTTGCAGTCACTTTAAACCTTTGGTCTCTATAATAGATAACTTCTTGGAAGAGGGATGACTGTAATCAGGTTATAAATTAGAATGGTGTTTAAGTGAGAGTTCATTACTTAGCTTATTGAAAGAAGCTGTACATGTGGTTGTTTCAGAGACTACATACTAAGGAGAATACATACATGTGGTTGTTTCAGAGACTACATACTAAGGAGAATACATACATGTGGTTGTTTCAGAGACTACATAACTAACAAGCTGTGACCCTACGGACCCGATTTTAGTGGGTGGTACATGGGCAACTGATATTCCTAAGATTTAGAAAAGATTGCTACCAGCTTTGTCCTTTTTTTATGTGCTCTCTCCCCCTGGTGGTTGTAAAGCCTGGCTTTATTTCCGTTCAAGGATTTTCCTTCGCAATTCTTGGTTACTGCTCACAGAGATAAGATAGAATTTAGGACCAGTTTCAGGCACTTAATAGGCCTGTTATCGTTAGTCCCATGCTTCATAACTGCATGAACACACAAGTTCATTCTCATTATTTGGGATCCTATTTCTGAAAACAAATCTTGACAAACTCTACTGCTGGGTTTTTTGTAAAAGGCTGGTGATCTTGGTGACCATTTTTATAATTTGAATAACATATCGAAGAATTTTCACTAGCTTGTGCTATATTTGTCTATCTCACCTGAAATACTGTATTTTCTCTTCTCAACCACATTTATGTACCCTGGAGGCTTAAATCAAATCCCACCTTCTTCACTGGACATATTTTTCCAGATTACCCTGATATTTTCCTTCTCTAGCCACGGATGGCACTTATCAAGTATTATTTAGCCCCTCACGTCCTTGTATAGATACTACCTAATGATTTCAGCACACACTTCTTGATTGTCTAGCAAAATGGAAAATTGTCCAGGGCAAGGAGCATATTTTATCTTTTCAGATTTCTTTTAGTATCTGTAGTATTGGGCACATAATAGATATCTTCATTGTTCTCATCAAAATACAGAGCTTTAAAAAAAATCAGCTTCATTCTTTTTAAAGGTTAATATTTAGGAAACTTTATTAAAAATAACTCAAATAAGTTTCTCTCATCTCTAGCAATCATCACGATCAGTTTATAACATGTAAGAAAATTTCTTCCATCCCTTTCTGGTCGATTCAGTGCATTGCTGCACAGCCTGCAAGCTTTTTTTTTTCTGTACTATAAAACTTTCAGCAGCATGTATCCAGGTGATAATTTTGCAGGTTTGTTTTTTCAGTTAGAATGCTTTAAAATCACTTTTATTGATTATTTCTCAAATAAGTGTGGCAAGTTGATATTTGTTTAGCATATGGGAAAACTTCCCTGATCTAAACTTGTCTAGGCCAGTGAAGAGGTAAGAAACAGAACAAAAAGTTTATGATTCGCTAGTTTGTTCTGATGCAATCCTAAATAATAATTTAAAAATTACAAACAGAAAAACAACCAACACCTCTGGTTTCTTCAGCAATGTAAACCAATGATTTGTAAAAATCTTTTAGAGGTTTTTGAAAATTTTGTTATTAAGGTAGCAATCTGCCATCTTTTCACTATTAAACATTGAAAATGTAAATTTTGAATTTCTACTTCAAATTTAAAAAATTAAATAAAAGAAAACAAACAAAAATTTCTACTTCAAAGTTTGGCTAATCAGACTCAGGCTTAAGTCTTATCCAAGGTTCACCCTACCAGAAATTGCTGTTGTGTTGAGGAAATTTATCCCTTTCATATTTATTCCCATCTTTGGTGCCAAGTAGTACAGAAAATGAGGAGGAGGATGCTGAAAAGAGAAGGGTATTAAAACCTATTTTCTGGAAAGGATGCGATTCATAATAAATTTGGTGTGAACTGAAGTAAGTTACCTTTCCCATTTTAATCTTAATTTTTAACAGAATACAACAAGATTGTCCTCCATTAAATACATTTTGAGCAATAGTACATTGCATGATGGATATATCTGGTGAACAATATGAGACAGCCTTGAGACTGACCTTTTAAAGTGATCAGATATTATAAAGTTTATAATTCATTTTTTAAATTTGTGTATATCTAAGCTATTACAAGATCTTAAAAGCTTTGAGATTAAATAAATATATATATATATATATATATATATATATATATATATATATATATATACATATACACACACACCAGGCTGAAAAGGTCCTCTTTGTCCCTTAAGAAGATTTTTCTTAGAAGTAGTTTGCATTATTTGATATATATTAATGTCAATCAAATGAGTGCATTTCAACAGGTTTGAATCCATCTGCTCATAGTTTAGAAGAAAAAAAAATTAGATGTTCATGCCTTTTAGAGGAGACCAAAGACCCTAGGTCTACGAGGACTTTAAATATAATCTAAAAATCACATTATATAAAAAAAGTTTGTTTACCGATAATAGCTTCTACCATTATGCACATTTTTAAAATGCAGATTCCTGTCCCCCGTCCCACTTTTTGATGTCTTGCTTCTGGGATAGTGTCCTTGAGAATCTCCATCATTTTTTAAAAAAACTGTGATAAAACACACATTTCTTCATCATTTTAAACATGCACCACAGATTATTACAATGCAGAATGTCAGAGAACTACATTTGGAAAAATATAACTCATAAAGTTTCCTTTTACCTGACAAGGCTTTTAAAATAGAATGTTAAATTTCAAGACAGCAGGAATTTTTGTCTTTTCATGGCTATATCCTCAGTACTTAGTTCAGAAGTTGGATCATAGTTGACTCTCAACAGTTTGAGTGAATGCCTGAAAAGTAAAATATCCTGGATACAATAAGCATCAAGCAAAAAACACATTTCAAATATATAATTTTCTGTATTCATAGTATACTCAATATAATGATATATCCTAAAATTTTTTAAAAGCATAAAATGTTTAATGTAAACTTCCATAGAATTTTACTTGCATATTTAAGTCATAGAAAACTGAGGAATAAATTAGTATTAATAATGCATTACCCTTCATGTGATTTCAAATACATGCCTTTTAAAGTTTTCTTATTAGTTGAAAGCTGTAGGTTCTATAAATTAGAATAAATCATGTTTACCATAAGTATTTTGTAGAAATATTCCAGTTATCTACAGTCCACCCCCTTTGTTCTTTATATAAACCATAAATCAACAATGACCCTTTCTCATGGAGTAGTGAAACATGTTAAACAGTTGTTCACTCTTTTGTTCTATACAAGTTTCAATTAATTAAAAACTAATATATAGTATGACCAATATTTAGAACATAATGTCTGTATAGTAAAGTTGTGTAACTATTTTGGGCTGGTAAACTAATAAGTAAAGATACACTATGACCGTTGTAGTCACAATTTTATTGAGGTGCCAGAATTTGGCTTAGAGTGATGGTTTTCTCTTTTACAAATAGAGTTTCTTTTTTTCTCCACAAAATGTATACAACTTTATTTTCCTTATGAAGTAATATGTGCAAAGTCTAAAATAGTACCATTGAATATTTAGAGCTACAAAATTTTCAAATTTATAAGCATTTACTTTCTCTAAAAAGAACTAAAGTTACTGTTCCTATATTACCTTAATCAACATCTAGTCAAAAATAGCCTTTTCCAACAGCCACAAGATACAAAACTAGGTACTTGGCTTTCCAGAACGTGATACTGAGTGTTTCTCCTGTCTCACTGGTTGTTGTTCCTCAGTCTCCTTTCCTCTGATGGTATTCTTATCTCCTCTGTGCCTCCTCGTGTTTATGTGTCCCAAGGCTTAGGCCTTTGTCCTCTTCTCTATTTATTCACTCTTTCATACAGTCTTGTTTTTAAAAACTATTTGAGGACTCCTAAAATTATATCTGTACTCTAAACATTTCATTAAAACTTCAGCCTCATTTATTCTTTTGCCAACTTTACATCCTCATTTGGATATTCAGTAAGCATCTCAAACTTAATATGTCCAAAACCAAACTCCTGATCTCTTGCCTCCAAATCTGCTCCACATAAATTTTCTCCAGCTCATCAATTAATGGCAACTCCAATTCTCTAGTAGCTTAGGCCAAAAATCTTGGAATCAACCTTGATGTCTTTCTTTCTTTCACACCTGTGAACAAAAAGGGGTCACATACTAAACCTGACAAGCTCAGGGGAGGCCTGCATGGCAGGCCTTACAAACTCACAGATCGAATGTAACCTTAAAGGATGGTCTGAATATAAAAATTCTTAACTAAAAGCAGGTCAGAGCACAGTAGTCACATCCTAAGCCTGTAGTTTCCTTGACAAAGGTCAATCTTTACCTTAAGTGAGGCTGTTTATTGTCTTTTTGCATCTAAGATAATGTACCTTTGAAAGCTCAGCTAATCTCCTTTACCAGATCCCTCAGAGCATACACCAGAGCATGAGACCACAAAACCCCTCATTGTTATATTGTTCCACGAATACCATCTCTGTGCTATAAATTTTAATTATTAACTGCCCTGTACCCACCAGTGTAAAAGGAGTCTGTCTCTCCATTTTACTTTTTATCCAATCCCAGAGGTTTCCTCACTTTGCTTTTTCCCACCCCCTTAATCTACCACCAGTGGATTGCGTGTAACCCTCCTTACATCTCCAGCTTTGATTTTAATGTATAAAATAAATTGCAAAACTCTCATTTCTCAATTCGTTGACATTTTGCTTCCTAGCAGTTGTTATCAGCTTGGCTCAGATAAACTACAGGTTTGAATATTCCTTACATTGACACACCCTACACACAATTCATGAGGAAATCTTTTGGCTATGTTTTCAAAATATATCCAGAATCTGACCATGTCCCATTACCTGGCCTGAGTCACTATCATCTGTTACCCTGATTATTATAGCTTCCTGATTGGTCTCTCTTTTTTCTCTGCCCCCACACTTTCAGACTCTTCTAACAAAGCAGCTAGAATAGTCCTTAAAACATAACTCGGATTATGCCACAGAGTGAACTCTGCAAAGGCTGCCCACACCCTCCCCTTCCATTGTTCCATTCCAGCCACAGTAACCTCCTTGCAGTTTCATTAAGATCATGCACATTCCTACTTTTGGGTCTCTGTACAGCTATTCACTCTGCCTGCAATGCTGTTGTTCCCAAACTCATGTTTTAAGTTTGGCTCAAATGTCTCCTCAGTGAGGACTTCCTTAACCATCCTATTTACTGCAGTCATGACCTCATCTTGCACATCTATCCCTCAGTACTCCAGGTCTTCCTTATCTTGGTCTTTTTCTCTTTTCCAAATGTCTTATCCCTTTCTAACACATATACTGACTTTTTCAAAATACCTATTGTTTATCTATTGTTTATCGTCTGTTTTCTCCCCCTTTCCAATATAATCTCTGTGTGGGCATGACTCATTGACATATCCCAAGCACCAAAAATAGTGCCTGGCTGTGATATTGTGATTTATATAAAATATATGTTTGGTCTTCATCTCCATGTTAAATGAAAAATTTCCATGGCCTAAAGCTTTTCTAAAAGTAAGGGTTTATTGAGCCATATGCTAGTCAAGAAAAGGACCAGGTCCTGAGCCATGAAGTCATAAACCACCAGCCGTGGGCTGGGTGGACAAGGCAACACAGCTGCCATCCAGAAGATGAGGGGCTTTTTTTTTTTTTTTAATACACCAAGTGTAGGAAGGAAGATGTAAGATGTTTTGAAAGAATTTACACCGTCTGTAGATGGCGTGGGAGAAGGTGAAGGGGAGCTAGTTCTGGGCTAGGTGCAGAGCCTGTAAGGAAGGAGGAAGTGTTTGCTTCTTCCGATTGGTGTGTGCAACATTCTAGAAAGCTCATGTGTAATCAAGAAGCTGAGGTGCCTGGTGGTCTGTGGCGCCTGACTGTTCTCCTTTAGATAATCACAGAAGTAGCCACCTGGAATTTAATTCGGTGTTTCAAGATACACTCAGGTATGTTAGCAGTCTTTTGTTGCTTTTGCTTGTCTTGAAGTTATTAACTGATTAACCTCTCCTGTCTTTTCCTTCTACCCTCTAGCGGGATGTAATTAACTTAGGACATCTCAAAATTTTTTCCTTGTCACCCATTTCTGGCACAGGGCTCCTAAATCCTTGGTATTAACTAAGTGATGAGAGCAACAAAGGTGTCTTTTTTTATGTTAATAAGGCAATTTAGGAAAAGCTCCTAAAGCTGGATCTGGTTGCCAAAGGAACCAACCAAAAGATGAGAGTTGGAAGTTTTGGTCAATTCCCCCCACCTCTGACCTCTGGGAAGGGAAGAGGAGCTGGAAGTTGAGTGTGTGGCCAATGACTTAATTAATCATACCTCTGTAATAAAACCTCCATAAAACCCCAAAAGGATGGGGTTCAGAGAGCTTTCGGGTTGGTGAAAATGTGGAGCTTGAGAGAGAGTGGTGAGCCTGGGGAGAGCATGGAAGCCCTTTGCCTCTTCCCCCATACCTTGCCTACGTGTCTCTTCCATCTGGCTGTTTCCGAGTTATATCCTTTTATGATAGACCAGTAATTTTTAAGTAAAATGTTTCTCTATGAGATCTGTGAACTGCTCTAGCAAATTAACAAACCCAAAGAGGTGGACTAGGAACCTCCAATTTAAAGCCAAGTCAGCCTGTACTTGCAATTGGCATTTGAAGTGGAGGACAGTCTTGTGAGACCGAGCCCTTAGCCTGTATCCAAATTCTTTTAGGCAGTTAGGAGTAAGGTCATAGGTTATTCCTGAGTCTTTTGTTTCTTAAAAATAACCAGCTTAATCAATATCTCAAAAAAGGAGTATTTTGAAGTGGCAAACTGCTCCTCCTCACCCTTAAGCAGCTTTTGTTCCTGGCAGTTCTTTTTTTTTTTTTTTTTTTTTTTAAGGATTACCCAAAGTATCAAGATACTGCAGATACCCAATTATCATCACTGCTTAAGGGGTATTTCTAATTAGATTTTTTTCCTTGTGATTTCCCAGTGTTTCAAGGAAATCATTCTGAATAGGATTCACTGTCAAGTACCATAATTTCACTAGATCTTAATTATGGGAGCTAATCATTTATCCATTCAGATGTGCCAAGTACCAGATATGGATCCATATTCTATGAGGCCTGAAATTTACTACAAATTTGTGGGATTCCTTTAAAAAAAAAAAGTGAAGAGAAGGAGAGGAAGATGAGAACATATGAAACTATAAATTCAGAATTAGGTAGAGACTTCTGTTTCCTGGGAAGATGAAAAACAAGTCCATTTGCCCACTCCTCCTCCTAAGTAAAACAGAAATAACCCTCAATACTATGTATAAAACCTAATAAAACTCTGAAGTGTGGAGAAAAGAAGGCAGGCTGGTTAAGGGCCAAGTTCTCCTTTTGCCTCATATATTCCAGACTTAGAGCTGAAGAAGCCAGCAGCCCGGATACACCACTAGGTACAGACAGAAAAGCCCCAACCAAAAAAAAAATGCATGCTCTCTCTAGCCAGAGGAGTATGAAGGCTTGAAGGTAGGAGAACTTGTTTCTAGTCCTGGCTCTTACATTAACAAACTATGACTGTTACCAGTTCAAGGTTCGTGTGCTCAATGCTTCAAAAGGCCAGTATTCAAAACGTCAGAGTTTAGAGTAAGGAAAGGTTTAGTTATCGAGAAGGTGCCAGCTTGAGAAGGTGGAGGAGTCTTAAGGCTTCTTTCAAGTCCATCTTAAAGGAGCCCAGAATTCAGTCTTCTTTTATGTCAAGGGAAGGAAGGAGGGGCATGGGTAAAAGGTGGGTGAGGACCACAGACATCTAGGTGCCAACAGGGATCCAAGAAAGAGGACAAAAATCTCTAAATCTCCTTGTTCCCCAGTCCAATGATTCCTGCTGATCTGAGTCCAGTCTTGAGGCTCCTGTAAATCTTTGATAAACAGTCATTATTTTGTACCTATTTCCTCACCTCTGCAGGAGAGGCACATTCTGCAAGGGGCTGTTTATGCGAAAACTCAAGCTTTAAGCAGAATTCTATTAGTTAATTCACATATTAGTTAATTTGCTTATGATGTGCTTTAACGTAGTTTTTTTTTTTAAGTTCATGTTTCTTATTTTGGGGTTCTTTGAGCTTCTTTGAATTGTAGGTTTATTGTTTTCAATAGAAAAAGTTTAGCCATTATTTAAAAAAAAAATTTTTTTTTTGTCTCCTCCTCTCAGGGACTCCAGTTTTTTCTATACTAGGCTGCTTAAAATTATTCTAGTGTTCATTGATACAGTTAGTTTTTTAGTCTTTTTTCTCTGCTTTTATTTTGGAGTTTCTATTATAGCATCTTCAAGTTCACTAATTATTCTAAAATATCTAGTTTGATTTAATCCCATCCAGTTTTTCATCTCAAAATTATAGTTTTCACCTCTAAAAGTTCACTTTGTCCTTTTTATTTTCCATGTTTCTCTTTGTTATGTTTATGTTTTCCTGTACCTTCTTGAACTTAGCATATTGATAATTGTTGTTATCCTTGTCTACTGATTTTATCATTTCTGTCTTTTCTGTGTCTGTTTCTATGGATTGATTTTACTTCTTATATGAGTTGTAGTTTCTTGCTTCTTTTCATTCCTAGTAATTTATTTGATGACAATGTGAACTTTACATTATTGGGTGTGGAATTTTTTTTGGTATCCTTCATATATTTAAGGGATTGATTCTGTGATGCAATTAAGTGACTCAGAAACAATTTAAATCTCAGGCTTGCTTTTAAGCTTTGCTAGCTGGGTCCAGAACAGCTGTTAGTTGAGGTTCAATTTTGCTGCTTTAGTGAGGCAATAATCTTCTGAGGATTCTACTGGTGCCCTGTGTTAGGAAATCTTTCCAATCTGACTGGAGGGAACATGAGCCCTGCTAGTTCCTGTGTGTGCTCAGGGGATGGTTTTACCTGACTCCTTATGGTGGACCTTTCCTTGGCCTTGGTAGTTTCCTCCCACATGTACACTGGTTAGTAGTTAGTTGGACTCTCAAGAGAAACCCTCTGCAAATCTTCACAGCTTAGTCTTTGTGCAACACTCTCTTCTCTGGTATTCTGCCCTACAAATGCTAGCTGTCTAGGCCTCCCCAAAATCTGAAGTTTTTCTCCTTAATTTAATGAGACCTACAGGCTCTGTTTGGGTTCACTCTTCCTGTACTATCGCCTAGGAATTCTCCCCAGGCAGTAAGCCAAGACAGTTATAGGGCTCAACTTATTCATTGCCCTCCTCTTAGGATTACTGTCTTGTTCTGCCTATTGTTTAATTTTTTAAAACTAGTCTCATAATTTTGTCCTTTTTAAGGCAGAAAGTTATATCTGGTCCTTGTTACTCCATCATGGCTGAAAGTAGAAGTTGCCAATAAATTGGTTACCATAAGTAGTTCTGGCAGTTGATGCTGTTTTAGACCAATAAAATGACATTGGAAGACAGAAGCAGAGAAAGGTAAGATTTATTTAGGGACTGAAAGAATATTATTGCCTTTGTGAAATTTAAAGACTATGACGCAGTGGCAAAACTCTGGCTCCTATCTGAAAGGACCTTCATTGTGAAACTCTGAAAATCTTACAGCAGAAAACAGGTATGTATATAAAATGTGTTCTTGCATCTGGATAGACCAGAGATAATTTTAAGCCAATCAGTGGTGTTTGCAGGGCTGGCTGTCAGCTCTTCTTTGCTGTAGTTGACACCTCACTGGTTTTTCTGGATTGAATATTTTTGATCCTCCAAATTCCTATGTTCAAGCCCTGTTTGGAGATGAAACCTTCAAGAGATAATTAGTGTTAAATGAGGTCATGAGTGTGAGGCCCTCATGTTGGGATTAGTGTCCTTGTAAGAGACACCTTAGAGCTTGCTGTCTCTGCCACTTGAGGGCACAGCAAGACTGCAGCCAATCTACAAACTAGGAAGAAAGCCCTCACCACCAGCAATTGACTCTGCTAGATCTTGATCTGGGAATTCTAGCCTTTAGGACTGTGAGAAAATAACTTTGTTATTTCAGCCACCTACTCTGTTGTATTTTGTTATAGCAGCTAAATTGGTGGTGTTCAACTAACAGTTATAGTGACTTTGTAGCTTTATCATTTGGAAGGCAGAGTTTTGTTCATGAGCAGTATGGCTATACTTTTAAAAAGGCAAGTTTTTGCTTTGCAAAGCTTTGTGAATGGTGCTTTAATACATAATCTTTTTGATAGTGAACTGTTTGCAATCTCCTGTGATAATGTTAATGCATTTGCATTAACACTGGCTGTAAAAAACCCTAACTTCTACTTAAGTCAAATAACATTATCGTAAAATAAACTCCATGGAGGACTGGCATTTAAAAGGCTTTCTACTGATTGGCCTATTAACAGTTTTTAAGTCATTGATAAAGAGTGTATGCAAACATGACTAATTAAGAAAAATTTATTCTAAAGCCAGGTTCTTTCTGTTGGGCTGTTGCTAGAGTTCTGAATTCTCTTGCTTCGATGATTAAAGAAACCTGCCCTCTGATGATAGCCCATTCACTTCCATACATAAGAAGTAAGGAATGGACTCCGATCTGTTGAGAAGCACAATGAGAACTAAGAGGGTGATATGCAAAAGATGGGTACTGTAAGAGATGTCTTTTAAAGGTAGAGAAAGCAGTGAATGGACCACTGACAGTTTGGCATTTTGAACTAATTAAAGGCCACCTTGAAAACACTAAACTGATTTCAAAAAAACCTCTCATTTCTATATTCACCCGTCTATCCAACACATCCCTATTAAGTGCACATTGTGTAAAAGACATGCTGTTGGAGATAGAGCGACTGGATACAGACCTTAAGTACTTCTTAATTGACTGTTGATATGAGACGTTTCTAATCAATCTTACACTACTGTCACTAGATGAACTAACCACTAACAGGTGTGTGTAAAGTAGCTGCTTAATGATGTTGAGAAGGTCTTGCAAGATGGTAAATGATAGTAAATAATGTAGTAAGGCCTTTCCATTTTTACTATTCTGCTATACCTCTTTGGGTGCTGCTAAACTGAACCACGTTGCATTTCTTCTAATATTTCAGTCTGTCTAGGATCAAGAACATCAATAGCTTAAGACTTTGTTTCTTGCCTTATTTTCAGGATGAGAAAACATCCAGATGTTTCACATGACATGCCTGATAATTGAGCTAGTTTAGTGATAGAACTGAAGCAGACAACATTCTCCTGAACACAAACTCAGTATTGCCATCTTCCTCATGCAGCTTTGTTTAAAAGTCCTCCCAACCTCCGAGGCTCAGCATAATTACTGCTTCCATTAAACTTGTCCTGACGCTCCCCAAGTACTTGACCTCTCTCCCCAGGTTAATCTGCTTACAGTGAGCACACCTAATAGAAATATTCACTTATTTTTGTCAGGACTGTCTTCCCTAATTATTCTATCTGGAGAGTCTCAAATGCAAGACAGGAATGTGAAGTTCTTGTTCCTGGGCCATCTCTGCATGAGGACAAGTGTAAAAAAGTATGGCCACATTTCACTTTTTCATTAAATACCAGTGATTTTTCTATTAATAAACTCTAGGTATTGACATTTTTCTCCTATTACAATTACTATTGCTAAGGTCATTAATGCTTTTATTGCAAAAACCCAGTGAATACTTTTGTTTTCGCCTTTTTAATGCTCCCTGTAGCTTTCCTTTCATATATCCAGTTATTTATTCATCAGTACTGCACTAGATACTGGGAATGCAGTGGTGAGCAAAGCAGTTGAGCACAAGAGAGCACCAATCAAGCAACCACAACCAAGTGTGGTAAATGCTACATTAGAGGAATCACAGGGCACCTTATCTAGTCCAGAGGGTTAAAACCTAATGTGGTTAATAGAAGCATAATATTAAAGAGAAATCTGTAGATTTAATAGATGGAAGAATAGTTCAGCAGAGGGAACATGAGACAGGAAGTAAGAACAAACATAAACATTTGAGGGATTTAACGAGGTTCATTAAAACTGGGCCACAGTGGGGAAGAAGGGCAGGAAAAGGAAGGAGGGACTGTTTTATAAAGGGCTTTGTAAACTGTGATAAGAGTTTGAGTTAACAGCAATGAAAAGCCATGGGGAAGGTTGTGAAGGAGGGAAGGAACAAGGTAACTGTGGTGTAATTTAAGGAAAACATATCACATCCATTATTTTCTATTCTATGTCTTAAACGAGTTTCATTGTTGCCTTATTGTAAATACTTTAAGGAGCTAAATTAAAAGAACATCTATATTGGATTTGGGTGTGTAAACAGTAAACTTTCCATGCATCACAGATAAGTATGTAAAATGTTATTTTTCCAAAGTAATTTCTTGAGTCCTGATTAGCATCACAAAATAGATAAGTTTTAACAATAGACTAATGGGTAATTCTATCTTCCTTTTTTATTTGAAACCAGTCAGCTCTAAATTATTCATGTTAACTGAAGAACAGATAGCTGCAGGACCTAAAATGATTGATAATCCATACCTTTTCTATTTCACTTTGGAATGTGCTTTTTAAATTTTCATTTAAACATGGTATCCCTGAAATCTAGGAATTTGCTTAAAGCTACACTACAGAAGGGCAAATGCATAATACATAATCTTGTGACCCATCCCATATTGAAAACTGAAAGCATGTTTTAGGCTGCTGTCAAGTCCTAGTAGAGTGGTTTATAATTTTCTTACACTTTTTTGTATTCTTTTTTCTTTAAAACAAGCATAAGAAGCTTTATTATTCTGATAAGAAAAACTTTTCCACACTGGGAAAACAGAGAGTAGCAGTATCCTTTCAAATCTTGAGAAAAGGCAGGTTTAATAATTTAGCTTAGAGATTCTCTGAGGACAAGGCATTTAAAAAATATATTAATTAAAAGGACATATAGTAACATTCACAAAGCAATGTAATATTTAGGTTTGCATATGGATCATCTGAATAATGACTATATTCTAAAATACTTTGTGGAAAATACTAAAATGAACACAATTTCAGCAACCAATGGAAAACAAAAACAGGGATGTTAGATTTTTAAACATTTTTTGATAGAGATTATTGATTAAAGGTTTATTTTTGAACTGTATCAAGAAATGAGAAATGCTTTTATAATCAAAACTAATTAAACAGCAAACATGCTGACAATATTTTTACATAAATATTTAACATTTTAAAATGCATGAATATTAAGGCAGAATCTTATTCTGAAAATTAAAGAATGAGGACAACCCCTTTTTACATTTTTATCTAGGTAATAAAAATATCTTGATTTTAACAATCACTTCTAGCTTTGTGCCATTTTCAAATAAAATTATAAATGTGGTTTAATGGATTTTTATTTCTTTAAAGGGGAAAAGGGTTGTTTCTTAACATAGAAACCCAGTTATTTGCTGATATTGATAGCTGAGACTGTATAATTAAACAAATATTGACTTAATTATTTGGAAAAATTGTGGACCTTATACCATCTGTACCTGATAACTTTGTTTAGGACTCTACAATACGATGTGTTATATGAGGAATCTATAACATGATGATGCTTTTAGATAATACAGTACCTCAGTTTTCAAATCTTAAAAAAAGACCAAACCTCAAAAACATTCTGATTTTGTTGTTTGAAAAATTGTTTTCATTTTAATGATCTCAGTTAGTAACAAACAAATATACAAAATTCTTTTCACATTTCCATACATTGTTTTATGGAACACTTAAAACTCTGGACTACAAATGCAGGTTTCTTTGTATCTTTTTGTATCCTTAACTTCAATTGTTGTCCCGTATAAATAAAGGTGATTTCCGAAAACATGCATTTGTGAACACAGATACCAAAAGTTGCACATGTAAGTTAATGCACAACCAATAGTACACATTGTTCATTTGTGCAGTTTATGTGTCAAGTGCAACTGACACAAAAAGTTATCCTGGGATATTTCACTCTATTTAAAAAGTATTGAGAAACAGATGGAACTACAGTTTAAAACAAAAAATATATTCTACAAGTACAATAAAATTCACAAATTGTACATCTGAAGAAACTTTGGGGACCCAAAACTGATTCAATAACCCTGCTGCTATGTTGGTTTATGGGTATATCTCCAAAGTCATAGGATGGAAAGTAGCTGCTCTAATGAAAATAAATATGTATAGTAAAAGGAAAGTGAGACTTTAAAAAGGTAATCAGAACATCTTCTAAACCATTTTAAATTAAGATTTTCCCATCTTACCAGTTTCTATTTGATAGTATAATTGAAGATGGGCAGTTTCTATTGTTGACTTACTGTAATGTATAAATCATTATAAATTGATAACTTCTTTAGAGGATCAAATAAGTGGATAACTGGGTTATCATGCAAAGAACAAGGCGGCCAATTCTCTGACCACTAACATGAACTAGAAATAAACACCTACATGATTTTTCACATTAAATTATTTGCAGATATCTGTAGGTAGAAAAAATCTAATCTTTCTTAAAAATGTTTTTTTTTGCGGGGGGAGAATGGGGTGGAGGATTAAAGAAGTACAAATTAGTAGTTGATAGTTGGGCATGAGGATGGGGAACACAGCACAGGGAATGCAGTTAGCATTAATATGAGGCTAAAAGTGGAGGGCCAGGGGAGGGAGCAACTGGGGGAATCATTTTATGAATATAGATGTCTAACCAAAGTACTGTATACTTGAAACTATTTAAAAAAAAATGTTTTCTTGGGTTGTGGCAACGTGTGCTTTACCACTTTAACTCAATCTACAACCTAGAGTTATTTTTATATTATAAATTTCAAACTCCCCGGCAAGGGATGTGAAAGCTAACCAGCTAAATATTTATTCGACTTCAAAGGATGGACTTATGTATGGTTGTCATAATTGTCCCACTTTCCTCTAAAGCCCAAGTTTGATATCCTTGCCTATGTGATATGGATCAAATTAGAAGATGGTACCAAATAATTGGGTCTCCTCCAGGCAGTATCATACACTTGGCCTCTGATATTACGAAAACACTTGTTTTATTAAAATTAATACAACTCCAAACAGTTTGAGGACATCTTTAGTTGAAAAGGAAATGGGTGGTTTTCTACAGGAAACATCCTTGTTTTCCATGGGCCTTGTCATGAAGAAAATGGCTAGTGATTTCAAATATGTACTTCAAGAGTTACCTATGAGATGGCTTCAAAAAATATTTAAACCATCAATGATTCAGGCAAGCAAGCTGGGGAAATAATGTGATAATGTATACTTATAACACTACATTAGAAGATGTAGTTATCTACTTTGCACTTTGGAAATGAAAGAAACCAATTCTGTCCAGAGTCAATATCAGAAAGAGATATGGCTGCTTCCTGCTCTTATACACTTAGCAAAATTAATTATTTTGATGTTCTCACTGCTGATATTCTTATTTGAGTTAGGCAAATGAATCTAATAGGTTACTCTTGTTTTCAAAATAAGCTGCCTAAACAGCATTTTTTTAAACATTCAGAAATGGAATATATAACCTTTGAGAAGAACTGCGATTACTGATTATCTTGTCTAATGGCAGGTCAAAGATTGTTGAATTAAGGATTATTGCTTTTAAAAAGATAACTATTAGAAATAAATATATAAGCTTAACTCAAATACTCATTTTTCACTCAATGCTACAATTTTTTATTCTCAAATCAAATCAAGTGTTACGTTCAATTCTTGCCAGTTTACTGAGGTTTTTAATTATAAGAAGTTGGCCTGTTAACTCAAAATCAAGACAATAGCAATAGCCACATAAGCATGTCTTATCTGGGCATTGAGCAGTAATACTGCTTTCTTGATAGGACTTAAGGCACTAAATGGTGGTAAAATAAACAAAAGTATGATGATTAACAACTTCTTTAGAATCCTAAAAACGGAGATTATTTAGAAGGACACTAGTAAATCTTTTTCTCAAACAAATAAGGCATCCTGTTGGCAAACACAAATAAAACACAAGGTCATGTTGAACCTAATACATTCATTCACTGTCTCAGCTAAACTACTTGACACACTAGCTAGCAAAGGGAGCTACGATAGTAGGTGTACAGGTTGGAAAGGCACCAAGAGGGCTCTACCACTTCCAGTTCTAAGAGTCCAATAAGCTGTGTTTAACACTGCATGCAGTCCAATTGTAAATTTTATTTTTTAAAATGTGTATGTGGCTAGATTTTTGTTTCAACAAATCAGTTAATCAAGTGCTAGTTTATTAAAAAATTTATTTTCATGAATCAGAATTACTGCAGTGTCTCACACAACCCCATTTATAAAGCTAAACTATTCTAGTACTCAATGCATATTCTGGATAACACTGAAGCAAATCTGTATAAACAAAAATGGTAACCTTGAGATAGAATTCACAATAGAAATTCGATATATAACTAAATAAGATTTACTGAAAATAATGAGAAGTGTAGTACAGATACATCAAACATAATTATAACCACATTTTCCTTGTGAAAAATACAACTATTAGTGAAATAAAATGTACAATTGAAAATTTTTCCAAAGGAAAAACAGTATAAAGGAAAATACTTTTCTTTGAGATAGGGAAAATAGTATGTCATTGTTTTTTTATCACAATATAATTTGACACAAAAAGCAGTCATAGAATTGCACCAATTCCACATCCAGTTTCCTGAACATGTTAAGAGTAAAAGGAGTTCGTAAAGCTGAATGCAGTTTCTGATTTTCATATTTTAAATTGATGATATTCTCATACAGAATGTCTTAGCACACCAGATATGTTTACATAATGTACAATACTTTGTGTTGTGGCCAGACATGAACACAAACATGATTTCTGCCACCTTTCTTTCATTCTGGTGTTTAGTCAGAGTCAGGAAAAAATAAGCTACTTAAGTGTTATCTCTCTAGCAATAAAGAAAAATTATATTTAGTGCATGCTTCATTATTTGTCAAAAAACATTTCTGAAAATAAAACTCAGTTACCCAATGGTTTATAAAATAGAAAAATCATTCATTAGGATAAAAATGTAGGATTTAGGTCCATTTCCTAAGGACTGACTTCCTTGACAGCACCACTGTCTTTTAGCAGAGGTCATGCTGCAGCCTCCATAATCAAAGCAGGGTTGCCTGCAGGAGACCACTGCTTGACACTTGATTATCTGAGGCCCTACAGCCTCTTTGATCATCCCCCTGCCCTCCACCATTTCATTAGTGCTATAAAATAGATGGAATTTTCGTGAAAATGTTAGGAACATTTCTGCTGTACATGATTTAGAAGTTCTCCAAACTTTTCAAATAGGTCTTCTACCCATTTCACATTTTTCATACAAAGTTGAACAATTTCTTCTTGTCCTAAATCTTCATTTTTTTTCTGCACAGAAGAAATCTAAAATAAAGAGAATCGCCACATTAGCCTTTACTTATCACTTTATAAACTCTTCAGGAAGGCTTACTGTTTCTATATCCTGAATGAAAAGAGGATTTAGTAATTTACCAAGTACTGATCTTTTAAAAATACATCCATGGAAAATGATCATTTGATATAAAATGGGTGAAGTCTAATCCTATCATTTTTGGCTCCATGGGGGCAGGGAAGAAGGCTAAAAAACTGGTTCAACATTCTCAGTTCCTTTCAATTGTGTTAAAAGCAGAATGACAAAATTTGGGTTCAATTCTTCATTTCAGAGCATTGTAAAAACAAGTGAATATATTTTGCATGACCATCCTTACTTTCTTCTTTGCTAAATAAAGGTTAGCTTTATGAATATTGTTTCATACCCAGACCATTAAGATGTAACATCCTAACCCACTTTAATTAAAAAACTAGTAATACTAGTTAAAAAAAGGTAGTACTGTCTCTAACCATTTAAACTCTGAGGAAATTAATCCTTATATGCTATCTACAAAGTGGTATTGTTGTCGTAATTTCTGAGCAACTTAAATGATACTTAAAAGCTCTAATTAAATTCTAACTATTATTTCTTCATGCCAAAACCACATTTCTCTGCATTAATGTGTCATGGGGCCATTTCAGTGATAAGAAAGACAGAAAAATGAATTAAAATAGGGTCATATACATTATGAGAGAAAGTACGGTTACTACCATATTATGTCACTGTAAAGCAAGCACTAACAGCTTGAAAACATTACCACTTACAGCTCTGAAAGGTCATGAGCCTCAAAGGTTTGAGCACAACACAAAGAGAGGCTCAGATTAATAAATTTTCTAATTATTTACAGGAAAATATAGACATTTTAAAATAATTCTCTTTAAAACATTAAATTTTCTTAAAGTTCAGAAAAACATACATTTCTTTTTTAAATAAATGAAAAAAGAGTTACCTCATCTTTACATATCAGATAAACATGATATTTATAATGATGTAGTGAATGATACAAAGAATACAACTGTATTTTCTCTGGATCAACAGCAAACTCCTATAAAAAGAGAAGAGTTTATAGATATATGTATTTCATGGAGCATCTGAGCTAAGAATACTTTTATAAAAATACTAGACCAAGTCTCAATGGAAATCTTAAGTAATTTGTATGACTAGGTATTAGCTGGTATTAATAAAGTAGTATTAACAAGAGGCTTGTTCAAAATAAGAATTTAAATTGTTATTTTAAAATCTTCATTCTTTTTCTTTAATATAAATATATACTATTTCAAAAGATTTAAACAATATAGAAACATTTAAATAGTAAACATGACTCATGAAGTAAAAGAATCCTATAATCTCTGGCTTCAGAGATAAATAAGAGTAACAGAATTTACATATTCTTCCCTTGTAACACATACCAACACTAATTTTGTACTGGAAGTGAATCATACTATAAGATTGTTCTGCAATTATATTTTTTATAACTTGCTTTTTACCTAACTAAACCTTGTATATCTATTTATTATATATACCACCCCTTAATATAAATTATATGAAGGTAGGGATTTTTGACCATTTTTCACTGTTGTATTCCTAGTGCTTAGAACCATATTTGGCATACTATAGGCATTAATTTTTTTTTTTTTACACCTACAGCACCTGGTCTTCCATCCAAGTACTAATCAGGCCCGACCTGCTTATTAGCTTCCGAGATCAGACGGGATTGGGCTTGTTCAGTAAAAAAACTTTTATTGAAAGAATGAATGAATCTATCTCTTTAACTGGGTGGCTCCTTATTTATCCAGCCTCACACTGGTGATAGATAACTAGATTGTTCTTACAAACAATTCTGCAATTAGAAAAGGCATGTTTTTATGAAAGGCATGTTTTTATGCATTTATGAATGTACTCCTACAGACTATATTTTTCTGTATCAATGAAAAATTGATATGTTGCTAAACTGTTTTCTGAAAATGTGGTAATTTAGAACATGGTAAAAATGAATGAATTCCAGTTTTAAGAACTTTGCAGATACATAATCAGTACGGAATCTTACAGAATATGTGTTGTGTGCACTTGTTTATCTGAATGCATTTGTATCCAATGACAAAAAAAACTGTAAAAATATAACTATAAGCATGGGATGATTCCTTGCTTATTAGCCTATTCAAAAAAATTGTGAGCACTCACAATATGCCTGATACTATGCTAGACAATACAGAAAAACAAAGAATTAGGACTGAATCCCTGCTTCTTAGGCCAGTGCTGCTCATTCCTACTTGAAAAAAACATATTTAACAACAATATAGTACAATTTACTTTTAACAACAATTTGCTTTTTTTCAGCATTTTAAGTTGGAATTATAGTAACTAGAAGAGATAAAATTACATCAATCAATATATACTTACTTGTGCAGATTTAGTGGTTGTTTTAGAAGTCCTTAGAGTTTTCTTATTATAAGCTTTGCCATTCATTTTGATTTTAGAAATAGCAGATCCCCCACTTTTTGCTTTAGAGTCTCGAGTAATTATTGTTAGTTCAGGAAAACTTTCCAAAGCGTTCTTTAAAATAAAGCAAAAATAACTGACTGACATTAGAAGTTATTCAAATTTTATTTTTATTTATTCATTTATTTTTTATAGCAGAAAAGAATAGTTTTATTAGAAGGGAAAGTAAAACAAGAGTATACTCTCAGACGTGGAAGAGCAAAAGGAGAGTGGCTCAAAGGGCTCAAGGGCCTCAAATTTTATTTAAAAATATAGAAATGTATGCATACATTTACATATACACACAAATGTATGTGGGGAGTATGGTAAATACATACAATACACACACAGGTGTTTAAATATTACCAAATTCTTCGTATCTCCTCCCATTAAGATTTGGAATCTAACTAGACTTATTGCGGTGATCATTTTGCAATATCTACATATACTGAATCATTATTGTTGTACACCTGAAACTAATATGTGTGTCAATTATACTTCAGTGAAAAAAAGTGGAATCTATTTCCCCACCTTTGAATCTGGGCCAACCTCATGACTTACTTTAAGCGGCAGCACGTGACGCTGTGGGGGACCCCTGAATGACACAGAAGTCTGTGTAGTAATGTCTTCCTGGTTTCAAGGTAGGGGAAAGAGGAACATATACAGATGCTCTTCAAGTTACAATGGGGTTGTGTCCCAAGAAACCCATAGTAAGTTGAAAATGTCATAAGTTGAAAATTCATTTAATATTACACTATAGAGTATCATTGTCTACCCTCACGATCACATAGCTAGCTGGGAACTGTGGCTTACTACTGCTGTCCAGCATCACAAGAGAGTATCAGACTGCATATCTCTAGCCCAGGAAAATATCAAAATTCAAAATCTGAAGTACAGTTTCTACTGAATGAATACATATCATTTTGTACCACCTTAAAGTCAAGAAATTGTTAAGTTGAACCATTGTAAATTGGAGACCACCTGTGTATGTTTCTTTAAAGCTCTACCAATTAAACCACTGTTAACACCCTGAAACTTGGCCCACCCATGCTATAAAAGAATTCATCTGCTCCTCAAGATGAGAACAGAGGAAAACAAGCACTGTTATGTTCCTCTGGCTTCCCCACTTCTCTTGCTTCTTTTGACTATAGGAAAAGCATTTGTGAATTAAGAGTGTACAACAGCTTGATGAGTTTCCTGACCACAGTAACACAGTAGTTACCATTGGTACCTGGCCACATGGCAGAACCACTTCCAGTCCATTCTTGAAAAGCCCTCGGCATAATCTGCCCTTACCTCCTTGGCAAAACCATCCTTACATGAAAAGCTATAAACAATAACTGAATGATATTTGTAGCTAAAATTAACTAGTTTGAATATTAAAAAAAAAAAAAAAAACTGAGCTACTCGTATCATTTATAGTTTTGATACTAAAGGGTTCGAGTGTTCTCATTATTTTTTCCCCATTTATTATGCAGAATGTAGTTTTCATATGATAAGCTCCACTGTTTTATAAACACAACCTTTAAGGCCACTCTTTTCCAAATCCTGTATGAATTCCAAAGCACCTGGTATTGTGACCCCCAAAACACTGCATTTTTAAACAGATAACTTAATATTTTTAGACTTAAGAATAGGTGCGAACTAAGTTTCATTGAACAGAAATAGAATTTGGGCCATTTCCTACCAAAGTAAATTGCCATTCATTTCTAGCTTCATCTTCTTAGATTATTTGTGCTTTTACTACATACTTTGGCACTTTCCATATAAAACGTGCCTAGGCTTGAAAAATTTTGAACCCAGAATTACTTTTTAAAACAAATGAAATTTAAAGACAAACTGATTCTGCATTTGGAAACAATGAAAACTAGGTTGATGAAGATGAAAGGAGAAAATTTAAATGATCTTTTTAATAAGTACAAGAAACTAAAGATAATTTAGCAGGGGAAACTAGAACATCATTTAGTTCAAATGGCTTTAGGATTCTAAAATTACCAAGATCATTATAGGAAGTGGTGCTAATTATTTCTAAAGAATAGAATATATTTTATAATCTACTGTTTATAATAGTTTACATTAAATAATTCTAACTTTTATATTTTGGATTTGTAATACAAATTGCTATAGATGAAAATTATCAAAATTAGTAACTATAATTTCACAATTAGAAATTTAATGTTTCCTCTGTGAAAATAAGAAACTTGCATAAGCATTAAAGATCTACTGAGTATAAAATTCCAAGTTGTATCTATTTTAATACGTTATTAGAAAACTGGTTTGACATTTTTAAAATGTCAAACTGTGTTATTAAGATTTAATAAATCTTTAAGAAAACACACATCTAGGACATTCTCTTGTCTCTAAAAAACATGGTATTTCCTATAGGAATATTTCAAATGAAGCTAGCATTTAAGAGGAAAATACTTGACTAGTAGTCAGCTGACCAAATTCTTAGTAATGGGCTTATTAGCTTCTGACATTTTTTTTCTTTGCAAGTGCAAGTCAGCAAAAAATGTAGGACTACTAGTAGAGTTTGGTGTCATTTAACTTCAAACTCAATATCAGAGCTTTAATTTTTCACCTAGTCAGTTTTCACTTTTTATGCAGAGTTCAGATAAAACAAGGATGTGAAAAAGCTACACAAATTACCCAAAGAAGTTGAAATCGTACATCAACACAAAAATCTGCACATGGATGTATATAGCAGCTTTACTGATAATTGCCTGGGGAGGTTGTGCACGTGTGGGGACGAGATATGGAAACTCTGTACTTTTCTGCTCAATTTTGTTGTGAAGCTAAAACTTCTCTAAAAAAACCCTATGTTAATAAACAATACTAATGTATGAAAAAACTTCTCCCAAGATATATAGACTCAAGTGATTCTAGATGTTATATGTTACACTCTAATTAAGAAAAGCTGGAGATTTTTTGGCTATTTAGTACCTTCTGTGATAAATTTTCTGACTTTATACTAAGCTTACTGTTGTTCTATATTTCAGGTAACACCAAAAACAATTTATAGTGCCAAGATATATTAACATAATTTTTATATATATCCTGCCATTATGTGAGGATTAATTTTTCCTCAGATATTAAGTAAATGAGGCAAGTAAGGGGAATTTTGATAATTGCTAAGAAGAGGCTGATGCTAATTTATAGAGGAAATGTGAAAATTTTGAAAAGGTTTAAAAGCAAAAAAGATTGTGGACTATAGTGGTAGTTTAAAGGAAGTACTTTTGAAAATATTTGGCAATTATTATATAGAAGGAATAAAAGGTGAATATGAAAGCCTGAAAAATGACTTTAAGCAGAGAAAAATAAAGGATTAACACTAAGAATGTGCTTAATAAAATGACAAGCTAAAAAGACTCATAATAAATAAAACTCAAATTTTTATTGAATAGAAAACTTTATAAAATGGATAATGACTCATAAATTTTCCTTCCTATTATATTTAAGACCATGATTGCCAGAGTTTGCTAATAAATCATCTGAAGGAAATACCTTGAATGACTGATCCAAATGAAGATTCAAAAGAAGTCTCTTTCGGTTATCATTCAGCATGCTATCTATTTTTTTCATATGAGGCAAAAGTAACTCATCTAAAACAAGATAAAATTTATTGTTAACAGGATAATAAACTATCAACACAAAAACTAAAAAATTGAACTTTTCCTCATAACATTAATATATTAAGACATTAAATTCATTGGCTTATGTGAAAGTACTGCTTTTCAAATACTGGACATGAAACTTCCTAAACAAAAGCTAACTTGAAAAGTAGGTTTATAGCCAAGTGAGAAAGAAGCAATATAGCATGATAGAATAAAAAATCCTAGGTTTAACCTTGTCTCTGCCACCAGAGTTAATTGATGACAGCGATGTGAGGAGTGGGCAAGCTGCCAGATTTCTCCAGACCTCATTTACCATCTGAACAATGATAGTATTACAACATATAAATTTATCTAACATTTTGAAATTTTGTTAAATACAGAGTACAATATTCTTAATTCACTGTAGTTTGGGCAAAGAAAAAAGGGAAGAAAAATGACCAAAAACACAAGGGAAGAGGCAACATAGTTATTTTAGAAAATGATAGAGTATAACAAAGATTCCTACCCAAAACTTTTTGCTTTCTTTTTGATCCCTTTGAAAGTGATCAAAAGAAAAAGTGCTTTTTTAAAGAAAGACAATGACTGTTTTTAAGAAAAGCACTTTCAGAGTATAAATTTGTTCAAATATTCATACAATTCATGAAAACATATGACCATTTTATAGATTCAACATATATTATCATGACTTTGTTAACTGACAATACATAGGTATATATCGCAAATACCATATATTAGACATGTAACCAAAAGACAAGAATAAAAAAGATCCAGAAACTACTACCAAGAAAGTACTACTTAGTGACTGTACCATTGCTTTTCTCTAAGGCTTGCATTGTGTCAGGGTCCAAAGCAATGCTAACAAGCAATTCCATGTAACTCTTAAAGGTTTCCTTCATTGCTCTTGTGTTCAAAAAACGAGTGACAAAGGGAGCTGGAGGATCAAATTCTAGGAGGGAGAAAAGACGAAAATTAAATATTCCTTCCTGACAGCTTTAAAAACATGTTGCTCTATAACAAGAGCCTACAAGCAGATAAAAGGTTGTAGATAAAATTTCTCAAATTAAGGTTCTCCTACTCTGCCTTTAGAAACACCTGAGATGGTTTGCACATCACAACCACTGGAGAACTTCTAAAATGACATTAAAAACCAGATTGCTGGACTTATTGAAACAGAATCTTGGGTGGGTGGGTGGGAGGTATTGGCAATGAAGTTTAACTATTATACTCTGAAGGTGGCTCTGAAAGCCCAGCACCAGCCCAGCATTTGGAAACATCAGCCTCACAGGAACCTGATTCTCCTCCCCCAGCCCCACTACAGACATCTGCTGGTAGGTTGTGCTGTTCCAGAACGATGTTTTCTCTATATTGAGGTAGTAAAGAAATCGTGAGACAGCCAATGTATGAGTTAGTATATATCTCTTCTTTTTACTTCTACACTTAAATTACTGTAAAATTCCAGTCAAGACATAATAAAAAAATTTTTTTTTAATGTAAACAGCCTGTGCATAGAAATAATTTCACTCAAATTCAGTGGCAAGAACTGCAAGATTAGAAGTATGTTTCAATTGTGACTTTTTTTCATTCAAACATATAATTATTATCAAAGCTTTTAACAGCAGTTGTTACCATATGGTCTAAGAACCCTAAAACCCTTTCAGTGGTCTCTGATGTCAAAAGAAGAGACCCCTGAAAATAATAACAGTAAGATATTATATACCTTTTTTACTCAGTTGACATGTGTAAAAGTAATGTCGGGTAAAACTGCTGATGCCTTATACAGCATGAATCAAGGCAGTGACACCAAACTCTACTAGTAGCTATATATTTTGCCATGACTTTATCATCTCAGTGTCATGATTCTGAGGGGAGGGAAAAAAGCTAATGTCATGTAAGTCATAAAGCAGTAAAAATAATTAATTGTATTAAGTATTTCTTCTTGAGTAAATGTCTTAATAGTATGATGAAATGAGAGATACATATAAAGCACTTTTGCTAGGAAGTATGATGGTCATCTCCAGGAAGATCATCCATGTAGCTGTTTGAGTTGTCAACTAGATACTTTTCCCCTTATGGGACACCATTTTTATTTAAAAGAATGACTGACAGGCAAACTATGCCTATTCAATACTTGCATATTTGACAGACATTTCCTTAAAAAATTAATGAAGTGAATCTGTCACTTTAAGGAAAACAAGTAAAGTATGTACCACCAATGATAAAATTTGAAGTTTCAAATGAAAATTAGAATTCTGGAACTTAATATAAAAAAATAACTAGAATTTTGGAAAACATGTATCCACCACTATGAGTCTGACAATGTCCCAATACTTAAAGATTTAATCAATGAGAACAGTGGTGGTATTAATAAATGTTATTTTTGATACTGTAAAAATGTATGACCTAAATGTAACAGCTAACACTATGAAATTTTTACGAGAAAATATATGACACCAAAAGCATGGGCTATAAAAGAAAAAAATAGTTAAATTTGGCTTCATCAGAATTTCAAACCTTTGTTCCTCAAAACCTGTAGAGTGGAAGAAAATACTTTCAAATCATAAATGAAGGGTTTAACACCTAGAATATATAAGGAACAACAACTCAAGAATGAAAGGAAAAATGAGCCAATTAAAAAAATGGGCAAAGGGTCTGAATAGACATTTCTCTAAAGAGGATAAGCAAATGTCCAGTTAAGTACATTAAAAGATGCTCAAGATCATTGATCATTAGGGAAATACAAATCAAAGCCACAATAAGACACCATTTCACACCTGCTAGAATGTGTGTGTATAAAGAGTTGATGAGGATATAAAGAAACTGGAATCCCCATGCATTGCTGATAAGAATGCAAAATGGAGGGAGCATGGTGGAAAACAGTTTGGTGGTTCCTCAAAAATCTAAACATATAATTATCATATGACTCAGCAATTCCATTCTTAGGTATATACCCCAAAGAACTGAAAGCAAAGACACAAATGGATATTTTTATGCCAATGTTCACTGTAGCATTATTTATAATAGCCAAAAGGTGGAAACAACCCAAGTGTCCATCAATAGATGAAAAGATAAACAAAATGAACGAACATACAAGGGATAAACTTAAAATGGAATAGTATTCATTCAATAAAAAGGAATAAGGTCCTAATATATGTGATAAGATGGGTGAACCTTGAAATCATTATATATGAAATAAGCCAGACACACTTATAAGAGATACTTAGAGTAGGCAAATTCATGAAGACAGTAGCTGGGGGAAAGGGAGAATGGGGAGTTACTGCTTAATAGTTACAACTTTTCTGTTTGGGGTGATGAAAAAATTTTGGAAATAGTTGTAATAGCTGCATAATAACATAATGCTACAAATAGTACACTTAAAAATAGTTAAAATGGCAAATTTTCTTATATATATTTTACAAATTTTTAAAATATAGAAAAAGAAACAGAATATATACCAATGAACAAATATTTTTACATGACCAATGAATGTTATAAAATCATTCATAGAAGATATATTCAAAGGACAAGATAAAATAAACCCATAGATTTTAATGTAACGAGCATGAAAAGTTGAAGAAACTATTACTGTCAAGTTTATCAAGTAAAATCTTTGAGTATCAAATAAAAATATAATTATCTGAAAAGGTAATTTAAATATTCATTTTCTCAACTACATATATATGCAAGGCTGGGTTTTCTTCATATATTTTAATGAAAATAATGTATAATAAACTGAATGTAGAAGCATATATGAAAATGCTACTCTTATAAATACTGTTTATGAAAATACAGTTGTTAAAAAACATGTTAATATCTAATGGGTTTAAGTATTTTTAAAATTTGTTTTAATTGGTATTTGGTAATATCAGTAGATATAGCTCACAGAAACAAGTGTCTTGGAATCCTCAATAAATTTGAAGATTATAAAGAAGTTCTGAAACAAACAGTTTGGAAACCACCAGCCTATAAATCTACATTTATTAACAATATTTGCCTTCTTTTCAAGCACTAAAAATGTTTGCCTAATTATTAGTGACACCTAGTGGTAACTCAAGTTACCAATGAATAAACTTTTTTCTTGTCCTTTGAAGAAGCTGTCTAATTGAGAGCAAACTCAGAACCCAAACCTCTCTATTCTAAATGGTAGCTAGGAATGCTAACTGCAAAAATTATGTATAATGTCTTTGATGTATACTCAAAGCACTGAATTTCTTTATAAATTCTAATGAGCATACTTCTAAACCACCATTCCTAAGTAGCTGTCAAAAACAACACATTTGAAGTTGGCTTCCAAACTGAAGAATTTTTATTATAATTCTATTCCAATAATCTCTTAAGATGACCCTTATAACATAAGAAACCATTCTGGGCATCAACCTCAACAGTACCCTCAACACTCAATGCATCATTCAAGTTCTGCCAAGATTACATCCTGAATTTCTCAAATGTGTGTCCCCTCTCCTCCATCCCTGCTGCTACAACTTAGATTCAGACTTGTAATTTATATCTTAACTATGATGTCTTATCATTCAAATTCAGATTTCACCATGTTGTTCCCTACATAAATCCTTCCAAGGACTCTCCTTTGCATACAGGATCCCAAGCTTTTTAGCTTTATGCAGTATGATGTACACATCCTTCCATCACCCTTTCATCTTTTCCTGCCTACCTTCATTCAACTTTATGTTCTAGAAGGGTCAGCAAACATTTTCTGTAAAAGGCCAGATGGTAAATATCTGAGGCTTTAATAGTCATGTGCTATCTGTAACAACTACTCAAATCTGCCATTGTAGTCGGGATGCAACTATGAAAAATATGTAAATGAATCAATGTTCAATAAAACTTTATAAGAATAGGTTACAGATCAGATTTGGTCCATTGACCATATTTTGCCACCTCTACACTAGACTACTAAAATGCTTGAACTTTCTTGCATACATTATACAGTAAGTTTGATGGCTAATGGAATGTGTGCTGGTATATATTTATGTTTTACAACTACCTCAAGTTTTATTTCTAATAAAGTAAATTTATCTATCTATACCTACATAAATGTTCTTTGGTGTCTTCAACAGTTTTTAAGAGTATACAGGGTTCTAAAATAAAAAAAAATTGATAACTGCTGATATATTTTATTTTAGCCTTTTCATTTTATAAAGAGAACTAATGCTTTTTATAAAAGAGAGGTTACCTAACTTAGACATGGGCAACTGGTCGGCTAGTGGCTGTATGCATTATAGTATATAACATATATAATATATAGTATAGTAGTAGTGATATATTCCACATATATGGAAGTATATATTATTATATGTTACTGTATGTAAGTTTCAGAGCTGCAGCTTCCTAGGCATGTTTTACTCTTCTCTTCTAGCATACACACAAACTCAGAAATTTAGAACTATAGGACTAGTAGTAAATCATCTTTATCCTACTTAAAGAAGTGAGATAGCTGGAATTACTAAGAGTAGAACTCATAAAGGTCTTTGAGTTCACTGCTTTTTCTGTTTTACAAAGTTGTATATGTGGGCAAACTGTGCTCAGGGAAAGTGAATTTATTTTTATAAAAGTCTAAGCAGAATTTAGGTAGATAAATCCCCCCCAAAATAAATAAATCTTGAATTGTCAGCATCACTGTTCCTCTCCATTCATGAAGATAATCTAAAAGTCATCAAGGTACTCATTTCATGGAGAACTCACCCTCATCACTACTAGTAGAATGGATCTCAGGAGATGAGTCAGATTGGGATGATGAAAATTCTTCTTTCCATTTCTTCCGTTTCTTTGGTGGTGGCTCAGCCTTTACTTTTAGCTGTTTACCTTTGGGTTTCATGGAAGGGGCTTTTGTAGTTGTAGTTTTTGGTGCTGGAGTATCAGAAGTTTTACTGCTACTACTTGGCTTAGCCTGAACAGTTCTGCAGTGTTATAAATAGATTTCATTAACACAATGAACTGTCAAATTAAAATAAATTAGCCAAAAGTAAAAGGAAGAAAGGAAGGAAGGAAAGAGACAGAGAGAGAGAGATTGGAAGAATTTAACTACCTCACCAGCACCTCCAAAATAAAGTCTAAGTCTTACACCTCTCAAATGGTGATTCCCCTCAAAATTCTCTTGAAACACACTCTTTAATCACTGACATTCAATATTCAGTTATTAGGGGACTATTAATTTAATCCTTATTTGTCTTCACACCTCTCCCTTTATGAACTAATTTTCCCAAATATGAGGCTGTATAACAGATGATCAGAGGGCTTTGGGAGGTAATGCATTATAAACCCTTGAGAGCTCCATCTAGCTCTCACAGGTTCTCGTGGTACAGGTTTTGATATAGTTAGACACCCAAAGCATCTGTCCTAGCGTCTCTCAAGAAGATTTGCTAATGGATGAAATTCCATTATAAAAATAAGGTGGGCTGCTTCTAATAAGTTGGAATTAATTAAACTAGACCTTCTCAGCATTAGATTGAGAAACACTAAAGTCACACCCCCTTTCCCATACAGATCACAGGGAATGTGGCTACATCAGTCATCTCCCAGATTCATGCTCCAGACAACCCAGAGTTACATTAATAGATGTTAACCCTACAGTATACCTGTCTAGTAATATATGTCTTATAGCTTTTTTCTCAAAATGTATTTCATTTTAAATTTGACACACCATTACAATTTTTATTTTATGGATTAAAAAGAGACTTCACAAAAAGCTGGACTCAATCCTTTTGACTCTAACTCCGTTTTTTTTTTTTTTTCTCACTACACTAATATCAAAAAGACTCACAGAAAGAAGAGGGTACCCATTCCATCACAAATAGTCGTGATTTATAATTCCCGTCTCATTACTTTAAAAGGAATTATTACACCAGGCATTGAATTTTTAGACATAAATAATGAAAGAAATCAATTTCTTTAATTGATATAATTCTTTGTACAAGACATCACCATAATAAGCCTTCCAATAATTACTACACAAATATATAAGAAAATAAATACCTGATAGTTTGTGAAGGCTTAATTCTTGGCTTTTTAGAACAAACTCTGACGTATTCCTTTTTGTTTGTGTTTTCGATGAACTTCACGTATATCCTTTTGTATTTACTCTTTGCATCTCCAAAATATCCAAGGTACTAAGGAAAAAACACTTTGAATTACATAATTACACATTCTGTACACAGAATATTATTACTTTCTTAGCTTCACTGGCTATCATACAGCCATCCCTCAGGTTTTTAAATATGCAGCTCTAACCAGGCTAATTTCACCCCCAATAAAAATAATCCTAGGCTAAATATTAACTGCAAGCTCATATACATGAACAATCTATGTTGGCTAATAATCATCAGATGCTTGCTTACTCAATACTATTAAACAACTACGTAAGTACAAAATAACTTCTGTAAGTCTTCTGGTAAATCAGGGTATTTGACAGAATAATCAACATAAGAGCCTCTGAGTCCATTTGAACTCTTCACAAACTAGCACTTACTTATTCCTTTTTTAGTTATATAAATATATATTTTTTAAAAGGTTAAGCAATAGTATAAAGTGTTTTAATTTTAAGTAGCTGGTATTTATACGTTTTATTTTAAAATCAGATTAGAGTGTCATATACAGGCACATCTAGTTTTATTATGCTTCACTTTACTGCACTTCACAGATGATGTGCTTTTTACAAATTGAAGGCAAGACCCTTCACGGGCAAAAAGATTATGACTTACTTCATTGTGGTGGTCTGGAACTGAACTTGCAATATCTCCGAGGTATGCATGCCTCTACTGTCGTTCATATTTTATGCTATTTTATATTAGAAATGCTCAATATAAAATGTATTTAATTTAAATCATTCTATAATTTCCCCAGGACCACTGTCAAAAAACAGAAAGGCTAATATAAACAAGCATTTTACTTACACTATTTGTAGCAGCAAATTCTCTTTGCCCATCTCTAATTTCAGGAATAAACTTCTGTAGTAAAGCTTTTTGTACTTTCCAAATAGCTGGGGGTTCTTTTCCTGTTTTTAAAGCCTCCTGTAATAAGCAGAATTAATTACACTTATAAAAACTGGCAACATATTCTCGATTTAGAGAATCTTAGAATCTTAAAAACATATCTAGCTCAATCTTTTACCTAGCTTAACTTTTGCAATAATTCTTATAAGTTGGCTATTCAGTTTCTGCTTAAATTCTTCCAAAAATAGGGAGAGCACACACACCAACATGCAAAGTAGTCCATTACCCTTTTGTATAGCGATTGGAAAATGTTCCTCTAATACTGTCATATATTATTTATGAAATTTTATAACAGTATGTACATATTTAAAAAGACCAGAAACAAATTTGCTAAAATAGTAATAATAGCAGTTGATTGTGAATGGAAGTATTAAAATTTGAATGTTATACTCATTGTACTTTTTAATGCCATTCCTTTCCAGTTAAAAAATAAAATCAAAAGCAAATAAAACCCACAAATAGGTTTTTCTTAAACATAGTTTTCTTGTATGAAATTATTAATATTCTATTCATGGCTCAACAATTTGGAATTATGAAAATAAGTCTAATTCTAGTTTTATATTATATTTCTGTTATTTTCTTTAAACTTTTAAATTAGATAAATAGGCCATTTTCTTCAAACTCGCAATAATATGAGTTGGGAGTCTTCAAAAGAAATTAATATTTTTGAAAGTGCTCTAATCATTAGTACCTAAATGCAACATACTGACTAGTCAGAAATACATAATACATAATACAAATTATTGTAAGCTCTTTTCTTTTATAAAATATCTGATATCTATTAATGATTTCATTATTTAACAATTATAACAGAATAATTAATTGTGAAAATAGAACTTTTTGTAATTCAGGCTACATGCATGCTACTAAAGCCATCATGAAGGCTATCATAATGCACCCCCACTAAAACTATGACCTTTAACACCTATGAACATTCACATCACCTTAAAAGTCTCTATGTCTTCTATCTTTACCACAAATTCATCACGCTCTCTGTATTGGCCTTCTCCTCCACTTTCTGTGTTCTCCTCATCTGTAAAACCTTCTATGGCAACAGTATCCTGTCCTTTTGCAAATTGGTCTGAAGAAAGACGATCAAGTTCGACGGGCTTTGGGGGTTCTGTAGAGCTTATATTTTCCTTTACTGCAGATGAAGAAGAGTAGAGAGTTTCTTGCTTAACTGCACCCACAGTGGTAGAGGAGGCAGCAGTACCAGTAGTATTAGCAGTAGGGCTAGTAGTTGCCACCTGTAGGGCTTCTGAAACTAGATCAAGCAAATGCAAATCAATAATACAAATAATTAAACATGTATTTGTTTTGAGTAAAATCTGAACAGTTTAAAAAGAAAGTTATTTTTGCCTTCAAATCATCTGAAACATTGAAAACTACACTAAGAAATTAAAGAATGGTTGTTAATTTCCAAAAAAAATCAAAGTAGTGTACAGTCTTGAGAAACTCCATTGACCTACAATGCCCCTAAGACCACTTAAGTAACATAAAGATACTTTAAAAAGAACAGAGACACAAAAGTGATTTAAGATAAGGGTCAGCTGACCAAAACTAAAGAATTCCTAAAGAAAAGGCAATTGGATGTGGGATGTGGGAAAGGAAAATAACACCTCCAAAGTATTTTGAAATAGCACTACAAGCTACAGAAATAAAAAGGATTATAAAGTAATATAAAAAAAATTATGTACTAACAAATAAGTTAGATGAAGTGGACAAATTTCCTAGAGAAACACAAACTACTGAAAAAAAGACTGAAGAAGTGGTGGAACATCTCAAATGACCAATAAAAAGTAAAGAGATAAAAGAAATTTAGAAACGTTCCACAAAGATAAGCACAGGATTCTACCAATAGTATAATAAGAATTAATACCAATCCATCATAACTCCAATAAATAAGGAGGAAACACTTCCCAACTCATTTTATGTAGTCAGTATTATTCCAATATCTAAACCAGACAAAAACATCATGAAAAAACTATAGAATAATATCTTTTATGAATATAAACATGAACATCTTCAACAAAATGAGAAAATCTACCAACATATAAAAAGAATTATAATTATACGTCATGACTCAAGTGGGTTTTATTCTAGGAATGCATACATAGCTTAACATCTAAAAATCATCAGATGATTGATTTTATTATAAGAAAAGATAAAAATATAGGATCATCTCAATGGGAACAGAAAAGGCATTTGGCAAAATTCAGTATCATGAATTTAACACTTTCACTATAAATACTCAACCACCTAAAAATAGAAGGAACTTCTTCAACTTGATAAAGGGTACCTATCTGTAAAAAACCCAGTCAACATCATACTTAATGGTTAAAAACTAGATGCTTCCCCCTAAGGATGTCTGAAGAAATAAAACTACAGGCATACCTTGTTTTATTGTTATTTGCTTTATTGAGCTTCCCAGATATTGTGTTTTTATAAAATGAGTCAAGCAAGTCTCTCGGCACTATTTTCCCAACTGCATTTGCTCCTTCATGTTTCTGTAATACATTTTGGTAATTCCCTAATATTTCAGCTTTTTCATTACTGTCATATTTTTATGGGGATCTGTGATCAGTTATCTTTGATGTTACTATTGTGATTGTTTTGGGGAACCATGAACTGTGCTCATATGAAACAGCAAACTTAATAAATGTTGTGTATGTTCTGACTACTCCATTGACTAGCCATTCCCCCATCTCTCTTTCTTGCTCATTGGACCTTCCTATTCCCTGAGACACAACAATACTGAAATAATAACCCTACAATGGCTTCTAATATAGTATGGCCCTCTCTTCAATTCTGTAAAGGTTGAGAGAGGTGAGGAAGTTGCAGAAGAAAAGTCTGAAGCTAGCAGAGATTTGTTCATGTTTAAAGAAGCTGTCTCCATAACATAAAAGTACACAGTAAAGCACCAAGTGCTGATGTAGAAGCTGCAGCAAATTATCCAGAAGATCAAGCTAAGATCATTAATGAAGGTGGCTATACTAAACAAAAGATTTTCAAGAGGTGAAACAGGAAGAAGATGCCATCTAGGACTTTCACAAGAGAAGACAATGTCTAGCTTCAAATCTTCAAAGGACAGGCTGCCTTGCTTGTTAGGAGCTAATGCAGCTGGTGACTTAAAGTTGAAGCCAGTACTCATTTACCATTCTGAAAATGCTAGGGCCCTTAAGAATTATGCTAAATCTACTCTGCCTGGAATAAAGGCTAGATGACAACACATCTGTTTATGACATCGTTTACTAATATTTCAAGCCCACTGTTGAGATCTACAGCTCAGAAAAAAGATTCCTTTCAAAATATTATTGCCCATGGACAATGCACTTAGTCACTCAGGAGCTCTGATGGAGAAGTACAAGATTAATGTTGTTTTCATGCCAGCTACCAAAACATCCATTCTGCAGCCCATGGATCAAGGAGTAATTCTGACTTTGTCTTAATATTTAAAATATATTTCATAAGGCTTTAGCTGCCATAGATAGTGATTCCTCTAATGGCTCTGGGCAAGGTAAATTGGATACCTTCTGGAAAACAATTCCCCAGTCTAGATGCCATTAAGAACATTCATGATTTGTGGAAAGAGGTCAAAATATCAACATTAACAGAAGTTTGGAAGAAGCTAGTCCAACCCTCATTCATGGATGACTTTGAAGGATTAGTCTTCAGTGGAGGAAGTAACTGCAGATGTGGTAGAAATAGCAAGAGGGCTAGAAATAGAAGTAGAGCCTGAAGATGTGACTGAATTGCTGCAATCTTATGATAAAACTTTAACAATGAGGCGCTGCTTCTTATAGGTGAACAAAGAAAGTGGTTTCTTGAGATGGAATATACTCCTGGTGAAGATGTGAAGATTACTGAAATGACAAAAGGATTTAGAACATTACATAAACATAGTTGATAAGGCATCAGCAGGGTTTGAGAGGACTGACTTCAATTCTGAAAGAAATTCTACTGTGTATAAAATGCTATCAGCATTGCATACTACAGAAAAAAATGTGAAAGGAAGAGTCAACCGATGCAATAGGCAATAAGTACCTTTTAATTAAGGTATGTCCATTTTTAAGGCATAATGCTACTATACACTTAATAGTCTACATTATAGTATAAACACATGCAGTGAAAAACCAAAAAACTCATTAACTCGCTTTATTGTGAAATTCCATTACTGTGGTGGTCTGTGAGACTACAGTATCTCTGAAGGATGACTGTATCTCCTTTTGCAGATGATCTTGTATATAGAAAATCCACCAAAAAACCATTAGAACTAATAAATAAGTTCAGCAAGTTTCCAGGGTATAAGATAAATATATAAAAATCAATCATATTTCTATATACTTGCAATGAACCATCCAAAAATAAATTTAGAAGCACAATTCTATTTATAATAGCATCAAAAAGAAAAAAATACTTAGGAATAAACATAAGTGCGAAGTTTACACTGTGAAAACTATAAACATTATTGAAAGAATAAAGGTCTAAATAAGTAGAAAAATATCCCATGTTTATGGATCACAATACTCAACATTGTAAATACTCCCTAAATTGATCTACAGAATCAGCATAATCCCTATAAAAATCCTAGCTGCATTTTTTTTTTGCAGAAATTAACAAACTGATCCTAAAATTCACATGGAAATGCAAGATACTCAGAATTAATCAACATAATTAAAGAACAAAGTTGGAAGATTCAGATTTCTGAAATTTCAAAACTTACTACAAAGCTACAGTTATTAAGACAGTTTGACAGTGGCGTAAGGACAGATATATAGATCAACAGAGTAGAATGAAAGTCAAGAAATAAAACTCATATTTATGGTCAAGTAATTTCAACAAAAGTGTCAAAAAACACTGAATGGGGAAATAATAAAATGTTTTTAACAACTGGGACAACTGGATATCTGCATACCTACTTTGTAATACAAAAATTAACTGAAAATGGATCATAGATCTAAATGAGAAATATAAAATTAAAAAACTCTCGAGGAAACATAGGTGTAAATCTTCATGACCTTACAGGTGACAAAGGAAAAAAATCAACTGGACTTCATCAGAATTTAAAACTTGAGCTGCAACTGACACCATCAAGCAAGTGGAAAGCTAACCCACAGAATGGGAAACAATGTTTAAAAGTCCTATATTTACCAGAGATTTTGATTCAGGATATATAAAGAACTCTTACACTTCAATAATAATAAAAACAAATAACCCAAATAAAAAAGTTAGCAAGGCATATGAACAGACATTTGTCCAAAGATGTAAAAATTGTCAACACAACATTATATAAATGCAATCTTGCACTTACTAGGATGGCTAGAATTAAAAAATACAGATTATAATGTGTTAGCAAGCATGTGGAAAATTGGAATCCTTATACATTGCTGAAGGGAATATAAAGTGGTAATAGCCACGTTGGAAAACAGTTTGGTCATTCCTCAAACCATTAAGCATGGAGTTATCACATGACCAAGAGAATTCCACTTCTGACTTCCACTTTCTAGAGAAATAAATAAAAAACCTTCACACAAATACTATTACATGAATATTCATAGCAGAATTATTTATAATAGCCAAAAAGTGGGAAGAGCCCCAAATGTCAACCAACTGATGGATACACAAAATGAGACATATCCACTTTGTTAGGAAATAAAAAGGAATGAAGTCCTGATACATGCATAAACCTTGAAAACATTATGCCAAACAAAAGAAGCCAGTTACAAAAAAGCCAGGTATTATATGATTTCTTTCACATAACTGTCCCAAAGAAGGCAGGTCTATAGAGAAAGTAGATTAGTGGTTGCCTGTGGCTGGGTGTAGGTGTGGATATTGGTTGATAATGAGTTTCTTGTTGGCTGATGAAAATGTTCTAAAGTGAATTGTACACTTTAAATGGGCAGATGCTCTGGTATATGAATTATAATTTAATAAAGCTGTTTAAGTACTTTGAAGGCTAGAGCTAATAGAGGAACTCTGGGTTGAGAAATAAAAAGAGCATGTAGCATTCCAGTGGTAATTTTGAATAATGATAATGAACTAAAATAATAAAATATATAATAATAATAAGTAAAAACAGGAAGACCAGTGATTCCCTTGCTTATACTGAGTTATAGTTAGCACAGTATTTGATCATAGGCTAAAATGCCTAGAGTGGTGGAGGGGTTGAGAGGAAAAGCAGAGCCTGAGGTACATCAGACTTATGAAACACAGAAAAGAATGGAAAAGCAGATTGGCAAGGGAAGTAAGTGAATTAAAGTGCTTGGAATGTAGGGAGAGTAGGGGCTGGAGGCAGGGGCTATCCAGTAGCTGTTACCAGCTACTATATACCGCATATTAAAACTATCTTTATACATTTATATGAATCCTCACAATCACGAAGAGGCCTGCTGAAGAAATAACAGATGAATAATCTAATCATCAAGTCATGCTGTACATCTTGAATTTACAGTTTGTATGTCGATTCTATCTAACACTAAGAAAAATAATCTAATGTTAGGAGCCCATACTACAAAATTTTACCCTAATGCAATATATTTTTATGCTATTTTAACTATACTATCATACTTTTCTGCTTCAAATAGGTGTATAAATAGAAATTGACTTTTTATGTCTCGTGACTCTAAATATTAAACATTTCTAACATTGAAATAATTGTAGATCCAAACTGGTAACCTTTCTATAATTATAGATCCAAATTGGTATTTTTCTAATTTAATGTAAGAGAATTAGATGTAGCATTTAAAAATTATTTATGGATTAATGGGTTAATATTACCTATTGAGATTGGTTTTACAAACCATTTATTCCTTCATTTTTTAAAATATAAGAACTGAGAAGTCTAATTTGTAAAAATGAAAGAAGGAATAAAAGGGACTTTATTATAGCAATGTCATTGAATTTTGAAAATGTTTTCCAAGTTATATAGGAAAACAAATTACATAGCTATCTAGGCACAAAAAGAGATACTGCCATGAGCAGACCATCAGAGAAGACTGTAAAGGAAAATGTCAAAAGCAATGTAATCCCAAAGAGAAGATATGAGGTACAAGAAAGAAAAGCAATATGGTAAATATGTAAGTAAATCTAAACACTTTAAAATACTATTAATGATATCACACTAAGTATTAGAAACAAGATAGTACATGGTAATATTAAATGGAGTATTAATGTTCTGAAGTCTTTATATTATTCAGGAAGAGATTAAGATATTAACAGATTTTGAGATGCTGAAAATATATACTGTAATTCCTATTGTACCTAAAAAAAGAACAAATATTACCTCAAAATAATCAGAGGTGGGAGAGTAAGTAAAGATTGGAATAAAACAAGACTGACCATGTGTTGATGATTACCGAAACTGAGTGATACATAAGTTGTTTTAATTATACTAATCTTTGTACCTCTTTTTTAAAAATTCCATAATTAAAAGTTAAGCAAATATTTAAAAAACATGTAACTTCTAAATTAGTAGAGGGAAAAAAACATATCAATACTGTATGATGCCCTTTACATGGAATTTTAAAACAAACCAAAGTATAGTATGTACAAATACATACACTGGTGATAAAATTATAAAAGAAAGCCAAGAAGTGATTACCATCCAGATCAGATAGTGGTTAGTTCTAGAGGTTTTTATTGGGTTTAATTTAATACTCAATTTATTTTTGTGCTGTCTAGCTTTCTAATGAGTAGCATTTAACACCACAAATCTTCTTCTTTGCCCCATTGGTTTTGAAATATAATTATCCACACTCTTTTCTAAGTGGTTTGTTATTTCAGTTTTCGTTTCTTTTTTAAGCCATGAGTTATTTAGAAGTTTTTAAGTAAAAACTTATTACTTTTTATTTCTATTATTCTTTTATGAAATTACTGTATTGTAGTCAGAGAATATGGCTTAAACAATGTGTGCATTTTCAAATTTATGGACATTTTTATGTGTTTTCTTTGTGTTCTATTTCAATTTGTGTTTTATTTCACATGAAAAAATGTTCTGAAAGAAAATAGATATGGAGAAATATACTAAAAATGCTACAATAACAATGAAATTAGTATGGTAATGTTAAAAACAAATGGGAAATTAAATGGGAAAAAGAGTTTTATTATGATAAAAGGAAATTTAACTGTAGTAAAATTTTATGCACCTAATTACATGGGTTCAAAACATATCAAGTAAAGACTACTAAATAAATAAAACAGTTGCAAACTTTAAACAGATCAAGCAATCTAAAAACAAGGATAGGGAGGATTTAAAACATTTTTTTATTAAAAATTTCAAACACACACAAAAGTAAAGAATACAAATCTTCAAGTACCATAACTCAGCAGTCACAACCATGAACATTTTGGTATACTTCTTTCATCTATCTGTCACCCTTTTTATATTTGTTGGGATAGTTTAAGGCAAATTCTAATTCGACGTCATTTACGTCGAACACATACATATACATATTTCTTATATGACCTAATGTTACTTATTACTTTAAACAAAAAATAAAAAGATATAAAGGATTTGAACAATATTACAAAATAAAATCTATTATCATTTGGTACTCATAAAATATTTATAAAAACTGACCATTTACCAAGCTACTAATAAAATTTCCATACATTTAAAAATGCAGACACTAAGCCATATTTCTTTGACCACAATACGAAAGGGCCATAAGTGAGTAATAAAGGAATTCCAAAGATGACAACAAAAATCAAAATCTACTAGAAAAAAGACCCAAAACTACCATTCTTAATAACTCCTGGGTTAAAATAGAAATTAAAACTGAAATGACAAACCCTTTAGAAAGGACAGTGAGAACACTACAAGTTGAAACCATAGTGACAGAGCCAGAGTGTGGTGCATAGAAGAACACTAACAGTTTAATGCCATTTATTAGAAAGTAAACAAATACAAAAAGTATTAAACTCAGGAAGCCAGAGGAAGAATATTAAATTGAACCCAGGAAATATAGGGAAAAAGAATTAATAAAAGCAGAATTTTTTTTTAATTGAGTAAAAAATGATGTCAAGAGCAAAAAAAAAAAAGTGCATTAGTTTCTTGATAAGAACCGTTAAATAGGCAAACCTTTCAGAGACTGATAAGGAAAAATAATTAAAAAATCACTTGGAGCAAGAACGAGAACAATAATTACAGAAATAGAGGAGACTGAAAACTTATGAGGGAATACTCTGTACAACTTTATAATAACAAATTTTAAAATATAAGTGCAAGGGATGATTTTACTATAAAATATACTTTTTAATTAATGATTTTTCATTTCTCAATTACAGTTGGCATACTATATTAGTTTCAGGTGTACAACACAGTGATTAGACATCTAGATTCGTATAACTCACAAGTGAACACTCCAATAAATATAGTGCTCCTCTGACACCGTACAATATTATTGGGCATATTTCCTTATGCTGTACTCTATCTTAATGACTATTAACTACCAATCTGTACTTCTTAATACCATCCCCCTTTTTCACTGACATCCCCAGCACCCCTCTCATCTGGTAACCCTCAAAATGTTCTCTGTATCTATGAGTTTGTTTCTACTTTTTGTTTATTTTGTTCTTTAGATTCCACATATACGTGCGATCATATGGCATTACTCAGACTTACTGCACTCAGTACACTACCCTCAAGGTCCATCATGCAATATCTTTTTCCATACTATTATGTTACTTCTGCGTGTGTCTTTTAATCTGAAGTGAATCTCTTATAGGCAGCATATGTAAGGGTCTTGTTTTCTTATCCATTCAGTCACCCTATCTTAATTGGTGCATTTAATTCTTCATTTGAAATACTGACAGATATGTAGTTATTGCCATTCTTTAGACTTTTGATACATATCTTTTTCTTCTTAAAGAAGTCCCTCCAACATTTCCTGTAATACTGGCTTGATGGTGAGGAACTCCTTTAGCTTTTTCTTATCTGGGAAGCTCTTTGTCTTTTTATTCTAAATGATAACTTTTGCTGTGTAAAGTAATCTGGGTTGTAGGTCCTGGGTGCTCACCACTTTGAATATTTTGTGCCAATCCTTTCTGTTGAGAAATCAGCTAACAGTCTATGGGTGTTCTCTTTTATGTAACTAATTGCTTTTCTCACTGCTTTTTAGATTCACTCTTTGAATTTAACCTTTAGCATTTTAATTATGTTTTGGTGTGCACCTCTTTGGGTTCATCTTGTTGGGGATTCTCTGAACTTTCTGGGGTTATACGTCTACTTCCCTTACTAGGTTAGGTTAGTTTTCTGTCATTATTTCTTCAAATAGGTTTTCAGTTCCTTGCTCTCTCTCTCTTCTTCTGGTATTCAGCATGTGAATGTTACACTCAGCATTGCCCCCAGAGACTTCTTAAACTATCTTCATTTTTATTTTTGATTCTTTTCTCTTGTTGCTTTTCTGACTGGGTGTTCTCCACTACCCCATTCTCCATGTCACTGATTCGATCCTGCGTTTTATCCACTCTGTTGATTCCCTCCAATGTAGTCTTCATCTTAAATATTATATTCTTCATTTCTGACTGGCTCCTCATGTTTTCCATCTCCATTTCTATTTTTTTAAATCTCTTTGTTAAAGTTCCTCATTGAGTTCATCTATTCTTCCCTTAAGTTCCTTGAGCAACCTTATAATCAGTGTTTTGAACTCTGCACCTGGTGTATTGCTTGTCTCCATTTTAGTGAAATCTTTTTCTAGAGTTTTGTTCTGTTCTTTCATGTGGGACGTGCTTCTTTGTCTTCCCATTGTGGTTGCCTCCCTGTGTCTGTTTCTATGTATTAGGTAGGGCTCCTAAGTCTCCTGGTCTTAGTAGAGTGGCATTATGTAGTAGCTGTGTTGTGGGGCCCCTTGGCACAGATTTGGGAGGAGTCCAGCTGCAGGCCAAGTTCAATTGCATCCTGGGCACCTCTGGGGCCACCTAGTAAGAGTCACCAAGCAATCCACATGTGGTTGCCACCTGTGCTGGGATTATAGGTACCTTGAGAGGCCAAGTCAGAAACCAAAGCCAGCTGCCACAGATGGGGGGGCTTGAGGCTGCTCAACAAGAGGTACAGGGCATGCCAAGGCCAGTTCTTCTTTGGGTTTTGTGACCCTTTGAGATTTTATGAAAGTTTGCAGCAGGAGACAAGACAGCCCGTTTGCATAGAATAAATCAATGGAAGTTGACTGAGGTGGGCCCACAAATTGTGAGAGGTGGAGTCTCAAGGAATCCCCTCACTAGAGCAACCTGTGTTATCCAAGTTGATGGTACCTGCATATGCAGGCTGGGAGAGGGAAGGGCTTAACAAAGGAACAGTGGCTTCTGCCTGCACTTCTATGTAAGAGCCAGGCACCCCTTCTGCCCTTGTCCTGAAGCCTAATAGCTCAGCAACTCCCCCTGTGTCCCTGGTGACCCTTGAGCAGCTAGCTGCTCCAGCGCTGGAGCTCAGAGCAAGTGAGTATGTCAGTAAGACCAGGCGTGGGCCCTTTAAGAGGAAGGCCTCACGACCCTCCATCTTACTCAGCCACAACTTCTACTGGTTTTCACAGCCACAGTTTGTGGGGACTTCTCTTCACATCAGTGGAACCTGGGCTGGGGAGCCCAGTGTGCAGCTGGAACACCTCACTCCCCAAGCTAAGGAGGTGACTCTGCAGCCAAGACAGCCATCCCAATTCTCAGTCGCCACACATGGTTGTGGGACCTAACCATTTTGCATCTCTGGACTCTTACTATTTATTCTGAGGTCACCTGTTATCTGAGATGACCTAGTTGTAGACCTGTTCAGCCAGACCTCTGGTGACTCCGCATACTGGCTGCTCTGTAGGTTATTTTGGTGGGATCACTAGAGGCGGTATGCATTGCCTCTACATTCTACACTATCTTGAATCCAATCTGAAAGCATACCTTTCTAAAACTGACCTGTACAGATGAAACTACCTCAGGAAAAAATGGAAAAATCCCAGATATAGTCTTAGAAAATTTTGCAAAATCCCTAGAATATATGGTAAACTTTTTCAAAGCTTAGAGAAATGGCAAAACTTTCCCAATTCAATTTATAAGTTCAGCATATTCTTGACTACAAAAGTGAACAAGAGTAAGACAAAATCAAACAACAAACCCCACTACTATAAGCTAATCTCATTTATGAATCTAAATGTAAAAATCCCAAATAAAATACTAACAAATCTTGCAATGGGTTAAAATTCATCATGACCAGAGTTCATAGTGAATTTTTTAAAAAAACAGTTCCGTATTAAGAAATCAAGTAATAAATTAGCATGGGAAGTTCATTTATCAGAAGCTCAAAAAAGCACCCAACAAAATTTTATTTTTAATTACCAGTTAAATTTTGTTGGGTACTAAATTTTAAGAACCTCAAAACAGGTTTAGCATTAGGAAATCAAGCAATAGATTAATGTGGGGGAGAAAAGCAGATTTATCGGAATGTTCAAAAGAGCATCTGACAAAATTCAGTACCCACTGTTAACTTTTATAAAAATTGTAAGAACCTCAAAGCAGAGGGTAATTTTCTTAATTTAAAATAATATAGTATATTTTTATAATCAAGCACTACATATTTTACTTAATATCAAGAAGGCCAGAATGCTTGCCATCAGTGCTATCGCTAAACAACAAAAAGAGAAAGATAAAACTACCATTATTTAGAAAAAAATATTATATATAATATATAATATTATATTATAATATGTATATGAGTCACATTTTATGTATATATATATGTATATATATATATACATATATATATATATATATAAATCACATCTACCTAAAAATACAGGAGAAGCAAGTAGAAAACTGTTAAAATAAAAATTCAACAAAAATGCCAAATATAAGATGGAGGTAGGAAAATCAATCATTGCCAATACACCATTAGTAACCAATCAGAAAACAGTGTAGAAAAAATATTATAAAAACTGCTGAACTATAATATATGTCTATTTGAAAAAAATGATATAATACTAAAGATATAAAAATAAGGTATGAATAAGTAGAAAAACATTATATTCCACAAGTGGATGAGAAGACAATAAAGATATAATCCCTTAAAATTAATTATGGTTTCAATGTAATCACAACCAAAACCCCAAAACATTGAAGGAGTTCTACTGGTCCATTACAGGACAATTTGAACATCAGAAATAATAAGTAGAATTGATAAGACAGTGAATTTTTTAAAATTCACAAAAGCCTTCTGGTGCCAAGATGAACTAAGCCCACTAGAGCTTAAAAACCCTGACATCTTGGGGCGAGGGGGCGAGGTGGGAATTCCCAAAGAGGGGAGAGCTAGAGAATGGTATCCTCTCATTTTGTGAATAAACCTATAGAAATCCCAGTTTCATGACTAAGCTGCACATAAGAGAATAGACCCAAACTAGCATAGCAAAAGCTTTGCAGGGTAAAGTATAACAAAGTCTACCATCCACACAAGTTCCAGATAACCGCTGAAAACTGATCCATAGCAGCAGGATAAACTGAACTAGCATTGGAACTATCACTCAAAAGGTGACAACTGACTCCTTGGTCTGATTGCCTGCTAAAACAAAACAAATCAACATTCTCCAGAGGATTTTAATAGAATTAAGGTGCTGAAAATGTTCAGGATAAAATCCAAAATTGCTCAATATACAAAGAACCAGAAAAAGGTGACCAATTCTCAAAAGTAAAATATAACCACTCCAAGATGCTGGAATTATCAGTCAAAAACTTGAAAGCAACTATTAACCATGCTATGAGATAAGGTAAACATACTTTTAAAATTAATAAAAATATGTAAGTTCTCAGTAGAGAAATAGAAACTAGAGAAAAGAAACAAATACAATTTTTAAAATTAAAAAAATATATATATCTGAAATAAAAAATTCACTGGATGGGCTCAACAGCAGAACTGAGAAGGCCAAAAAGTCAATAAACTTGAAGATAGATGAATAGAAATTATACAGTCTGAAGAACGGGGTGGGGGGATACTGAGGAAAATGAACGGAACTTTGGGAACCTGAGGACTAATATCAAAAGGTTTTACATCTGTGTCATTGAAGTTCCACTGAAACTTCTGAAATTTGGTAAAAGACACACATTTCAGATTCAAGAAGCTCAGTGAACACCAAACAGGATAAACCTTACCCAGACAAATAATTATGTTGCTGAATATCAAAGAAAAACTCTTGAAAAAGAAAAAGTTCTTTGGGCTTAAGAAAAATGATACCAGAAGAAAACTTGGAACATCAGAAATAAAAGAAATGTAACACAAATTATAAATATCTGGATAAATATAACAGACTATATTTCTCTTCATAAAATATATATGACTGTTGAAAGCCAAAATTACTACTCTATCAGGGTTTTCAATATACAGAGATATAATATAAAGGACAAATATAAGTAAGGGTCAGGATAAAGGGACCTGTATGGTTGTTAGGCCTCTACATTTTACCTGAAATAATAAAAATATCAACTCTAAGTGGCCTGTAATCACTAGGTCAACCACTAAAAACAATACAAAAACACACAGCCCAAAAAGCAGAGAGAAATTTAAAATACTAAAAAGTTCAAATAACTTTTTTTAAAGGTAGGAAAAAAGAAATAGAAACAAAAATAGAGAGGATAAACATACAACAATAAAATGGAAGATCTAACTATATCAAAAATTACATTAAATGTAAATTATCTAAACATACCAATTGAAAGAGATTGTAAAATTAATTTTAAAAAGATTAAACTATATACTGTCTACAAAATACCCATATTAAATACAATGTCACAGATAGTTTAAAAGTATAAGGATGGGGAAAGATATACCACACATATACTTTAGCAAAGGAAACCTGGAGTGGCCATATTGATATCGGACAATTCATTCTCATCAACTGACAACTTAGATGAGATGGAACAACTCCTTCAAAGGTACAAAATACCAAAACATAATCAAGAAGAAACAGACAAATTGAATATGTCCACATGAAAGAAACTGAATTTATAGTTAAAAACTTTCTGACAAAGAAAATTCTAGGTCCAGATGGATTTACTAGCAAAATTCAACCAGACATCTGTGGAAGAAATACTAACTAATTCTTACAGAAAATACAAAAGAAGGAAACTCTCTCCAACTCATTTATGAGGTCAGCAATAACCAGATCCAGAATCAGACAAAGGTATTACAAAAAGAAGACTAGAGACCAAAATCCATTGTGAACACAGATGCAAAAAAAGAAAATCGAATCCATCAATTTATAAAAAATAATGTATCAAAGTCAGTGAGTTTTATCCTGGAAGTACAAGGCCATGAATAATTTTGGAATCCATCAATGTAATTCACTATATTGACAGACTAAGAAAACTACATGATCATTTCAACAGATGAAGACAAAGCATTTGACAAAATTCAACCTCCATTCATTATAAAAACTGTCAGTAAACTAAGAAATACAAGGAACTTCTTTAATGTGATAAAAAAAACCTACCGTTAACCATCATACTTAATGGTGAAAGATTTCTTTCCTCCACAGATCAAGAACATCATAAGGATGTCCACACTCACCACTCTTATTAAATACTGTAGAGGAAATCCTAGCTGTATATTTAGACAGGAATGAAAAAGGCATAAAATTGGGGGGCAGGGGAACTATCCTCATTTGCAAATGGTATCTTTTTCTACATAGAAAATCCTATGGAATCTGAAAGGAAAAAAAAGTCCTAAAATAAGTGGTGTGCAGATTCACAGGATTTAAGATCAACATATAAATATCAACTGTATTTTATAAATCTAATGCTGTATTTTATCATCTACCAATGAATAACTGGAATTTGAAAACTTTTAAAAGTGTCATTTACAATAAATAGCACCAAAAAAATATTCAGGAATAAACCTAACAAAACATGTGCAGGATCTATATGCCCAAAAACTACAAAACAGACTAGGGGGAAAAAAATCCAATGTTCATGAATTGCTAAGACTCAATATATTGTTAACAGGTCATCTTTCCTCAACTACTATAGATTCAAGAAAATCAAAATCTCAGTAGGAATTTTTATAGCTACCAACAGCTGATCTGAAAATTTATATGGAAAAGGAAAGGAACTAAATCAGGCAAAACAATTTTGAAAAAGACAAATTTGGAGGACTCAGACTACCTTATTTCAAGACCGACTTAAAGCTACAGCAATCAAGACAGTGTGTTATTGGTGAAAGCATAAACATACAGATCAATGTAACAGTACTGATTCCAGGAATAGATGTATACAAATATGGTCAATTGATTTTTGACAGAGGTGCAAGGGCAATCAATGGAGAAAGGACTGCCTTTTCAACAAATGGTACCGGAAAAGTTAGACTTCTATACACAAAAATATTAACTTCGACCCATATCTCATATCTTATACAAAAATAAAATCAAAAGAGATCACAAACCTAAATGTAAAATGCAACACTTTCAAACTTCTAGAAGAAAACAGGAGAATATTTTTGTGACCATGGGTCAGGCAAATTTCCTTAGGGCACAAAAAGCATGTCATGAAAGGAAACCTGGATAAATTAGACCTCATTACAATGTTTGCCCTCCACAAAGAGACTTTGAAGATCGTCTTCAAAGTATAAATAACTAAGTGTCACAAAACAAAGTTTAACTCACATCAACACTCTATTTATACAAAAAGGCTAGGAATGGAATACAGTCTTTAGAATCAGACAAACTTGAGTGCAGATTCCAGCTCTGCCACTACTAGCAGTATGGACCTGGGCAATTCATTTCCTCTCAATCATCTGTATATTATTGGAGGTAACAAGGTGTATCTCCCAACATTGCTATTAGTTCCTAGCACAGAGGTAGTAGCTATTTTATTGTTATATTTTTCCTCAGCATATTCTTTAAAATAGTTATATTTATACTTGTCAATTGTTTACATAAGGCAGTGCTTCTTTAAACAGGTCCTCTAGATGTCTCCTAACTACAAAATGGGGCCAGCAGAAAATTTAGAAATTTTATCTTATACTAATGTGCATACTGCACACAATATAACCATACTTAATAGTAAAACATTAACCTTCAGGTAAAATTGGCATACCAAGAAAATACTACAACAGAGCCCTCAATACAATGCCTCTTATCCATAAGTCTCAGATTAGAGAAGTCTGGATAGCGTACCATGTCAGTTATGTTGCATGTGGTAAAAAGCCAAGAAGAAATTCAACCTAAAACCCAGAACTTTCCTATATGCAAGGAGCATTTACAAAAATCCCTCAGATACCTACCAATGCATTTTGTCCTGAAAATTTGCATACCTGCTTCAAGCAAAGAAAGCATAAAAACTAGTCTTATAGCCAAAAAATAAGTGGAAAGCCATAATTATAAATCTAAATGTTAAAACTTTACCTGTTTTCTTTTTTTTATCAGAAGTAGCATCCAATGTAGTTAAGGTAGTAGAGGTGCTTTTATGACTGCGTACTCCAGGTTCTTCATCATCATCAGAAAATGAAGATAAATGTTCTAAGTTTTTAAGTTCGTTATCAAGTTTTTCTGATAGACTGTTACCCCCAGTTTCAGACACTGAAGCTGTGGGTGTTGCAGATGCAGTCTTTGGAAGTGGTGGGGGACAAAATGTACGAACAATCTGGGTACCTGGTCGTCTAGTCCTGTTAGGCATTCGTACAGCAAGAGTAGAAAACTGCTGCTTGGGCCCAGATTTCAGAAAATCTAAGAAAGAGGCAATAAATCCTGTCTTGACTTCTGGCTGTTTTTCCTCTACTTCTTTGATCTTCTGTCTCATTTTTTCTTGATGCTGATAACCATCATGGCAGCCTTCTGAGGAAGGAGGGGTATATGGCAAATATGTATCTGTTCCCCTTGGATTCTGGCGTTTGCCTTGGGCAGGTCTTTTCGGCTGTTTCTGATTACTGCTGTCTTCCTCTTTCGTTTGCCCTTTCCCTTTAGTTTTTTTCTTCTGAAGGTTAAAATGCATTAAATCTTGGTTTTCTTCTTCAATCTTGACACTAATTGCCTCCCCTGGATGGGCAATGGCCAGCAGTGCAAGTGCACTCCTAGTCGGGTTCATTGACACACCACTGTCATCACCCCCTAAGGTGAATTCACTCTCTGATGTAGCACTCTCTCCACTTATACTTCTACTACTAGAAACAAATTCTTGGTTTCTGTTATTGTTTAATGTACTCTCAACTGGAACTTCGCTATCATCTTCAGATTCATGATTGGTAGAAGACTGTTTTTTGAATGAGCCAGAACTTTGCTCCTGGACTTCATGACTTGGTCCAACCACTGGTGAAGTTAGTTTAGACGCTTTATTTTGACCAGGTGTTTCAATGTGCTGTTGATCATGAGTCATTTTTGACTGAAGAGTAGGTACTGGTGAAAGGTTTACAGTAACTTGACTTCCATTTAAGGAAATATCATTTATATTCTGTGGCTTTCCTACTGTAGCTGTTATGGAGTTAAAATCCGAAGTCACATGCCCAACATCCAATGACTGCTGAAAATGAGATTTAGAATCACCATCTTCAACAGCCGGAATGGTTTCATTTGAAGTTGACTTGGGAAAATCAGAAGGTGTAACCCCACAAGCTGCTGCTGTAGCTGCTAAGATATCATCTACATTTGATAAAATATTTCTTTCATCACTGAGCAGCATTGCCTCTGGGAAACATATTGATCCAAGTGAAACAAAATGATTCTTTGAATCATGTTGATTTGTTTCATTAAAATGCCCCTTTGTTGTAAGATGTTGTTGTAAAGGTTTTGAAGACTCAGAGAGATCCATTTTCAAAATTTCAGAATTTGGAGTATGGAGTTGCTGCTGAGAATGATCGCCATTGCTCTGAATAATATGACCATCCATTTGAAGAAAAGGATGTACTATATGTTGAGGACTTGGTACACGCTGTACTTGTAAAGATGCCTTTACTTGTCCTAAGCCTGCCTGCAATATTGACTGCTGAAGAATCTGTAAATCACAGGCAGAATCTAAAAGGATCTGTGTATTCGGAAGAGATGCCTGATGGCCATGCCCTAAAGCATGATTTGGAATTTGAATCTGAGATGAGGCATTAATTATTTGATCGTGCTGCTCCTGAACCTTGGCTTCATGTCCCTTATGTATGAGAGAATGCTGCTGGTTTAGGTCTTTAGTATTCAAACTTATTTGTGGACTTTGCATTAAATTAGTGGCCTTCTTAATATCAAGGGTTGCTGCATTACTGACTTGGCCAATTTGTTGGTTCAGCTGTGTCACTGAACCAACCATACTTTCTTCTTTTTTTGATCCTTGCAGAGCAATCCCAACAACTTGATCTTCAAGACGTGAATTACTTCTGATTACACTCTGAGAATATCTGTCATCTGCCTTTGACACCTTATAGGCCGATTCTGGAACACTAATTTCCCCATCAGATAGCCTTTGGGTTGATGACTCAAGAGATACTTGTGGCTGTAATACCTGTAACTCTTGCATTGGAAAATCATCTTCTTGCTTCGAAGATGTATACACATTTGAGTCAAGTTTTCTTTCAGAGTAAGACTTTGGATCAGGGGAAGGCATATCATTCTGTAATGTCTGACAATGAGTGGAGGGTGCAAAAGATGATTGGATGGCAGGCAAAAACTTTTGGGACTGGGGAGATGATGACCCTTGAGCCTGAGCATTTTGGGAAGTATGCATAGAAATATAATTCTGGGTTGGGCTAGAATCTGGCAAACTCTGAGCCCGAGAAGTGGAAGAATAAGAAAGAGAAGGGGCTGTTAATGTTAGGGACTGCCCTGACGCATAGCTTTCTGAAGGACTAACAACTGACAAAACTTGAGATTGAGATGAATAACTAACCTGTGTCTGGCTAACTGGTGATAAACCCTGAGAATGACCAGATGAATAACTTTGAGACTGGCTAACTGAAGACAGATCTCTTGTTTGAGCAGGGTAATTCTCGTTTGTAACTGAAGATAATACCTCTTGCTGATCAGAAGAATAATTAAGTGTCTGATTTTCAGAAGTTATAGTCTGAGATGACTCAGAAAAAGACAAAGTTTTATATAAGGATGGCAACTTCTCAACTTTGCTAGGCCTATAAACCTGTGAATGAACAATGGATGGCACATTATGTGGCTGTACTAAACCGTAATTTTGGGACTGACTAACTGATAAAAGGCTTGGCAGCTGTGCTGTAGAATAAATTTGTGCTTGGCCCGATATTACAGAACTCTGGTTATGTGAAGGTTTGGAATAGCTTAGTGTTTGCACAGGAGGAATTACACTTTGCGGTGTGGGGGTCTTAGTTGATGTTAGTGGTTGTTTTGTAGAACAGCTCTGTACTTTTGTAGTGGAAGGAGGATACCCTGATGATGGAATTGCAGAGGAAAAAGACTGAGCAAGTTCTACTAAGACCGGGGAGGTCTTTTGCTGCAATCCTCCATTGCTCACCTGAGTAGACTCTCCAACTGGGCTACAGGATAAAGATGACTGTCTGCTTGTTTCCTGAAAATTAACTACATTTGCATTTGATAGATAACTATGTAAGGAATGCTGTGAACCAGTCAGTTGTGCCTGAATAGACTGGGTACCTGAAGGCCGCTGATGGTGTTTAATAACACTACATTCTCTAAGAAGAGCTCTTTCAATGGAAGCAGTAGAACTAGGAAAGAGAGTTGAACTGTAGGCTTGAGGAGTTTGCTGGGCTACCCCAAGTGTTGAAGGCAACAAACTAAACTGAGGTTGTAAAAGATGTGGTGCAGACTCTTGAGCGGAGCGATATGTTGAAGACTGAGGTGGTACGCTGTTACTCAATGCAGAGGAGCCCAGGCGCTCAAATGCCAAAGCAGTTGGAACAGTTCCCTGGGAAGTCTTGATTTGTAGCAAAGGGTCATGAGGATTTAAAATTCCATTTGATGTAGTGTTAAAAGTTGAATCCTGAAGCACCAAAGGTGAGGTGGTAGCAAAATTTCTATTGCTGAAGGAGGTGGGATGCTGATAAGCAGAGAGGGCAGAGGGTGGAAGTGTTCCAGTGGTTGGCAAAGGTCCAGTAACAAACAGTTCAGTTGCTGCTGAGGAATGCATACCTATGAAAAGAAAACAGATGTTTATGCAAGTATAGCACAAATATATATGTTTTTATAGTAGAGACTTAAATAGCTTATATAACCTTCAACCCATCAAAAATTCTACAAGACTGAAAAGCCAGACAAATTCTGCATCTTTATTGTGAAATTTACACTTCAAAATAGATAGCTTTCTTAAAGCAAAAACAAAGTTACATTGGTACCAGCAATCTATACCTACAATTATTATATAAATATGAGTTTATATATAGATAGGCCATTGAAAATTAAGAAACCAGTAAAAAATGTGCATTATCTCTAGTAATTAATTTACCATGAAGTCCCAGTGTAAAATACCAATGGGAAAATTAAAATGTTCATAACATTAAAACTGAAACTAAATTTTCTACATTTAACATAATAAATAAATCTCAAAAGTAAAGTTTCTTTTATCAAAATATATGCATTTATAAAATCTCTTGCATTTCAAGTTTTGACTGAACAACTAATAACAACAGATACATGCTTACCGTAAAAGTACTGTCAAGAAGAGATTAACATTTCAGGACAGCATTCTAGCTATATAAAGTAAAAACATGTATATCTTTGTGATCCATAAATTCCACTTCTAGAAATTTATCATATGGAAACAAGTGGACATAAAGATATTGTGCAAGACATTCATTATAGTTATTGTGTATAAGTAAAAATGTCCATCAACTGGGGATTGATCAAATAATGATGGCATACCCTAATAACACTGTTGCTATAAACATTGATCAGGTTGATATACATGTTTTGATATACAGACATCAAAGAAGACTAAACACCAAACTGTTGACTTTTCTCTAAAAAGTGGAACTGTGGGTTTGTGCCCCAGTGGAGCCATGGTCCATGGTCTACGACCATGCTACCATGAACAAACCCAATGTCTGGTCTCGGAAGCTAAGTAGGGTCTGGGCCTGGTTAGTACTTGGATGGGAGACCACCTAGGAAGACCAAGTGCTGTAGGCATAAAAATTTTAAAAATTTAAAAAGTGGGACTGTAGTTAGGAACTATCACTTTCCATTTGCACACCTTTTTATTATTTAGTGGGCTTCAATTAAAAATTTTTTCATTTTGAAAAACTGAGGAAGAAAGGATTCTCTGGTCCTTTCAAAAACATTCTTCTCTCACTTTCCATTTATAAAAATGTAAAATGATAGATGTGTAAATGTCTAGAGTACTACTAGTACAAGGAAAGAAAGTAGTTATACTTAAAAGAATAAATAACACTTAGAATTAATCTTTAAAATAATATAATCATAGGAATTGGAATAGAAAGTCTAACAATGTATAAAGTAAAATTATTCCAGGAAACAAAAAATGAAGCTATTGTATTGTTTTGTTTCACAGTAAAACATTATCTCCTTGGAAGCAAAAAAAAAAAAAAAAGCTAAGGAATATTGAGAAGCTCTATTGATGGAATTTATACCAGAATGAAAAAATATCATTTCCTGTAGCTATTATTATCTTTTCAAATATGACAGTTCTTATTCTTTAAAACAAAACATTAAAAACTTACCTGTCATCCTGTAAAAAATAACTATATATAGAAATAATTTGGGGGGAGAAAGTTGAAAAATGAAATAAAAATTAAAAAGTACATATAAACAGGCACAATATAATATCAACTTCTAATGACTTATATTAAATAGTGATTTAATCTGTTCAATTAAGGATAACTTTACATAACTCTAATAATGAAATCAGTTCTAAGATTGTTTTTCACCCTGAAGTCACTAAGAGAAATTTAATCTTTTGTCAAAAACAAACAACATAAAAAAGATAAATATGTAAAGTGATGGATGTGTAAATTAACTAGATAGGGGAAGGGGCTTCTTTCACAATGTAAACATAAATCACTATAATGTATACTTTAAATATCTTATAATTTTATATTCAATAAAACCGAAATGGAGGAAAAAATTTTAAAAATTTAATCTTTGCTCCTCTGAAGTAGACAAATAGCTACATTTGATCCCTGAATACTAGTTTGAACTGTGTGGGTTTACTTATATGAGGATTCTTCTTCAATAAATGCCACAAATGTATTTTCTCTTCCATATGACTTTCTTAATAACATTTCTCTAGCTTGCTTTAAGAATACAGTACAAGTCTATGGCCAAGTCTATTGAACAAGTCCCATTCCATCTGATCTCAGGAAGCTAAGCAGGGTCGAGCCTGGTTAGTAAGAACTTGGATGGGAGACCACCTAGGAAAACCAGGTGCTGTAGGCACAAAAAATAAAAAATAAAGGATTGTAAGATGACAAGTCCTTGCAATCTGTGTGAGGTCAACCAAGGGTTGCCTTGCCTAAAAAACAAACAAAAAAAGAATACAGTACATATTACATAAACACATAAAATGTGTTAATTGACTGTTTATTGGTAAGGTTTCCAGTCAACAGTAAGCTATCAGTAGTTATGTTTTTGGGGAGTCAGAAGTTATACGTGAATTTTCAAATGCATAGGGGGTCAACACGCCCCTAACACGTTCCATTTTTCAAAGGTCAACTATATACTTAAATCTCAGATATAAACTTTACATCTAAGGTTTATCTTTAATAATCATCATCTTCAACTTATTGGTTTTTATTAGAGTGTTACAACTAAATTTCTGCTGGTAACAATTTCTTGATTTTTGTCTGCCTTAAAATGGTGAAAAATTCCAGGTTTCAAGGTCCACTGGAAAATCAATAATTAACTTCACTTTCAGCCACACTACCATAATGACAAAGCCATACATAGTATATTTTTATGAGACTTAACAATTTGAAAAAAAAATCACCTGTCTGCCAGGATGGAGCCCTGAATTGTGGTAAAAGAGTAGTTCCTGAAGAAGCAGCCTGAGCAGTTCGAGATTCAACAGTAGAGAGAAAATTCATCACTGAAGATTCTTTAGTGTTAGTGCTGGCACTGTTCACACTAGTATCAAATATTCCAGAAAGACCTACATTTGAAGATAAAATATATCCCAAAGTAAAAATATTATTAACATAAAATGATAGTCCCGATCCTATTTCTAAAATCAATCTCTGAAAAAAAATAATAAAAAGGAATCTCTGAAATTTGAGGCCAAAAGTTCTACAACTCTAAACTGTTTTGTTTTGAAATAGCAAATAAATATTAATTTGACCATTGTTATAATTTAAAATTTATAGGGATACATGAAAAAAGATCTCCCAATTAATTATACAGATATTCTCTATCAAAAAAAAGACAGTTAAAAAAGAAGACAAAGCTTTTATTTTCATGTTAAAATTTCCATGGTACTGTTCTGTCCCCCTCACACACATTCATAACCCAACATGTAAAAACTGATTTTTTTCCTTATTCACTAAATGTACAGATTCATTTTATATTTCACAAGAGAATTTTTACCAGTTGGCTGAGGTGTGGTAGGATATCCAGGAAGCTGATGAGAGGCTGCAAAATTCTGTCTCTGAAGGAGATCTGTTTCAGAGTGTGAGGGATGTCCTTCTTCATAGCTTAAACAAGAGGAAAATAAAAATAAGTGATCAAAAACACATAGCCCAAACAAATAGCTCTCAAAAAATTTCTAGGAGAACAATTATCAAAAGTAGAAGTCTTTTGACTAAATTCCCGACCTATAGACTAATAGATCAAGTCTGACAATACTGTCAAACTGGGGGAAATATATTGAAGATATTCTAGGAAGAAAAATGACACATAGTATTTTCCTTAATTCAATTTTTACCCCCCACAAAATCCTTTTACTGGGAGAGAGAAAACATGGTACAGTGAGAACAATAATATCCTGGAAATCAGGAGAGCTGAATTCATTATCCAAGCTCTACTACGGGCCTACAGTTTGATTTCAACAAGTGACTCAATCATTGTAGGACTAATTTCCTCCTCTGTATGAATAACGAACTAAACAAGATAATCTCTATGGTCCCTCCAATCCTAACATTCAGATAGTTCAAATAAATTGATCACTAACATTATTTCCCAAAAACTCACCTAGAAAATTTCAGGTTTATACATTAAAAGTCATTCAGAAAAAGATGTTCTCTTCCCTTGATTTTTATTTTGAATATTTTAAACTCAGAGAAAACACTGAAATAGTATATTGAATAGTATAATAAAAAGCATATACCTGTCACTAAGATTCAACAGTTAACATTTTGTTATATTTGTTTTGTCTTTCTCTCCATATACATATATACACTTTTATTTTTTCACTAAACCACTTAAAAATAACTTGCAGACATCATGACACTTTGTCCTTAAATATTTCAGTTCTATGTCCCAGGAATAGGACATTCTCCTATGTAAACCAAACATCGTTATTAGACTTAAAGAACTTTAAGTCTGTTAAAGCATGTAATACAGAGCTCATATTCCAATTTCCCCCAATTATTGACAAAATGGGACTTTTAAAGCTTTCAATGTATGATCCCATCAAATTCAAGAACTGCTTTTAGTTATGTTTCTTTAAATTTAGAACAGTGCCCTCACTCTGCCCTTAATCCCAGGTCTCTTCTTGATTTCATGAGTCTTCTTGAATAGTAGGCTATCCCAAATTCTGGATTTACCTGATTGCTACCTCATGAGAAGTATATAGTGATGTTTTATATTTTTTATCCCATCACATGAGGATGTGCAATGTCAGTTTCTCATTATTGGTGATGTTCAACTTGAGATGGTTAAGGTACTTTGTCAGATCTCTCCATGCAGTTATTTTTCTTTGAAATTAGCATGCAATTTTGAGGTATTTAAAACTGTAAATATTTTGTTCCCAACAGCCAATGGTTTTCGACATCATTCAGTTGTGATCTTTAATTCAATAATTGCACTGAGGATTGGAAATGTTAGGTTTCTAATTACATCATCACTTCAATATTTTAAAGTTAGCATTCGAATTTCTGTAAAATAAAAATGAGCTTTCCTTTTTTTGCTTTTTCTCTTATATGTATATACTATATGTACTTACATATTTTATTCCGAAATATATATCTATTTTATACTTTTAAAAAATTTATCACTGTAGATTCTTCATGTTTAATTTGCCCTTTCAGTCCTATCTCTTTTTGAACATGTCCTCCTTGGTGCTCAAACTCATACTTACCTTATAGCACAAGATGTTTCAGGCTCACCTTGATATTTTCCCTCACCAGACCTGAAGTCAACCATTTCTACTAGGAGCCCATTTAGTTGGTAATGACATTTAGAAACCAAGATCTGGGTGTCAGGTATGTTCAATGCCTGGCGTGTCATTGTTTCTAGACCCCTTTGGTAGACAAAGCTAAGAAATTACATGTCTTTTTAAAAACATGAGTTCAAACTAACAACTCGAATTCAAATCCAATTATTCCTCATCTTCCCCCATTTCACACATTTATCTCCCTTTTACAGTTGTAATGATAGTTCACAACTACATTAATTTATTCATTAGTTCTATTTGAAAATACTATAACACAACCTCTACCAAAAATAAATCTAAATAATTCTAAGTAAAGGTCAGTATTTCTTCACAGTGTTTTTTGTCTCAAGATCATATCCCACTAAGTGGATATAGTTCGAATGCTGATTCAAAAGTAATTTTTATTTATGATGGCTCTGTTGTTAGATATAGGAATTAGATTGTTTGAAGATCCAATTTTAACATTATTTAAAAATCTTTTTAAACTTTAATAATGCATTTTATTAAGGCATAATTTACATGTTAGAAAATATATCAATGTTAAGTTTACAGGTCCTTGTGTACACATTTTTTGATAAATATAATCAAATATAATATAACCAATATAATCACAATCCCAACCAATTTACAGAACATTTCCATCACAACAAAAGGTTTCTCTTGCCCCTTTGAAGTCAATCTCTTTTTTTTTAATCTCATCTCTGGCCCTAGACAACCACTGATAAGGCTAATGTCACTAAAATTTAGGTTTGCCTGTTCCAGAATTTCATATAAATTGTATCATACAGTCCATATTCTTTTGAGGTATACCATGCTGTCGTATACACGAGTAGTTCATTTCTTTTCTTTGAATTGCATGAATATATCACAATACATTTATCCATTCGCCTACTGATAGAGACATCTGGGTTGTTTCCAGTTAGGGACTACTGTGAGTAAACCCACTATGAACATTTGTATACAAGTCTTTTATGGACATATGTTGTCATTTCTCTAAGTTAAATATTTGGAGTGGAATTACTGGGTCATAGATAGGTACATGTACCATTTTACATTATTATCAGTAATGAATCAACATTCAATTTTTGCTTTATATCCTTGTGACCATATGATTTTTTCAGTCATCTTGATTTAAGCCATTCTAGGCAGATATAGTGGTATCTCATTGTGGTTTAATTTGCATTTCTTAATAACAAATGCTGAAGATTACCTTTTTCTAGATTTATAAGCTATTCTTTTAACTTCTCTTGCTTTGTTTGTTCAAGTTTTTTTGCCCTTAAAAATGTGTGTTGTTAGTTAGCTGTCTTACTGGGTTATAAGAGTTTTTTATATATGTTTTATTTTTTTATGTATTCTGGACATTTTTTGTCAGATGTATGTATTGTGAATGTCTTCTTCCAGTCTGACGGCTTGCTTTTTCATTTTCCAGTGTTTTTAAATAAAGAAGTTTTAATTAATTTTCTTATGGGAAGAGCACTTAACATGAGAGCTACCACTTAAACTGTACAATACAGTATTGGTAACTCTGTGCACTATGTTGTTCAGATCTACAGAACTTATTCATCTTGCATAACTGAAACCCTTTATCTGTTGAACAATGCCCCATTTCTTCCTTCCCCAAGACCCTGGCAACAACCATTCTACTGTTTCTGAGTTTGTTTAATAAGGTTTTAATCTTTGATTAACTTGAACTATCAATATTTTCTTTTATAGTAAGTGCTTTTAGTATCCCTGTCACTAATATATTCACTTGTTTTCTTCTAAAAGTTTTAGCTTTTATGTTTAGGTCAATGAATCATTTTGAGATACTCTTTATGTACAGTGTGATGTCAGGGTTATGATTCAAATTTTTAACTTCTTTAAAAATTATGGTATAATTTGCATACAATAAAATTCACCCTTTCTAGAGTACAGGTGAGTTTGGAGAAATGTGTAAACACAACAAAAAACAAGGGAGAAAACAGTTCCATCACTACAAAAGATTCCCCTCTGCTCCTCAGAAATGAACCCCTCCCACCACCTCTAAGACCCAGGCAACCACTTCTATTCTCTATCCTTACAATTTCACCTGTTCCACATGTCAAATAAATAGAATCCTTTAATATGTAGCATTTTCTGTCTAGCTTCTTTCAGGTAGCTTAATGCCTTTGAGATTCATCCATGTTGTTTTATCAGTAATACATTACTTTTTATTGCTGAACAGCATTCCATTATATAGATGTACCAAAAATTGGTGGTTGTTTCAAATCCATTCATCAGTTGAAGGCTCTTTAGGGGTTCTTTACTATTTTTGGCAATTACAAATAAAGCTGCTATAAACATCTGTATAAATTTCTGTGTGAATATAAGTTTTCATTTCACTTGAGTAAATACATAAGACGGGGATGGCTGAATTACACAGTAATATTTTTAACTTTAGAGAAACTGCCTGTTTTCCAATTGCTATAATTTTTACATTCCCAACAACAATGCAGGTCTGGTCTAGTTACTCTGCATTTTTGTTGACACTAGGTATTATCAATTTGTAGGTCCTTTAAAAAAAAAAAGTTTAGCCATTCTAATTGGTGTACAGTGGTACCTCATTGTGGTTTTAATTTGCATTTCCTAAATAATTAACAATGTTAAGCATCATTTGTTCATCTATACTATGCAGAAATCATCTTTGGTAAACTACTCAAATCTTTTGCCCATTTTTATTGCATCATTTTTTATTATTGAGATTTAGGAGTTGCCTAAATATACTGGAATCAAACTTCTGATATGTTTTGCAAATATTTTCTCCCAATCTGTGGCTTTCATTCTCATAACAATGTATTGAGAAGAGTAGAACATTCTTTTATTTTATGAATTTTATGAATTTATTTTTACAAACATTTGGTGTTGTAGCTAAGAAATCTTTGCCTAATCCAAAATCTCAGTGATTTTCTCTTATGTTTTCTTCTGGAAGTTTTATAGTATTAATTTTTTCATTTAGGTGTATGATTCATTTGAAGTTAATTTTTTTATACATTGTGTGAGCTAAGGCTTAGACTTCTTTTTTTAAATTTGGATATGCAGTTGTCCCAGGAATGTATACTAGAAAGATTATTCTTGAACTATTTAAATGCCTTGGCATCTCTGTAAAAAAAAAATCAACTTGCCATATATTTATGGTTCTAGTCTCAACTATTCTGTTACATGGACCAATATGTCTGTTCTAAGGCCAGTTAACACACAGTCTGATAAAGGATTCAGGTTGTACAAATCTTCCAGTTTTGTTCTTTTTCAAAATTGTTTTGGCTATGCCAGATATTCCTATATAAATTTTAGAGCCAGCTTATCAATTTCTATGAAAACAGTGCATTGACTCTACATCACTTTAGGAAAAACTACTATCTTAAAAGTATTGAGTCATCTAATCCAAGTTTTCTCTACTTATTTAGGTCTTTAATTTCTGTCATTCTGTTATAGTGTTTAGTACATAATTCTTGCACATATTTTGTTAAAATTACCCCTAAATATCTTCTTTTTCCATGAAATTGCAACATCATCAAACAAGGTGGTGACAGGCTTGCTGTCGTGCATGTTTCCAATTTCCTATGGCTAGCCCATCTCTACGTACCATATAATAACTTTCTGATCTCTATGTAATATTTTTATGGTTTTAAAGTAAGTTTCAGAAGGTACTAACCCTCACAATAATCTGATGGTCACCAATCTGTTGAGGTTATTTTCTTAAACAAAAGCCAAATTAAAAAAAAATGTTATCTTGGTGAAAAAATGCCTCAAAAATGGTGTTTGTTTTAAATTCCCATATTTGAACCAATGTTAACATCTCCTTTGAATAAATATACATTTATTTAATAAAGAACCACCATCGTATAGCCCTTCCTAGCCCCCAAGGCCTAGATGGGTGGGAAAGGAGAGACAGGAATTTTACCATTCCCCTACGTACTCCTAACATTACAAGAGCTAAGGCTTAGAGAAGAGGAAGGAGCCAAGGGATAAAGTCACAACTGCTTCAACCTTTATCTTCCCAGCCTGGCATAAAACTTCAACCTTCCATCCCCTTCCACATACATTCATAGTGGGGTATGGACTCCATCTTGAGGACAGGAAAGGTCAGAATTTTGCAAGGGGCAGTATCATGTTCCTTCAGGTGCTGTAGCTTAAATTCCAGACTTAAAAACTGACACTTTCCTCAGACAAAAAAACAAAAAAGAGATTAATTATTCAGCTACCACTCTTTACCTTATTTACTTTAAGTCTGAACATACTTTCCCCAAACTTTCTTATTTTTTTTCTAATTTGTTTAACAAAGAAAATTAAGTTTTAAGGAAGGTGAGAAAGCTGACACAAAAATCTCATCTAAAATGGCAATTTTTGCAGTGAAGATGATATATGATCATAAGAAAAAATACTTTTGAATATATTAAGAGTAAGTTATCTTATGGCTTATATGCATATATCAATAATATATACAAATCTATCCTTAGGTAGCATACTTTTATGTCCATAATACTTAAGAAATAAGACACATTCCAAGTTTTAAAATAAATTATCAAAAGTTCCATGAAATATGTTAAATCCCAGGTAAACAAGCCAGTACTTGCACACAAATCATAAGTTACTTAAGCACTGAATAAATTGATTTTGCCTTAAGTAGTCATATAAGTTTCTTCTCTGTGTTAAAGAATTTGGCCACTGAAAAAATATATATTCTGATAAAATAAAAACAGAATTCTCTTTAAGCTCTGAAAATATTGTTTTATTCTAGATACATCAACTTTTTATAGTTGAGAAAGATAAGAAACCTAGATTAGAGTTAGAGGCCCGGATTCCAGTCTTGATTCTTTAAATAACATGTTTCAAGGCTTTCAACAAAGTGCATTATCTTGTGGAGTCCCAGTTTTCCTATGTATGAAGTCTAATGTTCTTTGTATTTCTAATATTGAGTTAAGCTAAATATTTTTACTTCATTTATCACACAATATTCTTTAGTATAAAATCTGTTTTTAAAACTGAGTATAGAGATAAACAGAGTTCACTGAATTAACTTTGTAGAACTCCAGAATGTCTGTCATACTCATATCTAAATGTTAAATATTTTATAAATCTTTATTTTAGCTAATCATAGCCTGAGGATTAAAAACAAAAACCTTAACATGATAATCAGACTTATTAAGGAATTATTTGTGAATGTGAAAAAATAAACCATGAAACTATATAAGAGCTGTATAAAAGCACAGACTTTGCACATAGGCCACAGAATTCAAGTCCAGTTCTGTACTTTACAAATTCTGTAACTTGGGATTAACCACATAGTTTTTCTATGTCTCAGTTTCTTCAACTGTAAAATATGGGTAATAACAACACCCACCGACATAAGGTCGTTAGGAGAGTAAATCATAAACATATACACAGCATTTAACACATCTGGTACATAATGTTCAACTAATGCTGTCATTACTGATATCTAAAGGTGAGGTCTACATTTATACAACTGACAGACTGACAAATATTATGCTAAGTACTAGAAGATACAGATACAAAAAGTCATAAGTAAATAAACAAACAAACACACACAGTATGAGAAGGCTTACCTTTAGGAAATGATAGCAGAGTACTGGTGGGGTTTTTCAAACTATATACTCTTCATTCTCACTTCCAGAAGTTATTTGCAATTCTGAGATGGGACCCTGTAAGTCACTTTGAAAAAGCTCTTACAGCAATGCTACTATGTGCCAGCAGTAGAGAATCACTATTTTAGAAAGATAATCTGATAAGCAGTGTGGAAAAGCATGCAAGCCTGAAGGCAGGAAGGTCAAAATCCTACTGCAAAAATCCAGATAAAAAATCTTAAGGACAGAACAGTGGCAACAGTTAGCCATTTGAGAACTCTTAAAAATTAGAATTGACAAACTTGGCCAAATATGAATTGTGGGGGAAGATGGAGGTGAACCACCCATAAATCTGAAATGTGGAAGAGTTCGATTTTAGATGCATTAAGTTTGAGGTGAGGCATTTTTAAGAGACATAGTGAGAAATATTCAAAAGAGCACTAATGAAAATTCCTACTTAGAACTTAGGAAAGAATTTGAGTTGGAAATAAAAAACTGGGAATCATTACCAAATGGGTATTTTTGAAGTCATGAAAGTGGGTAAAACTGCCCAAGGGTATCCTATATCAGAAATGGGCTGAAGAAAGAAGCTATGAGGACACTATTTTTGGAGGACACAGTGATCAGCAAGTCTCCATAAAAAGGGAATATTAAGCTAACCCTGTGCCAAACCAGAGGAAGTGAAGAGGAAAAAGTTATGTAAAGGCCTGAGGTGGGAAAGAGTCTGCTACATAGGGAAGCTAAAAGAAGATTAGCATGCTTTTAGTGTACTGAGGGAAGAGAAAGTGGCAGGAGATTCATTCACCTGGAGAGGTAGTTGGCAAGGGTAGACATGAAAAGCCTTGTGGGCACAGTAAGTTTAGATTTTATTTCAAATGCAACGGAAAACAACCGAACAATTTTTAAGCATGGGAGTGACTAAATACATTTTTATAAGGTGACTGCAGCTGCTATCTGCTAAAAAAACTTCCCTCAGTTCCTAAACTAAAACCGAAAGCAAACGGAATCCTAAAATCAAATATAGCTTTCAACGTCCTAACTACCACCCCTCATATACACATTACCACCCAACTAGCTTCAAGTTTCACTAAAATTTGCTTTAAAAATAAATGTTAAGAGATGCAGAGTTTAATAAACCTGGCTACCAAATGCTGAGTAATTCTATAGCGATGTCTCTTAGTTTAAAAAACTGAAAATAACAAAGTTGTTGATAATAAAAGACACTTCTCTCTTAACACCCACTTTGCAAAAAATTATGGGAGAAGAGATACATCTATATGGTAAAGATGGTGAACTTTTCAGGATATTAATAACTATAATTGAAAAGACAATTATGAGTGTTGACAAGGATGTGGAGAAACTAGAACCCTCATACATTGCTGGTGGGAATGTAAAATGGTGCAGCCACTTTAGAAAACGAGTTTGGCAGTTCCTCAAAATGTTAAACACAGAATTATCATATGACCTAACATTTCCACTTCTAGGTATCTACCCAGAGAAAATGAATCATGTGTTCAGATAAATACTTTTATACAAATGTTCACAGCAGCATTATTCATAAGAGCCAAAAAAATGAAAACCACCCAAATATCCGTTAAGCAGTGAATGGATAAACGAAATGGGCTATAGCTATTCAATGGGATATTATCCCACTATAAGTACTTACATGTACTGATACATACTATACCATAGATGAATCTCAAAAGCATTATGGTTAGCCAAAGAAGCCAAACACAAACAGATTTTACGATTTCATTTTTATGAAATGTACAAAAAAAGGCAAATCTAGAGACAGAAAATCAATTAATGGTTGCCTAGAGCTAGAGGTAAGGATGGAGAGTGACTATAAATGGGCATGAAGTTTCTTGTTGGGATAATGAAAACATTCCAAGAGTAGATTGTGGTGACACTGGCAATGTAAAGATACTAAAAAATCACTGAATTATACAGATGGTATGTAAATTTATCTCAATAAAGCTGTTAATTTTTTTAAAGGAGTCAAATGACCTAGATTCACTCTCTAAGGAGACCCTGGGCAATTTATAGCTTCTTTTGGGCCTTAATCCGTTAATTTTTAAGGCTACCTCGGAGCATAGGTCCTCTTATACACGGCATCACCTAGGGTCTCTAGGGGCCACCAGAGGTCTGTTCTGCAGAAGATCAGAAGGCAGAAGAGAGAAGTCTATTTGTCCATTCCCTTCCTGTAACACAACCATGGTTCAAGCCATGTTGCATCCCCCTCCACAACTACAGCTCCTTCTGAGCTCCAAAAACTATTGCCCCTTCATGGGACTAGAAGTGGCTTCCCACTGCTGCTACGCATCCAGTGTCTCAATATCCCTTTTTGGTCCCTTAACCCTACCCACAACTGTCTTTCAGAGATATACAAGGTTGAAAGAGATACACACATGGCCTGATATTTGCTTTGAAATTATCCAGAAGCAAAGACGAAGAAGAGAAAGCAGGTGGGGATATATGTGAAGCAAGACTGACAATGAGATGGAATTGTTGAAACTGGATAATGGATAAATAGGGATTCATTATACCATTCTAACTGTATCTGGTTTGAAATTTTCCACAATAAAAATGTTATTGTTTGTAGTATAGAAAATCAACTTCTAAGTGGTTTACCCTCTAAAAAAGTTTGGCATTTTTCTACTACACTCTTTGTACCTCTGGCAAAGTCAAACTCTAACTTAAATAGTCTTATATCTGTTTAAGTGAGGACAGTACCAGATGCTTTGCCAGAGTAATATTCATCTTGCTTTTTGCTCAATATGAGAAATGCTTTAAAATTTTAAGCCACCTAATTTAAGCAGATCCAAGCAAAAGTATTTCAGCTAATCCACATTTTTGTCTTTGTCATGCTTCACTGGGTCAGACAAATCTTCTCTCAAGTTATTTAAATAGGATTAATGATCACACAGTACTATAATGAGAATGATGGCATTAAGTCATATGAAAATTTTATTATTTTATGCTTAGTTACACCCCATAAATGCCTACAGGCCAACTAACAGGACAACCTTACATGGTCAGGAAAGAAACTTAAACTTATGAGGGCCAAAATTAAACTATGAAATATTACATGCTAGATCAAAGCAGAATATATTCCAGCATTAAATATATTCTTTATTAAGTCAATATTTATTGATGACAATATATGATGGGAAAAAAACAGCTCAAATTGGACTGTCTAGAAACACCCATATTAATGGTCAGGGACCAACAATAAACAAGAACAAAAAAATACTTAATATCAAAGATTGATAAGTGCTATGAAGAAACTTAAAGCAAGGTATTGGGCTATACAGAGATGTGGGTGGGTTAGGTGTATGGATATGACTCCATTGAGGGAACTGTGGACAGACCTAATAACAATGTGACATTTTGAACTGAATGAGGTGAGGGAGAAAGATATGCAGATTATCAGAGGGAAGAGTCGTCCCAGCAGAGGAAACAGCTGAAAGACCCCTAGATAAGAGCATTGCTGCTGCCATTAAAAAAAAAGTTTTAGCCAGAGGTAAGAGAGACAGAGAGGGTAAGAGAGAATCTGAGGTCAATTTTAGGGAAAACATACTCCTCATGTAGGTGTATTAATTTAGCCCATTTACATAGTGACCTGAAAAGCTGCTAGTTTTGAGTGACAAGAGAAGGTCCTGCAACAGGTCCATGCCACTTGGGCCATATGATCCAACAGATTTACGGTGCTGAAGTGTCAGTGACAGACAGGAATGTTGTTTGGCGCCTTTGGCTGGCCCCTATAGGTGAATCGCAGCACAGGCCTTTAGGATTTTGGCGCAATGCCCAGCCAGTCTGCAGATAACTACTCTACTCTTAAGAAAGAACTCTTGGCCTATTACTGAGCCATAGAAGAAACTGGACATTTAACCATGAGCCACCACGTTACCATGTGACCTAAACTACCCATCATAAACTGGATGTTATCTGAACCATCAAGACAAAAGTTGGGCAAGCAAGGCAGCATTCCATCAAATGGAAATGGTATATATGTGATCAGGCCAAGTAGGCACTGAAGGCACAAGTTACATTAACAAGTAGTCCAAATACCCACAGTCCCCACTCCTACTACACCACCTTCTCTCTCCCAGTCTGAACCCTTACTATCAGTTGACAGAGGAAGAGAAGACTTGGGTTTACAGGTGGTTCTGAAAGATATGCAGCCATCACCTGAAAGTAGACAACTGTGGCACTACAGCCCCTCTCTGGAACATCTCTGAAGAATAGCAGTAAATGGAAATCTTCCTCATGGGCAGAACTTCAAGAGTGCACTGAGTTGTCCGCTTAGCTTAGAAGGAGAAATGGCCAAACAGTGATATACTGATTAATGTGCTATGGCTAATGGTTGGCTAGATGGTCAGGGATTTGGAAAAATGGTGACAAAGAAATGCGGGGAAGAGAGATAATGACTTCTCTAAATAGGCAAAAAAAAAAAAAAAAAAAAATGATGCTATTTGTGTTCCATGTGAATGTTCACCAAAGGGTGAGCTCAGCAGAGGAGGATTTCAACCATCTGGTGGACAGAATGACGGGTTTTCTGTAGGTACCAATTAGCCTCTTTCTCCAGCCATCCTAAGGCTCATGAATAAAGTGGTCATGGTTGCAGGGATAGAAGTTATGCATGGGCTCAGCAACATGGCCTTCTATCACCAAGGCCAATCTGGTTATGGCCAGTGCTGAGTGCCCCATCTGCCAGCAACAGAGACCAACACTGAGCACCTGATATGGCAGCATTTCTCAGAGTGATCAGCCAGGACCTGGTGGCAGGTTTATTACATTGGACAGCTTTCATCATCAAAACAGGAGCATTTGTTCTTAAATAGATACTTACTCTGGATATAGATTTCCTTTCCTTGTATCCAGTGATTCTGCCAAAACTACCATCTGTGAACTTACAGAATGCCAATGCCTTATCCACCATCATAATGTTCCATACAGAAATGCTTATGATCAACACATTTACTTCACAGTAAAAGTACAGGTATGGGCCTGTGCTTATGCAATCAATTCACTGGCTTTACCAGGGTCTCCAACATCCTGAAGTAGCTAGATTGACAGAATGGTGGAATGGCCTATTGAAGACTTAGTTCCAACACCAGCTAGTTGGCACTATCTTGCAGGCCTGGTTCTCCAAAAGGCTTTCCAGAAGGCTACTTATGAATCAGCATCTGTTGCTTAGTACTATTTCTCTGATAGCCAGGATTCACAGGTCGAGAAATTATGGGGTAGAGTGGAAGTGGCACCACTCACTAACACCCCTGCTGACCCACTAGCAAAATTTTTGCTTCTAGTTCCAGTGACCTTATGCTTTGCTGGCCTAGAGGTTGAAAGTCCGGAGGGAGGAATGCTTCATCAGAAAACCCGATAATGACTCCACTGAACTGGAAGTTAAAATTGCCACCCAGGCACTTTGGTTTCCTTATGCCTTTAAATCAATAGGCAGAGAAGGGAGTTACAATGTTGAATGGGGTGAATTATCTCAACCCCCAAGGAGAAATTAAAATACTCCACAATGGAGGTAATGAGCAGTATGTCTGGAATACAGGAGGTCCCTTTAAGGCATCTGTTAGTATTACCATGAACTGTGATTAAGGTCAATGGAAAACCACAATAACTCAATCCAGGAAGGACTAATAATGACCCAGACCCTTCAGGAATGAAGGTTTGGGTAACCCCACTAAATAAAGAGGCACAACCAGCTGAGGTACTTGCTGAAGACAAACTGAATGGGTAGTGGAAGAAGTAGTTATAACATCAGCTATGAGCACATAACCAGTTAAAGAAATACAGACTGTAATTCTCGTATTTCCTCCTTATTTTGCTATTAATAGATGTGTCTGTGTGTTTCTTTGTAGTTTTTCCCCTCATTTCTTTATCATGTAACATAAGACGTATGATTTTAGATCATGGCACTTAAGTAGATAAATTTTATATCATAGTATTTAAGTTATGGGATGACAAGGAGAGACTTAATGACACACAAAGACTACCCGCTCTTCTGGGGAAGGGACTGCCATGTTTTCAGTTCTATGCAGGATAGCTGTATCATGTTAGAAGAAATTATGACCTTGTTATTGTCTTGATTTAAAGATTAAACATTGTTGAAGGAGATGCCTATGCAAAACTGACAAGGGTGACTTCTAATGGGTGAATTTTGTGTTAACTTGACTGGCCATCATGTGCCCAGATTAACCATTGTTTCTGGGTGTATCTATGAGTTTAGCATTTGAATCCATGGACTCAGTAGGCTGCCCTCCCCAATACGGGAAGACATCATCTAAGCTATTGAGATAGCCAGGATACAAAAGGAAAGAGGAAAAACTGCCCACCCCCTTTTATTTTCCCTGTATCACTGCACAAGCTGGGACATCTCCTCTCATTTCCTTTTGCCCTCAGACTAGAATTTATATCATGGGCTCCCCTGGTTCTCAGGCCTTAGAACTCAGACTGAATCACACCACAGACTTTCCTGGTCTGCAAACAGATCATGGAACTATTTAGCCTGCATAAATGTGTGAATCAATTCTGTCTCTGTCTCTGTCTCTGTCTCTCTCTCTCACACACACACACACACACACACACACACACACACACACACACTCTCTCTCTCTCTCTCTCTCTCTCTCACACACACACACACACACACACACACACACACACACACACACACTCCCTCTCTCCCTCCTAACCCTATTGGTTGTTTTTCTGGAGAATCCTGAATAATAAATACAACTCCCTCCTGTCTGGTCTGATGAACTGCCTCTTATTTAGTATCCAGTTTTCTACCTCTTCAATTCTAATCTATTTATACCTTGACTACCAAATTAATCTTATTAAAACACTTTTTTGCTTATATCATCATCCTTCTCAAAAACCTTTCAAAGCTCCTGATAGGCTGTAGAGACTGAACTCCATGGCCTGTCTCAAAGCCTTCTACAGTCAAGTACTGACCCAGTAGGGTAGTATTACTCCAGTGACCTCCACAATGAAACACACCTTTGTACAGTCTCCCTCCCATAACTCTGCACTGGGACCAGTAGACTGTGGAAGAAGTGATGCTAGCCTAGTAGATTCCACTTGTTCCTCCTTTGGAACACTTGCTCTTGGACGCTCCTTTCTACTAATCCCTTATTCCACTTATGCAACATTAACAATAATTATGTTTGTATGCAATATAACTGACAAATGTTTCCACAATACCCTTGAACCTAATATAATTTCCCCTCTAAGTCCCAAAGCATTTTTTTACTTCCTAAACACATATTCTGCTTAGTGTATTTTATTCATCCACTGAATGTTTAATGGGCACTTAACAATGTGCTAGATATTATTCTAAGTGTCAATAATAAAGCTAATATTTTACATGCTATTCTACATATTGTTCTATATGTTGGACACCATTCTCAACACTTCTGAGTTCTCATTTAATCCTCAAGAACTCTAAACAGCATCCTCACTTTACACAAGGAACATCAGGCAGAGAGATTAAGAAACTTCTTTAAGATTGTACTTCAAATAGTAGAGTCAAAATGTAAAACAAAACAAAACAAATAAACCCTCAGACTTCAGGGCTTATGCTATCAAACATTACTGTAAACTGCCTTCTACAGATGTGAGACAGACAAGATCCCTGTTCTCATGGAACATGCATTCTATTTGTGGCGGTTAGAGGTCTGGGGAAAGGGTAGCAATAAATGATACATACAAATTTATGAAGTTACCTCAGAGAGTGATAATGCTATCAAGAAAAACTGTTATATGATATAATAATGAGCAGTTACTTTAGATAGGACAATTAGAGAAGGCCTTTTTGAAGAGGTATATCTGGAAGACCTGAATATCCAAAAGCAGCAGCAATGACCTGTAAAGAGAACTCTGCAGACAACAGCCAGTGAAAAATTCCTAAGACATACGTAATCTTAGCATGTTTTAGGAAGAGAAATTAGGCCAATGTAGCTAAAGGGCGGTGGTGAGAGTGGAATGATGAGGTTGGAGAATGGCTGAGGCTCAGAATTAGCTGAGGCTCAGATTATGTAGGCCATGAGAGAGACTTTGGATTTTCTTAAGCAGATTTTAAGCAGGGTAATGACATTACCTGATTTACATTTTGAAATGTTAACTGTGGCTGTTGCATGCTTAATAAACTCTATAAGGGCTAAGGTAGAAGCAAGGAGAGCAACAGAAAGCAAGTGTAACAGTCCATGAGGCAAATTATGGATATGGAGATCAAACAAACAGGATTTAACTAAAGGAGTGGACATGAGAGGAAAGAAATGAATTACAGACTGCTCCAACTTTTAGACCTAAGCTACAAAGTAAATGTTAGTATTATTTACTGAGGTGGGAAGAATAAAGGAGGACCAGGTTAGAGGTTAAAGTGATATTCATGTTTTGGACATATTATGTTTGAAATATCTATTCACTATCCAAGTGGGGATGATAAAGAGGCAGCTAGATATGAATCTAGAGGTATAAATTTGGAAGTCATTTGACATATATGGCAACTTCACTAAGGATGAGTGGAGAGAGAAGATAAAAGGATGAAATTCCAAGCTCCTGGGCATGTCAACATTTAGAAGCCAAGTAGAAAAGCAGCAAGTTACCCTGTCACCCTTCCAGATCACAAGTTCTTTGAGAAGTGAGACAGTGTCTTTTCCATTTTTGTGCAGAAATTAGCTTAGTAATAGAAATTCAGAAATGCTCAGTACATTTTACTGAGTCAATGAACACTTGCCATTTGATTTCTCAAGTTTCACTACAGAAATATAATAATTAAGGATAAAGGCAACAGTGCCCACCTTACATACAGTGGGCACTCAAATATTTGTTTAACAAATAATAAAAAAAAAAACTTGGACTATATTTTGCTAGACACATTTTAATACTCATTGTTCCAGAGAGCAAAGCAAGAGAAGGCAGAAAGCAAGCAGCAGCCTATACATCCCCACACTTCTAAGCAATGATAATCACAAATGCCTTAAACCCTTCATCTTGCTACCTAATACAGGGTAGAGCAGGTAGACAAGGAATGACACTAGAGGATGCAGCAGGAAAAGGGATTCCAGTTCCCACACTAAGGCAGTTTTTGCTTTCATGTCATAAATAGTGCATTAAGTCCCAACAATATGCCAGGCACTACAGTTAAGTACTAGATATACAGCAGTAAGTAAAACAGATAGTGTCCCTCAAAGAACTTCCATTCTAAAGAGGCAGATATCTATTACATAAGCAGCATATAGGTATGTAATTATATTTCTAACAGTTATATGAAAATACAGTAAAATGTACTGTGAACACATACCACTGCACAAAATAATAGAGGGCAGGGGTTGGAATGCAGTACGTTTCTAACTTGAGGTACCTTAAGACATCAGCTTGGGATGTGGGGAAAGTTATCTAGGTGGAGGTAACAGCATGAAGATTTTAGAGTAGGAAAGAATTTAGGATGAGCAAAGAAATTTAAAATGGGCCAGTAAATGCAGGGCCATATACAGCATATTACAGATTTTTAAAAACTTGACTCTAAGATACAGGAATAGCCATGGAAAAGTTTTAAGCAAAGGAACAACGTATCACACTGGTAGGTTTATTTATTTTTTTAATCACTCTGGAAGCCTTGAGGAGAATGAATTGAAGGAAGGAAAGAAAGGGTTCAAGATGACTTAGGAGGCTACTACAGTTATCCAAATGAAAAATAATGGTGGCTTGAATCAGGGTGGAGCAGCGGAAACAAAAAAAAAACAGACAATTTCAAGGTATATTTAAGAGATAAAACAGTAAGGTTTGGAGATTGAGCACACAAAACTCCCAAGGTCTGGCCTGAGCAACCAGGTGAACAGAGGTGTGACTGAGATGGGCCTTATTAGACAGAGGTGGAGTGAGTGGGGAAAGCATGAACTCATCACTCAATGCTCATTATATACCCAAGGAAAAGCTCAGAGAGGTAGCTGATTAGGAAGGTTTGGGCTTTAGCCACATATATGGACATTTCCAGAGATGATATTTAAAGCCATGGGCATGGATGTGATATTCTCAGGAGAAAGCACATAATGGACAAGAAATCATATCAGTCGAAAGCCCTGGGGAAACAACAACATGTAGAGATTAGAAGAGTAAGAACTAATCAAGAATAAGGGAAAGTAGTGGGCCAGAGAGGTAGGAGGAAAACCAGCAAAGTACAGTGCTATGAAGCAAAAGGAAGCATGTTTCAATTAGGAAAAAAAATGGTGAGTGATAAAAGAACACTGAAATAAATATATTAATAATATATTTATTAATAGGTTTACAGGCCAGCTACAGAAGCTCATTTAACCCATAACATAGATAGATTACAGCATTAGACTATCTTACCATGAAGTACTACAGTACAGTAATTAAACATGCAGGCTCCAGATCCATAATGCGCAGGTTTAAATCTCTGCTCCACTACTTACTATGTGGCTGTAATATTACTTAATGTCTCTATGCCTTGGTTTCCTCATTCATAAAAGGTAAAAATAAACCTACCTCAAAGGACTGCTGTGAAGATTAAACTGTGCATGTGTATGTGTGCATATATCAATCACTTAAAACAGTGGCTAGCACACAGTTGCCTAGTAAATGACAGCTACTATTACTTACAACATTGCTTCTAAAGGAAAGTACTTTCTGAACAACAGAAGTTTGTTTAAAATAACAAACATTCCACTAATTTGGGATCGTCCTTATTCCTCATAAATTATGATCTTAAAAGTTCTTTTTCTCAAAAGCTTTAAGGGGAATTCTAGCTGTAAAACTTATTCAAAAATTCCTTAATTAGTAGCAGGCCTTTTCTAGAGAAGCTAATCATTGTTTTTTGAAGGAGTACCTATGACACTCATTACATGGTCATACTATAATCAGAAAAAACTTATGTATTAGGAAATTACAAAAACTAGTGGCAAAAAAAGAGATTACTTCAAGTTAGAAAGACAAAATACAAATATAAATCTATTTTAAAACAAAATATTTCCATTTAATCTCAATATGGTGCATGGTCAAACATAAACACAACTATCATAACCATGATGAAATCGCCTCTCTCTTCCTGTTCTGTAAAAGATATAAATACGAAGTAGAGTAAAGGCAGCCAGTCGGCAGCTTACCAACAGTCATCTTATTTACAGAAGCATGCAAAGGTATACATACTGTCTACAACAACCCTACAAAAGTATCTCAACTCCATGGTGAGAAAGATTTGGTCCCTAAAACTGAAAAAAGAACAAATAAATGGAGATTTACATGACCAGTTTTTATCCCTGAACTTATCATGTGCCCAGGCAAGTACTATTTTAAAAATATTCAGAAAGCTCTCTATACATCCTATTTAAGGTAAAATGCTGGGATTTCCTTTCCCATTAGCTCTTTATTGCTCAAAGGTTAAAATCAAGAGAAATACCTTTTATCTGATGGCACTGTTACATTAAAAAAGTATTATTTCTCAAACTCATGAAAATTTGTTTACCATGCTTTTCCCCCAACAACTGATGAAAATGCTCCATTTCAGGACTAAGCAGACAGAAAATAGGAGGCTAGATCTCAAGTCAGTAACAACTGAATGTTATTACCATCTGTTAGCTTCTGAATAGGTTACTGAAAACAAGGTGACAGACAGGCTAATTCTTTATGGATAAGTATCCATATTACATCATCACAACTAGTACTCATTTGCACCTTCAAGAAGAAACTGCCACAAAGGGGAACAAAAACATTCAACTGATACATGAATTACGAAAAGCTCTTTAAAATGTTATAAAAATAAGAATAGGCTTCTGAAAACACAGAATACCAAAAGACTTACAGGGCATATTTCAGACTCAGTATTTTCTATATAAGTGAAATGAAAGAGGACATTACACAGTTTAAGGAATAAAATGAGGTACAATTAAGAAGTGTGTGTAACCCTGTACAGATGGCCTGATCCTCACACAAGATGTTAACAAAGCAAGTTGGTGGGGGAGGGGGAAAGCCTGCATTTTCTATGGTATAATTTAGCTGACTCCACCCCCAAAATATATTTTAGGGGTGGGGGCTTAGCATTTAAAAATCAATAACTTACAATAAACAGAAAATAAATCTCTTTTAGATTATCTGTTCCAAATGAATCTACTTACTGTTTTCAAATGTGTTTGGGAAGTCATTCTTTGTTACTTTGATAAATAACATTTGGAAAATATGACAAGTAGATTTTAGAGTCTTGCCTCAGAAGTATTCTGCTAAAAGAAACAACAGAAATAACTAGGTAGCATTTGTTGCATATACCTAATAATACATTTTTTTCATTTAAAACAAAAAATTATGCATAAATAACTATCATTGCCATTCACTGAACAGAAAATAATTTTAATTTGTAAATTGTCATTTTCAATGCAAAAGCTATTTGAAAAATGATAGTCAAATCACCACCAAAATAATAATGATAATAATAATATAGGAAACGTGCTAAAAACCTTTCATAAAACTTAAAATGTCTTCATTGTATATGATACAGTAATGACTTTCTGAAAGGTTTCAGCATTTAGGTATTTAGCTCCAAACTGGCACATGTCATCATTATTATTTTTTTAATCCAGGTCTTTTAAACAAAGGGCCTAAAATATTCTAAGGAAGCTTATTTCCCTTTTCTCGAACCAAATTTTTCTCATTCTCTCACAATCATCCCAAGGTACTACTATCTAAGACAAAGACCAGCTACTCTTCGCACTATTTTCCAAATAATGAATGAAGAACTTTCATAAAAACAAAGAAAATAACCTAGAGAACACTGTAATACACAAAGTGGAAAAAAAAAGTTCACTTCTGTCGTAACAATAATGAAAAAATCTTATGAGATCATAAAGCCATGAAGCTTCCTGTTGGTAGTTGAGGATGAAGTCATTAGCAACCCAGGATTCCCTCCTTGGTCCTTGCAATCAGAAACTGCACCTACCAGATTCCGCATTGTTCGGCAGAGGTGGCTTTAAAACACCCCGCTCCCGAATCAGCCAAACCAGACCACGCCTTCCAGTTACCATTCAAATGACCGTTTCATAGTGTGGCACTACTACACATTTTCTGCAAGCTTAAATATCTAGTAAAGTCAACATTTTGGATTCCTTGGTCACGGAGGAGCAAAGATGAACTCTTGAACCCCGCGCGCTACATAACAAACCAGGACTTCAGAAGCCGAGATGGAGAAGCGTGCTTATGCTTCTGTTCTCCAGCCTTTATGGCCTTCACTGACGCCCCCCTCCAATTTTCCCTACTTTCAGTCACCCCAAGGCAGAGAAGGCAAAGAGAGATCCCTTACTTCCTGCTGTTGTTGAAAGGGGAGGAAACCAAAGAGTAACTTTGAACGCGTGGAAGAGAAATAGCTTAATCTTGGTCATCACTGCAAACATATGTCACCCAGCCCGGCGCAGCGTTCCCGCGCCACCAGGACCCCTCCCGGGACTCCACGCCCCGGGGGTTCTCTCGCAGCCCAGTCTTCCCGGGTCCCCCAACGTCAGGGACGCATCCAAGCTTGGCGCCTCTTCCTCTTTCGCCTCCCCCACCCTCATATTGCCGGGGCCCCCAAGACCACATTGTCGGTTCCAATACAATGGAATGTCACTGCCCCGAACTCCTCAGAGCCCCCCTTAAACATCTTCAGAGACAGTCTCGGGTCTCCGTGATCGCCGAGTTCAGCAACGAACCCAAACTTCACCCTGTGAGAGCCCAGGACCCGGGAGGCGACGGAGACCCACGACTCCCGCCTAGACCCACGTCCACGACCAGTCCCAGGCGCGAATCCTGCCCTGGGCGCCCCCACCTACCCCGAGACCACCCTATAGAAGTCATCAGCCGCCTCTCCAGCGCGGACGGGGAAGCGGAGACGAGCAGAGGGCTCCCAGCCCGATCGGGACCCCTGGGTGGTGCTGCACCGGGACGAAGGCCCCAAATGCATCCCCGGCCTTTCCTGGCCCACCAGGACCCCGCCGCCCACCCTCCCTACCTGGCCTTGAGGCTGGGGCTGTTGCCGCTGCTGCCGCTGCTGCTGGCGGCGGCGGCGGCTCGGGGTTCGTAGGCCCAGGCGGGAGCGGGGGGTGGTGCCGCGGCGCTGGCGGGGGCGGCGGGGGTCGCGGGCGGCGGCGGCGGGTCGGCGAAGCCGGAGGTCGAGTAGCTCCTGTCCATCGTTGGGGTTGCGTAGGGAGGGCGGGCGGCAGTGGGGGCTCCTCTAGGGCCCCGAGTGAGGGGAGCGGGAGGGGAGGGAGGGAGGGGGCGGGGGAGGAAGAGGAGGCGGCGGCGGCGGCGCAGGGAGCTGCCCCCTCACATGGCCCCGGCTGGCGGATGAGCGGAGGGCGCGCTGGCCAGGCTGTGCCCGGACGACCCGGGCCGCGGCGCGCGGCGAGGCCCCGGCTGGGCGTCAGGGAAGCAGCGGCATCCGCGGCCCGGACTCGCGGCGGCGGCGGCGGCGGCGGCTTCGCCCCATGTTGGTCGATTTCCCAGGATGCACCTCCCGCGCCCCTCCGCCCCGCGGCCTCGCCCCGCCTCCCCCGGCGCCCCGCGCTCGCGGCTCGCGGGCCGGACCGGCGGCCCGCGAGGCCTCCGCCGCCACCGGCCACCTCTTGGTGGCCAGTTGGGGCGGGGGAAGCCCTGAGGCCTGTCCCGGGCCACCCGGCTCCCGGGACCCGGGGGGTGGGCGCCCGCCAGCCGTAGCCGGCGGGCCGTGGACTCCGCGCTGCCGGCCGCTCGGAGGGGAGCTGTCCGCGCTCGCCGCGCCGCGCGTGGGTAGGGGCCGCGCCTGCTGCTGGTCCTGCGCGAGGGAGGGGAAATTGAGCGGATACCCGGCCTGGGCCGGGGGTACAAAGCGGGGAGGCTTGTCAGCGCTTTGCTTAGAGTTCGTTATTTGCTTTCGAATTATTTTTAATGACCCAAATACTCAGTTCCCATATTGCGATTTCTTTCTCTGCGTCTAGTCCCAAACCAGAAACAGCTGAACGGGCTGTTTTACAGTTCCGTTTACTCCCTTCCTGCCCAAAGCTTGCTCGGTTAGGGGACCCTTTTCCTGCTGTTAGGGGGAGATTTATATTCAAAGAGATTCAAATTCAAACGTATAAATTCCCAATCCTCGTTGAAAGGACCTCTCCCAAGGGCTCTTATTAACTGCCCCCACCCCCCACCTTGGGGATTTTCTCGTTCCCTATTTCAGAATCTTCCATCCAAAGACAAGTACTGCCTCTTCATTAATTAGTCCATCTACCATCTGGATGATTTCACAATACATCTAAACTCACTATGCACATTTTGTGTTAAAGAGTTTTTTGTTTGAGACTTGGAACTTCAGCAAGACTCTACCAAAAGCATTTCCTATCTGCTCTCCAAGCTGTTTGATGGTTGGTGATGAGGATTTAATGATTATTTGAGGCTCTGCTATTGTATATGAGCTGCGTTTACTATAGTAGTGAAACTTAGGGATCATCGTTCCTTAAGGCATAAAGTAGAAGTTAAAAATAACAATAACGTTTGCATTTATTGGTAACCACACTTAAAAACCAGTACTGGTTTAACATCTATTAAGTGCTTAGCACAGAAATCTATCCCTTAAGGAAAGTCTAACATAAAGGTTTAAACAAATCAGGCCAGCATAGTAGTAGATCTAATAAATTTGATACTATCTCTGATCGCCATTTTAAAAGCAGTTAAAACTTCTAATACCTGGTATTGGATCTGCTCTTCCTTTTGAGACTAATTTTGTTCTGGGAGATTGTTTTCCTCCTGGCGCCTACATCCTTTTGTTCCTATTCATTCCTTTTTGTAAGTCTTTCGGCACCTGTGATGCTTAGAGTCTGGTCCTGGGGTGGGGAAGCAAGGAAGTGAGTAGTGGTTATTTACAAATGAATTCAAACGTGTAGGCACAAGTGACCTTGCCAATTTTATGTTAATTCCAGTATGCATTTACTGAGGATATCTTTGAAAAGGGGTTATCCTTGAGGAAGGAATTTGCCAGATAATTTGAGATCCTGCAGAGAAGTAACATGAATCTTCTCCACAGCATTTATTATTCTTACTGCAGACTGGAGGTCTGGAATCTAAAAAAACCAAAAAAAGTTTTCTCTACTGACTATACATTTATAAGTACTTTTGTGAGCACTAAAGTTTTGTCTTTATGGAAAGTGTAGGCAGTGGATTGGCATGCTATAAATGTTTTATGGCACTTAGTTTGAGATACCCACAACTGGTACTCAGAGTGAATTATGCAGGCAATACTAAACAAGTGGCAATAAAACCTTTATAGTACCTCACACCAGTATGTAGTTTATGTCACATAAATCAGAGAAAAGATACTAAAGATTTTTAGTGAGTGTATTTTAAATAATATTACTCTGTCACCGTAAATAACATTCCTTTGCTCATTAAGTGAAATTTCCTTAGTTTACCCTTAATCGATACACACATATTTCCAATGTTACAACATGTCTACAAATAGCATCATTAAATCTTTTTGGTAAACGAATATCTGAAGAATGTCTTCTTCCCTACTGAAAATGTACTCCCAACATGACAAACTTTTCATGATCTCTTTCAAATAATCTCCAACTAAGCTGCTTTAAGTCTGCTATAAACAGTGTAAAAATCTACAGTCAGTCTTGTTCTTGTTTAAAATAAAAATGGTCATTCCATTCTTTGCCTGTGGAACTTCTATGCATTTTTCAAGATAGTGATCAAACATTCAGTTTTTCATGACATTCTCCAAATTCCCAGAGCAAAACCAATTGCTTCCTTTTCAATTGCCCTATAATGCTTATTTTATTATATATAACACTACCATATTGCATTATAATTAGTTGTGTACCTGCTGCTTTCCCTCACAGATCACAAATTCCTTTCAGCTGTATTTAATCCATCCTTGTATTCCCAGCACTTCTTGCTATGCCTGGCATTATAGTAGGCCCTAAATACATGTTTACTGAATTAATATATACCCACACTTTTTAAAATATGCATTCAGAAATTTCATTTAGTCACATATTCACTTCTAAACAAACTACCATTTCTAGTTCAATCCTAAAATTGGTTAAATCAAAGTCAGTTTAGTTGCAAGATTAATTGAAATCCTACACTTAAGAAGTCTTTCCTCCTCTCCCCCTTGTGAGTTTATTGTCTAGGAGTGAGTGAGGCCTTAGAATATGTCCATAAACAGTGTTCCCACATTTCCCACATTTTCCAATCTTCTTCCCAGGTACAACACTAAGTGCTGAAGCTACAAGGATGGGTTAAATACAACTGCCTTTAAGGAACTCATGATTTCTGAGAGGAAACAGCAGATACACAACCAATTGTATATAATACAGTATAGTAGTGTTAAATATAATGAATAAAATAAGTATTATCAGGTGATTGAAAAGGAAGCAATTAGTTTTGCTTTGAGCAGTTGGGGTAATGTCGTGGAAGAATGTTTGATCAAGATCTTGAAAAATGAGTAAAAGTTCCACAGGCAAAGATTGTCAGCCATGTTAATATTAGTTTATGTATACTAACTACTAAGCATATTATTATTTGGTATCAGATTCAGTTTCGTCATATGGGATTTCTTAATTTTTTAATATTGAGATAAAGTAGTCTGAAACATTTTGTGAGAGTCAAAAACCCTCTCCCAAATTTCTGCAAATTCTGGAGAAACTTATAGTCTCTCATTAAATATGTCTTCAAGTTTCTTCTGCTTCCGTGAGTGCTTTTTCTGTTCAGGGGAGAAACTGAAATTCAGTCTCTTTGCAGAGTTTCAAACATGAACACACACAAAATCCACTTTCAGAGAACATTTATGAAAGTAATAGTAAGTACTACACTATTCATTATAATGTATCATATTTACGTATACTTACTTTTCTGCTGCTCATGTAACATGGCTGCTCACTCACAACTTTAAAAACTCAGAGGAAACATTGCTCAAGACATGTTGTAGCAGACCCCCTAGTGCCCACCTCACAACCTCTGGCTTACCTCTGAGGCAGTTTTGACTCACTTCATGCTCACAGTATCCTACCCCAAGACCATGTCATGTGTCTTTCGGCATTCTGCTTTCTCTGACACTATTGAAGCTCCCTAAAATTCAGGGGAATTTGTATCTCCCCATTAGGAGAAACCCTCAATCAATGGAGAACGGAAGTCAGTGGATAAACACTCCAGCCTCCCAGCTTCCAGGTGGGCTGTTAGGAAAGGCATTCTCAGTCAGTGGTCCTCACGGAAGCAAGCCTTTATTGCAAACAACAACAACTTTGATAAAATGCCCTTTGGTTTGTCCTTCTGCCCTGTCTCTCTTCCTTCTCTGTCATTCTTGCTGCCTCACAATTTAATTACAAGTCATCCAAATCATTGTCTCAAGTTGCGCTTTTTGGGAAACGTGTCTTATACTATTGTTTGTTATAACTACTTAACTTTAGTTTTTATGTATGTCTTGTCATGTGGGACTGTTCCCAAGTCTAAGTAGTTTTTGAATCTTCTATCAGCAATGGATTGGCTAAGGTGTCAAGGCAGAGTGAAGGAATGTTGCTACAAGTGCTAAAAGCTATATCTCCAAAGTATATTTAAAGCGGTCAGAACTGGGACAATCTCAAAGAAGTTATCAATACAAAGAGTGAAACAAATAGGCTTGGGTCTTTTCTTTGTTATTTTTTTAAACACTGTAGTCCTTCCAAACAAAAGCTTTCATGCCCCCTTAGTATGTATAGTACTGATAAAAGTGGAGTCCCGAGGCTCGCTGGCCCTCTTCCTTGTCCCCATTTCTCATTCTCAAGACACCTTTTAGAACTCTGAGGCCTCTTTGATGATAGTTTCAAAACTACTGTCTAGACAAATAGCTAGAGCTTAGGTAGAGAGTAAAAATAGGGCACAAAAATAAGAGTTTCTGATACGTAGGAAATGTAAAAGTACTGGTTAACTCTTGGTGCTAATTTTTTATGTATAGAAAATTTCTCATTTCATTAAAATTCTGATCGCTATATTATAGTTTACTGTATTGATGCATCATAATTTACCTAACTCTTTATCTGTTGTTGGACATTTCAGTTGTATACAATTTTTTTGCTTTCTAAAAATATTGCATCCCTTTGATTCTTTAGGGTACATTCCTAGAAGAAGACTTTCTTTGTCATGGAACATGAATACTCTTCAATGCTCCTTGATGGATGCTCCTTCATGTGCTGGACACACATTGTCAAATTATTTTTCAGAAAGATTGTATCAGTTTCTCTTCCACCCCTAGTACTTGAGAGCACTATTTTAAGTACACCCATGTCAGCACTGAATGCATGAATCCTTTTAGACTTACATTGTTGACAATGAGGTTGCAAGAGCCACATTTGTGTTGTTTACTTTATAGCATTGATGAGCTTAGAGTGACAACTGGTCCCTTTCCCCTTCACAGTTAGTTTGAGACTTACATCCCTTTGCCTCAAGCCCTATACCAGCTCTCTACTAGTTGTCTCAGATACTTATCTATAGTAGTCAGTAAAGTTTAGTGATTCTTCTCTAGCTATTACACTAAAGTTTCCAGAAAAATAAACAAAGCAAAATGAAAGATTAAGATAAATTCCAGCTGAGGAACTTAACCTCATGAAAAAAATAATAAGTTAGAGGAACTGACATTATGAGGGTCCCAAGAAAGACATTATAAACAAAAACTAAAAACGTACTTTTTGGAGAGACAGATAGCATAAAGGTTAGGACTCTGGAGCCAGGCTGCCTTGATTCCAAATGCTGCTTCTGCTGCTTACTGTGTGGCCTTGGGTAGGTACTTAACCTTTCTGTGCCTCAGTTTCCTCTTTTGTAAAACTGGGTAATAATACCTGCCATATAGAGATGTTGAGAGAATTAAATAACAATACATATTTAGAATGATGCTTGGCACATAGTTTTTTGGTGTCTTTTGGGGGGGGATTAGGAAAACTTTTTTTGATATAAAGAAGTTAAAGAATAGTACAAAGATACTACCTTTATATCATTTATTAACATTTCATAAATGTTAACATCTATCACATTTTCTATCAAATTCTCTCTGTCACACACCATTCTATTTAACATTGTACTGGTTGTCTAGCCAGTGCAATAAGATGAGAAAAATAGAAAGAAAAAAGTAAAACTATCTTTATTTGTGAATGTCATAATTAGGTCATAGAAAATTCTAAGGAGTCTACCAAAGAAAAAGTAGAATTAATTGCATTTAGCAAGATCACAGGACATAGGTAAATAAATAAAAATTATACTTCTGTAAAGTAACAATAAACAATTGGAAAATGAATTATTAAAAATTGAGATATTTCATAAACATAAAATTTACCATTTTCAAATATACCATTCAGTAGTTTTTATTTTATTCATATGATTGTGCAACCATCATCACTATCTAATTCTAGAGAATTTACATCACCCCAAAAAGAAACCTCACATGTGTTAGCAAACATTCTCCCCATTCTCTCCTCCCTTGACCTCTGGCAACCACTAATCTACTTTCTGTCTTTACAAATTTGTCTATTCTGGACATTTCACGTACATGGAATCATACCATATATGTGGCCTTTGTGTCTTCTTTTATTTAGCATAATGTTTTCAAGGTTCATCCATGTTGTAGCATGTCTCAGTGCTTCATTCCTTTTTACAGCTGAATAGTATTCCATTGTATGAATATAAAACTTGTGTGTGTTCATTCATAGGTTGATGGACATTTGGGTTTTTTCAGTATTGGGCTATTATGAATAATGCCGCTATGAATATTTGCATTCCAGTTTTTGTGTGAAGGTATGTTTTTAATTCTCTTGGGTATATACCTAGGAGTTGGAAATTTATATTTCAAAAATGTCATTTGGAATACTATGAACAAACATGAACTACTTAAGGATGAAATTAGGAAAATATATGAAACACTTGTACATTGAAACCTATGAACATTGCTAAGAGAAATTTAAAAGATCTCAAGATGTTGAAAAATACATTATGGATTGGAGAACTCATAATTGTTGAGAGGTTAATTCTCTTGAAATTTTTCTATAAATTAAATGTAATGCCAGTTAAATTCCAGAGGTATTTTGTTTTAGAAGTTGACAAGCTAATTCTAAAATATATACATGGAAATGCAAAGTGCCTTGAATAGCCAAAATAATTTTAGGAAAGAATAAAGTGAGAGAACTTATACTACATCAAGACCTACTACGAGCTACAGTGAACAAAACAATATGGTATTGGAATAAGGTATGCATACATCAATGGGACGGTAAAAAAAGAGCCCCAAATATGTCATCAATTGATTTCAACAGAGTTCCAAGATAATTCAGATAATTTGGTGGGGAAAGGACAACTTTTTAAACAAATCTTGTGAAAACAACTGCATATACAAACAAAAAATTAGACTTACATGTAAAACCTGAACTATAAAATGTCTATAAGAAAACACAGAAGGAAATCTTCACATCTTGGTGCAGATGATTTCTTGGCAGGACATACACATAAAAATGAACATAAAAGCTCTTTCGGCCTTAGCATCATTTTCTTAGAAGCCTCCTCGCCATGAGAGCCAAGTGGAGGAAGAAGCGAATGCTCAGGCTGAAGTGCAGAAGAGGAAAGATGAGACCGAGGTCCAATTAAACTTCCTAGATTGTGCACCCATGGAAGCCATAGCAGACATAAAGAAAGCCAGAGGCCAGGAACACTGATACAAATTGTTGGACTGCATGTCTACTGTCTAAAAGTTCTCAATGGATCTAGAACATCCATCGCCATCTGATCGCTACAACCACCTTTTGAGAGACCTGCATTGCTTCTACAAAAACAACAGTTCCTTATGGTCCTTTGCTCTGGACCTGTGACATTCTGGACTAGTTCTGTCTGGTTGTGGCTTAAGGTAATGTGTACAATAAATGACCTCTTATGCTGTCTTAGCTGAAGAGAAAAAAAAAAAGGAACAGAAAAGAAAAGCTGATAAATTGGACTCCATCAAAATGTAAGACTTATGCTTTTTGAGACTCTGTTTAAAAAATGAAAGGGCAAGCCATGACCTACAAGAAAATATTTGCCAAACATATATGACAAAAGACATATCTAGAATAAAGAACCCTTATAACTTAAACGTTAAGAAGACAAACAAACTAATTTTAAAATGGCGATAGATTTGAATAAACACTTGATAAAAGAATATACATGAGTGACTAATAAGTACATATAAAGGTACTTAATATCTTCAGTTATCAGGGAAATGCAAATTAAAACCACGATGAAATACCACTAAATACCCTCTAGAGTAGATAAAATTAAAAGACTGGTAACGGCAAGTGTCAGTAAGGATGTAGAGCCCCTGGAAACTTCATACGTTCCTACTGGAAATGTAAAATGGTTCAACCACATTTTTTGTTTGAAAAATAATTTAGTAGTTTTTTATAAAGTTAAACATACACCCACCTATTACCAGCAATTCTAATCCCAGGTTTTACCCAAAAGAATTAAAAATATATTTCTAAACAAAGACTTGTACATGAATGTTCATAATAGCTTTATATATAAATGCTTATCAACAGGTGAATAGATAAACAAATTGTAGTGTATCAATACAATGAAATACTATTTAGCAGTAAATAGAAACAAACTACTGACACATGCAACAATATTCTTCTGAGCGAAAGGAAACAGGGACTAAAGAGTAGTGTCATAAGACTTGATTTATATAAAATTCTAGTATAGGCAAAACTAATTTAATGCTAGAAAGTAGATCAATGGTAGCCTGAGGCTAGAGAGTCAGGAAATTGATAGTAAGAGACATAAGGGAACTTTCTGCAGTTGGGATGATTATTACATGGCTATCTATATTTGTTAAAACTGAGCACTGAAGATGGCTTCGTTTTATAACATGTAAATTATACACCAATGAAGTTGCTATAAATGAAAATAATCAGAAATCAGAATATAAAAATGCTCTTGAAAATTGGAAACATGAAAATCTAAAAAAATTTAAATATATTAGAGTTGGAAGTTACAGTATAAAAATTATAAGGTAGAATAGATGCAGAAAGAAATAGAAAATTGTGGATTGTTTGGAATCACACAAAAAGTGGAGAAAACAGAGAAGAAAGTAGCAAAAAATGATACAAAATTTTCTAGAATTGGGGAGTAAAGCTCTTCATATTGAAAGAAGCCGTTGGATGCCATGAACAGTAAGTGGAAACTTGCACCAAATCCCAGACTGTTCCAACACCAGACTTCCCAGTTTTATAGGCCAGTTTAAGTTGTATTTGTGACTTTCAACTAGACCTTTTAGACCCTGCTTCCTAATCTATTTACCAGTGACCCCTATATCATTTTTTTCTGATCGCTGAGTGAGGAAAATATGTTTAGAGTCAGCAGTAGACTTCTGACAATACTGCACTAACTTTTAAGGGTGTTTCTAATCATCCCCACCTCCCAAATCTCTGTGGTTCTAGCCCCCAAAGTTCTCCTTCTCACCCAAGTTAGTAACTCTGTGGAAAGCATGTTACTAAACTGTCATAAGGACAGGTTTGACCTTTAGGCCAAATGTGGCTATTCCATTTAGCTTTTAAATGTTTATTTCTGTGTTTCTTGCACTATTTTGTCACTGCAATAAAAATCTAGGACATATTTTTGAAATTTTACTTATAGACTTCGTCTAATAAAATATTACATAAAATGATTACTAAAACAATTTTTTTCTTTCAGTAGCATATAAAGAGGCATTTAAAAACTTTTTAAATTATTATTTATTTAATTAATTTAGTGGAGTGACATTGGTTAATAACATTATATAGGTTTCAAGTGTAAATTCAATAATATATCATCTGTATATTGCATTGCATTCACCAGTCAAATCTTGTAAAATTGTCAATTGGTCCTAAGAAAACTTTTTGTCTTAAAAGTAGTTTTTAAAATAAACTTTACTTTTTAAAGCAGTATTAGGTTCAGAGTGGGAAATACAGAGATTTCCCATATATTCCCTTTTCCTATGCATGAATAACATTTCTCACTATCAAAATATCCCAGCAGAGTGGTACATTTGTTACAATCAATGAATCTCTGTTGACACATCATTATCATCCAACTCCATGGTTTCCATTGTACTTCACTCTTGGTGTACATTCCATGGGTTTGGACAAATGTATAATGACATGTAGCTATTATTATAGTATCATAAAGAGCCCTTTCGTGCTTTAAAGAATCCCCTGTGCTCCAACTATTCATCCCTTCCCCTGATACCGACTGATATTTTTACTATCCCCACAGTTACACCTTTTCTAGAATGTCATAAAGTTGAAATCATATAGTAGATAGCCTTTTCAGATTGGCTTTTTTCACTTAATAATATGCATTTAAGTTTCCATCATGTCTTTTCATCACTTGATAGCTCATTTCTTTTTAGCATTGAATAATATTACATTATTTGAATATAACATTTATCTATTTGTCTACTGAAGGACATCTTGGTTGCTTCCAAGTTCTGGCGATTGTAAATAAAGCTGCTATAAACATTCACATGCAGGTCTTTTTGTGGACATTAGACTCATTTGGGTAAATACCAAAGAGGTTGATTACTGAATCAAATAGGAAGAGTATTTAGTTTTGTATGAAACTGCCAAACTGTCTTCCAAAGAGACTGTACCATTTTGCATTCCTACCAGCAATGAATGAGAGTTCCTACTGCTCTACATCCTCACCAGTATTTCGTGTTGTCAGTGCTTTAGCTTTGTAGTGGGTGTCTCTTTTTTGTTTTGGTTTGCCATTATCTAGTGACATACAACATTAAACATCTTTTCATATACTGACTTACTATCTGTATATCTTCTTTGGTGAGATGTCTGTTCAAGTCTTTTGCCCATTTTTAAAATTGAGTTGTTTCTTATTGACTTTTTAAGAGTTCTTTGCATAATTTGGGTAACTACTTTATCAGAATTTTTTTGTAAATATTTTCTCTAGTCACTAGCTTGTATTCTCATTCCCTTAATTTTATGAAATTAAAATTTTAATTTTCTCATTCTCTTTCAATTTCTCATTCTCTCTAAAATCCAATAATTTTATATCAATTAGATAAAAAAAAATTTAAGGTAGTCTAAATGTGTAACACAAAGTAATATTTAATAATAATCAGAGTTTATCTGTGTGTATATTTAGTATTCTCTTAAGCTATAAGTACTGTTACTCCTATAATCTAGTGTATCATTACTATGATCTTTTGATTTTTAAATTATATATAGACATAGGGCATAGGAATAAATTTTAAGGAGTAAATATTATAAATTTGCCTCAAATAATATATTAAATATTAAAACTGTGTTAGAGAATAGCACTTTCACAATGCAACTAAATTGTTTAAACAGAATGCTAGCCTCACTGGGTGAAAAATATATACAGCAAAACCATGCTGTAAACATTGTTTTGAAAACATGTATCGTGTTGTTCATATTTAATTTATATAATTGTATGCCATTATATGAGGAAGAAGTATGTTTAATTGAAGGAAGCAACACATATTTACTTAGTATAAAGTTTTTCACATATTAAAAAAAGTGTATAATAAGAAATCCATTAAAACCAAAACATAATCAAGGCTGTAGGAAAAATATACATTAAAAAAAAGGGTTTTGTTTTCCAGATAATAAAAAAACTGATTTATTTGCATTGAACTGCCTTAAACTCTTTATCTTTTAGGAAAACATTTTAAACAACAAAAAAATGTTGGAGAAAACATATAATACAGAAGTTTGAAAGCATCAATGTCATACATGCTCAAAATGCCACATTGGTAATCTACAAAAGAATCTAGTGTAAAAAATGCATCTAGATATTCTTCTAATAGTATAAGCATCATATGCAACATTTTGAATCAAACAAATAACTAATCAAATTTATTTCACTTTCAATTAGAACAAAAAAAGACATGAATAGTATGAAATTGAGCTTCTGAGCAGCACTAACAAAACTTTTCTCATTTAAAATCCTTTTGTACATATAGAAAAAATATAAACACATAAATTATCTGATAAATAGAAAACATTAATTGGAATTTTACAAAGAAAAAAACAAAACACAGAGGACACTTTTGTTTTAGTTTTTAATTATTCTGAGAGTTTTCACTCAGTTTTTATGCAGAGGGAACATTAACAGGTGCAATATTTTCGGTCAGAGTTTGTGCTCTGTTTAATTTTTTTTCATTTTGAAAAGAAAATATTCCATGTAGAATTATTTATCTTACCAAAGGTATAACCTTATAAATGTATATTTCTCTTTTTCTAGTCTCATTCCTTTTTTATATCTATATTCCATTAATTTACCTCAGTTTTCAGAGGGGAAAACTGATCTAATTAAACATAAAACTGTGTTAAAGTAGATTTAATGATTAATACTAAGCAGTTGCCTGGGGAACAAGCACAACAATCTAAAAAAAATCTAACACTGAAAGTACAACAGGAATAGAAAATGGTGAAAGAGACAGACATATATGTCAATAATTTTATGTTGAAATATTTTCTTTTCAATCATGATAAACATTTGTCAGTTATGGTTCTATCACATTATTCTTTTTATAGTCAAAGTCTTATGAGCTCAACATTGAATGCTCTACAAATGCCAGTGATTTCACAATCTTAATAATGAATTCTAGAGTCATTCAAGTTAAAACAACAGTTTTACATTAAATAATGGCATATAACAAATTTAGGCTACTGCTGTGGTGGGGAAGTGGTTGTCACAAATTGTGAAGCTAGCTTTGCAGTTAGGCTCTTGTGAGTCAATGGGAGTAAAAAAGTTAATGGAATATTTCAAATTATTATTCAATAAGATATAGCATATATTCTACTCATCTTAAGAAATACATTTGTGATAATACATATTCATATGCAATATATGTACCTGTATGTGTTTTTATATATATGACCAATGCTTATTAATTTCTCATACAAATTTAGAAGTAACAAGATTCTTGGATTTTATGATTTGAGACAGTATAATTCTACAGGTACAAGATGGGCCTAGGAAAGTGTGCTTGCCAATTCTAAACCTAGTTCTCACCAACATGTTAGATTTGAGGCAAGTTATCCTTAGTCTGATTGTTACAAAGTGGGCAGAGTTTGCCTCTTACCTTTAAAAGAGGATTAAAATAAGTGCAAAGTAGAAGGTGCAAAATTACATGAGAAAAAGTGCTTATGTAAAACCAAGGTATGACGAATAATAAAATTTTTATAGGTAATGTAGGTGGCTTTAAAAAGACCACTTTTCAAAATTATATGTAAATATTGCTAAACTATTTTTTTTTCTACAACAAGAAACCAGAGACTCAAGAATCTAAAATGTCTTTGGAAGTCTGTAATGGTTAAGGTTTTGCTTTTATCTATCTGCCTTAAGATCATGCTGTCTTAAAGGAGAGACACATACATTCATACACACACACACACACACACACACACACACACACACACACAGGCACAGGCACACACTATAATATGACTTATACTTTCTAAACATTTAATTTGGAAGAAAGTATCAGATGTATGTGGGTTTTAGTGTCATCTCTGTAAAATTATAAAACAAAATACAATTTTATAAAAGGATCTTAAAAATAGGAAAATGCAATGCCTGGCAAAACAAAGAACAGAATTTTCTCTTCTGTTTTTCAAGGAAATTATATTTCTTGAGCTCCCATAAAAAAGAAGCAAATTCATACATATACACCCACCCACATAAATTTATGCACATGCACTCACTCCAGAGGTGTACAGCTTATACTCTACTACATTCTTTTTTTTTCCTACTTCATTCTTAAGGAGAGACTGGTCATATATACAATTAGAAGAGATGAAGTATACGTTAAAATGATTACCTATGGTGTTTTGTGTCCAGATACTAAGAGATACAGGCACTGCTGATAACTTTAATTAATATTATTTTAATAGCAGAAAAGTAAATTACTTTCTCCAGGTTCTTAAGCTATTATTTAGAAAATTTGACAAATTTTCAAGATAATTATATGTAGTAAAATATAGATAATTTAAAAATGAAAATGGGTGTGTCTACTCATCAGGACCATAGACAACTTTATCAAGTTCTAGATTGAGGCCTGTTTATTTGTCTTCCAAATCTTTGCCATTGCAAACCTCTGAAGAACTAACTCCCTAGCAAGGGCTTTTATTTTTTTTTAAACTACTGACTCCACTCTTCATAATGAAATAGGGCTGATAGCAAAGTCAACAACTAAAATGTGCAAAGTATGATGAATGCTATGCAATAATTTAAAATATAAAACCAAGTGATTACATCAAGGTTACCAATTTATATTGGAATGTCAAATCCTGTGATTTCCAACCAAAAAGAAATTCTAATGAAGAGTGGGTCTAATATTACACCTTGAGATAATCTAATGATTACAAAGTCTTACTTTTTAAATATTCAACACCAGAAATCTACAACCTTTATCTGCACAAAGTATACACAGATAGTTCTAGCTATGACATCCATAACACAGATGTTTTTGAACCATTAAAGTAAACAAAAAAAAGTGCTCTCTTCTTAACTGCAAGGAGATGGAATCAAAGTTTCTTATCAAGCTGATAATGATGAAATTCAAGTCCAAGACGCTGACAGAACTGTGGTATAGTACTTGTGCTTATTCCTTCTTTACTTCTTGCAGTTTGTCATAAAGGGCTGAATTGACATGTCTTTTTGGTTCAGGGAAAACGAACCATTCAAATAACATAAATCTCTTGTACCACCAAGATGGCAAGATGGGCTTAGTGAGGTGGGAGCGACATAGACTTTTTAAATACCCTAAACCCTTTTGCTGGCCCAGAATATGGTGGTGGTGGTGAAACACTGTGTTTTCTGGTCAGTGCCATTGCCTGTTCATAAGAAGGTAATCCTGTGTCCTCCACTGAAGGTGGCAGTGGAGACAAGACGGCCTCCTCAGGTCTTCTGAAAATGATGGAGGGAGTGTGCCTGCCTCTTCTTACATAGGTGGCTGAGGAACTAAACAGAGAGACAGCATTTAGGTCTTGAAAAGGCAACATTTTCAGGTTAAGATGGCAATATTAAAAAACCCAACTGACTATTTTTATGAAAATTGAACCCAATTTATTAATATAACAAGTTATATAACAGCAGAAAGTCTCGGTATAGTGGAAAAGAACTTTGAAGTCAGAAATGGGTATGAAACTGGACACTGTCATTTCATAGCTATGTAACCAAAGGCAAATTACCTAATTCAGTTTCCTTCTGTGTAAAGTGGGGATAGTAACAGCTACTTCAACAGAGTTATTTTATGTGGATTGAGAAATGTCATATGTAAAGCATCTAAACGGTGTCTAGACTACTATAGTAAGAACTCAAAACATATTAATTCCCTTTTTCTCTCGCTCCTGGATGAAAACTTTCTCAAAGAATGGTGTAAAAGCAAACCTAGGCATTGTTGAAAAGCAGCAAAACTCCAAGCCAAGGAAACTGATGGCGCAGAGATTATCACATCAGCTGATTTTCCTCTCTTGCCTCCCACCACAGTCCTGCTGCCTCCTCAACAGTCCTTCCATCATGTCACTCTTCTCCGCAAAAGTCTAACCTGCAGCCTTCTTTCCACTGAATGGAGTTCTAATTCCGGGGCTTCCTTTTCAAAGCCTCCCTTCTGCTGGCCTCACCTTAGTTTTTATAGCTCTCTGCTCTTGCCAAGGTAGCCTCTTTCACAGTCAGTCCTCTGTATGTGTAATGTATTCTCTGTCCAATCTCTGTGCTTGTACTGGTCTTGTTCCCTTTCTCAACTTATGTGTTTCCCTCACTCTATTGATCTAAGCCCAATAATTTATTTTGTTTTATTTTTTCATTATTATTTTTTAAAATATGGAACGCTTCACGAATTTGTGTGTCATCCTTGCGATCTTCTCTGTATTGTTCCAATTTTAGTATATGTGCTGCTGAAGCGAGCACATAAGCTCAACAATTTAAAAAGGTATGTGACCTTGTTCAAGTCCTACCATTTTTACAAACCTTTGTCAGCTACATTAGCCAATAAAAGTGGAAATGTATCATGGGTCTAGTGTTTTGAACCTATACTTTTTCTTCTCACTTGCAAATTATAAAATGATCATTTAAACATTAGTAAATTGATCTGTTTAGACTGTAAAGCTGAATGTCTATGAAGTACCTATGTATAAATTAACCTCCTTTAGTTATGGCTAAGACGATAATTAAAATTCATGGGTAATCCCAAATTCTAGTCAGTATTTCCAATATTCTTTCCAACAAAAGACAGTTTAGCAGACCCCAAATTTTTCCAAACTAAATTAGTCAATTTGCACCTTAATACACCTTTTCCTTTGGAGGTAATGAAGAGATCTGAAAGTGGAAGGAAGGAGAGAGGAAAGTTGCAGAGAGAGAAGAAAAGGAAAAGATAGATGTAAATTTAGGAAATGGATAATTAGCCCTTCAGCAGCTGAGAGGTGACAGAGAGCATTACAAATTTACTCAGAGGGCTCAACACAATTCCTCCTCAAGCAGGAATCTGGAATGTTTTTATGGTAGGCTAGTCACTCCCCACGTTCATTAGCTTGTAACGAAAAGTTCTATTGGTTTACAGGGAACAGGAGAGAAAGATGTTTTATTTGAACGAATAAATTTTTCCATGTTGACTTTCAAAACTTAAGATATAGAAACAATATAATAATTGTATCAGTCATTAAATACCTGCACAGCCATTCTTTACATACATTTTGAATGACTGAAATCAGAAAGTATGCATTAATAACATCTCAAATAAACGAACAACATCCCATTATGCCTATTTTACTCCATGTAACATAGAAACTAAGAAAATGAAAAGGTCTTGTTTCCCATTTCTTGGCATGTTTTTACAGATGAATGAGACATACTTTTCTGACAATGATCTTATTTTTCACTCTTTTCTTTCTCAACTATTTCCTCACCCTTCCCCCACTTCCAGACTTGCAAAATATAGAAAGAGAACAAATAATCCTGCTGGAAGAATTTCTTGGGACAATAGATGAAAAGTACTTTAGTAAGTATTTGAAAGTTAATCCCGATGCAGAAGAATGTTTGGTAAACCTAGTCTGAAATGTCCCCTGAAACTCAAAGGGTTGCTGTGAGGATCAAAGTGAGACAACAGATGTTAAAATGATCTGTGAACTGCACAGCGTTATACAATACTAACGTTAAGTATAATAAACCTTATTTTTAAAATAAGAGATGTCCAGGTTTTTTTTAATTTTTAATTTTAATACACAGAAAACATACATAATAACGGCACCACTTTGCTCTGTCTTTGAATTCTGCTTTTAACCTCATGCAGGGAAAAAGCAAAAAGGTTTTCAGAGGAAAAAAAGTATAAGGTAAGGCGTTGTAGTGTAGAAAAGTATAAAAGAACAGGAGAAGAGAGAAGAAAATGTCAAGCATGAGGACACTGAATAATGGCTATGCGGTCACAGACCTTGAGTGAAATTATTAAACGTGAGGGCATACATACATGAACTTTTTTGGAAAAATATTAATGGGGTAGCAAAATAGGAAAGATAGAAGGCAAGAAAAACCAAAACCAAATTTTGCCTATTTCTTCATTAACCTGAGTTTTCAGGACTCTCCCAGTTTGTGGAGAAAAACACACTGAATAAAATTTTAGTTAAAAGTCCTAGAAAATAGAAAGATCTAGCTCATTTCCTGTATGTTAAATTAAGGGAAATTAACAGAAATCTCCCAGGTTAAAAAATACTGGCTTAAGAAAAAGTAAACTAATTCTTCCTTACTTTCTCTCACTTCTCAAATTTTTACAGGATTTACAGAGATCTCTGACAAACACCATGCCCATAGGTCACATTAATCCCTCAGGGAGCTCTTAAGGAATTCCAGTTTGGGGACAGAATTACAACTTATGTTGCCCTTGTCCTTCACTCTCTTTGCTGACATGTCTTCTTTCTGCATCCTTACTGTGGGCTCCGTCCTTTCCCTTCTGTCCTTTCATCACACTCAAAACTTGCCTTCTCTCATGGCTTCAGCTTTTACCCTCTAACAGATGAATCCTAATTCTACACCTCAGCTCTCACTTTAACAATATTTAATATGTATAACATAAAATTTGCCATTTTAACTGTTTTTAAGTATACAATTCAGTGGCGTTAATTATATTCACAACGATCACCACTGTTTCCATAAGCTTTTCATCACCTGGTCGCCGTCACATGCTTCTTCACAGAATTTGAAAGTGTGACTAGGGGTTATCTAAAAGCATCAATTTTGAACAGCTTGTTTAGCACCTGGTGCTTCTTTTGAATAAGGTTATTCTATACTTACTCATCTATACTTACTGAGGAGACAATATATATAATACACAGAATAAACAACCTTTTATTCTAATAAGTACATTGATGTTCTAGTATGCAAACAATGATGGCCTTCAGGAATCTTTATGAAGCTTTATTAATGTGCTATTATCCTCAAGTGGTAACCACTTTATTTTATTAATTTTCATTTAACTTAAAGTATCAGTAAAAATGGTTGAATTTAAAAGCTAGTTATACTGTTTCTAATTGGGTAGCCACATGGGTAGATCTGATAATACTGTGACTCAGAGTAAACTATGGGACTTCTTGCCTCTGCAAATAATGTGGGGCACACTGGTATTTGCCTCCTGCTTAAGAAGGAAATATTGAAAAGTCAAGCTGACGTTTATGAATCTCCTTGTGTTTTTCTGAAAAACCTTTGAAACAGCATTTTTCAGTTTTTTAATTGTTAAATTAGGCAACCAAACAAGTGTCAGAGAAGAGGAGGCTGGGGAGAGACAAGACAACTAAACACAATGTTGGATCTTGATTACATCCTAGAGCCAAGAGAGGACAATAGTGGAAAAATTGGTGAAATATAAGTAAGGTCTGGAGTTTAGTTAATAGTAATGTACTTTGTTACAAATGTACAATGATAACAGAAGATGTTAACAGTGAGGGAAATCGGGTGAAAGATATATGAGAACTTTCTGTGCTATTTTTGCAGCTTTCCTGTATATCTAAAATTATTCCAGAATAAAAGTTTATTTTAAAAAAATAGGCAGCCATTTTTTCATCCATTTAAAAATAAAAATACAGAATGTATATTAGTGAATTAGATATGTTCACTTGGTACTTACCCTGGATGCTGTTGCCTCTTACACTTAGTGATACAAAGATAGTAACCAAGTAATCCAAAAAAAACCAAAAATACTCCAGCAGCAATTAGTCCAGTCAGAAGGCCCATAACATCAATTTTCTCTCTGTTACCACCTAAAGAAAAAGCATGAACAAAACAACTATAACAATTGCAAAGTACAACCTATGATTTTAATACATTTAACCCTGGTTCTAAGTACACTATGAAGCATCAGAGTTAATATTGATTTCTTTAAAAAGTCTTTGTGCTAGAGACATGGCCTAAAGAATTTTTTGTTAAGGCGAGGCAACTCTTGGTTGACCTCACAGATTGCAAGGACCTTGTCAGCTTACAATCTCTTATTATTTTCTAATTAAAAATTTTTGAGATTTTTTATGCCTACAGCACCTGGTCTTCCTAGGTGGTCTCTCATCTAAGTACTAACCAGGCTTGACCCTGCTTAGCTTCTGAGATCAGATGGGATCAAGCTTGCTCAGAGTAGTATGATGGTAGACCTAAAGGATTTTTAAATACTTCCTATAGGTCACATTAAATGGATAATATTCAAGACTAAGTGAGATAAATATAATCTTTGTTCAACTAGACACACTTTGACATTAGCTAAGATACATATGTTGAGAAACTCTAGAGTAGCTAGGTAAAGTAGTCTCCCTATAGCTGGGGCCCTACCTAAGGGGAGTGAAAGAATAGCTGGCAAAAAAAACCACCTGACTAAAAGGCAGCTAGGGATGATCAACACAGATAAAAGAAAGGCTCGCCCCTCTCTGGAAGTTACTTAATTCTATCTAACAGTCTTAACTTGCCTAGTAGCATAAATATTGCATTCACTTATAATGGTAAAAAAGACAAAAAAAAATTAAAGTAATTTACTACCTGAAACCAATGGAGTCCAATTTTTATTCTATGCAAGTCTTGACTTAGCTGAGCTGTTGAAAGTAGCTTTAAGCCTATTATCTCATTTCCCTAGTATCTCACCAAACTTGATTTTCAGTGTGTAAATAGATGAATGTGGCCTTCTCTGTTTTAGCTAGCCTAGTGTATAATTGAGAAATCTTCCTTAGATTTACAAGGTGTGTATATTGAGCAACAACCAAACTCAAACAATGAAACTAAAATGTATTATAAAAGAGAGGGTGTGAGAAAAACATTACATTTGATGAATTCTTGTCTTACCTGATTTTGTTGTTGGTCCTTTAACTGAGTAATCCTGCCAAAATGCCACCTAAGAGAAAGGTAAAATTTCCACTTATTTAGTTTCTTTATTATCATTTCATTTGGTCCCAATGACCTAGACTAAGGGTGAATTCTTGGCATGTGCTACAGGTAGGATACTAGTTCATTCAAGCTAAAGAGTATGCCTCACCCTAATTAAAGCACTACCATTCACCACTGTTTCTTCCAACTCTAGAACTGGTCAGGGGATTATAGCCAGTGCCAGCTCCCTACCACTGTACCCCGCTATTCTCTTTTCACCTGTCCAGAGCTCTCACTCAGGCATCATGGGAAACTATGGAATTAGAGTAGGTGAAAGTATCTAAGGTGGAAGCTGAGGCAGTGGACTCATTATCATATTTGAAAAGGAGCCTGAATTTTTTTATGCTATGTGGGCCCTCAGTTTGCTAAATTTTATTGAAAGGTATCTGTTGATTCTGAAAGACATCCCTGAGACTGTTTAAGTTCAGTAACCAAAGAGTAAAATGGAACTCCTGAGGAAGGGAAAAAGGAGCTGGGGTTATTTAATCTATAAAAGTAAAGAATTGGGTTCACTTAACATTCTATAAGAATATGTCAGATTATTACAAGGACAGTGCTGTCTGTCTGTTTTCTACCTTTTCAAGACTGACAAGATTTGATTATATTTTAAGGGAGAACTTCTAAAAGTTTCTCCCTTAAATTACACAGATATGCCAAACATTACTGTTTATACTCCTGAATGCAGGGGCTATATATTTTGTATCCTCAGTCTCTAGCAGAGTACTTGGCTCATAGTAGATTGTCAATACTTAAAATATAAATACAGTAATAAAAAAAAGTTAGGTCTCTGATAGGAAAAATTGCTTTGACTCTTGAATGATTGAAATCTGAGTCAGAGAACTAACTCAGATTACATTCTGAAGTTTAATTCATTCTGCTACATGATTGCTTTTGAATATAATAAATATTAAACAAAAACACAGCATAATCAATAATGTTAATTATTGTAAGCCCAGTTAATTAAGTATAAACTAAGTCTAAGTTTAAGATTAACAGCATTTTAAGGAAGTAAGAGAGAGCAGGTATACAATCCTGATGTTATTTAAAGCATAAAATCTCTAATGACTGAAAGTGCCATTTCCTTAAGTACAATTTAATAAATTTCCAGCCAATTAACAACATCAACCAAATTACCGTTTTATCTTCATCCACAAAAATCTCTCTGGCTTCCTCATAATTACAAAATTCTTCATAGCACTCTCTTTCTAGGTCACCGGGAGTGAAGAGCTCCAAGTCAAATCTATTATATAGGAGATGTCTATGTATGAAAGAGTTTGCTGCTTCTTTTGATGTAAAGACTAATAAAGAAATAGAAAGATTTCAAACATTGATTAAAATATGGAAGAAAATTCCTGTTTTAATAGTAAAAAAAGTGAATAGTTTTCTTGATGTGGTTAAATTATACCAATTTCTTATATATTTTTAAAATTTGACAAAAAGGAATATTACCAGTAAAAGTTCTTTCTGCTAAATATGAAATACAAATACTAGTATAATTCCAGAAAAGAACTGAGTTGATTATATCCAAAATTATTAGCATAAGTAAAAATTATCTAAATACTACTTTTGCCTCCAGAAAATTATTTTTCCAACAAATGACAGGTCAGACTATGCATTCTATTTTTAAAGGGTTGGTTCTCTATTATCTTGAGTAAGAAATGAGTCTGGTGGAATGGACAGAGCATTGGATTAAGAGTTAGAAGACAGTGATTCTTCGTTTTAATTTGGCTTAGCTATCAGCTGTGTATCCTGGTAAGTCACTTATATCTTAGGGTTACTATTTTCTCATTTGTAAAATTGGGAAATGAACTAAATAACCACTAAGATCTCTTTATGTTTTAAATTTTTTAATTAATAAAAATATTTATCTTAAAATTGTTATATAAAACTTATACTAAAATAAAAATTTAAACCTCTAAATTAATAAAATTTAAGTTAATTACAAAATTAAAAGACATTTAGTCCCTCCCAGAGGAGTAGCTCCCTCCACCCATCCCCCAAATACATATTTACAATGCTTTACAAGACTCCCTCTATATTTCTAGGAAGGTAAATGGTAAACAGGATAGAGTTAAGCACAGGTTAACGGAAAACTAAAACATCCCACCAAACTTTCAACTCATTCTGGTATCACGCAAACAAAGCCTAAGCAGTCTTGCTCGAGATCACATGATGGAGCCTGAAATTTAGAAAATCTCTGAGAACTACTACATCAAATGCTTTAGAGAATTGAAAAGTGTTGGGAATTCTCACTGCTAACAGTTACTAAAGGAAGAATATTTTAAAGTGGGCAGTCGAAAGACTGATCAAGACTGACAAGATGACAAGAAAGAGCACGGCCTAGAAGATTAGTACTGATTTGTAAGTGACCACAGGTTGGCCATTTATTCTTGACTCCTTGAGGACAGTCACCCCTCGTCCAAGATATTTTTTCTACTCATCAATCACTTTTCCAAACAGGTCTAACTCTTCTAGAGCTGTTTTGTCTAACTAGCCATTTACGGCTGTTGAGCACTTGAAATGTGGCCAGTCTGGATTGAGGTGTGCTGTAAGTGTAAAAATACACACAGGATTTCAAAAACCTAGTTTTGAAAATGTGAAATATCTCAATGCTTTATATTGTTTATATATGGAAATGATATTTTAGATATATTGGGTTAAATTAAATAATTATTAAATTAATTTAACCTTTTTACCTTTTTAAATGTAACTATTAGGAAAATTTAAATTATATGGTTCACATTATATTTTTATTGGCCAGCATTATTCTTGTGTATTTATTTTACTATTATAAATAACAATATGGGCTATTTAAACCAAGGGGGAAGCTAAAATGGGATCATTGGTGATAACTGCTTTAAAAAATATATTAAGAGGCTGCCCAATGCGATGAAATATTTCTGTTCTTTCTTCTCTTTTGTCTTCTTGAAGATTGTATGCTTTCATCAAATGGCAACAAAAACAGAATGAACATTTTTCCACATCTCCATCATCTCTCATTGAGATTCTTGCAATGACCTCTAAAGGGTCTCCTTGCTCACCTACAGTCTGTTTTTAACGTTCTGTTGTAGCTACACTGGCTTCCAACATGCCTGGTTCTTTCCTGCCTTGTACCCGCTGTTTCCTCTGAATAGAACTTTCTTCTTTCCGTTTGCCCTCTCATCTCCTATAGGATTTTGTTCAACATTCCCTTGAACCCTGACCTCCACAGACCAACCTCTGGCACTCCTCATGCCCTGCTATATTTTGTTTTTCTCCGCAGCACTTATCACCATCTGGTGTTCTATATGTTTTACTTATTTGTTACTACTCAGAAGGAGGACAGTTTGATTACTGTATGAATGTTGGTGCCTGACACATAAGAGATACTCAAAAAATTACTATGTGAATGAATGAACTCAACTTTCCTACAGTGGGAAGTAACTCTTGGACCTAAATTCTATCATTTGAAGCAATTCATGGGTATAGTCTAGTGTTACTCAGCTTGGCATAGGTTTTAAAATACTAAACCAGTGATGAAGTAACTCATAGTCTGCCTAACCTAGCTATACCTAGTACATGAAATCTAATTTCAGAAAAGAGATTTAGAAATCTGCCTCTGTATGCAGAATTTGCCCAGTTCTTTACATTTTATTGGCTAAAAAAGCAGTACCAAATTTCTCATTTTTGGTCTTCTGTTCAAGTAGGTTATCTGAATTATAAAAATACACCTGCTCTCCAAATGGCACTTGATAAAGCTGCTTTCAACTTGAAAGGAATATAAAAAAGAGGGTCATAAGCATTTTTTGTTGTTTTTCCTGAAGTGACCTTTATACCAGTAAAATTCCTCACCTTTATAATTAAACATGCCTTCCAGAAGCTGTTGTTTGCCACTTCCCTGAGAGAAAGTTTTAGTTTGGTCAGAGGTTGACCTTAGACCTTCAGTGCCTCACCAGACTTTTTCCTGCCTCCCTTACTATCTTAGGAGAAATACTGTACTTTGTTGTTTGGATTCTAAGTAACCCTGAAATTGCTTATAATTGAAAGAAGCAAACTTTCTAGCCTCTGGAGCATCCTCAATGTCCATGAGAGTTCTTACTTTCCCTATTTTCCCTCTGGCCTTTGTGCTTTTGTATCTGCCTCCTTAGATTCTCTTCCCATCTCTATTCCTCTTGTCTTAGACCACCCCAAGTGGCTCTCTGTGCATTTCGCTGTATCAAACCCACCAACTCAAACATTTCATTCTCTTCATCTCTCTTATCTCATGTTTTCTAAAGAAATTAGAAATTTTAAGTCAATTCAATTCCACCATTGGACTTCATTAGAAATAGTTGAAGGTCCCTTATCTTCTTAGTTACTTCTCATATTTCCATTTATTGTATCTCATTTACAGATAAAGAGCATTGTCTTCTGTGAAATACAACTTTCCTGAGACAGTTACTGCTACTCACTCTTTGCTCTAGAGCTTTCTGTTCCTATCTCTGTCATAGAGTTTATGGAGATTATCTGTTTATAACCCTGCCAACTGAACTAATGAAGAAGCCCTCCAAGGCAGAGATTACAGATTTTCATTTGTGTATCACTAGTACTTAGCAGAGGGCCTGCACATAGTATGGGTTAATAAAGTGGTTACTAACTGAATAAGTTTGTTTTTTAAATATATACAATTCTTCATTTACATTTCCAACAGATATCACCCGCTTTCTGCACTCAAGTATTATTTTCTAAATTCATGTTTATGATATTCTTGAGAGTGTCTTTAATGTCTGCATTGTATGAATAAATAAATAAGTAAATACATACATACATTAAGAAGTTTTCTGGGGATTAGAATTTGGTCTCACTAAGAATGGATCATCAGTCTTATATTAACAGTGGACTTACACATATGGTGCAATTTGACAGGTACTAAGGAGAATCTCCTTCCAAAATCTCTCCCTTTCCCACTAGTTAGCCTATCCAATTGCCTAGAATTCTGTCATCAGGGTTTGATTCCTCTGGGTTAAGATTATTGCCCTATCTTAAACTACACACATACTCTTAGAAAGTTTAACACACTAAGCTGCATTAATCATTAATAAGTCATCTAGGAGTATTAGAGTAACAGATCTTTCTCAAATGAAAATGAGCTGAGAGTAGGATCTGATGAGAATAAGGGACAGAAATGTGCAGGGAAGTAGATCCAAAGTACTAGCACTGGGTAGGGAAGCACAGTGCAAAGGTGGGGGGAAAACGATGAGAGCCAAAGCTAATTTTTTTCTTTTTTTTCCTTTTTTTTCCCTAGAGCAGGCTTTTTAAACGTGGGCAGGAACCAGTCTGTTTACAAGATGTGGAATTCTAGGTTAGCAAACCCCAAACCTAATCTTCTCACAGCCATCTGACCATACCCACACACTTGAAAATCAAAAAGGATCTCTGAGATGGTGACACTCCTCACTCTCATCATTTTACAGATGAAGAAACACAAGCAGAAAGGTGTCAAGTAAATTGCCCAGGGTCTCATAACAAGTCCAGACTAGATCTTGGATTCTCTGTCTTTCCAGGAAGAACAATTATGCTCATTATAATTACCACATAGCCTCATCTAGAAAAATGGCACTCACTGAATTTTCAGAAGTTGAGATAGGTTCTCTATTTGGTTAACCACAAAACAGGTCTTACATATAATCCATTTAATCAAAATAACACAGAAGTAAATTCGCACTTAACCACAAAATTACCAAATAAACTACAAATTAAACCAACGAATATTTTAGTGTTTATATGACTGATGAGGGCAATAGTAGTCTCAAATACTATACTTTGACATCTATACTATACGGCTCAGATTTCCAGGATGGTTTTCCTGGAAACTGAAGCCACGCTTACCTTCTTCCCCTGCATGCCTGGACTCCTGGGGACTTCTCGTGCAATGAGGAAAGGCGAAGGTAGCTGTGAGCAGTTGGCTGAAGAGAGCCAGAAGTGTAAACATAATCCGGAAACGGTCAAACAAACTAAAACAAACCAAAAAAAAAAAAAAACCAGAAAAACATGTCAAAACGCCCCCTGGCTCTCAGCACTTTGAGTTTCTATGGGAACTGAGTTACCGACCAGCTGTGCTCAAAGCCACCGGGCAACTGAGCCCGGCGCGCGGTTTCGGTCGTCAGGGTCGGATCCGCGCCCAGAAAGCGGCCCCGAGAGCGCCTGGGGACAAAGGCCGCGCCCCGGGACGCTGCCGACGGCTGAGCCGGCACCTGTCGCCACAGGCGACCCTCTGCCTTGCGTTCGGATTGGACTGGATCCGCGGAGGTACCCCCGCCCTCCCAATAACCCATTCCCCGCCGCGCCACGCCGCGGGGCCGCGCACCTGCCGCTCCCGGCGCATGTTCCCGCAGCTCCGGTGCTGCCTGCGGCCGCCAGACCCAAACCTCGGCGGCGCTCGGAGCCTGGCTGTCGCAGGGCTGAGGGGACCCCGCGCTCAGGACGAGGAAGCGCCCGGGGTCCGCGGAGGGGCGCCCTGGTCCGCTCGGGGACACGCGCGGCGCGAGCTCCTGCCTTGGTCCCGGCAGGCCGCGGAGCAGCTCGGTGGGAAGGGCAGGCGGCGGCTACCTGGGAAGCACCTGGCGCGCGCCTCCTCCCGGGGGCCGGCCCACCTGCTGCGGGCGGGCTGCTGGCAGTCGTCTCCAGGGAGCTCGGGCTTCGCCCTCGAAAGCCGCCCAACCTTCTGCCCTGAGCCCTGGGCAAGCCCGACCGCCTGCCGGTTCTGGCCCCGCCTTGGCGCGCGGGTGGCTGGTTTGGACTCGTTTCTAGACCTGGCGTTTTCTGCGAATTCAGGGGAGCGTTTTCAGTTCTCGGCGCTCAGCAGAGGGCCCTCGATGCGTCCGCGGTTTTCCGCTGTGGCTTCCACTAGGCCAGGGATCTTGTGGTTACCTTGGTTTTCAAATGGTGATTCGCAAACGAGAACGAAATGTGCATTAGGGAAAATACACTTTATTCGCAATATGAAATGGGAAGTGATGTTAAAATTAATCAGTTACACTGGCTCTCAAGTTGTGGCCCGTCGGATCTGGGAGGTCTCCAAGATCCTTTCAAGGGATCTCCGAGGTCAAAACTAGTCTTCTTATGATAATAACACGTGATTTGCCTTTTTCGTTTTCATTCTCTCGTGTGTACAGTGGGAATTTCCAGAAGCCATTTGACATGATAATGATGTCATCACTCTGCTAACTAACAGAATGCCTGTATGTGTTTTCTTGTGTTTTCTAGTATTTTCTATGGTGGATTTAATATCAATATGTACATTTTTATAGAGATTTATAAAGATTAATCAAATGTTTCTTCTCAGTATTTCTGAACTTTTATTAGCTATGTTTGGTCATACCTGGCAGGATAGCTATAACCTCATTATTCTTAAACAGTTATCTTGAAATCTTGAACTTTTCATCAAGGCCATACAGAAACATAACTAACAGTGAGTACACGTCGTTGTCTCGATTTGAAATATAATATTTTGAAAAACTTTCGGTTTTAATATGTAATAGAAATACCATTAGATATCATTCACATAAATTTTTGTTTTTACTGATTCCTTCTAGACAGTGCTTTTTCTTTTCCCTTTTCCCAATGTCTTCCTACTCGATTTTCATTTGTTTACCTTGTTCTCTGTTTCTATAATAGATCCTTCTTCTATCCCTCTTAAGCAATTGCTATCAGACTGTGAAGGGGCTAGAAGTGACTTCTTGTAGTCAACATGTTATAACAGGAAATACCTTCATTAGGATATCCATTCTTCTATTTAGTCATTCATTTAGCCAAACTAAGTCACTAAGACATAAGGATAAAGAGACAATCACCACAGTCTGTTTTGGAGAAGAACCTAATCTAAGATTTACAACTTAAGAGTGTGGGCTTATAAAGTTCTTATCAAGGACAAGAACTGATTCATCTTTACACCTCCACAGTACCCATCAGAGTGCCTTTTATGTTGTTTGTACTCAATATACTTTAGGGCATGGAAACTATTTTCAGGTAGGAAAAGTGCTTCACAGTCTATTGGGAGTAGCAAATGGTCAGATGCCTCTCACTGTGGAATCAGCAGATATGAACTTTAATGACATTCCTTAGTGGAATACATCCACCCACATATCTAGATATTTGGACCAGAACAAAAGAAGCATTGTGCTCACATCAAATATCAGAGTCTTTAGTCTGAGAGGGGCAGATACAGAAATGAGTCTGTTTCTTAATGGTGAAGTCCGTTCTGCATCTTTTCCTGTAATATTGGATCTCAAAGAATATTATAGCATTTGGCAGTGTATACACAAACTTCAGCCGCTATGGAACTGCAAGGTATTCTGAGATTAGATAGCAAAGAGAAAAAGACATAGCCAGAAACAACACTGTCCAAGATTCCTAATTTCTTCTATTTTTGAACTATGTTCATTTTCTTGTTTTGTACCATTTTCTTTTCAAAGTCAGAATGTTCTTATGCCTTTCTTCCAAAACCTTTTAAGTACTCTTAATTCTGGCCATCTGTGGAGTTCGGCCAGATATTATGATTCTCATTTTACAAAAAGAGATACTGAAGCATGAAGTAAAGAGTCTTGAATGGCCATTGCCGAATAGTAGCCTGGCTTTTGACTCTTTCCAGTGCTTTTTTGAGTTAGTACAAAACGATGGAGGGCAGTAAGTAAAGAATTATTTCATTTCAAAAGAAATAAGAAAAAAGTCAAAGCAGTGAGATTAATCGATTCAGAATAAAATGGAATTCAAGAATGAAATGGAAACTTGTTTTACTGTGTGGGCATGAGGATTGACTCAACAACTATGACAGGAAATGTTGCAGCTGCAGCCATGAAGCTCTACAGCGTAAGATTACATTCACATCCTTAAAGACAAACCGATGACTGTATCATTAGACTTCTCAGAACAGAAGATGCAACTTTACTGAACTTGATATTTCTGTGCATTTTAGCTTTGGCATTTCGACATCGATTGTTTGCAACTTTAATTTGTCCCAGTAAAATTAGCAAGTGGGATGTGAAAAACTCCTGCTGTTCAAGGTTGATTACATATTCTTATGCAGGTATTTTCAGATTCAACAAATAGGTAAAAGGGTTAAAGATTTTATTTTAAACATTTTTTTAAAGCCCTCTAAAGGAACTTTTGACTAGAGAGCTCATATTTAATTTTATCATTAAAGTTAATAACAAAACAATTAAAATTAAGAACTGTGTGAGAGGTCATCTAGTTTCCTGTCACGCTGTGGGTAGAAATAAGAACTATGTGTCATATTAAAAAAAAAAATAGTAATCCTTAAAGTCCTTACAGAGCACATGGGAATTTGAATTAGTGTGGTTCTGAGTGGCCTGCAGGGACCTGTGACAGGGACTTGTGTCACAATTCGTCACAAAACTCTCACTCTTTGTTCAGACCTTGGCATTTTTACAGCTATAATTAATTCTTTGACTCACCAGACTCATTTTATCATCATAACCTTACTGTCTGATTGGCATATATTTTTTTTTTTGCCTCTGTTTTGGAAACCTATGTTTAAGTAATTATGTTTTAAGAAAATACTGATTTTTCTTTTCATACGCAAGTTTATTTGGCATCAATTGCAAAGCCATACTTTTCATCTACAATATGTGAAAAGGGAATTTAAACAAATCATGCACTTCTAGCTATACAATTGGAATTGTTTGAGAAACATTTATTAATTCTGCATAAAAGAAGAATAATAAGGCGGTGTTGATATTACTGGTATGATTAAAGACACACATCACATGGAAGAACTGTTAGAAAGTCCGTCCACAAACCAGGCTCCCATTTATCCTTCGTCGGTGAAGAATTCTCCTTTGTTAGGTTTTGTATCTCTGTGGCTTCAAGCTCTCAAGAGTTCTCAAAAACTGAGTTTAAAAAATAAAATGCGGGTTTTTGAGCATTGTTTCTTTTACTGATGTACACTAATGGCTTTAGTAAAATTTATGGTTCTTCATTACCCACCTTTAACACTACCCCCTGACAGCTCCAGAGAGCCAGGAACAAAATTTACCAGTTTTCATATCTCACCTGGCTCATAGCAGGATTTCCTGCTTGCTAAGTAAATGAAAGAATAAGTAAATTCTAGTCCTGAGTTTGCTTCCCTCTAGCTAGATGACTTTGAACAAATCACTTCTCTGAACTGTGTCTACCTCTTCTGAGACATTGAGGGTTTTGTCTGAATGAACGCGAATATTCCATCCTACTCTAACATTCTAGGATTCTTTGACAATCCTTAGTAAAAGAAGTGTAAAGAGGGCTCTATTTAAGTAGGATTTTAATTTATCTTCCCTGAATGTATAGTCTTAGATTGCTATTACTTGCTTTTAGATAAAATTTTTAATTTATGTTATTTAAAAGGAAATCTTAAAACTACTATGTGATCATGCAATTCCTCTTCTGGGTTTTTAACCTGAAAAATAAAAGGCCTTTGAAAGTGAGAGGATTTGAGGTTAAAAAAAGAAAAGCTAGTTGGGAAACACTGATTAGGGCAGAAGCCCAAATAGTATTCCAATTAGGAGACAAAGGCAAGGGGTATTTATGAGAATGGGAAGAGGAACGATTACATCAGTAGAAGGAAAACATTTCTATTGGTCAGATAAGCTGACATAGTGATGTTCATTCTAAACAATGTTTTCAATTTCAGTCTAGTAGCCTTCAGTTGTAATCATATCCACTTTCTTGTTAACTTTGCAAACAGTTCTTCAGGACACAATATTGCTTTAGGTCCAATCTGAAGGTTATTTTGTCCTGTTTTTACATTCCTTTGTCATGGCAGCTCCAACTTCACTTTAAAGCCCCTCTCTCTCTCACACACACATACACACACAGACATATACATATATGTGTATACATATATATATATTTATATATAAATATTATATATATATATTTTAACAGAGTATCCCCAATTTTTGAAAATATTTATTCATAAAGATATATGTGCTCCTATGTTCATTGCAGCATTATTTACAGTGGCCAAGACATGGAAACAACCTAAATGTCGGATGGTTGGATAAGGAAGATGTGGTACATATATGCAATGGAATACTACTCAGACATAAAAAGATGAAATATTGCCATTTTTGACAACATGGATGGATCTTGAGAATACTATGCTAAGTGAAATAAGTCAGACGAAAAAGAACAAAAATCTTATCATTTCACTCTTATGTGGGATATTAAAACAAGAAGCACAAATGAACAAATAAATCAAAGAAAAGCAAACTCATAGATATTGACCACAGAATGGTGGTTATCAGAGGGGAAGGGGGTTAGGAGAGGACAAAGTAGGTAAAGGAAGTCAAATATATAGTAATGGAAGGAAACTAGACTTCAGGTGGTGAGCACACAATAAAATATACAGATATTGAATTATAATGTTGTACATCTGAAATTTACACAATATTATTAACCAATGATACCCCAATAAATTTAGTTAAAAATAAAATAAATCAATCATATCAAAACATAAATTTTAGAATTTGTCTATATATACAAATTACATATTTTATAATTTTCACTCGCAATTATTCAAAATGAGAAATTAATATAATTTTCTACGTAGCAAAAGAGATATTAAAACATTTTTAGATTTACCTTTATTGGCCTCTCTACTCTGGTAACTTGATTTACACTTTCATTCTTGGGTTATCAAATGACACTGCTACAGAATCTTTTTTCCGTTATTAGAACTAATTTATTTTTTTTCCAACTTTGCTGTCTTTTTCTTAGATTTTTATTGTGTGTATGTATATGTATATATAGTATTTTTACTACCATTTTCCTTCTTTTAGCTCTCCCATTGCTTTAATTTTTTAAAATTTTCTCTTTCATCCTCAGAATTTAGAATTTAGAAGTATGGGCACATTGATCTATCTTTCCCCTTTAAGGAAAACAATGTTTTTACTTTCTTTTGAGGAACATATTGTGCCTACCATGAAATCATCTATATTGTGTTGGATACTCAATAAATACTAGATGATTTGAATTAATTCTTAATAACATTAGTTTTTGTGATTCTATATTTTTATTCTTCTCATCTATTTTAATTCATATGTTCTCCTTTTCCATTTCCCAATTCTATTTTTTTCTTTTTCCTTTCATTCTTTCTTATTTATTCTAGGTTGTTATTTTAGAAAATTTTGTTTTTCTCATGATTATCAACTCTTCTTTTTTTAAAGAATTTCTGTAAATTTTTTTTAGGTTGAAAAGAAATAGTCATTTTTGTAAGTCAAAAATACTTGAATATCAGCAATTTCATATGGTTCAACCTAATAGTTTCCTCAGTGTCTAACACAGCTCCTGGCAGATAATTAACAGTTGTTGAATTAGTTAAACATATCTCCCTTTTCATTTGTTTCTCCGAGGGCCCAGATAACATTATGCAGAGAGTTCTTTATCAGTCGTGGACTCAGTATTATTTAATCATCAGTTGTCTTGCCAGATTTGCTCATTACCTGATTCTATTAGTCCTTTTGTCAACATACTAACAAAAAACCTGAGGATGTGCTTGTGTGCAAGCATGTGATTACCAACATCAGCGTTATTTTATACATATTTGCATGAATGCTAAAAAATGTAAATTTATGGAGCATGCATCATTTTGTGAGCATTTGTGTATGTGTATGCAGTTAGCATCTCAAAAAGCTGAAATAGGGTTAAAAAGAAATAGTTTGTTCAGAAATAACAGAAATTGAAAGGAAGGTTAGATTTCTTAAAACACATTATTATTCCATTTTCATTAGCATTAATATGAAATATCTGTTATTCCCAAATTGTTCACCTCTGATATTCTACTACCTTCAATGGGCCTTTGAGAATTTATGCACTCTGAAATAACAGCTGGGCCTTGGAGAGGAGACTTATTAATTGCGGAAACGTTTTAGGTTCCTGAATTTCTGAAGACTAGAATTTCTGACCCTGTCCATAAAGATTTTTAATTCAAGATGCTTTTGATACTTCACGTGTTCACTCATAAGTGCATCTTTTTTAACAACTAAAAATTGTAATGCATTGACAAACAGGTGCAGAGTTTTAAGAATTTTATCTAAGGAAATTTAGTAAGTGAATCAGGGGAAGCACTGAAACTCGATTTCTGGTTTCTGCTCGATAGGATTCTACTTCACCTCATTGACATTAGCATTCTACTTAATCATTCAGTAATTGCACTTATGATTCACATCCTATGAATTATGAAGAGTTTCTTTTGTTTTCTTTTAGACATGAAAAGGTGAAGTTAAGATCTGACTCTGACATGTGGCATCACCCTCTCTTGAAATGAAGGACATACTTTTTTTTTTAAAGACAAATTTACCATTATTTAATAGCAAAGCACTATGTAAAACATCCAAATAACATAGAAGTTAATGAGTATAAAGCTACCTTTTCCAAAAGAAATTTTTATGGTAAAATAAGTTTCCACATAGCCCAATTCTTTTTTAATGAATTCTGAAGAACTGTTTAAATGCTTATGTCATAGGAAATTTTGTTGTGTTAAGTAATGATTCATTCTTTGAACACATTTAATATTGCAAACATTTTTTTTGCACAGAATATGTTGTAATGCATTAATGTTTTAAAAATGTGTTTTGAAGAGTTAATTGCCTCTCTTACATCTTACTTGAAAATAAACTTCAGATGGCTCTAAGAATAAAATGAAAAATAACTCTATAAAAGAATTAGAAGAAAATACAGGTGGATGATATCTTCATCTAGATGAAGAAGGACTCTCTGATAATAAAATTAATGGAAAAATAATAAAAGAGATTGAAATCTTTAACATCCTAAAAATTAAAGTTTTAGACATAAGATACCATTAAAATCAAAAGGCAAATGACAAAGGGAAATATTTGAAGCACATATGACAGATAAGGAGTTAAGATCATTACCCTTTAAAATACTATAACAAATCAATAAGAAAAAAAGACCATTAAAAAAATAACACAAGAATAGACACCTCACAAAAGAGGAAATGTGAATAGTCAATAAATAAACCTTAGAAAATGTCTAGTTTCACTAATAATCAAAGAGATGAAAAGAAAAATGAGATTCATTTTTTTTTGCTAGTTACATGTAGTACTAGGGCTTTCTCAGTCCACTATTGGAATAACCATTTTAAAAGACATTTTAGCAATTAAATTCAGTAAGTGTGGAGATTCTGTTCTTAAACATTACAAGGAATTATTGCCTAATCCATTTTTATCTACCTAACTTGCATTTTTGCATTGTTGATTTGTCAAAATAATATTTCCTGCGTCATTCTCATGATTATTATCTCATGAGTCATTCTCTAATTGCAGATATGTCTCCTCAGTTATCTCCATATTTTACCTATTTATCATTTTCTAGGTGTATCACTAACAAGCTCAATAAAGTTCTAGTTTATGCATAAAAGTTTTTTAAAAACTAACAAGTTTACTTTAACAGAATGAACTGGTTCCCCTTATCCCCATGACTTTTCAAAAACTTAAAAAATACTTTTATTGTTTTCTTTTACAAAAGCAATACTTAAGTTTACTATAGAAAATTTTAAGGGTTATAGATAAAGATGAAATATGCCTAATTTCACTTTCAACTATACCACTTGGAGTACCATTCCAGGCCTTTTTCTAGCCATAAATACATATTTTCACTATACATGTTGTCAAATTAACCTTCAGAAAGAGTTATATAAATGTATATATATGTCCACCTACATTTACTGAGAAAAGACAATGAAAACCATAACTTCTCCTTATCAACAGCAGATATTAACATTTAAAAAATGGTTTAAAAATACTTTCTTGTTTTAATTAGCTTTTTTCTCTACATACTTAATGGATAGTTGTAGATCTTCTTTTTTGAGTTCCCAATTTATATTTTTTGCTGGAGTTTATTTTAGCCAAGTGTAATCCCAAGATTGTTGTAACATTTTTGTTTTAGTTGGGCCTAGTCTATTCTTGGATTTTTACAAAGCAATAAATTACCATTTGTCTATGGTTTGTTCTTTAAGCAAATTGTAATCACTATAATTTATAGAAGCTACTGAAATTATTTTACTATTGCATTTAAGGCCATACTAACTATCTAACTATCTTTCCCTTTAAAAAATTGCTTTCTTAATGCTATCTCCTTAGCATTATTAATTGAGATAAAATTCACATAACATAAAATTCATCATTTTAACCATTTTTAAATGTATGATTCAGTGGGTTTTAGAAAATTCACAGTATTGTGCAGCTATCACCACTATCTAATTCTAGAACATTTCATCACTCTGAAAAGAAGCTCCATACCCCGTAATCAGTCACTTCCCATTTCTTTTCCTTCTAACCTCTGAAAATCACGAATCTACTTCTGTCATAGATTTGCCTATTCTGGACATTTCATATTAATACATGGTCTTTTGTGACTGACTTCTTTCATTTAGCACAATGTTTTCAAGTTTTATCTACATTGTAGCATGTATTAGCATTTCATTTCTTTTAATGGCTGAATAATATTCCAAGGTGTGGATATACAACGTTTTGTTTCTTCATCAGTTGATAGACATTAGGGCTCCTCTTATTTTTTGACTATTATTATGAAAAATGCTGCTGTGAACATTCATGTACAAGTTTTTATGTGAACAAATTCCAGTTCTCTTGGGTTTACACCTAGGAGCAGAATGCTAAGCCGTATGGTAACTCTATATTTAAGTTTTTGAGAAATATGTAACATTTCTGAAGGCTTAATATGCGTGTGACACTTAGCTAAGCACTTAACTTTGATTTTCTCATTGAGTTCTCATAACTTTCTGTGGTAGGTCCAACTATTATGTCCATTTTACCAATGAGGGCGCTGCAACTCAAAGATGTTAACTGTTTGTTCAAGAGCTCACAGCTAGTTGGGACAGATCCAGGATTTGAGCTAAGGCAGTCTGGCTCCAGAATCTAAACTCTTTACTACTCTTATTGCCTTGAGATACTTATGGTTCAAAAAGGTCAGATAATAGCATACAAGTAACAAAATAAGACAAAGTAAAATGCGAAGTGTAAGAGCCATGTAATGTGCTTAGAGAATTGCAAGTGGAGAGTAGAACCAGAAAAAGCTTTCTAGAAGAGGGAATATTTGAAGTGACTCTTAATTTACGAGAACAAATTCAAGAAGAGAAGTTGGGGTGAAGGCCAACTATGTAAAAAGACTATTACAGGGATGGTAAGTTAGTTTCTCCTCAGGTGCCAATTTCATTTCATTCATTAGTAGTGGCCGTCTGTAGCACTGGGTTCAGACATTGTATTCTAGCTCAGTGGGAAAGAGTATTATGATTAATTGGTAGGGGAGGGGACATTTGAAGCACTCATGATATGAATTTTTATCACTGGACTATGACAACATGGGAATGAGAAATTATGGGTCATGTGCCAAAGAAAGAGTATATGATTTTGACTGGATCTTAGGATATGTGTAGGAAAGTTGGAGGCTAGAATGACAGACTGAAGAGTTTGTACTTAATTCAGTAGATTGTGAGGCATCATTGAAGATTTTGAACAGGGGAATAATGTCATAAGAATCCTATGATAAGAAGATTAATTTGGCAGTGGCATCCAGAATGAACTGATGTGGAGAAAGACTAGAAAAAAAGACATCATTTAAGGCAATGTTAAAAAAATTTAGCAGATGGTGATAAAGCCGCATTAAAACAGGGAGCTACTATTTTTTCCCATTAATTTGATAAAGGTTAAAGTGCAGATGTGAGGAAATGAACACTCTGCTGGTGATACATTAGTTCAACTTTTTTAGAAAGCAATTTGAATCTGTATAAAAAGCTTTTTTAAAAGGTGCATTTTTTAAAAATCCAGTGTCTAGGAATTTATGCCAAGGAGGTAATCTTGAACATATGCAAAGATGAAGATCCAAAGTTGTTTATTGCATTGACATAAAAAAAAAAAAGACGTAGCCCAGTTAGTGGCTGTGCAGTTTCTCTTCTTGTCACCAGTCCCCTTGAGTCAGGAACCAGCATTTGACTCATTGTAGAGAACGCACTGCATAAAAACCATTTAGTAAACAATGTTAAATCTACTGAAGATTATGTAGGGGAGATGGAAGAGAGTTTTTTAAAAAAATTGAGAAGCACTCAACACACTTGATAAATTCCCTCTTGGACATTTCTGGTTTCTCTGTAATACTGAGCAGAGATCTTCATCTCTCTGACACTTGGACACACAGCACTTAACCTTGCTCCCCGTCCCCTTCTCTCTTTTACTATTCAGAGTTACTTTATCTGCTTGACTCTGAGAATCAAAGACTATTCTAAGCTTTTTTTTGAAAGCTGTTTTCTATTAGAAAAAAAATGGTCGTAAATATTTGTGGAAGATATAAAAATTACTTGTGAGTAATGCAAAACACTGGGAACAAATATTTTTGAAACAAGATGGGGGCAAGGATTTGTTAAATTCTGGTACAACCTGTTACTACTTAAAACTTACTGAGCACTCTTTGAAAATGTTTTCTCCCTAGGTGATTTTGTTTATTTCCATGGTTTTAAATATTACGTATGTGCTGACAACTCCCAGATTTATACTTCTGGCACAAATCTTTCCTCTGTAGTCCAGAAACATATTACCTTACTGTAGACTAATATATTCACACTTGATATCTCCACTTGATGTCTCATAGACAGCTCAAACTTACCATGTTAAACTTGATCTTTCTCTACCCGGTCTTTTCAAACTTGGAAAAGTTTGGTACCAGCTGAAAAGTTACTAAGGTCAGAAACTTAGTAGGCATCCTTGATTCTTTCCTTCTTGACCCCATAACCAATTCATTAGCAAGTCTCTTTAGTACTGCCTCCAAAATATAGCCATCAACCCTTTTCCATATTCATAACTACCCTCGCTCCAGAAGGAGTTTTTATGCAGAGAGCACATGATGTGTAAAGGCACAAAGACCTAAGGAAAATACAGGTGCATCAGGGTGGTAGGTCCATGCAATTTTAAGGAGATGAGGCTGGAAAAGAGATCCCTGGGGTGGTGGGAGAGGAATGGATTCAGAACAAAGGCAGCAGGTTTGGGTGAGAATCTAAGCAGGAATCTGTAAGAAATACTCAGGTCATCTCTTTTTTAGAAATACTAGTAAAGAAGAAAATCATACCAACACAAGGCAAAATAAGTCAGTCTTTTAATGAGCCAAGAGCTGTTACAACACTTTTCCCATAGCATCTGGAAGAATAGGTCTTGCTAAATATACAATATCAAAGGAGTTACTATTAAAAGCAGTAATTAGAAAAGGAAAAAAAATTCAAACATAAATGTTTGCTTTTAGTTATGGGTGAATTTATTTAATCACAAAGGCAGAACTGGCTTCATGTTGGCAGATATAAACTTTGGAGGAAGGTCCAATACAACCTTGCTGGATTTATGTTAAAAATTTTGAATTTAGATACAATTCATATATCAGAAATTCACAATTTTAACATGTACAATTTAATGTTTTGAGTATCTTCATAAGGTTGTGAAACCATCATAAATATTTAATCCCGGAATATTTTTATCACCCCAAAATAAGCGCCATACCCAAGTCTAGAATATCTGGGAGTCCTGGTAAATGGGCAACAATTGGCTAGAGCTGAGTAGAGGACCTCCAGTCTTCATCATCTGCTGTCTTACACTTGGACTGCTTTTTACATTGATCACTTTCACTTGGATCCATAGGTAATTGAGCCTGTAGTTTCTGGTTAAAGCCATTTGGCATAACTCAATTGTGAATGTCAACTTTCAGAGCAAAATATAAGGTATTCCATACAGAAATAGGTATAGAAATAAATCCCACCAAGCAGATATATAAACTTAACAGGGAAAATTATAAAACTTTTCCAAAATAAATGTTAAAAGACCTAAATAAATGAAAAAAAATAGCATGTTCAAGAATAGAAAGATTCAGTTCTTCCTAATATAATCTACTTCAGTGTGATACAATAAAAATTCCAACAGGCTTATTTGTGGAAGCTTGACAAAATAATTCTCAAACTGATTTGGAGAGTCAAAAGACCAAGAATAACCAAGAAGCTCCCGAAGACAAATGTGGCGGAGGGAGACTTGCCCTATCAGATTATTACATGACTTTCAAAGCTATAGTGATTAAGATGGTGAGATGATAGACTAGTAGATAAATGGAATAGAACTTAAAAACCAAAAACAGAAATGGGAAATTTGTGACTCAATATATGAATAGATGTGGCATTGAAAATCAAGGATAAAAGGATTGCTCAATAATGATAACAGGAAAATTTGTTATCCATATGGGAAAAATAGTCCTCATATGATACATGAAAATAAATGTTAGGCTGTTTAAAGACTTACATGTTTAAAGCAAAAGTTTAAAACATTTAGAAACAAATATAGAAAATATATCTATACAACATCTATGGAGGGAAACATTGCTTAAGCAAGACAAAAAAATCCTCAGAGAAGAATATCAATAAAGGAAATTTTTTTTTCAGCAAAGAATATAATGAAAACCAAAAAAAAATCACAAATAAGAAGAAATATTTTCAAAACAAACAATTGACAAAGAGTTGATATTCAGAATATAATATTAAAAAACTCTCTTACAAATCTATAAGACAAAGACCAATAAGCCAATAAAAATGTGCAGTGGAGAAATCAGAATGGCCAATAACTGTATGACAACATGCTCTCTCCATCATTATTAATCCAAGAAATGTAAAATAAACTACTATCTGATTAGAAGAAATTTAAAAATCTTACACTTCCAAGTGTTAGCAAGGATATAGATCAATGGGAACTCATAATCACTGCTAGGTGGAGTGAAATTGATTAAAAATTACTTCAGAAAACAATTTGGCATTATCTCAGATTTGAACACACCCTTCCCTTACCACTCAGTGATTCTACTACTGGAGTATTCTTGCCCCCATGGCACTATATAAATGTCTAACTACTAAGCTATACACTTGAAACTAACATAAAATAATATCGATTGTCAATTCTAATTAAAAAATAAAATTTAAAAGAGAATATTCTTTGTAGTATTGTTTATAATAGCAAAAGCATGGGTTGGCCATCAACAGAAGAATGAATACATTTGGTGTATTCATCTAATGGCATGCAATACAGCTCTGAAAACAAATATATTAAGGCAACATATAACAATTTTTAACAAATGAAATGTTGAATGAAAAAAGAAAATTATAAGAACATAGTTATGTTTATGCCAATTACAGAAATTTTGAAAGCATGCACAAACTAAACAATGTATGATTAGGGGTGCATTTACATGTAGTAAAACTATAAAGAAAAGCAAAGAAATGATAGGAAAGAATAAAATGACAAGAGAGTGGTTAGTAACTTCTGAGTATGAATGAGAAGATGCAATCCAGGAGGAATTAAAACATACCAATGGTATGTTTTATTTCCTAAAATATGGTGTGTGTGTGTGTGTGTGTGTGTGTGTGTGTGTGTGTGTGTGTGACAGATACTGTTTATGTAGAAATAGATAAAATCTCAGAGGAGTTTTCATGAAGAAGGGCAGTGGGGTGAAGAATGAGTTAATTGGGAACCTGGGTTTGTTTAGCGATGTAAAATGAGGAAGAGAGGGATTGAAGAAAGACTCACAGTTTTGCCTATGGTTGGCCCTTCCAAGATAGGGGTTCTATTTCTTTCCACCTGAACCTCACAAAAAAAATTGGAAAAAGGTACAAATTTTATTTTATTACTATGCATAAGAGATTACTATCCTTCAAGGCATGGGAACTAAAAATATTACATACATCAACAATATGAAAGTGTAAATGAATTTCCCTTTTTCCTCCCTTTGAATGGCTTGATGAATTTGAAAGATCACTGGATTAACAGTCAGAGACCCAAGTTTCTAATTTTGCTCCATCCTTAATTATGTGACCTTGGGTAACTAATTTCATCTTATTGAATCTCAGTTTTCTTAACAAGATGATTTCTAAGGCTCAGCTTAAAGTTCAGTTATTCTTTGAGTTAGAGAACCTCTCAACCAAAAAGAAAGTAGGCATGTGCATTCATCATTTTAATAAAGATATATTCTATTAATTTGGAAAAGCCGAAGAGAGTATTAATTTTCCTCCCACAGTCTTAATGAAGAAATAAAGAAACTAATTTTCCATTACTATTCAGGGGGCAATCCACTCCTTCACAGATTGTGAAATTAATGTAACAGATCCAACCAAATGAACAGTCTATGCATCTTTCTTCCCCTCTCCAATTCCAAGCCTTGGAACTGTATTTTATATGAGCAAAGTTTACAAAGTTAACTCAAAATTAATGCAGTTTTAATAATTAAGTTTAATATAGTACTGTACTTAGAGCGAAATACCTGCAGACAGTTTCTAATATCTTTGATTTAGTAACATTTATTGTTATCTATGTCTGAAGCACAGCAGATAATATCTTTACTAATTGTAGTTTCCTTGATTAAAATAACTTGTATCTATAATGCATTCTTTTCCTAAGATGTTCAATGTAGTTAGCAGATATTAAATCATTTATCTTTACAACTTATCAATGAAGCTAGTAGGAGCAAATATTGTTCTCATAATTTAGAGGAGAATATTAAAAGTCAAGGTTAGGTCACGATCATATAGTAATCTTTCATTATAAATGTTAAGACTAGATCTCTCTATATTTATATATTTATAATATATATATTTACATATATATTTAAAATATATATTATGTATAATATATAAACATATAATACATACATATTCCTCCCACATCCACTTTCTATTTAGGGGCACTTCCCTATTGTGTGCAACCTTAGTGGGATGCAGGGCCCTGCCTTTCAGCACTGAAACCAAAGATGGGTGATCTTCCCTTTCTCTGGCTTGGGGAAGCCAGGGTAAGGGCACCTTATCTAAGCTCCAGTATTTGGGCTCTCCAGCTCAGGGCCTTGAAACTTGAGGGAATAACACACAGATGCAGAAACAATTTAGGAATTACTTATAATAGCAAAGACAGCAAGAATCTGCAATGGTGCTGAGTGTCTGATGTCAGTCATGTCCTATGGTGTGACTTTTCCCAATGTCCTAGCCAGGCTGTTCCTTTGGTATTATCTGGGTTGTGACTCCTGCTGCTCAGGCTTTCTCGGCTTCTGCCCATTTACTGACTCTCCTCCTCCAGGCTTCTAATCCATTTTGTGAGCTAGCTTCCCTGCACCTAATTCCTCTCTGCTTATGTTAGCCGGAGTTGATTTCAGTTGCTTGCAAACAAACACACAGATTTCCTTAATCTTACTTCATTGAAGGTAACGTATTTTAATTACTGAATTGTCCTTGTATACTTAGGGTGTTTTCGTTTCGCATTAAATAGAAACATTTTTAACCATATTAATTAAAGTTCAGCTGCAAAATCATGTGTGTATGGGCTTTAGGATAATGTCAAACACACATTTTTTTTTACTGGACTTAATCAATAAAGTTAAAATGGAATTATGGATTGAAAATATTTTCATAATATTAAGCAAGGAAAAGCAAGATACAAAGCAGTGTGCGTAAAATGATCTCGATTTTATAAACACATATGTGATTAGAGAAAGAGTACTAGAAGGATAGATAGTGAAAATATTGATAGGGGTAATATCTTGGTAGTGAGATTTTAGGTTTGATTTCTTATTTGCGCTTTATTTAAAAATTTTTATTATGATTATTTTTTAAAAATATGAAACGCTTTACAAATTTGCATGACATTCTTATGCAGAGGCTATGCTAACTTCTTTGTATCATTCTAATTTTAGTATATGTGCTGCTGAAGCAAGCATGGTGCTTTATTTTGATAATCTGAAAAATTGACATGTATTATATTGTAATTATGAGAAAACCATAACTTAAACTTGTTTTTTATGGAAATTTAGAAAAATAGAAAAAAATACTTATAAATGTAGAAAGAATAGCAGTCATCCCTCAGCTTCAGCAATTATCAATACATGGCATACCTTTTTTCATCTGATATATACCCTATTCTCTACTCTTGCTAAATTATAAGCTCAGAAATATTTTTTCATTTAATTAATTATTTCTTCTTTTCCATTAATCTGTTTAGTACTTCTTATTAACATCTATTTTTTCCCTGCACCTATTCTTTATTCTCTATTGTTCTTTATTGCTTCTGTCTTTATTTTGGTTAAATTTCTAAATTTGCTTTCTGTTTTACAAACCTTGCTTCCAACTCTTTGTGTATTGCCTTTAGTGCAGTTTTAAATTTGGTAAAAATCTTTTAAATCCAATCTTTTCCATTCTCAAATTGTTTCATTTTCATGAATGCTTATTTTGCTCTCATTAATGCAATTTATTCTTGGATCTTATTGGGAATAAGAATCTGAAAAATTTCTAAACTTTTGCCCTGTTTTTATAGTAAATTTATTTTAGAGGGTTCCTCTGATTATTCAGGACTGGGCAAACTGCAGCTCTCAGCAACCTGTTTTTTGTAAATAAAGTTGCATTGTAATACATCCACGCCCCTTCATTTACATAGTATCCCTGCTGCTTTTGCACTATGAAAACTAACAGTAGCTGCTTTCCTACTACAATGCAACTCTTATCTAGTTGCCACAGACTATGGCCTGCAAAACCCAAGATATTTACTATCTGTCCCTGTACAGAAAAAATTTGTTGACCCCTTTTCTTTTTTTTATTTTTCAAATTAAAATTATTTGGGTGTTGACCCCTTTTCTAAGTAGTTTCTTACTTTTGAACTTCACTGGATCTTCAGAGGCCCAGTGATTTTTCTTTACTTGCATGTCAACAAGGATTATGAACAGGGGTTAGTACCAGTATCAAATGGGGCCTTTTAAAATTTTGCTTGACTGAGCCCCCACATTAGACCAACCAAATCAGAATAGTCTATTATATCAACCTTCTTCTTTACACTACCCTAGCTCCACACACTGTCCAGAAGATGCCCTGACTGCTCTGCCTTCATGGTCAGCTTTGTGGTTTGCACTGTGGGAGGCTAACTGTGTGGTGAAAGTCTACTTGGAAGACTAATTTCTTTCTCCATGCTTTTCCCTGTTTCTCTTCTATGATAACACAAACTGATAGGAATCAAAGTGTTTTTTAATCTGTTTTGGCTTGACATAAATAGCTACAATCAGTAACTGAAATAAATTTGCATTTTAAACCTGTTTTTAACTGGTTTCTTGCTCATATAGCATAGATTATACACATATTAGGAAATTTACATAAGTCAATGTGATCTAGACACCATCATTATATTAGATCAAATTAGTTTGCTACTTTATAACAAGAAAAGCAAACTCTCTAGACGTGAGTCCTAGACCCTGAGTAGGCCACAAAATGATCCACAGATTTGGAATTAGTGTTAGCTTATTTGACTTTGGGAAAAGCATTTCAATTTTATGGCCTTTTGGTTTTCAACCTTCAGCATTGTAGCCAGAGTTGAGAATTTTATTTCCTTCTGGCTCTAAATTCTTTAATGTTATACCCAAGTACAGTCCTAGAGCATGTAATAGTGGTCAGCTTCAGTGAGTCTCCACAGAATGGCCCTTGGTGGCTTGGAGGGCTGGTTCGGAACAGAGGGGAAAATCATAAAGATGTAGAAATTAACTGAAAAATAATACAATAGTGTTTCCCAAGACTGTGTAGGTCTCTCTTACTAGGTCTTGTAAAATTGTTTTTAACTGACATAAGGATGTTTCAAGCCACGTGGGCCAGAATATGAATTTGTTAGATAAATCTGATCTGAAGAATTTTCTTTGGAAAATTTCCTCTGATTGGCCTTGTGTTTTATATTTTTAACTTAGATTCACATTTTGAATACAGTTTCTTACACTTTAACTTACTGAACTTTATGAATAAAGGAGCTCAAGAAGCATTTGAGTATATTTTATAGCAGTATAAGTTTTAAGAGCTCTTTCATCCTTTTCCTACTTATGTGGAATTCCTATTAATGTCAGAGGGATTTACTATGATTGAAATGAAGGGAGTCTGTGTTCTTGAAAAGTTTGTAAGCAGTCTTTAAATATATAAATGGTATTACATATTTATGAACATCATATAAAAGTTTAAATAGCATTAGCATGAAAAGGATAAAATAAGATGTTAAAAGATACATCTATATTAGCAACTGAAGAGAATTGGAGGGGACATAAAATCAATTATCTGGGTAACTGCCTCATTTTTTCACTATAAGGTTGAGACAGAGTGTTGGGAGATGCTCACTATTCAAGTCGAGTTTGAAAGTGCTTTTTTTGAAATATAAGGTCTGTATGTTTGAGTTAGTATATCAAGGACTGCAAGGATAGAACTATTTTTTTCCTGATGATTTCTTTCCCTTTTCTCTGAAGATGGTTTGTCTCTGCATCCACTTCTTTATTCCATAGTTTGAGTCAGGGGAAAACAGGTAAGTGTTTCATATATATATCTACATAGTTTCAGGTGTATAACAGTGATTGAACATATATACTTTTCAATGTGATCACCACCACAATAAGTCTATTAACTATCAACATGCAAAGTTGTGATATCATTGACTGTATTCCCTGTGTTGTATACTACATCCTCATGGCTCATTTATTTTAAAACTAGACATTTGTATCTCATTTCCTTTCACTTTTTTAATCTATCCCCATGCCCTCTACAACTAATTTTGGAGAAAGAAGGGGGAAAAGGGCAGCAATGAATATTCCATTACATACCTTAGCATAAGTAGGGTCTTTTTTTAAAAGAATCTCAATGGAAATACTCAGTGAGGAATTCCCCTACTTCATTGATCAAAGATATGCAATACAGACAGGGCTTAAGTAAACCTTTGTTTTGAGGTTATGGACTAAATCTTTAACCATAGTATAAAAGAGAGAGAGGAGTGTGTGGAAGGCTCAGGCCAACCCATCCCAGATTCCCAGATATCTGGGAAAATGCTTGGCTTATTAAACAAAGGAATAGTTTAGTATTTGAAGCCTTAGACAAAAGGGAACTCCAGTATGGGGCAGTTAGCTGTCAAAACAGAGCTAATTTTAATACCCTAATTCTCTCTGGTGTTCTAGTTATTAAAGAAAAATCATGACCAAAAAGAGAAGAGACACTAGAAATGGTATTTTAAATTTGATAAGAATGTTGTTATCTAGTGAATTATGTACAAAATGGTCACGTACTGAACTTAAACGTCATACTTGAATTAAAGAGAGTTAGTCATAATTGAAAGTCTAATCTTCAAATATAAAGAAAAACCTACAGCATTATGTAACAATATAATATCTAGGGTAATCCATTAATGGACATTATTTCAGGCATGGCAACAACAAAATTGAATGTCAAGTTCTTAAGTTAAGGGTATAAAAATTCACTTTTATTTGTTCTCTTATAAAGTTGATTTTACTAAATAATTGAATCATATGAACCTAATTAATAAGTGATTCATAAATATCCAATGAGAGGTTCATCCCTTTCCTCTCATCAGTGATTGATTTAAGGTATGCATGTGAGTGAGTTAGAGCCAATGAGAGATGTCTGCTGGAGGCTTCTGGGAAAGATTTTCTCCCTTCTAAGTAGTCATTAGATAATATGGCCCATTCCTTCCTCTTTGTGTTGTTGTAGCTGGTTATGATGCTCAGAATGGAAAGCTATCTTGCTATCAATAAGAAAATGGAACCAATACCAAAGGAGACCAAAACAAAGAGAATCACGGAAAAGTGGAGCAGAAGCCTTATAAATCACATCCTCCATCTCTTAACTAATACATAGTATTAATCTACTGATGAAAACAAATTAGAATCAGAAGTTGTTATGGTAAATAGAAGTTCAGAAAAATTGTGATAGCCAGGTATGAAAGTTTATTGTAGCAGTAGTAATTAGTAATGGGTTCACAAACTTAAGGGTAATAATCACTAGGAATTGCTTGTTGGAATAATCTTTATAAAACAGAGTGAGTTTTTGTTGGGAAGAATTCTGTGTATATGTAAGACAATCAACTACTTGTTGATGTTTGTAACTTGCTTTTATATATTGGTATACAACGTTCTCCTTGATCATCTATCACTTTTTTATATAAATGTGCAACCCTAGCCTAACGGTATCATGTTATACTAGCCAATATTATCACAATTGGTGATATTAATGAAGATTCTGATAGACATCAAGATAAGAACAAACTTTTTGAGTCATTAAATGAGATTAAATTATGGTTGATGTGTTTTCATATGAAGTATGTTTACTGTGTTTGAAAGTTGGGTGTGCATTTATGATATTATACATTAATGATAATATGCATTAATTAGAGCTCTCATATTGCAGTCATGTCAGAGAAAGAGAGAACAATAAATGTTAGTATGGTAGGCAATCATCCATGAATTTGGGAGGCCTGCATAATAGAAAGTATCTTTTCTATTGTGATGTTACTGTGGCTGAAATTTGGCCATCAGGGATGTTGGTTAACATATGACTAATAGATATTGGGTGTTTACTATGCATTCAGTGCTTTATACTCACTATCTCAATTGACTCTCATAATAATCCACATAGGTAGGTAATGTTATTATTTCTGCTTTAAAGATGATCAATTTAAAGCCTCTACTTTCTCCTCCTGTGTTATCTAATCTATTCCGAAGGATCAAACTCTTAAGCTGTGATTCCCAAATTTGTATATCCAGCTGAGAATCTTCTCTGAGCTTCCTGACTCACATTTTCAGTTGCTACCTTGACCTTTCCATGTGGATGTCTCACAGATATCTTAAACTTAACATCTGCAAAAACAGAATCATTGATTTTTATAGCAGGTTGTGTTGATTGCCTATTCAACTCCATTTATTTCCTTCTTTCTTATTGGCAGAATCTGGATTTTGTTAGATCTTCACATTCCTCCTTGCCATATGGCTTAAGGAAGACGCTTTCTCCAGCTTTAGGGGTAGATCTTGATTGATCTAAGCCAGTCATGATGGTCCTATTCTTCTCATCAGTGATTGGTTTAAGGTGTACATGTGAATGAGTTTGGGCCAATGAGAGCTGTCCGTTGGGAAGCTTCTGGAAAAGATTTTTCTCCCTTCTAAGTAGTTGGTAGACAATATGGCCCATTTCTCCCTCTTTGTGTTGTTGTACCTGGATATGGTGCCCTGAACTGAAAGTTATTTTGCTATAATTGAGAGAATAGAGCCAGCATCAGAGGAGGTCAAAACAAAGAGAATCACTGAAAAGTGGAGCATAAGGCTTAATTAGTCACATCTGGAGTCTTCTATCTCTTGGTTTTCTATTATCTGCAGTAATATATTTCTTTATTGATTAATACAATTTGATTTCAAGATTTCTGTTATTTGCAGCCAAAGTCATCCTGATAATCATTTTCACCCCTAAAGTGTTGGCCCTCTTTCCTTTTCCATTTCACTAAATGGCTATACCATCTACCCATTTTTCAAATAGGAACCCCAGGATTTATTATTTCACTTTCCTTTATCTACTTCAGGCAAACTCCATTAGTAAGTGCTGTAACTTGGAGGAGAAGAGTGAGAGGGAAAGAGAAGAATACTGTTACTTTGAAGTTTCTATCTCGAAACATGGAGGATAATGCTATCTTTAATAACATAACACAAGGGGTCTGGAAGAGGATTTGGTGAGGGGGCAATGAATATAAATTTCATAAACTTGCTGAATTCATCTTCTTGCTTTTCATTAAGATTTGAATTGAAAGTTAAAAGAAAACCCCAGTATATTAGGAAAAAGTAAAAAAAAAGTCTTAGGTGGCATATGTTTAATGCAAATGTTCTAATATGAATAATTTTTATTGTTCTTCTGTGTAGTATATATATAAAATAAGGTTAAATAAAAATAAACAAATCAGCTCACAATAAAACCTGTTCTATTGTGTATGTAATACATGTGGTATACATCTTCCAGATAATGTTTTACAGGTGACTAAATATATCATCCTGATATTGATGTCTAGTTAATTGATATGTTACATTCTTATATATGTCCAAGTAAAAAGCCAGAATGAAAACCCAGTATAACTAGCAAATTTTAGAGAGATTTCTACTGTAATTTGTGGCACTATCAACTATGACATGAAATTCTTTGAGTTATAGGCAACTTTCACTTTAAACTTAAGTATATATCCATAAATATTTATTAAATGTATATATCATGTGCCAAGCACTGTGCTGAGGTTGCAAATACAAAGATGAATAAAATACAATATCTTTCCACAAGTATGGAAACAAATAACTATAATGAAATGTGATAAGTGCTATGACTGTAACAAGTTATAAGTAGTTGTTTTCACTATAGCATTTACGTAGGCTGCAGAAACCTGTTCATTTACTTTATGCATATAACATTATTCTTCGATGTAGATATTACTTCCTGTTATTCTCCTAGGGAGTCATTGTGCTTATTCACAACAAATTCTAAGGAGCTCCAAGCCTACTACTATAGGATGTGAAAACTGTGATTATAGAGAACCTAGTTTGGGAGACATGTAAATAGGCTCACTCCCTTTACTATATCAAGTAAAAATGACACTCTCACTCTCTGACAATTATGGCTAGAATTGGATTAAGACATTCTGAGGTCTTAATCTATGTCAAATGTAAAAATGATTCCACATGGTAATAAAGATTCACAATCTATTCATTAAAAAATAACACACACTTTGTAGTGAGGAATGCTTTCACTTTGCATATATGTAAAGTTATATCAGATTAATTGAGAAGAGTAAATAAGGAGAAGAGTAAAAGGGGAAAAAGAGAGTGCAGAGGAAAAAAGAACTTCCTATCAACTGTGCTCGGACTTAGGTGTCTGATAGCCATATAATATATAGTTCACTCATTCATTATTTCATTCAATCAATTAATACTTACTGAGTTCTTAAAAATAGTCACAATAGATAGTAATAATAATAATAATAGTCATCACATATTACCTGTCAGGCACAGTACTTTAGATTTTATGTACCTTATCTATCACATTCATATCTTAGAGGTAGGTGCTATCATTATCCTTATTTTACTGATGTGGATTTTGAGGCACAGAAATCAAATACCTTCCCCAAAGTCATCAGCTAGTGAATGGCAGAGTCAAGATTTGTATCAAGCCATTTGCTCTTAACCACTATGTGTGTGTCATCCACTGTGCTAGCCTTTGGGGATTTAAAAGTAAATATGACCAGAGTCCCTGTCCTGAAGCAGTTCACAGTCTGTAAGGAGAACATGCAAATAATTGCAGTAGAGTGTGATAATTACTACAATAAGAGTATGTAGGATATAGTGATTGTACTGAAGAAGAATGATCAATTCTGCTTAGATAGGAGTGGAGAGTTGACAAAATTTCAAAGAGGAGACCCATGAGTTAGAATTTAAAATATGAGGCGTTTTTAGGCAGGCAGAGTGACAGTAAAGGTAGAGGGAATGGTATGTGCAAAAGCTAAGGGAACTTTGGGTTGGGGTGACATTCTAGGGAAGGAGAGCCCAGAGAGGAAGACTACAAGAATATGCCATTAGATAATCATATGATAATTAGATAATTAAGTAAATATGGTAATAATATGACAAAAATTATGTACAATAACAATGTTCGATTGAAATAAAAAGAGGTTTGTTTTCTCATGATTTTTCTATTATTTTTCGTATAATCTTCAAAATGTCATTTTAGCACACTATAATTAACTCATTCTTTAATTTTGATAAGTAGATTATTTCCAATTCATTCTATTATAGATAGTGATATAGATAGTGATACATAATTTTTCTTAGCATACATAATTTTTCTTTATATTATTTCCTTTGTTTGAATTTCAAGAAGTGAGAGAAAAAAAATGACATTTTTGTAGTTTTTCTTGTGTTATCATATTGCTTTCCCAAAAGGTTGTATCATTTATAAAGACACCAGAACTATGAGTGACCAACTTAATCACATACGTCACTGGCTTTGGGTATTAAAATTCAACAAAAAAATTACAAAATTGGAACAAAGTAGTACTTCAAATTTATTATGATTTGCAATTCTTTGAAGAACTACAAGGATGGTCATTTTATGGGTTCTCTCACTGTATGTAAACAAAAATTTCAATTATGGCTTAAGGCAAGTATATATAGTTAAAATTTGAAAGAACAGGCTTTAGAATTTATCAAGTTTTATTAAATACTTTGACAATTAAAATAAGAATTTCCTGAATTTAAATGATATTATATTGTCCTGATCCTACTCAGAATTCAAAGATATATTTATAGTTTTAATTAGTGTACTTGCTGTTGCATCCTGTCTTCTTCATTTGAAATTACCTAGATTTTTATGTATTAAAACGATATACCTATTTTTAACAGATTATCAAGGGTTTGACTTTATTGATATACTATGTAGTTTTCCAAATATCCACCTATTTCAGAGTGATTATTTCAAAATTTTCTTTATTATAAATGGCACTGCTATAAACATTTTTGTACAAATTATTATTCTTCCTTCTGTCTCCATTTGATTATTTTCATTAGAATGTTATCTCAGAAATGGGATTGTGGGGTCAAGGGATAGGCTTAAGTTTATTGTTCTTGTTGAAGTTATTTTTAAGTATTTAACTAAACTCTTGTTTTAAAATATGCACTTCAATTGAAGCCAAAGTGTTTTCCACTGAACTAGAAATATCTATAGTGAGTGTTTTAGAAAAGGAGAAATGGCAAAGAAATTTTAGAAATTATTTTAAATATCTCTTCATGAATACATTATATTTTACATTTACCAATCATTGGGAAATTTGCCTGGAATTAGAAGAGGATCAGAAGTCATTAAGTTTAATAACCATTAACCTATCTGCACCTTAGTTTCCTGTGCAAAAAGTATATAATAATTGGATTGTTGTGAGATTAAATGAGAAAATATATGTAAAACATTAAGCTCATTGTGTGACACAAATAAATTATTAGTAAATACTAGTCATTATTAGAGTATAGCTGTTATAGTAAGCATATACCAAATTTTAAGGTCATATTCCATCCATTCATTTATTTGACATTTAAGTGCCAGACATTGTGCTAGAATTCGGTATGCAAAAGTGAATAAAAATGGTCTCTTCTTTCATAGAACTTGTGTTCTAGGATATAGACAATAAACAAACAAACACATGGTGATTGTTGCATGGTGATTGTATTAAGGTAGAGAACAACAAAATCTGAGGAGAGTAGAATGTGTATGTGGGTGATACTATTTTACATAAGATAGTTAGGAAAGGTCTTTCTAATATGGTGACATTTGGGCAAAGACCTGGAAGAAGTGGGAGAGTAAAAAGAGAGTTCTCAACAGACTTTTACTTGGAAATATGGTTAAAATTTTGAGTAAAAGGACCATTTCTTTCAGATTTTGGTAGCACAGCACAAACTATGTAGGAAGCCTAAAATATATTGCATTCTATATTAGGTGCTGGAATAGCTGTGGTCATCAGTATGATTCTAGTTAGTTTTTATTATTTCACTTAAAATCAACATTTAATTTTTTGCATAGATAACACCTTCACATGATTTCAACATAAAAAAAGTATAAAAGGTATTCAGTAAGAAGTCTGTCTCTACCTACACAGTTGCCATTGCTCCCAAAACATCATACATTCAGAGAACGCTTTCCGAGAGCCTGTAGCTTTAAAAAAGTCAATCACATTTTGCCCATGGACTCTATTCCCCACCCCAGTTCAGCTAGGTCTCTTAAGGCCTGGAAACCGGAAATGATCTAGGGTGGGTAAAAGTGAACCGGAAGTTTTTCTGGGTGAGCGAAAGGCGCTTGGCTGAGGTAACTGAGCAGTCACTATCCTGCGGGTGGGCTCTTTAGAAGTAGTTCTAGACATTTTGTCCTGAGTCCGTTTAAGGGTTTAACCTGCATCTTCGGTTACCTCACCTTCCCCTTCCTCTGCTTTAGTTGCTGAGGGCTTTACTGGCGCTGAAGTCCTCTGACTGTTGTGTTGTTGGTGTCTGGAATCTTCAGCCCACTTGACGAGGTAGAAGTCATCACTTTTGGACCTCGCTCTTTTTGCTTGGGCTGCTCGTGGCTCATCCTGAAGTGCTGTCGAGGCTGCGGGTTAGTAAGGTGGGTCTTGTCTTCATCATAGAGAAGCACGGGGGCATTCTGTACTTTTTTTTTTTTTAAAGATTTTGTTTTGTTTTGAAACCTCACGTTTGTATTATGAATAGAAGGCAATAATGTTGGTCATTTTTGTGAAAGTTTTCAAACAAGTCTGGTGCTCAAAGTTTTTGCAACGTTTTGAACTGTGTGACTGGTGAATCTGGACTTTGGTGGATATTACTTCGCTGATGTTTGAGGTATATAAATGCAGCAATTCTCCTAGAGCAACGATAGTGGAAGTGTCTAAATCCCCAAGGAAAAATTCTCTACTTTTCTTTATTCTTATGGTAACTTTATTCCTTTTCAAATGCCTTGCACAAACAAACTGAAATGGAATTCCCAGCTAATTCTGATCATGTTGAATTGTGGGTTTAAATTAGTCATGTCATTGTTTTAATCTACTTAGCTTTGTACAACCAATGATAACTCTCAAGGCGTTTATGGGATCCTTTATATCGGAGATATTGTGGGTTCGGTTTCAGACTACTTTAGTAAAGCAAGTCATAATATTTTTGCAGGTGGAGGGGTCTTGCCTAAATTTGTTAAAAAAACACATCATCTTTGAAGTGTGTGCAATAAAGCGAAGCTCAGTAAAACTAGGGATATCTGTAATCGTTACACTCTAGAAATAAAATGTGAAGACTCCACTAAGTGAAAGCACTTAGATTAATGAAATCATTTAACATTTCATTATTTGCTATTTTCCCTTAGTTGTGGTAAATGCCGATGGCTGTGTGTGTGTTTTGCACCTTGAAGGAAAAACCTTTACTGAAATAGTAATCTAACCTGAAAATCAGCAATATTATGTGGTTATGTGGATGGATTTTTTTCTGCAGTCTTTCAGTTTTCTTCAGCCATTTTTTTTTTAAACCAATTTGAGTATTTATGATAACCCTCTCTGGTTTCAGGATTGGTTTAAAGTAGTTACTGAATTTTTTAAAATTATATTTTCCATTTTTATGATTTATAGGATGTTCAAATGTAACTTGAGAGACTATTTTAATTTTAATTTTGCTTTATACCATAGTATCAGGAAGGAAACCTCTATAATAGGTTTTTAAAAAATATTTTATATCATAGTGCCCACTGGATGGCAGCATAGTGTTTTTAGTTTCTTTCTCTTTGCCTGGATTTCATAACTACTGGTGCTGTTACCCCAACCTGTGACATAAGTATTCTTATTATTCTCCATATACACTATGAGGAAGCTGTGGGAAAGAGATTAAATAATAATGCAAGACTGATAACTACACAGCCAATTGCGAGAGAGCCAAAATTGAAACACAGGTGCTTACTACTTTATGCTAATCAAATTAAAGCCATTGTAGGTTTAACCAAATAGTGAAGAACCAGCAGTTAAGATGAGAAATCTGTGGATATTCTGAAAGAGATGAGAATTGAATATTGGTTTTATATAATGTGCTCCAAAACAGTTGGAGGTGCATGGTTTCCAAAAAGCAGTATTTCCTAAATTGTGTTCCAAGAAACAATAGTCTTTTGAGATGCTTCAATAAAAAATGTTTCTTGTGGTCAGAAATGCTCTTGGAGGGTCATTAAGGCTCTAAAAAAGTCTTGCAGTAAAGGAACCTATTTAACCTAACTTTTCTAACTTTTTTTGATCTTATAGCATTCTTAAGCTTTTTGGACTATAGCTACGTTAGAAATACATTTTACATGCAGGCCAGTATAAACGTGTGTATATATAACTGAAATAAAGTACACACGAGGCAATACTTATCTTTACTGTGACCAATGTACTATTATGTTTTCTTTTTTATTTTTTCTAGCCTAGGCTTTTATTTTTAAAAATTCTAGTTAAAACTTTTCACATTGACTTCTTGACCCACAAATGGGTCACAGTCCACAGTTTTACTGTACTAGATCTTGGGTCCTTTTTTTTTATTTGAAGCGCATATTTATAGAACACATTGAGGGAAACGTTTGTAAAGGCTGTGGTTGAAGGAATTGCTGTTATGGTAAATATCTTTGTTGAAGGTAATATTCTTCTATTAGTGCTGGTAATAGTTGTATAGTTAAATAGGAAATTGTTTCTTATTGGGAATTTGTTTTTTATAAATGAGGCCTCTAGCAAAGTAAGAACATAGAACATTTTATGGATTAGAATTTCCAAAATATCTTCTTTGGAACACGTATTTCCAAAAATATTAGTTTGCTTTAGAAATTTAAAAAAAGGTGTTTTATGGTCAATATAAACTTGGGAAATTTGGCTTCGAGTTAAACAGCTTCTAACTATGCTGGTGGTACAGTTAATCTCTAAGCTGGGGAGTTAGTATTCATCATTTCCTAGTTTTATTTGACCATGGAACTTATTTTTAGAGATGTACCTTGGGGACCTTGTGCCCCTTAGAATACACTTTGGGAGATGATTATGTAGATAAGGCAAAAATGTTCTTTTTGTAATGTACACATTTTAGGTGAAAATTTTTATTGTAGATTATTCATGTAATTTTTATAATTCATTTATTCTGTTTGTTAATATTGACATGATAGAGAATGTCAGGAAGCCTTCAGCTTTCTTAGTTTCCTTATGACCCATGAAAACTTTCTGTTAGTGAGAAAAGCCTTTATGACACTCTCTGGCACTGATTAATTTCATATAAAACTAAAACTATTTTTTAATTTGAGTTCAGTGAGCAATAAATTTCCAGCTCTGTAGAATCAGCCTTTATTAAGACATTTTGGCAATTTATTCTTGTTTTAGATTTGGAAAAATTTAGTTTAGTTAAAGGTTATGTATTCTGAGAAATGTATAAAGGATTGTCATACATTTCATTTGGAAAGTGGCCAAAATTAGTGTTTATGTGCTTAATCCAAAGATCTCTGTTGTGTTGCTTTAGGGTAAATTTAATGGTACTTTTATAGTTTATTTTGTGTTTGATTCTTATGAAGAGAATTTCCAGTTCTCTCATCTCCTTCACACATCTCAGACCATTTTGTTTGTAGAATTTAAGTATTTCTACATTTTAAAATTTGTATATGAAATCTCTACTCCTTTTCTTAACACAGGGAGAGATTTGGAAAAGATTTTACTGTAAATAGAGTATTTTATTATAAAAATATAAAATACTTTCTTTCAAGGAACCATTGTCAATTATACTGTAATCCAATCCCTATCTTGCTTTCTCCTACCTTCATGTAATCTTCCTTCTTACTTTCAAATGTGTAAAAGAAACTGAAAAACTACCATTTCTCCAGAGCATTTGAGATCTTGCTTCCTGGCAATTGTCATCAGTTTTGGCTCAAATAAACTCTTTACAAAAAAAAAAAAAGTAAGAAATTTACTGATTTTACATAATTTATAGTAATTTAATAAAATATCAAGTGTTCCCAAAGAACGTTTCCCACTGCAGTTTAATAAACCTTCTACAACATGAAACACAGTAAATGAAAAATCACATTATTTATGGCAGCATTATAAATTGATGTAAAAATTGCACAATTATGTGTAACAGACAATAGGGGCAATAATGTAATAATCATCTGATGCAAGCAACAAGTAGGGTTCAGAAAAGGAGAAACTGGTGTGAGCCAGATTCATAAGAAAAGTTTCATGGAGGAGATAGAATTTGATCTCGTTTTTAAATATGTGCAAACAGAAGATAGAGAAAGGTATTCTGTATTTGAAGGCAGAGTGCACGAAGGTAATAATTAGTTCAAGCTCCTTAACATGGCATAAAAAACCTCCCAAGAGCTGTCTGCTTCTCAAGACTCCTATCATTTTCTCTGAGCCTTACAATAGACTTAATTTCAAACTGTTTTTAGTTTCTCATTTAAAATTATGTTTCTCCTATCTGTGCCTTTGCTTATGCTGTTTTTCTCCTCTAAATACCCTCTTTGCATATTTAATCACTTGATCTTTACTGGCTTTTTTATGTAAGATGTAAAATGTTTCAGTTTCTCTTCTATCCCCTACCTTTCTTAGATTTCATATGCTAATTCCCCCCCACACCCCCCACCTATGGATATTGCCATTTCCCCTCAAGAACTGGATCTCTGAAGGCAGGGCACACCTGGGGCCTGGCTCCTGGAACCCAGGACCTTCTGCGTGTAAAGCAGACATGCTAACCACTACACTGTGGAGCCACTCCCCCTTACCTAATTTTTCAGTTTGCTAACTTTCTAACTTTTAAGATTTTTAAGTCTCAACCCAGAAGTCACATTCTCCAGATAGTTAGTTACTGACCTTCCCAAGCCATCTTTAATTTTCCCTTGCTGTATTAGAAGTCTCTTCTTTCTCCTACCATAATAACTCTGTAGGGATCTCTACCACTGCACATGATTGCATTGTATTATAATTATCTTTATTATATCTATATCTCTCTACAAATATTTGAATGAATGAAAATATTTTTCTTTGTTTTCTTTACATTAATATTTTCAGACTTTAAGATTCCTCTTAGTTCTGGTATTTTGAAATTTATTTAACAAGATCAGGTTTGTACTTGACTTTATAATATTCCTTTCTGGAACTTCAACAATATTTGTATATTGGCCTTTTCATGTCCTTCTTCATTCTACTTTCTGAGAAAGAAAGGAATGTTCTTTTTTTTCCTAAGGCAGTGTATTTTCTATCCAACTCCCAGATCTCACTTATCCACTTTTTGCATATTTAATCACTTGATCTTTTTATGTAAGATGTAAAATGTTTCAGTTTCTATTCTATCCCCTATCTTTCTTAGATTTCATATGCTAACTTATATCTCACTTCATATCTAATTTTGTGAAAACTGCTCATCAATGACCTCTTGCTTTCCAAATCATTTTGTGTCGCTAAGAATTAACATGTTATCCTTCTGCCAAATTCGATTTCTCCTTGCTCAGATCTATCTCAAAATTCTTTTCTGTGAACTATTTCTTGGATTTGTCAGTACCCTAAAATCTCTTCTCTGTGGGTTATTTAAATCAGATTGTACTGCTACAAGTAGTACTTAACACTATTTACTCCAGTTTGTTATTGTACTTATAACTATTTTGGTTAATGAGATTATTTACAAATTAATGATCAAATAAAAATTTCAACTTAGTTTAGCATCCTTATTTTATAGTAAAATTGATGAGGCTCGGGAACAGTGTACTTTGAACCCTTTGAACACTTATAGCACCCTTTTTAAAAAAAGTATCATGTTTTTTATCATATGCCTAGTTACCATGTCTGGGGTTATACTTATTTAAATAAATACTTTATCCACCTTTCCAGACCTTGAAGGTGTAAAGATCATTAACTCAAATTTATATCACCTGCAGCTTCTTGAACAGAGATTTATCGAATTATGTTACTCTTGTTCTTTATTGTCTTATATAAGAAGTCTGATTTTAAAAATTCATCAGTGGATGTTTTTCTATTTTCCTTCATTACATAATTGTTTTTTTCTAGGTCTTTTCTGGTGTTGTGATAACTTTCTTAAAGTTTATCACAGTTATAAGAAATGCTCTGATTGCACATACTACCTTATTTTACTAATGGTTTCCAAGTATCCTACTTCCCACTTTTTCAAAGGATACGGGTGTTCTGTTCAATTCTGTGCAAATATTGAGTGCCTGACTTTTGTAAATTATTGGAATGGGCAGTGTGGAATAATAGTGAGACTTGGCCACTAGTCAAGGAACTTACAATAAAATGGCTAACACAACCATTGTTGATACAAGATAGAATATGAGTCATGTTTTGGTAATTTTTTTCTCAATCTTTTTGAATATATGTATATACTAGCTTCTGTATAATTAGTTCAGTTTTCACACAAGGGTTCACTTTGTGACAAATGTTTTTTGTATTTTATATCTAAATATTATATTTATAATTACTTATGAAGGAGATATGCTTATAAGACTGAGCATTCAGTTTAAGTCATAAGGGTATTTCTAGGAATAAAGGCAATAGGATGATACCAACTTATGGGCTATTTAAGAAAAAAAAAGGAAACTAGGAAGTTATAACTTTAACAAATAATTTTTTGGGAAAATGTTTTAGTGACTGAAAAATAAAAAAATAAAAAAAATTTTTATGTTTGTAAAGGTATTGTTGATGATTGTTTATACTCTTTGAATGTTTTAGCTAATGTCAAAGCCCACCAATCGTTATTATGTGAAATGATAGTGTGAAATTGATGCTGTTAAAGTATAACAATAAGGATGTGACTCATGTATTTTATGTACACGTGCATTCAACTGTAGTGACAAATGGCTTCATGCTGTGTGATTAAATGCATATTAGCGTTTGCCCTAGGCATTTGATTATTACCATCTTTACTTCATTACATTACCACACTGTATGGCCATATAATTTATAAGATAATACACACATCACTTTGTTGCTGATAGGAATTATTCTGTTTTATGGATGGTGTCCTTTAATTTTGCCTTTCATGGATTATAAAATTGGTTAATATCTGCTGAAGTGAATCACTGGAGAAGCAAATAAAGATGTTGGCCTCAGGTCACAGTGTCATTTGTGATACTGGCAAAATCTTACAGGCTCATTTATCCCTGTACATGATTGATAACAGCATGGGTTAAATGGAGAAAGCTTTGCTTCTATTAAAGGATCATCATGAATGAAGACCTCCCACTTAAAAGTCAGGCATGATGAGAAAACATGAGACTATCTACAGGTCAAATTAAATAACTTAAATAATTTAAGTAGAATGACAGTGTAATTTGTCCGTTTTGTGTTATTACTCTGACCCCTATCAGGATTATAGACTAACTTATTTTCACTATAGAGTATTTAAGATGTAATTTTTAATAAATACTTCCAAAGATTTAAAAGCCTTTATAACTTTTAATTGTGGTAAAATATACATGTTTATTATGTGCCTTTAAAAAGCTTTTTAAAAGAAAACAATACTGTAAAATATAGTTTCAGTAATGTGGTGAATGCTGAGGTAATGCTTTAAGCAATTTATAAAATGTCAAATATATATTTTATAATGAAATGCAAACAACAAATAATTATGTTTATTATAACTTATAAATATTTGCATTATAAACAATAAATTCATTATTATAAATTACTATAAATAAGTGAATTATTTAGTTTTTTAGTAACACTTTGAAGTTAAATGTTAAAAATAAAGGTACAGTCAACATTTCTTAAATGACTACTTTTCTGTATAGAATCATTGTTTGAGTTTATTCAAGTTATGATTCAAAATGGGGGAAGGCATATACATTTTTAGAGATTCCTGTAATAAAAACAGTATGGAAATGTGAGAGTATTTTGGTTTGTTAAAAGTAAAATAAGGATGAAGCCACAACTCAAATATTACATGTTTCTTTAAATGACCAAAAGACATGTTTTATATATAAGCATCCTTATATCTTCTTCACTGGCTGTTGAACTCGTACATTAAGCTAGGACTTTAATGCATTACCTCATTTAATTTTCACACCCTGTGAAATAAGTGTCATTGTCTCTGTTATACAGATGAGGAAACTGAATTCCAGAGAAGTCACAAAGTTAGTTAGAGGAGACAGAATTTCAATCCACATTTGTTTTGGATTCTGTTACAGGAATCTACAAAAATGCATATGTCTTTTTTAGAAAGCACATAATAAAAATCTAGATTTACTACAAAACTTCAGAAACTGGTGCATTTCTCACTTTATTGAGCTGTCATAACACCATTAAAAAACTTTTTGCACTGTGACCTATAGAAAGAAATACATACCACATCATCATCTAGTATACATACCTGTATTTACATTTACATATAATTAAAGAAAAAGTTTTATGAAGCTTATTACATATGAAGATTACTAATATATTCTAATCTGTTCTATTCTCTTCCATGATAAGAAATGCTGTTTGCAACTAAACTGATTTTATATTTCTCTAAAGGTCTTTAACTGAGGTAATTCTGTACTAACTTAAAAATTACAATAAAGTCTTTTTCTCCCTTATGGAACTTACACATACTCTTTATAGAACAGGAGATTAAAGAAAAAGCATCACTCATACTTTTGATCACTGGACAACTACTGTTAACAATTTGATGTATTTCCTTTCAGTATTTTTTCTGATGATATTTATATTGGTGTATTTTTAACCATGATGCTTATGTAAATTTGAATCTTAATTTTTTGAGTTTACTGTTTTTCTCAAAGTTATGTGTACATATAATGTAAATCATTAAAAAGTTTTTACATGGTTTATTAAGAAAAATAATAATCTCCCCTGCTATTTCCTCTGCAGAGCAACTATGTTAAACTGTCTTAGCTGATTCTTCAGATATTTACTTCCACATCTCTAAATAATATGCTTATCATTGCTATTTTTTTATTTTCCAGTTTTAGGCTAATGACTTTCTAATGACTTTCCATAATGGCAGATGAGGATTTAATTTTTCTTTCATTGTTTGCCCTCTTTCCTCCTTCACATATGATCCATCCTCACCACATATTTATATCGTAATCTTGAATATATAAGTATTTAGAGTTACATTATTAAGACTGCATAAATGCTATTCACAGCTGAATCGTTGGAGTATGATGTAATTATTTATTACCTGTACAATACCCACCATTTGTCTTACTTTTCCTCATTGCTGACTTTTTAATGTATTAATTACTAATTCAACTCCAGGCTTTTCTCAGATATATGAAACTCTTATTAGCGATATAAAAACAGCTGGTTATCTGTAAATCTCATCCCATTGAGGAACTTTTTACCAGAGTTTACTAAACCACTTTAATCTGGACTAGTTGCTGTCTAGGTTTGCTGTACAAGTGTCATCTTGGTATCTCCCTTCACAAGTCCTTTTCCTCTCTTGTATAGGGTTCCCTGGGTCCTGGATCCCATACCTTCCTCTTTCTTGGAGAAATTAAATAGCTTCCTGAGAAAGGATGCGTTAAAGGTAAATCATTTTGGACACTGCATGTCTGAAAATACTTTTTACCTTCATACTTGGCATGACTGGTAAAATTCCAATTTAGTAATCATTTTTCCCTTAAACTTGTATTCTACCTTTCATTGTAGGACTGAAACTCTAATGTAATTCTTAGTTCTTTGTATGGAAATTTTTTTTTCTCCTTTCTCAAAGCTTATAGAATCCTTCCTGTTTTCTCCAGCATTATCTCATCATCATGTGTTCTTTGCAAACTCATACTTTTTTAGCTCTGAGAAAATTGATTTAAAAATTTTTGATGATTTGTTCTTTGCCAGTTTCTCTCTTTGCTTTTTCTGTACTTCTAGTAGAGTTATTAGACTTCCTGAATTAATCTAATTATGTAACCCTTTTTTTTCTTCTATATTTTTTTGGCTTTTTGCTCTGTTTTTGGTAAGATTTCCTCAATTTTGTCTTCCTACTCTTCCACTGAATTTTTTATTTCTAACTTTATTTTTAGAATTGTTTCTTTTTGTAAATCTTTTATGGTAATATCTTCCATTTTTAAAATAAATGCAATAATATATACTCATAATAAGAATATTAATGATCTTTTGAAAGACTTCCCTCTGCTTAATCTTTGCTTTCTCTAATTTGCTTTAAAAATTCTTTTTCTTTGTTTTTTTTTTGTCTCCGTTTTGAAATTAGGCACTTCCCTTCAAATAATCTATTGATCTTTATCTTTGCTCTATATTTAAGAAAGGGGCACCAAAAAAAGTAGATTGGAAACTCTAGATGTATGGGTAGGGTTTATTAACTATTGATTAGGGTAATCTGACTAGAACATTTTGTGAGGAACTCTTGGTGGTGTATTACTTTTATGTCTTTTCTCTTGGCCCAAATTCCCTTGAGAACACACTTCCAGTCTCCTGCTTTCAGTGCTGTCTGGGTGTCAGTAGCTGTGGGAGCCCTATAAAGGAAGAAAGCTGGTAGGATAGGGTGTCTTAACTTCTAGCATGTAAACTTTTCATATAGTGGCCATCGCCCCTCTTTTCAGTTGTGCCTGTTAATCCCCTGTTTTAGAGACTCTTTTATAATCTTCATAATAATTTCTAATCTGTCTAAGTGAGGGAAGGATAGTCATCTGACTAACCAGAGAGACAGAGTCTGTTGGTCTAACCTCTTCTTAAATAGCGTTTCAAGCAGTCATTCTGTTTTTAGCCTCACCTTTACCTTCACCTTTAGAGGACCTTGGTATCATCAGATCCTCTGTTTGTAGGAATGGGGAGGAAAGTCTAAGTAGGAAAGGGGTGTGGAGAAGGGGAGGGTGTGAGTGATGTAAATCAAATTGCTTCTCAGTTTACCCGATTACTGGCTTTGCCTTCTTAGGTCTTGTAAATATTACTACTCATATATCTACCTGCCCCCAAACAAATTTTTTGTTGTTTTTGTCTCATCTCTCAATTTCTTTGTCTAAAGTTTATACCTTAGATTGCCCACTGTCATTTTAGTGGAGATGAACTAAATACCTGTGTTCAACCCACTATTTGTAACTCAAATACTCTGAGTCCTGTTTTAGTTGTTGATGATATTTGTTTTAACAAAACATTATATTTTCTGTTATTATAAACTATGTAAACACAATTCTGATTACCAGGTTCATATTTTAGTTCTGTCGCACTGTGTAACCTTGGACAAGTTACTTAATCCCTTTATACCTTGGGGTTTTCATTTCTGAAGTGGAAATACTAATAGTAAATATCTCATTAAGTTGTTTGGAGAACTAAATAGCAGGTTAAGAGAGTGTCTTGTGTATAGTAAGTGCTCAACAAATATTAGCTAAGTGGCTACATATAATTCATGTGATAATAACTTTTATTACTGGACATTTAGATTGTTTCCAATTTTTCTTGATTTTACTAATAAGTATTTAGTTCTAAACACATGTTAACGTGAATAATTTTCTGCATTTAAGGACTTTTCTTTTGAATAGATTCGTAGAAGTAGACTCAATGTACATCTATATAGTTTGATTTATTAGACATTTTAATTGTTTTTCAAAAGGTTTGTTTTCACTTACATTTCTACTGGAACTGTTTGAACGCCTGTTTTATCATTTCTTTGCTGGTACTAAATATATTTTTTCAAGACCTTTGCTAATAGGTAAAAATATGTCATTTTAATACACAGTTTTTAGATTACTGATGTGGGATTCAATTATAATCTAAAGAAATAAAAGTAGTTCATTTTATCTTGTATTTTAGTTCATTTAGAAATGTGTGGTAAGTTATTATGGAAAGCTATTATTTTTTATTGACTTGCATACATTCTTCCTTTTTCCAGATAACAGTGCCTGACATTTCCCTAAATAGTCCCCACTTTCTTAGGCACGCAATGGTTGTGAGATTAAACTGTACTGACTTCACTTCTAGCTCCAAAGATTGAGTTTGTTGAACTGTGCTTCCATTAATCCTGAGCTCTGTAATTGGTACAGGGATAGAAAGGTAACCCAAGCAGCAGCAAATAGGTAACATTAGGACTTTTACAGGGACATAGATTCTCTTTTTCTTGTTATTAGGAGTAAGGCTGTGTGTAGCCTTCATAGCTGCTAACAGCCATTTTGGCATTACAAAATGATAGTCTTTGAGATTGTAACCAATATCAAAGAAACAGAGGCAAAAATTAAAAGAATAATAATTCAGGTGCTGGTCACATTGCTTACTTGAAGCCATACCTAATTCTAGACTTTTAAATCAGACAAGCCAATAAATTTTCTTTCTTTTTAAACTCAGTTTGAATTGTTTTCTATATTTACAACTGTAAGTATATTTACAACTCTCTGAGTTAGCAGAAATAGTTGAAAGAGGGCTTCCTATCTTTTTTTTAGCTTTGGAACTAAAAGTAAATTTAGAGGTACATTAAGAAAGTAGATCCAGAAAGGTTAAGCAGTCTGTCTAATCATATGACTACCTATAAACAGATGTGTTACTATCAACTGATTCCCAATCTGTTGCTCTGTGAATGATTATTTATGTGACTGTGGTGGAGTCACTAAATAAATACCTTCAAGGATTAGGGAAGTGTAGTAAATTTATTTAATAGTCAACAGATATTTATTTAATCACTGATTTTCCTTTAGTATATCAGGCCCTGTCCCAGGTGCTGAAGACACATTGTGGTCAGGACAGATGAGACTGCTTTCACATAGCTTATTTTTTAAAAGAGGAGAAATAATAAGGTTAATGGATAATTAACTAAATTTGGGTGATGGTAAGTTCGGTGAAGAAAATAAATCAGAGTGATGTGTTGAATAGTGATAGGGTGGTGGTGCATACTGAAGAGTTAACACTTGAGTGAGGCTTGAAAAACATGAAGGAAATTCTGCATAAATCTGGAGACAGAGCATTCCAGAAAGATGGAACAGCAAGTATATTGAATAAATTTGGTATATTTTTGAACCCAAATAAGATTTATTCAGTACCTATTATACGCCAGATATAATGCTAGGTTATGGGGGATACAACAGTGAGTAAAACAACAACAATGGGGAAGAGAGAGGGAAAAAAAATATAACAGCAACACTGGCTTCATGTCGATGTATTTTATATAAATGATAAACAATGTAAACATATAATTATCATTTTGCTTATTTTAATTTTTCCCCATAGTCTTTGCTAGACAATATATAAGGACTAGCACAGATATTATCTTTTCTATATAACCCTCTCCTTAAGCACTGTGATAAAATTAATTCCTTTCTTATCTGTATTTTCCATAGGTACTTTGTATATGTTTCTGTTTTGTTGGTTCTGTATCACTCTAACCAGGTTATGAGCTCATATCCTGAGAAATTTGCAGAGTGCTCTGCATATGCTAAGAACCTAGTTAAAGTTTCTTTGATCAACTACTCTGTTCACTTCATCATGAATTTTTTGAGAACTAACATTGTTCAAAGTGTTCTGTGCACAGCAGAGTTTATATAATTAAATAAGAGATGGATTCTAAAATCCTGTTTGTGACTTCTGGTTAAACATGATGGATTTACTACATATATTGATTTTTCTCATTAAAGTGTGTAAAAAGGGCTATTAACTCAAATAAGAGAGAATGGGAGATTATTCAACAGTGGTTGTCAGTAAGCAAATAGAGGAATGGTGATGGACTTGAAAGTTCAGAAATATTCTCAGCACTTGGAAACACACCAAATACTCTGAAAGACAGGCATAAGGCTTGGACATAAAAAAGGAGATTTGATGAAAATCTATGTATATTTGAATATTTGAACTTTCCCAGGTCACTTTCTCTACAGGAGATGGGAAATTTATGCTCTGAAAAAAAATTGACCATGGCAGTTCTACTCAGGAGCACAGCAGACAATGGAATCCAGGGATGAGGCATGACACTGCAAATGAAAATTGAGTAAGATCTACCCGCTAAACTGTGGAACCCTTACCTCCTATCTGTCATGCTGCCAGATAAATCCTCTACACTCTCCTCTACCCACTCCAAGATAGGAGAATGGAGAGTTTTTCTCTGAAGAAAATGAAAGGCCTGAGGGGAAAGATGTCTACATATTGATGTTGGGGACATGTTCAGAAAACTGAAACAGGATGTTATGAAAAAAACACAGTCATGTAACATGAAATAACTGTTGGATGTTGAAGACATTGCTGTAGCCCGCCGACTAAGATTGAACAGTTCCCGAGAGGGGGAGTGAAGATTGAGAAAAAAAAGAGAGAGACAAAAGATAGAGTCGGGAGGGCTAACAGTGAATACTGCACACCTCGAGTTTATTAAGCATAGCATATTTATACCCTAGGATGTGCATGAGAAGCAAAATCCACAGATATGCAAACAATTGCTAACATTTACATAAGTTCTCTCAAAATATTCTTGTTCCTGTTTTCCATTTCTTATTCCTTGGGTCAAGGAATGTTCAACTCTTTCCATTAAGCCAAACTTCCTCCTTTTGCAACAGACTATCCATTAAGCCAAACTTCCTCCTTCAGTACAGAGCCCTCCTGCTCTGCAAACTTCTAGCTTGCAAGCAACTTTAACCCTGTCTGTAGGGCATTCAACAAGAATGGCTCCCAACAAGACATGAAAAATTTCAACAGAATGATTGGAAGATAAAGGGGAGAAGGTCAGAAAGTGGAACAAAAGTACAGTAAAATGGAATTAGGAGAGAGAAGAAAATTAGATAACCAATATATGTGATCCAATGTCTTACTAAAAAGAGTTCCAGACAGAAAACAGAAGATGGGAGGATTAAAGAAATAGTGTAGGCAAACTTTCCCACAGCTGAGACCAAAGTATTAATTAAGTATGAGATTGGAATAACAATTTGCAGACATTTCTACATTTAAGAAATTCACCTCCCATATCCCTTTTATAAGAAGTTATTGGGGGCTACTCTTTATCAAAATGAGGGAAAAACAAAAAAGAAAGCATAGGAGCCAGGAAAGAGGTTCCAACACAAAAAAAAGTCCGTGGAAAAACTATAGAACAGTGGTTGTGCATCGAGCTAACCAGGCCAGGTTAGAGCAGCAGAATGGAAGGATGTGGGAAAATAATGACTAAAATCATTTGGTGTATTTGAAAATTTAGAAAAATTGTATGTGACTGACAGTTTTTGGAGCATTTGAAAGAAGTAAGTGGCATGTACAAAGAAATGGGGGGAAAAAAAACCCTCTCCTTTATGTGCACCCATTTTGGTCTGTTAAAATCTTACCCATCCTTCAAGGCTCTACTAAAATACCTTTTCCTTTAAGAATACTTTTTGATGTCACTTATTAGAGTGGCCCTTTCCTTTTGCTGAGCAACCATAATAGGTAATTATCTTTAAATGTATTTGGAATCTTTGTAGGTAATTCCCCAACATTATCTTTACCACAAAATTAAACTAAACCAGTTATGATAATCCTATTACTCTCGCCACTGATTGATTTTTAAATAGGCAAGCAACTCAATCCTGGCCAAAGAGATCTGAAAGGAAGTATATTCTGATGGGAGGCTTCTGAGAAAGTTTTCCTTGCTCCTAAGAAAGAGTCATAGGAGGAAATGAGCTATTACTTGTGTTGAATATTATTTTGTCTAGTCTTAACACCTGGAATTGTGAAGCCATCTTTGACCACAAGGTGAATCAGCTTCAGGGAGTGAGGATGGCAGATCAGTGATAAGAACCTTGATCCTTAACATCATTATTCAGGTACCAGTTATAGCATACCAGGAGTCTGCCCAACCTCTGCACTTCCATAATGTAAAATAATAAATGCCCTTCTTGTTTAAGCTAGTTTCAGTCAGATTTTATATGATCTGCTGCCAAAAAATTTCTAATTCCATATACTTCTATATATTTGTGTATCTATTATACCTATGTATATCTATATATATTATTAGGTATTCAAGACAACTTTTACATTTGATAACCTTTAAGGGCAGGATCATGACCTATTTGAAATTCTTGTTTGCTTTGTTTGGCTAACTTTTTATTTTAACCAAAATAATGTTTATATTTTGGTTAAAAGATAATCAGGGCTGATAAGCACACATTGCAGAACAGCAGTCACCTGGCCTACCTACATTTCCCCATTCCCACATCCCAGAGTCAGCTATGTTTAATTACTTTGGCTATTTCTTCTAATATTTATCTTTATATATCTAAATACAGTTAACATTGAACAATGCAAGGTTTAGGGTGCTGACCCTATGCAGTAAAAAATTTGCATGTAACTTTTAACTCCCCTAAAACTTAACTACAGTTATTCTTTGATATCTGCAGGGGATTGGTTTCAGAACCCCCTGAAGATACCAAAATTTGCTTACGCTCATGTCCCCAATATAAAATAACATAGATAAATGTATGCAGTTGGCCCTCCTCATCCAAGGACTCCCAACTGAGGGTTGAAAATAGTATGGGTATTTACTGAAAAAAATCTGAGTATAAGTAGACCTGCGCAGTTCAAACTTGTGTTTTTCAAGGGTCAACTGTCACGTAATTCTTTTTCTTGATGCATACATTTTTACTGTATTTTTTATCCTGTTATAGTAATTTAGTTCACTTACATCACCCACAATCACCACTACATTCCCTCCTTCCTCAGTCTTTCCAATATACTTGTAGCACAAGTTTTGGTTGACTTAATGGTCAGTTTACATCAGGGGTTCTCAAAAGTGTTAGAAGATCCTTTCCGGGGGTCTGCGAGGTTTAAAATACTTTCATAGTAATATAACAATGTTATTTGCTTTCTTCATTTTTATTGCTCACTAGAGTACAGAGTTTTCTATACAGAGTTTTATATATTGCAGCACATTGAATATAGAAGCAGGTATGAGAATCCAGTTTTCTCCTTTTAAGCCAGATATAAAGGAGATTTACAAAGAGAAAACTGTGATTTTTATTGCTAAATTTTTTTGTTTGGGAAAATGTTTTTATAAAAATGTTATTTAATGTTAAGATTTCATGGATTTGTTGCTTTTTTGAATTCAGAAGTATTTTTACATTTTTTTCCATTTCAATTTTATAAGCTCTGGTTTGTACGAATGTCAGATATGCAGTTTTTATATTGTACTATTTTTGTACAAGATGTTAAGATTGGGAGAGGCTAAGTTAATGGTGGGTAGGACTCCTCCTCACCATTTACAACTAATTATTAAAATGAAAAGTTGAAAAGCAGCTTAACTCATACATTTTCTGAGTTAAGAAACATATTTAAATGCCTTGATTTTTAATAAAAGGCAGTTACTCCAGTCTTCCTCTTCTAACATTATTGGGTTTAAAGATTGCATTGCGATTAGTATTCACATCATCTTTATAAAGTGCTTTATGTCAAAGCAAAGTTTAGGAAGCACAATGTTTATATCAGCCGTGGTATGAAACAATTATTAGTGCAGGGCCAAGACTTGCCTGAAATATTAGGAACCCAGCCTTTAGGAGACAGGTGTTAGAGGTAGAAAATTTAGTTCTTGAGGGTACTAAGGTAACAGAAAAACCCTCAGCCACATAGAAACAGAATAGGTCACTATTGCTAAGTGTTTTGTGTTATCAAAATCAGAATAGGAACAATGACAAAACTGTTATTCAGTCTTAAACCTAGAATATTATGATGAGATACAGGTTGTTATATTTTTATGGCAACCATGCTTTTATTTGAAAAATGATATTTTTTTTTTACAGTTAAGACCTTTTTATGTTACAGGAAATAAATGTTAATATGGAGAACGATTTTATGACTGAATCATCATCATCCACCTTTACTCTTCAAAGTTCTTCAGAGACATTGTTTTCTATTCAGCTGTTAGATTTCAAAACAGGTTTTCTAGAAGCATTAGAAGAATTACGTATGAGAAGGGTAAGTGCCTTTTTAAAATACTTTCTTAATCAGAGAACTTCATTTGTCCAATTTTTTTGGTTTAAGAAAAAAAAGGCCTCACAAAGTAAACTTTATTTAGAAAGAAGAAATACAGTCTAAATAATGAAGCAAAAGAGAAAAGGTTAGATTTAGTTGACATCAGAGAATGAGGAAGAATTTATAAGCTAAAGCAAAAACAGAGACTATTTCAGATTGTTAAATACTTGATAAATTGGCTAACATTTATTGTAAATAAATGTGAGAGAAGAGACTTGAAACATTTTTATTATATGAACTTTGTTTTAGGACTTAAAAATATTTAAATTTATCATCATAATAAGAAAATTTAATTACTACAATGTTCCTGTATTAAGCTACTTATTATCAAAATAACAGCCTTTAATAAGAAATCCTGCTAACAAAAGGATCTCTTGGATAAGCATTAAAAAGAACAATTTTTTAAAAATTAGCTTAAAATGGTATTTTTTTCTAAGTAAGGCAAGTTTAGGTAACTATTTAAAACTTTATATTCTGTTTTATTATGTTTCAAACATTATATTTTGGTCTGTTTATATTTCCAATTTGAAAAATACTTTTTCTTTAAAAATCATTTAAAAAATTTCAGGGTAGCAACAGCAAAAGTATTTTTAGTAACCAAATGCAGTATATACTACTTTTAGCAACGTTCCTCACTGAAAGGAGAACTTTATTCTTAAAAAGAGGCAAGTTTTTCTTTTATTAGAAAAAAAAGTTACTGATTTTCACACCATATTGGCAACACTTTATCGATCTTGTTGGATTTTAATTTTTCCCCCATATTTTATTAGGAAAAATTCCAAAAATACATAATAGTTAAAAGGAAGTTTAGAGTGAATACTCATATACCCACTAAGGTGGGGAGAGTAATGGCATCCCAGTGATGTTTACATCCTAATCCTCAGAACCTGTGAATAGGTTACCTTACATCAAAAAGGGGATTTTGCAGATGTGATAAAGTTACAAGTTTTGAGATGGAGGATTATGCTGGATTGATTATTTAGGTGGGCTCAATGTATTCACGGAGGGGGGGGGTTCTTATAAGAGGAAGGAAGGATTATTAGAATCAGAGAAAAAGATGTGATGACAGAAGTAGGGGGCATGGAGAGAGTTGCATACATTATGCTGCTGGTTCTGAACATGGAAAAAAGAAGCCAGAGTCAAGAAATGCAGGTAGAAGCTGGAAGAGGTAAGGGATTTTCCTTTAGAGACTTTAGAAGGTATGTGGCCCAGCCAATTCCTTGATCTTAGCCCAGTAAGAACATTTGAGATTTTTGACCTCCAGAACTTGAGTTGTTTAAAGGCAATAAATTTGTTGTAATTTGTTATAGCAACATTGGGACTCCAATACACCTACCAGATTCTGTGCTTGATCTCATATCTGTCTATCATTGGTCTTATATTTTTTTCATGAATTTCCATGTAAGTTTGAAATTAGCATACTTCAATATGCATATAATTAACTAGAGTTCAATATTTCTTTGTGTATTTTTCTTTTAATGTAAAATACAATGAGATGGTATAGTTCTGAAATGCACTATTTCATGAGTTTTAACAAATGCATACAGCTATGTAATCCAAACCTTTGTCAAGATAGAGAACGTTACTATTATCCCATGTTTTTTCTCACTTATTCTTTATCCTTATCCATCGAGAAGCAATTTTTTTCACCATGGATTAGTTTATCTCTGTTCTAGAAATGCATATAAATAGAATCATAGTATTTTTCTTTTGCGTAAGTTTTCCTTTACTTAGCATAATATTTTTGAGATTCATTTATGTTGTATATATAAGTAGTTTTTTTTTTCTGTTATTGAGTAGTATTCTATTGTATAAATGTAACACAGTTTGTTCTTTTCATTAACCTGTTAAGGGACATCTAAGTGATTTCTAGTTGGCTATTATGAATAAACCTACTGTGAACATTTATGTACAAAATGCTGTGCAGGCATGTATGACACAGCTAAGTAAGAACAGATCTTATCTAGGAACTATTTATGAGATATCAGTTGCCTTACATGCACTCCCTGATTTCTTGAATCTTCAATGAAATTTTTAATATCTCTCCTTATTAAATTTGAAGAGATATTTTTATTTAACATTTAAAAAAGCAAAAAAGATTAAGATCCAATCAAAATGAATAATTATATTTAATTTATAGAGTTAAAAATGGTAGAGCTAAAATACTGAAACACAATTGTTGATAAACCTGGATGGGATTGATTCTTAGGTCCTTGTATTGCTCAGGAGGTAAAGATATTGACTAACAAAAGACTTTTTTTATTTACGTAGGCATATTAAAATTTCCAGGGTAGTCAGTAAATGAATAGAAAAAGTGTTTGCATCTTCCCAAATAGTAGAGAGAAACATATGCAAATATAATAAATTAAATTGGATTTGATGTTGCAAATAGCCTTTAAAAAATAGTAATTTTAGGTCTTAACTGTCTTCTAAAATTTATCCTGGTAAAAAATGTTGAAGCCATCTTCTGTATGTTCCAGAGACTGGCCTCAATAGTTTGTATTTTCTTAATTAGTTTTGATACAGAAAGGTTTGTTAATGCTAACCGCAAGGCTTTCTTTCGTTTTTTTTTTTTTTTTTTTTTTTTTTTTTTTTTTTTTTTTTTTTTTTTTTTTTTGCTAGAAAATGTCTTTATTTTGCCATGGATTGTAGATTGACATTTATGTTATGTCAATATTTTAAAGATATTTTATTGAATTATTTTGTTGCTATTGAGAAGTTTGTTATTAATCTAATTATTCTTCTGCATATAATCTATTATTTCTATTTGTTCTTAAGATCTTCTCTTTATTTTAATGGTTTCCAGTCTTAATGACTCTAGGTATGAATTTATTTTTGTTTCTTGGGACTCATTTTGGTTCCTGAATCTTAGGAAAATTTTCAACTGTAATCTTTTTGAGTATTGCCTCACCCTTATTTCTTCTATTATCTTCTTCTGGTTTAGATAGCATATGGGATCATATCATTCTTTTATGTCTCTTAACTCTCTTTTTTATTTTCCATCTATTTGCCTCTATTGCATTCTGTATAATTCATTTGTTGTTTCCTAATTTTCTCTTCAGATGTTTTTACCTGCTATTTATCTAAGCTTGCATAGAGTTTTTAATTTCTGTGATTATATTTTTCATTTCTAAAAGTTTCTTCAAAGGATCTTCTATGGTCTGAATGCTTGTCCCCCCAAAATACATATGTTGAAACCTAGTGTCCAGTATGATGGTATTAGGAGATAGGGCTTTGGGGGGGGTAATTAAATCATGAGGGATTAGTGCCCTTATGAAAGAGGCCCAGCCGAGCTCTTTAGCCCTTTCTGCCATTTGACCTTATCAGCTGGGAAGCAGTTATCGCCAGACATAGAGCGTGATCACATAAACACCCTAATCTCAGACTTCCAGAACTGTGAGAAATAAATTTCTGCTTATAAGTTACCCAGCCTATGGTGTTTTGTTTTAGAAGCCCAGCAGACTAAGACAGGATCCAAAAATTTAATGCAATGCTAGTAAAAACCCAGTGGGATGTTTATTTGAATTTGGCAGAATGATTCAAAAGTTATATCTATGAGAAAAATATATGAATATATGCATATATCAAATCATGTTGTACACCTTAAACTAATGTTATATGTCAATTATATCTTAGTAAAGCTAGAAAAAGAAAAGAAAAATATGAGTATAGACAAGAAAATTTTCAAAAGATAATGAATTGCTGCTTGCTCTATCAGATATTAAAAGATGCTCTAATGCTTTAATAATTAAAAATTTGATTTTGTTTCAGGAATAAATACATCAGTAAAAAATATCCAGTGGAAGAAAAAAAAGAAGTCAATAAATGGCATTTGGGCAATTCATATATCATACAACAAAGTAAAATTTAGGAGAAAAAACTAAATGCAAAGAAAATGGTATACAAATACTAGGAAGTATTATAGATAATTTTATAGTTTTGGGAATAGAGACTATTCTTCCTAAAGGAAAAGATGGCTAGATATGATGATATTCAAATTATTAGTTTTTATGGGATTAAAACTACCAAAAACAAAGTTTAAAAATGTTAGAGACAGCCTAATAGAAAAATTAAAAGAATACAAATAATCATAAAATATGTAAAAATATTGCTTAACTCTACTACTAATAAAATAAATGCAAAGTACTGGAAATAATTAAAAACGATGAATAACTCCCAGTGTTGGCAGTATTTTTCAGAAATAAATATTATTATATTCTTTCTTTGTTGATGTAAATTATTAGTACAGAAGATAAATAAAAATTGAGTTTTGTCTGTCCAAATTAACTCCTGATCATTAAATATGAACAGTTTACATTTTTGTCTAGGATAACTTCTAGCTGTGAGGTTCAGAATAGAGTTCTGTGTTATCCTCCTCTCTTTTGTTTCTTTATCTTCACTTTCATCTTTTTTATCCAATTCCCTCTTTTGGTTATATGTTTTTGTAATATGTTACATAAATTTATCACTGGGAGACAAGAAGGGAACACACCTTACACACTTTACTATCTTTGCATTGACTGAATAACAAACACACAGTGACTAATCATAAAGAGACTGTGAAAGAAGTGACATGACTGATCACTGGTCATGATGATGTACATGTTATTTCTGTATTGATTTGTGGATTGAAAGATTAGCAGTGAAGTTTCTGCAATTACTTTCAATAATGTACTGTGGTAATTGAAATTTGAATCATATTGTTAGGGAAGTGGTGGTGTTTTAACCAAATCAAGGTAACTGAAAGTTGTGTGTTTTGTAGCATGAGGACTGTCTATATATTGTTAATGAAAAAATACAAGTTGTTAAAAAAATCAAAATAAACAATAGCCACAGAAAACAGTTCTGGAGGGATATATATATATATATATCAAATCATGAGCCATGGTAATATAGGAAGAGTTTTTTGTAATGTTCTATAGGTTTATATTTGACGTTTTATAATATAAATTAATAAAGTATTAGGCTGCCAAAAAATACTGTATGATCAATACCAATATAAAAACCAGTCAATAAAAATAAAACTGATTTGGATAGAAAAGGACATTTTAAATAGAAAAAGACATTCAATATAATGATCAATACATCGAAGAAATTAAATAGAAAACTGAGAAAATAGAAGAAGAAATGGAGAATTTTACCAGAGTTGAAATTATAAAAAAAAAGAATCAAATGGAAATTATGGAAGTGAAATATACAATATCCAAAAGTAAGAACTTAATAGAGTTAATAGTTGCACAGACACACACAACAGAAGACAGGATTAGAGAACTGAATGACAGAAAATACCCAAGCGATGAAACACCACACACATAGATTCAGGAAGCTCTGTGTATCCCAAGTAGGATGACTGCAAAGAAAACCACACTCAGATACATGATAGAAGGACTACTGAAAAACCAAATGGAAAATCTTAAAAGTAGCCTGAGTGGAAAAATATCCGTTATTTTCATAGGATTAATAATATGGTTGATTAGTGGACTTCTCAGTAATAACTATTCAGCACAGAAGACAATAGAATGACACTTTGAAGTGCTAAAAGAATAACTTTGAATAACCTAAGAATAACCTAGAACCTATTTCCCCCAAATAGCCTCAGAAATGAAGGTATGAATCTTAAATGATTTTTTTTTCAAATGTAAGAAGCCAGTTCCGAGAGGCTTTATATTATACAATGCAATTATATGACATCCTGAAAGAGACAAAACTATAGGAATGGAAAACAAGTCAGTGATTGCTAGGTATTGAAGGATGGGATTGACTATAAATGGAATGCATAAGAGAATTTTTGGGAGTGATGAACCATTCTATATGTTATAATGGTGGTAGAAACAGTATTCCATGCTTCTGTGCAAACTTTATAAAGTTCAACCAGGATGTGGGAAGAATTTCAGGATGGAATGCAGACTGTGAAAATATATGTATCTGTTTTACCAATGTAGGACATCACCTCAGTGAAAGGAGTGGGTAGGAAAAGAGGTTGACTTAGGTAACTTTGGAAAAAAGTTTTTGATACTGTAAGGTTGAAGAGAAAAAGGTACACAAATACTGTTTCTGCTTGGTATTTAAAATGTCCTTTTCTATTTTCTCATGAGAGTAAGACAAACTATTTTATAGGTGTGGTAGGGTTGAACAAATAACCAAATTGTAGAAAATGACAGCTAGATAAAATTTTTTTTTTCTATTGAAGGAAGATATCAGAGGGGAAGGCTAGAATGAGCTATGTGGGGCTAGATTAGAATTGTAGATATCAGCATGAACTCATGATATAATTACAACAAAAAAAGATACAGAAATATAGACATGTATATATAAATAGGTTAGTATATGTACATATATTTTCTAGCTCTGCTGAAAAGGCCTAGAAGTAGTGACACTCCATTAGCAATCATGTATAGTGCCCAGATCTTGGTTCTAAGTATCATTATTTAAATATCCTCAGAGAAATGTCTTATTCTAGGGTTGGACATCTTGTAGTGCTGGAAAGTAAGAAAGTACTTAGAACAACATTTCAAAAGATATATCTACAGAATAACCGATGAGTGGGAATGAACAATAAAAGAGAGGCCACAAATTCATCTTCCTTCAGCATTCAAGTTGTGGCATGTGATGTGAATAGGGTAGGAGTTGTGTTGAACTAGAGAGCCCAGGTGTTCAGTTCAACCTATCTGCCATTCAACTCCAGAAAGTTATTGCCGTGTAGGAAAATGGGCCTTGTACTATCAGCTCTTCTAAGTTTTGAAGAAAAACTAGAAATTTAGTTAAATTCTAAACATTGGAAGTGGGTTGAAAGTTTTTAAACAAAGTGTATTTCTAAGTCAGATCATCTTATACAGTGGGAATGAAAGACTTCTACCACAGAACTTTCAAACTTGTAAAATATGCATTCATTTGATAATTTTTGGGAAACTATTACTCAGTCTTGCCCTAAGAGAGTCTAAGATTTAATAGTTACAACATAACATACAAATGAATTACTGTATGCTCACACAGTATAGATTATGTATCATAATAGAATTATGAAGAAATATGGGAGTTCAGACAAAGGACACTTTAAACTTATTAAATATCTAAACAGAAGGAAATCCTGGAATTTTAAAATAGTAATAAATAGAAACCAGTGGAAATTGGGTATTATAAAATATCAATGATTTGCTAAGGAAATTGTAAAGGAAAATAGGTAATTAATGGTATAATATGTGGTAAGAAAGTGGTGTTACAGTGCCCCATAAAATTAGTTATACTATGAGTAGCCTAATACCCCCTTTAAATTATAATGATTTGTAGAATATATATCTTTATATTACATAGAAAACTGATAAAATGGCTATTATCCACATTGCTGAAAGGTAACATTATAATATGCTTCTGTGATGATAAGATTTTAATTTAACTTCATACTTTCTATTAAAAATTATTTACTTTTTGGGAGAACTTTTCATTTTTATCTGTCATCCTTCAAGTAGATTTCAAAAGTTATTAGTAAAAATTCTTATTGAATTGTCAGTGGAAAAAAGTATATTAAATTTGTAAGAAAATCCCATCTGTAACTTCAATAAAGTATCCAAGAATATAGAACCTTAAAAGTGTTTATTTTTTATTAGCTGCCTTAGGACTACAAGGATTTAAGTGTTTTTACAAAAACAATAAAAGAGGAGTAATTTGATGGTTTATTTACTCTTTATAACCTTTAGAAAGTGTCATGCTTTTTTTAAAGTGCTTGCTTCAGGCTGTAGTTTTACAAGATGGGCTGTGTACTGGTCAGGCCTCTTCAATTCTTGACCCTGAACAGATTTAGGGACATAGTATGTACAGCAGGCACATGTTCAAGCAGCCAAAACTATAACTGGGTACTTTTGGTCTCCTTTTTAGACTCATAATCCACCTCTTACAAAATTGCCCAATTTATTTTCTCATGTTGTCTAATAAAGTACTAATCACTCTATCAGATAGTTTCTTGGTTTGATTAGCTACAAAATATTCTAGATAAATATCTAAATACATGGTATATCCTAAAAGTTCATATTTTTAAATATCTCTTTCCTAATTAGTATTTAAACTATTTTAATATCACTTAATCTATTACAATGATCTCTGAAATCAGAAAATTAATATTAGAACATTCATAGTAATTCTTAAAATTCTATTGTTTTTTCATTTAACACATATTTCTTGTTCTTTTAAATGTTCTACCAAATAATCAGAATATACTTGTATATTTAAAATAGGCAATATGATTTTGAGTGGTTTTCTAACTTTTGTGGGATATGAAGTTTTTGAAGAAAAGGAGTATATCATAACATCTCTACTATCCTATAGACCCACAATCTTTTAAAGGTTAATATAGTGGTGTATTTAAGAGACTCGAGACAGATCATCTAGGTTCAAATACTACTAGCTCTGCTGTTTACCTAGTATGTGAATTTATGCTAGTTGCTTATTCATTTGCTATACCAGTTTTCTCATCTATAAAATGTTGGTAATAAGAGTACTTACCTCATAAGATTATCCCTAAGATTAATCAATACATTAAAAATGCTTAGAACAATACTTAAATCATAGAAAGGTCTCAGAACCCACTCTAGCCACTAAAAGAGAAGTGTATAACCAGGTGCACATAAAGCAGTACCTTGCACATTTTCAATTCAACTGCTTTGGGAAAACATGCATGTTATATGTACCTCCCCTCCAAATGTGTATACAGTTATTTCCTTTTTCAATACGTGTGACTATAGAGATATGTATTACTCTTGGTATCCATTCCTTCCCTTATTCCGTATTGGAAGAACCCAGATTGTGTCTTAGGGTCTTCCTCTCACCAATGTGAGTCAGGTACATCCTGACTGGTCTTAACCACTAATAAAGGTCCTGTGCACTCCCCTTGTCAATGACTGGTTTAGGAGTGGGCATGTAACCTAGTTATGGCCAATGAGATATTAGAAGATGTGTGTTGGGGAGATTCTGGGAAAAGTTTTATCATTTTATTAAGAGATTATACTTTTTCCACTGCAGGATAATGTATTTTTTTTTGTCTTTAATGCTTGCAATTAAAATAACCAAGGGTTGAAAAGCCTAAGGAAAATAAATCACTTGGATAATGGCAAAATATAAAGATGGGCAGAATCATAGTCCTTGATGATATTGTTCAGTAATTGTCATGTGAGATAAGCCCCATATGCCATTGTGAGTTGGGGTTTGCTGTTGCTACTTACTACTGAAAGCATTTTAAATGGGACAACTTTTATTAAAACCTGCTTTTGAATACCATGGCATAAGTGTGTGTGTGTGTGTGTGTGTAATAAAGCAATGTGTAAGAGTCCTAAAAAAATGTTTAATAACAAAAACATGTTATCTGTTAGCATCCACTCTTTGATTTCTTCTATTTTGTTATGAAAATTATGAAACATACAGTAGAACTGAAGGAATTTGACAGTGAACACTCATGCATTATTAACATTTTACTATACTTGGTTTATCACATAGTTATCTATTTCTCTTTTAACTTCATTGTTGATGATATCAGAGTAAATTGCAGGCATCAGTGTACTTCCTTCTAAATACTTTGGGATGTATGTCATTAAGCAGTTCAAATTTGTTAACAGCTTTTTTTCTTTGTAGTAAAATTTGCATACAATGAAAGACAAATCTCAGCATAATTACTCAGCATAATGTTTTAAATTTATCCATGTGTGTATCAACATACCAATATTGTACATGTTTAAGTGTATACTAATTATTTCATTTTGGCTTTTGCATTTTTGTTGTTAGTGTTTCGAAATGTGATTGATCTTGTATCCCATGGTCCTGTTGAGCTTATTTATTAGTTCTGGGAAATTTTTTATAGATTCTTTGGGATTTTTCTATATATACAATCGTGTCATATACAAATAGAGACAGTTTACTTCTTTCTGAACTCTGATCTGTTTCTTTTTCTTACCCCATCTCTCTGCTCTTCTTTCCCTTTCCTCCCTCCCCTGTTCCCTGATGTCTCTCCCACCCCACTGCCTCTTTTCCTCTCACTGTTTCTTCCTATCTCCCAATCTTCCTGTCTCTGTCTATCCATTCATCCATGCATGCCTTACTGCAGTAGCTGGAACTTCCAGTAAGTAGTATGTTGAGTAAGAACAGTGAGAGTAGCTATCCCTGCTTTGTTCCTGATCTTAGAGGGAGAGCATTCATACTTTCATCATTAAATATGTTAAATGTAGTGTTTTTATAAATGTTCTTTATTAAATTGAAGTAATTTCCTTTATTCCTAACTGGCTGAGAATTTTTTTTTATTATTATCATGAGTGAGTCTTAGATTTTTGTCAGATGCCCTTTCTGTGTCAATTGATATGGTCATATGATTTTTCTTCTTTAACATATTGATATGGTGAATTTAACCAGCTGTTGAACCAGCCTTGCATATCTGGCATAAATGCTACTTGATTATGGTGTATCATTTTGTATATATCGTTGGATTTCAATTACTAATATGGAATTAAGGATTTTTCCAACAAAACTTGTCAGAGATATTGGTCTTTGTTTTCTTTTTTTATAGTCTTTGTCTGATTTTGGTGTCATAGTAAACAGGCCACAAAAAATGAGTTGGAATATGCTCCTTCCCCTTATATTTTTCTGGAAAAGGCTGTGTAAAAGTAGTGTTAATTCATTTTTGAATGTTTGGTAGAATTCTCCAGTGAAACTTAGTGAGCCTGGACGTTTTTGGGGAGAGGCTTTAAGTTAATGCTTATAGGACTATATTTTCTATAACACCTTGGTTGAGGTATGGTAGTTCATAGTTTTTGAAGAATTGGTCTATTTCTGTAAGCTGTCAAATCTGTGAGCATAAACTTGTTTGTAGCATTCTCTTATTAACTTTTTAGTGGCTGCAGTATCTTTATACATGGTTACTTTTAGCTCTTCATGCATATTTAAAACTGTTGGTTAAAAGTCTTTGTCTAGTAAGTCTTTGCCTGCACTTTCTCATTAACAGTTCCAATTAATTTTTTTCTTGTAGATGGATCACAATTTCCTGTTTGTTTGCATGCCTCGTAATTTTTTGTTTAGTACTGGGCATGGCCATTTTGGATATGTGGCAACTCTGGAATCAAGATTCCTTGCCATCCCCCAGGTTGTTGTTTGTTGTCATTGTTTGTTTGGTTTTGACTGAAGTAATTATAAAAGGTCTGCAGTTTTTTGACATGTCTGGCCACTGAAGTCACTGTGCCCTTAGCTTAGTTATCAGCTCGTGCTTTGTTTAACGGATTTCCTTAAATACATGGAACCAAAAGGAAAAAAAAATCAACAACCTCCTAGTCTTTGCAGAAGGGCTTCTTGTATGTGTGTTGAGTTACACGTTCATCACTCAGGCAGTTTTTAGTCTACCTATTAAAGCTTCATATTTCTTTGGTGATACTTTGTGTTTATGATGTGGGCTAATTCAGGAGTATTATATTATTTTAAACAAAATCAGAGGGTTTTTTACATAACTGCTTTCTGCTTGGCTTTGGGGCTCCCCACTTTGCTTCTTCCCTATGTGCTGCTTCCCAGGGCAAATCAGTCTTTGCAATTCTTTCAGCTGTATCTTCCTGTTCTTGTTAGTGGGACGGTTGCAGCAGGTGGGGGAACAAAGGCATTCTCTAATGTTCTTATTAAGCCTCGGTCTTAAGTGAACCTTAGTCTTAGGGTTGGGTCTTCAAAGAGTTTTGATCCCTCCTTCGTATTTAAATGCAGGGCCTAGCATGTATTCCTACCTCTTCATCAGTGATAGAACTGTTGTTTTATTTCTCTAGCCTTCTCTTAGCTGCAGTGGGCTTCCACAGGTGCTCTCATGCTATAGTTTTTATTGCCCTTCCCACTGTAGATTAAGCTTTTGTTTCCTGGGAAAGGTAAGGAAGACAGGTCTGTCTCAGTAGAGTTTTCAGTGGCGATTGTTGGTCGCTTTTCCTAGCTGCAGAAGATTTCCACTAGTGTCCTTAGCTGCAGTTTTTGTTGCCCTTTTTTCCTGCAGATTAAGGTTTTTGGTCTGTAGGAGAAATAAGGAAGATGGTCTATAACTGCTCTTCTCCCCAGCCAGTACCACAAGAGAAAGCTTTCTCGGGACTTTTCCCCACTCTTCTCTGTCAGTAGCATTACCTGTTCGGTTTCCTGGAAGAAAAGCCTGGTAGAAGGTATAAACCTCCTTATTTCTGGGGCCTCTAAGGGATTCATATTCTTATTCTAGCCCACATTCTGCCTTTAACAATTTATTAAGGACTTTTAGCTGAGATTTCTTATCAGTACTCAATGGCTTATGTCCTAGGTAAGCAAATACTGCACTTCTGTTCTCCCAGCATACAACTGCATCTGTCCAGATTTTAGATTCCTTGGTTAATCTGGGACTTCATTTCTCTGATGGGTTTGTCTATTTAATTTGTAATTTTTCTTGTTATAAGGGTGGGAAGATGCTGATTTTATCTCTCTCTAGAAAGGGCTAATACTGGAAGATTTAAAGTCTTAGTTTTCCTAGCATTTCCTTCTTCTTCTTAGGAAGCAGAAATTCAATATGAAGAGCAGATTGGTAAAATTATTGTGGAGATACAAGAACTTAAATGGCAAAAGGTGAGTATTTTTTTTTCAGATTAGCATTTTCAGCATCTATTTAAAAAATGTATTTTAATCTTTAATTGCAAAGTTAATGTTTAAATTTCTTAAGCATATTCAGAGGATTGTGCATCATTTTAAACTCTCAAGAAAATTCAACTAAAACTGTTAATAATGTTTGGGCTTCCAGAAAACTCAGAATAATTTTTTTCAGACTTTCGGATAATAAAATAGCTGAGGGTAATGCTGAAAGCTGTGAACTATTTTATATCTGAGAAACATTAAGAGGTGAAACCTCAGAATTGTAACATTTTTCTAAGCTGTTGTTACGTGCTGTAACCAAATATCAGAAAATAATAATAGCAGATTGGATTTTATCTCCAGTCTTGTCTATATAAAAACATTTTTATAGTGCTTCTCATACCTTTCCACCAAATTAATTTTAACTGTTAAAACTGAAGCTTAACTATGAAGCATTTCTTACTATTTGGTAGTATTGAAGCGGGAACAGGAGGTAACAGAAGAATTAGAATTCAAGTGACAAAGGATAATATTTAAAAATTAGCTATGAGAATTAAGGTATTTTAAATTAATTGTTAACCCCAGGAAAAATAGAAAGTTGTATAAGAATAGAAATGTAATCATGATATACTATATGGCTCTATATTGAATAAAATTACATAAGTCATAATAATATAAATACTGACAATTTTTATATAACTCTATTGGAAGAATAGAGGGAGGAGATTTAGGGTAATGGCTGTATAAGAAGCTAAACTCCTGAACTCCTGACTATCATAATAGGAGGTCAGTAGATAAATTTTTTAAATTGTTAAGTCAACATGTATTTAGAAACAGAGAGAAATAATAGAAACATTTGAAAGTGGTGCTCTTAGGCCTAATTTATTTTTTAATTATGAGAATTATTTAATAAAAATAGAAAAAATTCTAACTTGAATCTAAAGAAGAGAATACACAACTTCTGCCAAAAAGGGGAGGAGAAGGAGGAAATAAAAGAAATGGAATCATATATGTGGAATTTTTTCATAAATGCCCTGTGGTAATTCTGGTTTCATAAAAACTTTTATCAGTGGATTTAAAGAATCATCTGTTGCCATTTGAACAGTAGAGCTTAGATAATAAAATTGATTTCTTTGGAAACTCTAAGACTCTCGATGAAAGATATTTTCTTGAAGAAGTCTTTGGGAGCAAGCCATGTTCAGAGTTAAAAAATTTAAAAAGCTATGTGTTTTATCATGAAGCAGCTGGAAGCAAAATTACTGTATGCTGATTCTGACAGTTAAAAAAATCATAAAAGTAGTTTAAAGTTTCATTTCAAGAGCATAAAGTAATATATGCAATAAATATGTTTAACTTTTATTTAAATTATGAATCCAATTAAAATTTAAAACTGAAAGTTTCTAACAATTTGTTTTAATTTTTCATAATTTTTTAAAATAGGAAAATCTTCAGAATCAAAAGGAAACATTAGCAAAACAACACAAAGAAGCAATGGCAGTTTTTAAAAAGCAGGTAATTTTATAAGGATAAACAAACACTACAATTTTAAATATTGCACTTTTTCTCCATTTTCATGAATATTATAATTTGTTCTCCACATGTACTGAAGACAAAAATGGTATTTTCGGAAGCAGGAAATGAATAGTTAGTTTGAATCACAACGGATAATGAAGTGTAATATAATAGAATGAGTTAGTTATGGAGAGAAACTGGGAAAACTATCTTCTTGGAGATGTGCTTTTCTTCTATGCATTCTTCCCTTTTTCCCTTTTCTGTTTAATTGGAGTATCCTAGGTCTTACCTTTTTCACATTACTCCTTTACTGAAGCCAGAATTATAACACTGATAACAAGCTGAGATGCAAGTAGAGAGATGTAAAAGATGAGGGGATGTGGTTATTATGCACTGAAGCCTCTGTAAATATTAACCATTAACAACTAAGAAAGATTTGTAGAAAAATTGAAAAAAAAAAGATTACAAAGAAATGAATAGAAACTTCTTAGTTATTTTGATTTCAAATTCTTGTTTACTACCTCAAATTTTCCTTCATTACCTAGTTAGTAACTATGGATGTAAGAAATATGCTCAAGGGGAAATATCCTCTGGAAATGTTTTTTCCTTATAGCCAATCCAGCATACCATTTTTTAAATTCCTTTTTCCTTTCTTTTTTGTCTTCATTTCCAAGTGTGTAAGTTTAGAAAGACAAATGTATAACAAGAAATAAACCTGTATGATGTAAATCTAGTGGGTTAAAGCTATTGGTAATTCACACTGTAGTATGGATTTATTTAAGCAGATGATAAGCTTTCTTTCTTTTGGTCTGAGATTGATGTCACCGAAGTTATGGGAATTTTAATTGAAAGATGAGGAAGCAGAAGTCAAATGTACAGCATAGTCTTCTCTAGGACAGAGCAAGTCTATATCTCTGTTATCACAAGGTACTTTGTGCAAAATAAGAATATCCAGGCATCTGAAGGGTAGAGGAGAAAGTGCTCTTGTGCTTTTTTTCTTTTTTTTAAAGAAAGAATTCTTAAATGTAATGAGAAAAATGACATAGAGAAGTTCCAAAGAAAAATTTTATGTCTTGACAACTTTGCCTACTATTCTTGTATTGCTTAGAACTTAGATTATTTAATTAGTTTTTTTTGGCACATTTGCTATAGTTTTTCTGTTTTAAGATATTGTTTATTAGACTGCCACGTGCATTTTTTAAATTCTCAGAAAATACTGTCAATGCAAATACAAGTGATATAGATTTCATATAAGTGTGTCCTCAGAAAATGTTCCATTATTATTTATGAGTAGATGGCAAATTACTGAAACATTTAAGAAAAATTGTAGAAGGGTAGAAATAAACTTTTAAGGATGATTGATGATTCTAATCAATGTGATTAAATTGTTCATTTCCTTTGATGACTTGCTGTTTCTCCCTTTTATATCTTTTATTATTTTCAGTGTAAAATTAGGATATTCATACTATGTTAAGTTTAAACAATATATATATGTGTGTGTGTATATATATATATGTGTGTGTGTGTGTGTGTATATATATATATGTATATATATACATATATATATATATAAAATAATTCTGTAGTCTTACTGACCAGTATATATCACTGTTAACAGTTTACTTACCTTTATTTTAATTTTTGAAATTGTTTATCAGTTGCAAATGAAGATATGTGCCTTGGAAGAAGAAAAGGTATTAATCCTTTTAATAATTTAAAGCATAATTAAATGTATTAAAATAGCAATTGTTCACCATAATGAAAAAGAGCATTAATAATAAACTAATGGAGACTGTTAATTGCTTAAAATCTTAGATACAGAAAGGACCCAAGGGAATCAATCATGTTACTTAACCACTGTTGATTTAGAGCTGCGAGTACTGAGCAAGATTAAATGACCTGCTGGACTTGAAGCTCCCATTTTGAAGTGGCAGAGTTGGAACTAGAACACAGATCTCTTCAGCCCCCAAATTAATGCTCTTTCTACTCTGCTGCAGTGTTTTTATTAAGTATAATAGATTTTTAGTCCTTTTAAATGTACTTTCCTTCTTTAAAAAACATTAAAAGGGTTAGCATCTGGGTACAGACCAACTGGAAAAGAGGACATAACTCCAAACCTAGAAATTCATTTGACATTAAATATTTTATCTAGTTATCTAATAGTTAATACATTTTTATTATATTAATTAACATGTCATTTATAATATTAATAATTTATAGTTTAGCAAAAGACCTTCTTTTAAAAATTCTTGCATATCCTTATATTTGTAAGACAAATGTAGCTCTTTCTTTTTAATTAGAATATATTTATTCTAGCTATATGAATTAATAGAATCCTTAAGTTCTGAAGAATGCTCTACTGATAAAATGCCTTGTCGTTAGAAGATTTTTCTATTTCATGATATTTATAATCTTATAAAGGACTTAAATTGTAATATTATAACATTTTAAAGTCATTAGACATATAAGTTGTAATGCAGATACAAGTTTAAAACCTGTGAAGAATTAGGTTTAAAGTGGAGATTTTGGTCCTTGAGCTCTTATATTTCCCCATTAATAATACCATTTACATTGGAAAATACTGAAATACAGTTTTTTACTTAAAGGGAAAATATCACCTTGCTACAGAAATAAAAGAAAAAGAAATAGAAGGTTTGAAGGAAACATTAAAAGCATTACAGGTAATTAGTATTGCTTAAAAAGTAATTTGGCATTTTAGCATTTAACCAATAAAATGTCATTAAACATGTAAGCTAGCAAAGCCAACAAAAAATTCATATATGATGGAGTATATAATTTAGTACTTTTTTTCCTAAAAGTCTTGAATGTCAAATTAGGAGGATTTTTACTTCATTTTTTATCTTAAAAAATATTAAAATAACTATTTCTTATAAACATAAATAGATATGTATTGTTTTTAATACTTTATGGATGAGGAAAATAAGTCAGGCCTATATTTTATAACATTTACCCATGGTTCTTAAAAATTAAAATAGCAATTGAGCTGTTATTTGCCAAGTATTTTGCTTACTTTCTGTAAATACAAAGATAAAGAAAACAACACTTTTGCTGTTAAGTTGTTCATAGTCTCAGGATACAGAAGTATACAATTAATGATGATTCATTTAATATATATCTGTTGAAGATCTCCTCTGTGCCAAGCACTATTCTAAGCACTGGGGATACAGTAATGAATAAGACGGACAAAAATCTCTGCTCTTGTGGAGCTTACATTCTAGTAGGGAAGACAAACAATAAAATGAGATTAAAAGTAAAATAAAGATTGTTGGGGGAGAAGCTATTCACATGATTTCAAAGTATCATCCTATAAATAATTTTAATTACAGAGAGCAAAATATATATTTACAGTGGAAGGATTCTGATAGTCATTAACTTGATCAGGTAATTCATACCATAGTGTGGACTTATTTAAGCAAATGTTAAACTTTAGTCTGATTAAGGTGGTACAAAATTTCTCTTTTATCCACATCCTCAGCAACACTTACCTCTTGTCTTTTTGATCATAGCTATTCCAATAGGTGTGAAATGATACCTCTTCTGGGTTTGATTTGCACTTCCCTGATGATTAGTGATGTTGAGCACATTTTCATATACCTGTCGGCTGTTTGTCTTCTTTTGAGAAATATATATTTGAGTCCTTAGCCCATTTTTAATTGGGTTATTTGTTTTGTTTGCTATTGAGTATGTGAATTCCTGATATATTTTGGATATTAAACCTTAATCAGATACATGGTTAGGAGATGTTTCTCTCATTCCATAGGTTGCCTTTTCATTCTGTTTATTTCCTTGGCTGTGCAGAAACTTTTTCGTTTTATACAGTCCCATTTTTTTTTTTTGCTTTTGTTGCCTATGCTTTTGGTGTTATATCCAAACAGTCATTGCCTAGACTAATGTCAAGAAGTGATTTTCCTATTTTTTCTTCTAGTACTTTTGCTGTTTCAGTTCTTATGTTTAAGTCTTTAATCCATTTTGTATATGGTACGAGATTTTGTATATGGTGTGAGATAAGGGTCCAATTTCACCATTAAATGGCTGTTCAATTTTTCCAACACCACTTGGTGAAGACTATCCTTTTGCCATTATGTATTTATTCTTGGTACCTTTGTCAAAGATCAGTAGTCTATAGATAAGTGGATTTATTTCTGGGCTCTTTATTCTGTTTCATTGATCAGTGGAATGTCTTTTTATGTCAGTATCTTACTGTTCTAATTACTGTAGTTTTAAAATATATTTTGAAATCAGGAAGTATGATGCCTCCATTTTTGTTACTAATTACTAGTGTCATTTCACTGTTGTCAGAAAAGGTAATTGGAATGATTTGCTCTTCATAAATTTGTTAAGACTTTTTTTGTGACCCAACATGTGATCTATTCTGGAGAATGTTTCATGTGCTCTTAAGAAGAATGTGTATTCTTTTGCTGTTGGGTGGAAAGTTCTATATGTCTGTTAGGTCCATTTGATCTATAGTGACATTCAAGTCAGCTGTTTCTTTATTGATTTTCTGCCTGGATAATCTGCCTATTATTGAAAGTGAGGTACTGAAGTCTCCTTCTATTATTGTACTTCTGTCAGTTTCTCTCTTCTGATCTGTTGATACTTGCTTTATATATTTTAAATGCTCTGATGTTGGGTTCATATATACTTGTAATTGCTATATCTTCCTGTTGAATGGACTTTTTAGCATTATGTAATGACCTTTGTCTCTAAAGACAGTTTTTGACTCAAAGTCTATTTTGTCTAAGATAAATATAACCAACTCGGCTTTCTTTTGGTTGTAATTTGCCATATCTTATTTTCATCCTATCTTTCAGTGTATCTTTAAATCTAAAGTGAGTCTCTTGTAAATAGTATGATTGGAGAGGTCAATCCATTTACATTTAAAATAATGATTGATAGCTGTGGAATTGTTTTTATTTTTATTTATTGTTTTTGTTGTTTTCTGTCTGTTTTGCAATTGTTTTATACATTTCTTTCCTTTTGTTATTTGGTTATTTTGGTACTGATTTTCTTTGATTTATTTTTCTTTTGTAAGTCTTATAGGTTTTTATCTTTATGGTTATCTCAAGTCTTGCATAAAATATCTTAAAGTTATAACTGTCTACATTAAGTTGATAACAATTTCAATTACATACAACAGTGCTATACTTTTACTGCCTGCCTACTTTGTACTCTTGTAGCCAGAGTTTGTTTCTTTTTATATAGTGTATCCATTAACACATTTTTGTCTTTTAACTTTTATATTATGGTTAAAAGTAATTTATGTACTACCATTACAGTCATATTTTTCTGTATTTTTCTATATGTTTATCTTTACCAGTGGCAATTATACTTTCATATACTTTTGCATTGCATTTGGCATGTTTTCATTTCAACTTAAATAACTCCCTTAAGTATTTCTTATAAGGCAAGTCAAGTGGTGACTGACTGACTCCCTCAGGTTTTGTTTGGGAAAGACTATCACTTCTTTTGTTTTTAAATGATAGTTTTGCTGGGTATGGTATTCTTGGTTTTTTCTTTAAGTACTTTAAATATATCATCCCACTCTCTCCTGGCCTGCAAGGTTTCTGCTGAAAAATCCACAGATAATCTTATGGGGTTCTCTTATATGTGACAAGTTGCTTTTCTCCTCTTCTGTCAAAGTTCTCTCTTTATCCTTGATGTTTGACAATTTGATTATAATGTGTCTCAGTATAGTTTTGGTTTGATTCACCTATTTTGGATTCTTTGAGCCTCATGAATCTGAATATGCATTTCCTGCCTAAGATTTGGAAAGTTTTCATCCATTATTTCTTTAAATTATCTTTCTGCCCTTTTCTCTTGATTCTTTTTCTGATTTTCTGTAAATCTCATAGGCTTTTTAAATCCTCTTTCATTCTTTTTTCTTGTCTGACTAGATAATTTCAAATAACCTGTCTTCAAATTATTGTTTTTTTTTTCCTTCTATTTGATGAAGTGTGCTGTTGAAGCTCTCTGTTGCATTTCCATTTCATCCATTACATTTTTCAGCTCTAGAATTTCTTTTTGGTCTTTTTTTTTTTATTGATTTCTTTCTTTTTATTGAACTTCTAATTTTATTCATGTATGATTTTCTTGATTTCTTTGAGTTTTCTATCTGTGTTCTCTTATAGTTTGCTGAGCTTCTTTAAAACAATTATTTTGAATTCTTTGTCAGATAGTTCATATATCTCCTTTTCTTTGGGGTCAGTTACTGGAGTTTATGAAGTTGCTTGTTGGTGTCATGTTTTCTTGATATTTCAAGTTCCTTGTAGCCTTTTGTTGGTATTCATTTGAAGAAGCAGTGATATCTTCTAGAATTTTCAGACTAGCTCTGATGGGTATAGACCTTCACCTGCTGGTGGGTGCAAGGGTTCTGGCTGCGTGGGTGTGTGGCAGAACTAGGTATGGTGCTAAGTCTGGCAGCTCTGGCTCATTGAGAGGAAGCAGTGGTGCCTCTGGCTCTAAGAAGGGGCACAGTGGCATGGGCTATAAGCATCTCTGTCAGCTGGTGTTAGTGTTGTCCTTGTCCTTGGCAATGGAGTCTACTGGTGTCCATGGTAGTGGTAAAGTCTGCTGGGGTCCTCAGTGTTGAAGGCTGTTGGTGTCATCCTACTCTCTTTTTCTCCCATTGAGGAAGCATATGGCCAAGCTGCCTGAGCCTATAAGATGGAATAACCCAGGCAAAATGCTTTCTATACTTTTCTGTTTGGCCATCTTGTTTTTTTTTGTGTGTGTGTATGCTCTGCTGGGTTTCTACAACTTCTTAATTGTACTCCAGGGCTTTTCCAGAGCTATTTTCATATGTAGGTAGTAATTAACTCAGGTGTGTGTGTGTGAAGAAGATCTGAGACCTCCTAGTCTGCCATCTTGCTATCACTCTCATGAATTCTTTATATTTCTTGGAAATAAGCCCTCACTGTTTTTGTTCTGAGTTTCAAATAGTTTCTTCAGTTTGTCATTTGTGTTTTAATTTTGTTTTGGATTTTTGTTTAATTTTTGCTATGAATTATTTATTTATGTTTATAGCTTTTGGAGTTTGTCATGGTTAGAAAGGCTTTCACCACTCAAAAGTTATAAAGGGATTAGCTCATGTTTTTTTTTTATTGCTTCCTATGTACTAAAATTTTACATTATGTCTTTGATCATTTAAAGTTTATTTTTGTAACAGAGTATGAGATATGGATCTAAGTCTGTATTTTTCTAGATTGTTATCCAGTAGTCTTAACACTGTTTAGATTCCCTTCGTTTGAGATGTTAGGCAATCTTTATTTTGGATTTCTTTTGTTACTTTGATGTAACAAAGTGAATAAAAATAAAGTACAACAAAATGTCAATGAGTTCCAAGAAGAATGTTTTTAATAAAAATAAGGGAATAGAGTCTATGCCTCAGATTGGATAAATAAGAAGCTGGAAGATATTAGTGATATAGTAAAGAATCCTTATATCTTGTTTCAACAAAAAAAGTAGAAAGTGATTAAAAACTTCAGGGAAAACAGATGACTGTGTAATTAAGGCATAAAGCAAATTAAAATTTGGAATAGTTTTGATCAGTTGATGGAGTATAAGAAGGGAGAAGGTATTTAGGTCCTGACCCTCATAAAATCATCCTTCATGTAGTACATTGGACCTGTAGAGAAGGAAATGTAGCATTAGTACCCTCTTGGGCTCTACAAAACAATATCTGTATTGATTGTAAACACATAAACACTGTTGGCTTTCATTTTTTCATAATTAACCTATAAATAAAGCATGGAAGACTCAATTATAATTATAGAAACAAACTTAAATGTTACTAACCTTGTTGATGAAAAACTAAAAAAGTATAGTAAGATAAAATTGAATCTGATGTATAGAAATATTCTTTAAAGTTGATGGAATAAGAAATAAAGATTTAAGTCTCCTATTTAAAGTTTATACAGTTATATAGTTTAGTGATTCTTTTCATATTTCAGATACCCATCTTAAAATGATCCCATTAGGTAAACTTTTTTCCTTATGGTTTATAGAAGAATTTAAAAAATTGTTCTTGTAATAAACAGAAATTACCAATGTAGCTATTGTAAAAGACTTTCTGATTGTTTTTTGCACAGTGTCTTGAACTAGGCATAACTTATCTCTTTCCTAACTTTTTATTTCTTGTTAAATCTTGAAAAGGTATTACATTTTTTCCTACTAAAATGTTATTAATAAAGAAATATATCAATTTTGTTATAAGTGCTTTGTTCTGTAGCATGTCTTAAAATTTTCTATTCGATATCATTCATGCATGTTTAATTATCTGGATAATGTAATATTTTCAAAGCAAAAGAAATTCTTGCACAGGCTGATCCTCTGTGTAAAAGCTGTAAGGATTTATTTTGCCTTGTTCAAGCTGTGATATAGTGCGAGTGATATATATGTTACCTCATTGTTTTCTGAACGATACATGAAAAGTATAGAAAAATGAAGAAGATACTTGTGCCGTTTTTCCTCTAAGCTAAAGAAACCTGTCTCCTTTAGTTAGGAAGTTACTTCTTTCTCTTCTTTATTTTTTTTTCTCTTCATACTTACTATGTGCTAGGTACCAAGAATAAGCAATCAAATTGTGCCTTTTCTTTAAGAGCTCATAGCCCAGGGATTCCAAAATGAAACCATCACACACCAAAAATTGGATTATTCTTGCTTTAATGGATTCTTTAAATATATTCTATTTCTATTTAAACGTGATAGATTTTTACTTGATTTCAGAGGGATTGGTTTAGAGCAGGGCAACCTGCCCTATATCTAAGTTACCTGACAAATTAAACTATGTAATCAGTATGCCTAGAGAGTTATGACTTATTACATGATCTTGTGGTAAGGCACTTTGTCTTCTTGACACAGTTTTCCTTTAGGTAAAATGAGGAAATTGAAATGCATCAGCATTTCTCAACACCATTTTGTAAAGCAATACCATATTTCATTCTCTACTCTAGATATAGGAGAAAAGAAATTTAAGAGAAGTCTTTATTCACCCTCCCAGAATAGGCATAAACAAGAGAACATAGATGGAAGATGGTGAAAACTGGATTGTGAGTAATAGGATAAATTACCTCTAAGATATTCAGCTCTAAAGCTTTTTGATGTTATGTTATTTCACTGAATTTTAAACTTACTGAATTTATAAATTAAGATACTAATTTCTCTTTCATAACTGAAAGCATATTTAATACATAATATGCTATTTCGCCTAGTGAAGCCTAACTTTATTAGGCCTTACCTAAACCACAGTGACAAAAGGGAATTAAATTCCTGGAACTTCAAATGTGTACATTTATCCATAAGGAATTCTTAGACACTTGGGTCATTTCATAGTTTGGAGAATCATAAACTTACAAACATGTTGGAAATACAATACAAAGAACTTACGTTTTTTTAAATGATTTAATTAAGAATAATATGCCAATCTGATACATGCCCTACTACTGCAAATACTATAGCATATCTTTTCTTCAGAGACTTGTTTCTAGAAAACCATAACAACCACCAAAATTAGCAAGTTAACATTAATGCATAACTATAAACTAATTCTCATGCTCCTTTCAGCTCTTACCATTTGTCCTAATAAGGTTGTTTATAGCAAAAGAATGCAGTTTAGAATCTTACTTTGTCATATCTCTTTAATCTCTTTCAGTCTGGAACAGTTCCCATATCTTTGCATGATTTTTATGACTTTAACATTCTTGAAGATGACAGACCAGTTATTTCATAGAATGGCCCTCAATTTCTGTTTGTGTCCTAATGAGTAGAGTTAGTTTATGTGTCTTTGGCAAGAATATTACAGAAATGATGCCTTGTTCCCGTAATTGTATTCTATCAGTTCATGATTTTAATTTATCTCATTGATGATGTTCACTTTGATCATTTTATTAACATAATTTCCAACAAGTTCCTCTATTGGAAAATTATTCTTTTTCCCTTCATAATCAGAGTATTTTATAGAGAGGTGCTTTCAAATTATGTACATATTTTGTTTCTCATCAAACTTTTAATATATTTATTTATTTATATCAGTATAGACTCTTAGTTTAGTATTTTATTCAATGGATTAAGATCCATGAATATCGTTATTTATTTTGATGATCAGATAATCTTTGGTTTGGCCAGGGGAATCTATTCAAGCTGATTTCTGAGTCTTTGGGACATGTCTTTATCATTCTTTCAGCATTTTCTTGCTTTCATATTTAAACAAAATGTGCTAGGATTGCCCTGTAGTTTACTTGACCTTCCCCTGGAACAAATCATTTCTCTATGTTGCCCTGGTTCCTTTTGGTAGAAAATAGTATGTAGAAGAAGCCAAGATCTGGGCACTGATAACTCATTACTGTTGCGGTTTATTTATAAATAAATAATTATGTTTATTTATTTATAAATAAGCATAATTATAAATATGTTGTATATATTTGTATATATGTAAATATATACAAATATATACACACACATATTTATATATTTACATATATACAAATATATATACACACATATTTATAATTATGTTTATTTCTCTACCAATCATGTATATTGAAAACCATGAATTCATATTACCTTTATTCAAAACCACAAGGTTAATTTTAATTTGTTTCCTTTTCATATTTACAGTTTCTTTCCTCTTACAGTGAGAAATATTACTTTCTTTATCCTTAATATATTTACTTATTTGATAAATTACCCTGTATATAAGCAGTCCACCATTCTTCTGCTGCACCTTCCTTCCTAATGTGGTTGCCCTCTTTTCCCTGCTTGGGCTCTGATACCTTAAACTGAGTTCTTCTGGGTTGCTCTCCTCACCCTACTCAGCTTCTGATTCCTCACAGTAGATTGCCCTCCACTTCATGGGGACACCCTATTTTCCCTTTTCAGTCTTGATACCCTGTTCTGAAGTGCTGCTACCATGACCCCTTTACTTCTCCATGGACTCCTACCTTGCCCTACCCCACCTAATGGATCAGGGCTGAATTATTCAGGAAGGGAAATGGATTAAATGTTCTTAACATAGTATTTTGAGGGACTTTATTCCCCAGTAACATAAATCCAATTAATAGAAAACTAAAGTTTACTCTAAAGAAATGTACTATACAGTCAACTTTTCATAAAATTTTTCACAAAGAGAGAACTTTAATAAAACATTTGTGCTTTATGTTTGAAATTGCCTTCTATAAAGTAAAATGTTAACTATAGAATCTAGGCAGTGGGTATATATGGGTATTAGCTATAAAATTCTTGCATCTTTCCTGTATGTTTGAAATTTTTTATAATGTTGGGAAGATACTTTTAAAAATTGCCTTCTATAGTTAATACATTAATTAGTGTCAGTATAGTTTTGTTCTTGTGTTAGAAAGGTGCTTATATCTGATATTTTGAACCAATTCTGTGATTTTTTCATTTAAAAATATTATTCTATACAGCATCCATAAAAATATTAGTGATTGTTATTTCTGGGTTGTGAGATGATTTGTTTAAAACAGGTTTTTCCCCTGTGCTTTCCAATTCCTAATTTATTTTATCAGATTTTCTTCAATGAAGAACTTAAATTAAGTAACAAACTCCCCTCAACTACTCTGACTACTCTTGCTATCCCTCTTGCTTTATTTTTCTTCGTAGTAGTTTTCACACTCTAACTTCATTACTTTTTACTTATATTTTATTGTCTGTCTACCACTACTCCCACTGGACATAAAGCTTCTTAAGAAGAGGAACTTAGTTTTGTTAACTGCTGTACCCCAGGATTTTGGGAAAGTGGCTGGCATATAGTAGGCGTTCCATAAATTTGCGTTGATAAACGAATGCATTGTTTTTGTTATGAGGAAAAAGTTATGGTAAATAACATTTGAAAAAAATGTCACCAGAAAAAAATAGTACATGGAAGTTAAATACCACATTTTATAGCATACAATTTTAGAAGGATATGTAACAGATAATTAAATAATTTTAATGAGATTTTTTCCCCTTGTTTTTTCAAGGTTTCTAAATATTCTTTACAGAAGAAAGTTAGTGAAATGGTAAGGAAATAACAAAATTTACACCTACCCCAGATTAATACATAATGTGCATAGTATTTTTGTCAATTTAAATATGACATTTGTAGTAAAATAAAGTTTAAATTGGATATTAATACCTTAATAAGGACTGAATTATAATTTCAAACATAGCTTAAATGAATTTGTTTCATAATTTATTTCCAGATTATATGGTATTTACATACTATACATTAAATTTAACATAGTTCCCAAATAATTGGTAGAAGTTTTATATTAAAGTAAAACAACACAGAAGTAGGAATAAAACCTCTTAATGATACCTTTTCTAGGTATTTATGCAAACATGGAATTATTAATTATAGCCTGAAAAACTAGAATAATATGAAGTATCATTTGAATACAGCACTTGGGATATGGTACCCACCCTTTGTCATTCAACAAGTGTTTATTTGTTATTCATTCCTTTTCTATAGTATATTAAAAATTAATATTTGCATTTTTATAGCATAACATTTTATGGAATATTTACTTTGCTATTCTTTTTTATCCCTATTTGATTCAAAAGGATTTTTTTTGTATTTTTGAGCAAAATTCTCCCATATTCACTTAAATATTCAGAGGGCTTCTTGTGTGGGTTTACACTATTTCACTCTTCCTTCTTTGGAACAGACTGTAAGGCAAGTAAAATTAATTTTGAGAAAGGTTTATATGTTGTATAAATGAGAAGTAAGAAATGAGAGATTATCTTTATGATATTAAATACAAAAACATAAAGTATTTTCTTTTTGAAATTGTTTTGGTGTGTTAGAAAATAAAAGAGCCATAGGAAGATTGTTAAGCTTGATTGAATAAAAGATGTGAAAATTCTGTCACTGTTCAACTGGAAAGAATAAAGATAATACTGTCAGACTGTTTTAAACTATGATTTTAATTAAGAAGCTGAAAAACTAGATTCTGGTTTAGCTCTAAGTACCATGACATTTGTACTGAAAGTCATCCTCAACGCTACAGTGGTTTTACACAAAATATAGTGAAATTGAATAATGTGTCCTCTGACCTGGGAGATAAGGCTACAAGTTAAAGATCAAAGGCAACATAAAATGGATTTTGTTTTATTCTACTTCAAAATTTCATCAAATATATTTATAATAGAAAAAATATGGAAATATGCAGTATATTTACAGTAATTTTTGGCTATTTCTGAACATTTTATTAATATGAATTACAGCCTGTTAAAAACCTACTAAAATGATATTTGAGTTATAGCTATATTTTTTCTGGCAGTTCAAAGCATTTAATCCTTTTACATTAAAATAACTTTATATATTGAGATGTACATTTAATATTTTATGCCAATTCTGGCAGAATAGTATATGTTTTAGACATTTGATCTTAAAGTTAAAAATAATTTTTTTCCTAAAGATTCTTACATTCTTCTTTTTACATTATTTTTATATAATTCAGGTAACCTTTATTCAAAGTGCTATACAGTATTCAGTAATTCAGTTAATCTTATTTTATTCAAATCAGTACATTATTCTTTATATTATTTGATTCTGTGGGCAAGACAGGAAGCAAAATGATTACTTGTGTCAAGGTAGGACTTTGGGGGAGCAACTGATAAAGTATCCTAAAAGAAATAATTTTAAAAATAGCATTAGGAAACTTTTAAAGAAGTTTATGATCTTCAGGAGGCAAACCCTTAACTACCAGTAAGCTTCTGTTTTTTGCAAATTCAATAAGCTCATTTTTATGTAGTGGTTGATGGTATGTCTCTAGGTAAATTAACACAATTATGAATCGAGAGATTCTATCTCTAAAAGTACCCATACCTTCTCTTGAACAAATGGTCACTTTGATCATTACCAAGAAAAAGAATGCAACAAAACATGATAAAGACAAACTATAGAATGTCAAATTAACTGTCATTGTGATTTGGTCATTGATGAAAATCTTTCCTGTGTGTTCCCATGATTACTGTATTAATTAATTAATTAATTAGTTATGTTGTGTAACTGAGTAGCTAATAGAGCTTAATGAATGAAGTAAAAACTATCCAACCATCTTTTAGCTAGATTTTATTTCTTTTTATATATCACTTTCCTGTAAAGACTTATAATAAAGATTTATTTTTCTTTATTAAATTAAAACAAAGTTTCAATATTGAAGGTTTTCATATGATTTGGAGTTAACACATATTTTCTTTCAGAATAGAATGATTTTAGACTGAACACTTGCCTGGAAATAATCTTCATGATTATAACTATGTGTATCTATACATATAAAGTATATGTAACTTTAGATTTTTTAAGTAGTGTGTATCATATATTTGTGACTAAAAAGTTTAAAGTATTTTAAAGATGCTATACTTTTAAAAAAGTGAGTTTTATAACCCCATTGATTTCTTTTGGGTTCATATTGAAGAAATTGAAAAGTGGTTGTAAGTTATAAAAAATAGAAATGAAGAATTATGTTGTTTATTTTTGTATTTTTATCTTTTCCTCTAAAATACTTACAATGTATTAGTTGTTTTAAGGGAAATTAATTTTCTCTTTAAAGGTTTTCAAATCAGTCTCCACAAGGAAATAAGAAAAGGGAGGAATGAGTAGCTATGCCATTGATTAGTAAATATAGTTCTAAAAAGTTATGATCCCTATTTTAAATGCCTCAAGGCTAGTAAGTAATCACATACACACACACACACACACACACACCCCTACTTGATAATTATGGATGTGCTGTCTTTTCTCTTTATAATCTTGACTTTCATAGGTTGTTTGTTTAAAATGACTTACACATATATTTGGAAAGCAGTGAATCCTTACATTATTTTTGGACAGAGTCTTTGCATTTAGTAGTAAAATTGTGTAAAAGAAAAAATAATTCGGACGAATTCATAGGTAAAAAGAACAAAAACCCTATGTACTTAGCTATTTCTTAGTCATCTCAATAAAAAATTTTTATTATGGTATAGTATGTGATATTAAAGTTTCAATAATAACACCTTCAATTTATTTGTATTATTCTTAGGTTTCTCAGGCAGGTGTTGCCAATCTACTTTTTTGTCTTGGCTTCCCAAGGAATTTAAATTATTTTCTGACAGTCATGCAGTTAGTGGCAAACTTGACAACTGGTCTCTTCATCTTATTATTAAAACTAAATTGGAGAAGCAAGTGAGATTCATATATGAACACCCTCATATGGGCCTGTATGGGCTAATGAGCTATAGGTGCCCCTGTGATTTGAAAGTCTTTATAATGTTTATCATGGCCATTAATAGGCTAATGTATTTGAAAATCAGAATTAGATCATGCAAACAAATGAAACTGCATTTTAATTGAATTCAGCTTTGGCCTCAAGCAAAGGATGTTGGAATGGTGTATCATGGATCATTCTAATGTGTGTAGAGCTCGATGTATGTAGAGAATACCTATGAAATCACTTGATCTTTGCTGTATTTTGGTTATCAGGATTATTAACTTTTGCAGGCATTGACAGCCTATTTTACTCACTGCTTTTTAACTGAAAGGTTAAAGAAGACTGTATTAATATGTAGGGGACAATATTTTTATAAAGGCCATACAAAAATTGATTTGAATTGAAAAATCCCTTGAATTGAAAAAAATGCCTTTGGACCAATTTTCAATGAAATCGTATGAGGATTCTACACATCTGCTGAAAGTGAATATAATTATCTAGATTAGAGAATTAAGTGGTATTTTAGAGGAATGGATATGGTTTATTGTTTAGTTATTGATAATAGTGACTACTCAGGTAGGCATAAAATCTCAGAGGGTAAGTATACTTGCCAACTTGTTTGCATTTAACTGTTACACGATTAATTCAAATGACTAAGTAAATTTGTAAAGCCCATAGAAGTGCATGAGAAACTTTCAACTGATATATCATAATCACAAAACTATATCTTTGAAAAAGTTATAATGATCAAATTTGCCAAGGTAATAAGAGTTAGATACAACTTAAATTATAATGTGAGCTCTTTATTAATATTAGAAAAGGCTGTTCTTATTTTAAATAAAAATTAAAACTATTGAAGTTACTTTTATCAGTTAAGAAATAATAATAAAGCATTATGTTATACTTATTATGTGACAGGCTTTGTTCTTGGTGCTTTATCCTCACAACAACCCTATGAGTGAGATACTATCATAATCTTTGCTTTAAAGACAGGGTATATGATTTTTCCAAGGCCACGCAGGAGGTAAATTACAGAGGCAGAATTTAAACATAGGCAGACTAGCTTTTGACCATTCTACTATAGTCCCTGAACTTTGGTATTTAGCAGTACAAAGTGGCTCTGGTTAACTTATGCAAATGGAAATTCTGTGGAGTCACTGGCAGTCAATCAGAATGAAGAATGAGTTTGAGAATGAACAGGGACCAGAGTAATTCCAGAGTTTGTGAAGCAGGATATAGGAACCCAGGACAGGGGTCTCATATCAGTCTGGATAGGATCATCATTGAACTTCTTTAGTGTTATAGTCTTTTTGCTCAAGATTCAAATTCCTAAAAGGTAAAAATCAATTAGTTATTTGAGGGGTAATCCCTTTGCTTGACTAGGGAAGAATATGACCCCTGAATTTTGTCCTACTAGATTATGAGGAAAAAATATTTCAAGTAAATACTTGAAGTTGTGGTACTTTTGGGTAAGGGAAAAAGATGGCCAGACAGATCTAACAAATTTCCACTGTTGGAACTCTGTGGGATAACAACAGTTTATTCAGAAAGCAATTACCGAGTGCTAGTCGAAGGGCCTATACTGTTTGCTATCACTGCTCATCATAAAAGCTGAAGCATGTGGCAAAAATGAATGAAAGTTGTGAAACCAATGATTCTGCTAATGCCAAGTCAAGATCAAAATCTTTAAAAAACTTTATTCTTTTTATTTAAAAAGAAAAAATATATTTTTTTAAAATTTAAAGTCATCTTTCTAAGTATGGTAAAAACAGTCTTCTTTAACTGAAAGCAGTGAAGGCCCATGTTATACATAGGGTCCAATTTTTACTAATTATATCTCTCAGCTTAAGTAGACTTTTTGTTATACTATATTGCCTTCATGTCACTGGCATATATTATCCCATTATTTCATTTTTAATGCAAGGAGAAGGTGCTATATTCATTAAAATTAATCTCAGAAAAAATGCCTGAATTTTGATAATGCACATCATAATTATGCCAGCAAATTTAGAGAAAAAATTTCTTTCCTAAATTGCTTCAATATTCTCCCCACATTGCTTATTGTTGGACTGTACTAATTAACTTTTCTATGAATAAAACAACCAGTTGATTTTTGAAAAAGAAACTATAAACAAGGAAAATAAGTGTTAAGTGACTATTTTGTTACAGGAGAAAAATGTGCTTTATAGATTTAGAAACATCTAATGTTTTCTCCTTATCAGGTACTCAGTAATTTTTCATGATGTATTATGTTAATAACAATAATTATTAAGAACAAATTTATGTTTAATAGTTATGCGTGAATATATATATGTGTGTGTTACATGTATATATAACAGTTAAAATAACCATTCAAAATAGGAACAAAAAGTTCAGTTACATCTTCTGGCTAAAGAAGATCATCAGAAGCAACTGAATGAAATTGAGAAATACTATGCCACAATAACAGGCCAATTTGGATTGGTAAAAGAGAATCATGAAAAGTTAGAACAAAATGGTAGGTGCTATCTTATTTGAACTTATATATTTCATAGGAAATGTTTGAATAGACTTATATATAATTAATAAATTGAACTTAACTGATACTGGTAATAGTAAATGGCAGGTGAGTGAACATTATTTAAATTTGGTAATAATTGCATACATTGCATTGAGGCTATTTTTATTACCCATGTTAGTGATACTTTCTTTAAAATGTAAATTGAATATAATATTTTCCTAAGTGTTTTTATGTTGCAGTACAAGAAGCAATACAGTTAAACAAAAGACTTTCAGCTGTAAATAAAAAACAAGAATCTGAAATATGCAGTTTAAAAAAGGTATGATTGATATAGTTTTATAATATTAAATAAAATTATAGTATAAAATAATTAGTTTTATTAACTATTACTAGAAGTTGGATAGATTTTTTTTGTTATAAAGATAAATAAAATGTTTTAAATACAGATTCATAAACTTTTAGTTATGATTCCAGTAAATGAATGTTTTAACCAATCAAAATATTGTTTCTTTGACTTGTCACCAGTGTTGTGCATTTTTATGGTGACATGAGTAGCCTATAAGCATTCGCTACATATCAGTCTCATTAGTATCATTCATTCATTCAGTATTTGAGTGAATATCTGAGTTACTCTGTGTGCTAGATACTATGTGACACTGAAGATATAAATATAAGAAAGAACATGTCCTTTCTTTTTTAAAGTTTATTGTTCAATGGAGGAGTTAGACATAAAACCATCACATAGATAAAATAATTTAAAACTGTTATAAGTGGTGTGAAGAAAAAGGAAAGGATGTAATGACATTTTAACAGGTGATATTACATTGGAGGTAAAGTGATGTGGAAGGACAGAGAATAATGTTTCAGGCAAGCAGCACAACATTTGTAAAAAACTTTTGAGGCAGGGAAGAGTTTAGTATATGCGAGGAACTAGAAAAAGTATGGTATGGCTGGAGAACCATGAGTGAAGGAGTACATTGGACATTTATTGGTTGCTTACTGAACATCATTATCCCTTTCTCCTTCCTAAACTCATCCAGATTTTTGTTTTGATGTTTCCTTTAGAGATGAGTCCTAAATTGACAGAAGGCCATAAACATATTTCATTCCTCTGGCCATAGTCATTGGTTCAGGAGTGGACAAATGACCTTAGCTAGTGGTTATAAACCAAGAAAAATGTAACCTCATTGTGACTCTTAGTCATCCTACAACCCTAAGAAACCCAAAAGGAGGAACCTGATGATGTGGATGCCAGATTAGTGTGATATAAGGAAACCTGTTCTTTGATGACATCTTTGAATCCTTGGATCGACCAACCTTTCCCTTTTCATACTTTTTCAATTATTTGAGCCAATAAATCATTTTATTTAAGCTAGTTAGGCAAGGGCCAATGTAATTTTCCATTATTTGCAACTAAAATATTCCCACTGTTTCAAGGGGAGAGTGGTATTAGAGAAAAGAGAAAGAGGCAAGGCCTTCTTTCTACAGAGAATGACCTCGTTTCTTTTCCTTACTCCCTTCAAAGTCCCATCTGAGATAATACCACTTTGCACTGCCTTTCTATCACTGAGAGAATAAGTACCTATTCTTACCGAAACTTACTTTGTAGTTATTTAATTTATTTTTTCTTCCAGATCCAGACTTACTCATCTTTCACTCTTTGTAAGGCTTACCTATATGGATTGCATCAATGCTCCTGTATCTTCTGGCTTCCTCTTGAGTTGGGCCAGTGGAGAGCCTGGGCAGGAGATGGGAGGAAAGAAAGAGAGTGAATTAGTATATTTATTCTTTCTGTTCTCACCCTGTGAGGTGACTTCAGGGTGGCCTTGCCCCTCAACATATTACTACTTCTCTCAGTTGGCCTACTCTGTGTGATTGTTCTCTTTTTGTGTTTCAGTAACCTTGTCCTTTTGGGTCCAGGGGTGGTGACAGCTCTATTACTGCAAGCCCCTAGAACTTGCACCATTTCTTATGCTTCCTTTATATTGTATCCACACCTTAGCAAATAAACCATCTTCATATTACCCTAATTTATGTGTACCATCTGTTTCCTGTTGGGATTCTGACTATACACTTGATTATAGTATAACATCAGTGAGGCCAAGGTTGTAAATTGAGTTTTCTTATAGGCTAGTTGATTCAGTACAGAGAAGTTTCTTTTTCACAAAGATTATATCCCAAACCTCAACTAGCCATTTTTCAAATACATATTTTGGATTCAAAAGATAAATGAATATGAATAATGTTGTTCCTATACATCATTAATTTGAAAAAAAAATTAAATTTTGGGGTAGAATTTTCATCTTAATTCTAAAGGATTCTGTTTTTAAAAGGGGAAAAAACCCACCCCAAGCATTTACAGCTTTATGTGTACATCAGATTTCACTATTTTTATTTATTTTCTTTAAATTAATAAACTTTATTTTTTAGAACAGTTTTAGCTTCACAGCAAAATCAAATGGGAAGTATAAAGTTCAGTATACTCCCTGTCTACCGCATGCACAATCTCTCCCATTATCAACATCCTGTAGTGGAGTGGTACATTTGTTAGAGTTGATGAACCTATATTGATGCATTATTGTGCAAATTTCAGTTTACATTAGGGTTTGCTCTTGGTGTTGTGCATTCTCTGGGTTTGGACAAATGTTTAATGAAATCTTTATAGTATCATAAAGAATAGTTTCACTGTCTGAAGATTCTCTGTGCTCTCCCTTTTCATCACTTCCTCCCCCACTAACCCTTGGTAACCATTAATCTTTCTACTGTCTCCATAGTTTTGCCTTTTCCAGAATATCATATATTTGGAATCATAAAGTATGTAGCCTTTTCAGATTGGCTTCTTTCACTTAGTAATATGCATTTAAGATTCCTCCATGTTTTTTCATGGCTTGATAGCTCATTTCTTTTTAGTACTATTTATTGCTCTCTCTGGATGTACCACCATTTATTTATCCATTTGCCTACCAAAGAACTTTTGGTTGCTTTCAAATTTTGGCAGTTATGAATAAAACTGCTATAAATATCTGTGTGCAAGTTTTTGTGGACATAAGTTTTCAACTTCTTTGGATAAACACCAAAGAGTATGATTGTTTGGGATGTGTAATAAGAGTATGTTTACTTTTGTAGACCTGCCAAACTGTCTTCCAAAGAGACTATACCATTTTGCATTCCCACCAGCAGTGAGTGAGAGTTCCTATTGCTCTACATCCTCACCAGCATTTAGTATTTTTAGTATTTTAGATTTTGCCTGCTTTAATAGGTGGATTTGGGTATCTCTTTGTTGTTTTGTAATTCTCTAATGACATATGATACTGAGTATCTTTTTATATGCTTATTTGCCACCTTTTATCTTTTATCTATTTTTTATTTGGGTTGTTCATTTTCTTATTGTTGAGTTTTAAGGGTTCTGTGTATATTTTGGGTAACAGTCCTTTATCAGATGTGTCTTTTATAAATATTTTCTCCCAATCTTTGGCTTTTTTCTCCTTCTCTTGAAACTGTGTTTTGCATAGTAGAAATTTTTAATTTTAATGAAGCCTAGTGTATCAGTCTGTTATCTGTCTATCTATCTATCTATTTATTTATTTAGGTGAGGCAACCCTTGATTGACCTCACAGATTGCAAGGATCTTGTCAGCTTACAATCTCTTATTTTTTTTATTTTTTACACCTACAGCACCAAGTCTTCCTAGGTGGTCTCCCATCCAGGTACTAATCAGGCCCAACCTTGCTTAGCTTCTGAGATCAGATGGAATAGGGCTTGTTCAGGGTAGACTCAGGGTAGCATGGCTATAGACTCAGTCATTTCTTTTGTGGATTGTGCTTTTGACATTGTGTGTAAAAGGTCAGTCTCATACACAAGGCATTCTAGATTTTTCTCCTATGTTATTTTCTAGGAGTTTTATAGTTTTGTATTTTATATTTAGGCCTATGATCCATTTGAGTTCATTTTTGTGAAGGGTATAACATCTCAGTCTAGATTCATTTTTCTTTTTTTTTTTTGCATGTGAAAATCCATTTCTTACTTCACTATTAGTTGAAAAGATTATCTTTGCTCCATTGTCTTCTTGTTGCTCCTTTCTCAGATACCTGTTGATTGTGTTTATGTGGGTCTGTTTCTGAGCTCTTATTTCTGTCCATTGATCTTGTTGTCTTTTCTTTCACCAGTACCATATTGTCTTGATTACTGTAGCTTTACAGTATATCTTGAAGTCAGGTAGTGTCAGTCCTCAGACTTTGTTCTTCTATACTATTGAATTAGCAATTCTTCGTTCACCTCTCCATGTAAACTTTAGAATCAGTTTGCTGATATCCATAAAATAGGCTGCTGGGATTTTGATTTGGATCATACTGAATCAATAGATCAAGTTGGGAAGAACTTATATTTTGAAAATATTGGTTCTTCCTATCCATAAATATGGAATACCTCTTCATTTGTTTAGCTCTTTGATATCTTTCATCAGCTTTTTAGTTTTTCTCATATAGATCTTACATAGGTTTTGTTACATTTACACCTAAGTTTTTCATTTTGTGTGGTGCTAATGTAAATGGTAATATATTTTTATTTTCAAAATTTTACTTGTTTGTTGTTAATATATAGGAAAGTGTATATAGAAAATATATCTATTGATCTCTGCCCTCAGTTCCTGGCACAAAGCTTCTAAAATCCTTGTAATTTCCTAAGTGATAAGAGTAGTAGGTGTACCTTTTCTAATGAGGTGACTCTGTTGGGCTTCTGGATGGCTTCTGGCCACTGGAAAGACCAAGCCATGATTAGAAACTTGAAATTTTCATCCCTGCTTTTCCCCCTCACTCACCTCTCCAGAGAGGGGAGAGGAGCTGAAAGTAAAGTTGATAATTGATCATGCCTGTGTGAGGAAGCCTTTATAAAATCCCAGTAGTGCAGATTGCAGATTGGTGAACACTTCCATGTACTGGGAGAGTGACACACCCAAACACCATGGGGACAGAAGTTCTTGTGCTGGGACCCTCCTATATTTGCCCCAGTGTATCTCTTCATTTGGCTGTTCATCTGTATCCTTTATCATATCCTTTTATAAACTGGTAAATGTGTTTCCCTGAGTTCTGTGAGCCACTCCAGTAAATTAATGAAACCCAAGGAATGAGTCATGGGAATCTCTATTTGTAGCCCAGCAGTCAGAAGCACCTGGACTTGTGATTGGCATCTGAACTTTTCTGTCACATCCTAGAATATTTAAGATGACTCTTTTAAATAAAAGGAGAAAAAGCTGTAATTTGGAAAATTTGTAGTCTCAAATCAGAGATCAGGTAGGGCCATTAATTTTTATCAATGTAAACTTTAAATGCTAATTTAAATAACTAAATACTGAGTAGTTGTGAATAAGTTTGTTTTGAGTGATATCTTTTTGGTCTATTCTTTAATATTTTTATCAAATGACTTAAGTGATTATTAATTTTGGTGACTATATTAAAATATTCAGTTTTTATGTATGAAAAGATTATAAACTTCTCAAAAATTTCTTTACTAAATTATGTATGTCATAATGTATGTTTCATCATAACATAATAGATTGTTAAATTTCAAATGTATAGTTTAAGACTGGACCTATACATGGAGATGAGGCTCATGTAAATCCATGGAGAGATACCCTTAGCGAATTTATGTAAAGGGGTGAAGAATATCTCTTTCTGAGTACAAGTGTAATTGTGTCACTCATGAGCACACTTGCCATTTTTCCCTGGTCTTGGAGCTTAGTCCAGGACTACCTAAATGTACTGATGTGTCATGCATTGGTGGCCTCTGTCACTCTGGAAAGCACTACAGTCAGTGACATTGCTGCCAAATTGTTCTTGGGGGAGAGATTATTGTATGGAAGGGTAAAGTGAAGGAATTTTATTTCCTTTGAGAGTTCCAAGTGCAAGTAGCTGAAAGGGTGAGAATTAAAAAAAAAAATTTAACAGCTAATTTTTAATATTTTAGACATTCCAGGTATAGTAATTTTGTATTTTATATTGTGTAATCTTGATTTTTAACTTTAAAAGTTTTTTCTTTTTGATTTTCAGACACTAATTAAGTATAGTAACATTGTTCAGTTATATCACTTATTTAAAACTTTTAATCATTAATTTTCTGAAGTAATTTTTATTTTATTTTTTACTGTTTTATGATTTGTCCAGAGCAGTTAAGTTTTGGTTTGTGATAAGATGGAATTTCTTTTCTCTCTCTCTCTCTCTCTCTCTCTCTCTCTCTCTCTCTCTCTCTCTCTCTCTCTCTCTCTCAAGTTAAACAGACCAAACTTAGTGTTGGATTAAACAAGGTATTATACTGCTGAACGCTGGGTTCACTATTATGGCAATCATGAAGAATTCCCGATCCTATCTGTGAGCAGCATTCATAACCTCTGCTGTTTGTCTGAATAAACGTCAGAGCACTCAAGGAGATAGTGATATTTAACAGACTACCTCATACCAAAAAGGGAGGGGTAAAGGAGAAAAGGGCACAATATTTATGACTCTAGGAACTATAAGTTGTAATTTAATGAGATCAAAGCATGTGCTGTTTATTTGCTGCCCTAACAGCTTTGAATAAAATGGTTAGAAAACAGACAATGTACTAAAAGTTCAGGATATTTAAAAGCTATAAGGGCTATAAAATCACAAGCATATTTTCAGTGGAAAATTATTTCATAGAGGTCTCTGATTTTAATATATTATGCTTTTAAGGTTAATTAATGTGTAAGAGAAAAAAACATATGAAATGATTAGTTTTTACTGGTATACCATATATATAGGGTTTTTACCCCTGCCTTCCCTTTCTCACTTTCCTGTTGTTTCATAACTATTATTGTAATAGGAATTGATGCATTTTAGAGAGAAGCTCCTATAAAACTTAACTAATTACAACAGTTCCATGTTTTCAATTGTTGAAAAATATAGAAAGACAGAGAAGTTTGTTGTACTTTGTAACCTTGAAGAAAAAAAATTTAGGAAACCAATCCTTTATTAATTCAGAAAAGTATAAGCCTCTTATTGTGGATATAAGTTTTAGCCATATTCTTCAGCTTAATTACACTTTTATCGATAGAACTTTGTGTCTTTGAAGTGAACCTAGAACATATCACTAGTATAAAACAAGCCATCTAATAATTTACTTTTGAAGTTGTTTGAATATATATTTACTTCATACAAGTGTCTTTAGGAAAACCCATTATAAAAAGAATTCAAAAATCATTTTAAGTTTTCTTTAAAAAATAATCATTTTAGTATATGAACGAGCAGCCTGAAAGCAAATGTTTAGAAACACCGTTGTTGGATTTTAGGACTCAGTCATTTGTCATTTCTCTTTTAACTAATAACTCTAAGTAATTGTGCCTGTTTCCATAGCTTTAAGTGCTATTTTAAAAACCAGTACATGAGAAATATGTGTTTATTTTAGAAAAATGAGAAAATACTAATCAGTGCAATGAAGAAAATAAAAATTCCCTACAATCTCATCATGGTAATGAATCAGCATTCTTCTACAAAATAGTTGTTTGTTATTATTTATTCAGTTCTTAAATGCAATCTTTTAAAAACTGGAAGAGTATTAGTCAGGTTTCTTAATTATAAGATGATTTTGTCAGAAAAGGAATTTGGATGTTAGTTATCTCAGACTTGGAAGATGGTCAAAACAAGAGAAGCTATGCAGTTCCCAAGACCACAGTGTAAAACCAACTTCCTCTACTCAGTGCTGTACAGTTCATGCCATCACTGGTGATCATAGTGATTGCTGCTACTGCTGAAGTGGTATCACTGTTTCCTAACAGTTCTTGTTCTTTCTGATACTAGTTTCTGATCTCATATCCAAGATAGGTGCATGTGATTAGCAGAGTCTGGCCACATGCTTATAAAGCTAGTATCTCCCATTTCTGGCTTCACTAGTGTGCAGTGGACTCATAATTTAGAGTTCCTAAAATTCAAAGGGAGTTCAGATGCTGTGTAGTCAAGAATGTGAGAATCAGATCCTTGAGTATTTAATATAGTCATTATACACAGAACAACAGTATGATAAGTACACACCAGCTCAGGAGTTGTTATTTCAGGGTTTTAACGTGTTTGGATTGTATCTGTTAAACTCAGTGGACATGTAACTTCACAAATCTTATATCCCCTTCAATTCTGTCCTCTACAAAGATATTTTGTTATTTTTCTAAAGTGCAAATTTCATGTCGTTCTGCTCAAATCTTTCAGTGGTTAATTCCTCATTGCCTGTAGGATAAAATTAAAACTCTTTAGTTTGGTCTACAGATACTCTTCAATATTTGAATTCTTACAAATTTCTAGCTACAACTACCAATACTCCACTCCTCCCCCTTACCCATAACATAATGCATTAGTTCTAGCCATATTATATTAGTTCTGTTTCCCTGAAAAATACCATGCTCTTCCATGTTTCTGTATTTTTGTGCCTATACAATCTTTTTGCTTGGAATGTATGTTCCTCTTTTGTTCTCTTTACATATTTATCTTTAAAGACTCAATTTAAATACCACTTTTCTGCGTAATGCCTTCTTGATGCCCTCAACCAAACTATTTCCTTCTTTATGCTTTTATACATTCCTGTAATATAGCACTTATCATATTATATTGTAATTATTTCTCACACACATTTTTTCTTATTGGATGCTAATGAATTTGGGGATTGTTAATCTCTTGTCATCTCTTTATCTTAGAAGATTTTTGGTAAATAAGTATTTAATGAAAACACCCTACTTCTGGTTGGTTAGTTCAGTTAGTTAGTATACTCCTTTTAAGAGCAAAGATCAAGCCTTCTATCCCTGGATCATTGTATTTGCCTAGTGAACCCAGCATTTATAGCCACAAATAGTATTCTCATCTTGGCTAATTATCTCATCATGGAACAAGGGGAAATACACCTTAATGGACCAGTAGTATTATCTTGATATATGAAATATAGTAAATTATATTGATAGATTTAAAAATGGATTTTAAAACAGTCTGAAAAGTAACTTGCTTTGATAAAATATGTATACTGAATTTTGTTTCATATTTCTTACGTTAAGGAATTAAAAGAAGTAACCTCAGACTTGATAAAATCCAAAGTCACATGTCAATATAAGATGGGAGAAGAAAACATCAATTTAAGAATTAAAGAACAAAAATTTCAGGAACTTCAAGAAAGACTCAACATGGTAATTTAATTCAGTGCATTCATGTTTATAAAATATTTTAGCAAAAGTTATGAGAATTTTAAGATTATAGTACAAAAATATTTCTTTTTGTCAAGTTAATATACATAGGAAAAAAGTATTAATGAATCTTTTAAAATTATTAGATATTTACTATAATCAGCAAGACTTTAAGACCATAAAATCTGGCTATAATCATTTCCACTTTAATACAGTGTCAGATCATCTTATGGTACAGTGGTGTCTCCAGAAAAGCTTTTGGAGACGAGGAATTTAGTACTTTTTAACACTGATATTTATAAGTTTGCACCAGCCTATATTGGGTATCTAATACCATCTTCACTTCTCTAGAGTCACTGCTTCCACAGCAAACCAGTGTTGGTACTCAGGAGTAATAATAGATCATGACACTCCCAAATTTGTTGAGCACTGAATCGAATGTAGAATTTGCTGACTTTTGTATCATAACCTAAAATTATTCAAATTTTTTAAGGAATTGGAATTAAATAAGAAGATTAATGAAGAGATTACTCATATTCAAGAAGAAAAACAGGCAAGCAATCATAAGATATTTTGGAAGCCAGTAAATATTTTAAAAACCAGATACAATGTGAGAAATAATCAAATTAAGTTAAATAATAAATGGAATCATGTCTAGGTCAAGTCCTACACATAGTAAGCACTCCGTGTTTGTTGAATGGCTGCACGTTTGCCTTTTTAACCAGGTCTCACATATACTCCCATTAAGAACAAAATCAGAGGAGAGAAAGGGAGATGTTCATCAGAGTACAAACTTCCAGTTATAAAATGTGTAAGTTCTGAGGATTTAATGTACAGCATGACTTTAGTTAACATACTATATTATATACTTGCAAGTTACTTAGAGAGTAGATCTTAAATGTTCTTACCACACACAAGAAAATGGTAATTATGTGAGGTGACAGAGATGTTAACCTTAATATAGTAATCATTTTGCAATGTATACTTGTATCAGATCATCAGCTTGTACAACTTAAGCTTGACAGAATGTTATGGGTCAGTTATATCAAAGCTGGAGAAAATATTACATATTACATTAAGATATATTATTAGTAAATAACAAAGAATAAACATAAGTCAGTTTTTTCCTTGATATTTTAGATCTGGCAGATAATTATGGAAGTGTATGTATGCTTAGAATATATGTTTACAGGATATTATATCCATTTGAATCTATATATAACATTTATAATTGTTTTATTTTTTTTTTTAAAAAAAGGTATATGAAAGAAAACTTGTCCTGTTTCTTTTTTTTCTCTTCTGCTTTTCTTCCATTTGATTCCAAATACATACTGTGACATCCTAGCCCATTAGCAATATGATATTTTAGTAGTGATATATTTACTAGTTTGGAGGCAAGCCAACAAAAGTTTTAGTTGTGAATTTTTCACATTTTTCAATAGTGTCTCAGAATTCATGGTCCATTTAAAAACTAATTATTTGGGGAACTCTTGGAAATGGTACTTTGTAAGAAATCATATAATATAAATTCTTTTAGATGTTAAATTAATAAAATGTGTCATTAATATATTCTTTATTATGGGGTGAAATTAAACTATAAAAATAAGAAACTAGAAGGTGTATTTTAAAATCGAGTTTAGAAACATACTTACTATCTTAAAAATTTTTAATTTTGTTTAAAAGGATATCATCATTTCTTTCCAACGTATGCAGCAGTTACTTCAGCAACAGACTCAAGCTAATACTGAACTGGAAGCAGAATTGAAGGGGCTAAGAGAAAATAATCAGGTTTTATATATGTGTGTGTGTGTGTGTGTAGTTTAAACTATATTCCCATCTAATGAGTTTTTTACCTGTTTTTTTGCACTCATCTGTCCAACTTTACCTTGGAGATTACTTTGAATTTTAGGAGTAAGATATGGCCTCTTTCATCAACTTTGTATCAATGTGTAAAGTAATGACCATATTTTTTAAACATTGGAAGTCACTAATGAAGTGTTCGGTTGTATCAGGTGTTCAATTTAAATTTGTAACAAATTGAATGGGATTTTTTTTTTTTTGGTCTTAGAATTATAGCCAAGACCAAAACTGAAAATAAAAGGTGAGAGGTATTGTCACATTCTAAGAGAGCAATCAGCTCCCAGTAATTGGGGGGCAGATATCTCTTTACAAGGATATGATAGAACTGGCCCTTTTACCTCAACATCATCACCCATCATCTTTCTAGGACATGTAAGAAAATGATTGGGGAAAGGAAGAAGTTATGGTTTACTGATGTTTTGAGAGTGAGGGTTCAATAAGAGAGGCTTTTCTCTTACATTTCTAGTGGAGGGACACGTATTTCCCCTCATGAAGCTAAGTGAAGGAGTCTACAGGAAAATCACTTGTAAAGATTGGAGAACAAGAAAGGGAGAGGGAGACCACCATCTTGTTCCTTAGATGATTCCTTGGTCCCTTTGGTGGTTCCTTGGCTTCCTAGGAAGGAATGTGGAGGTTGGTGGAAGAGGGGGAACTACCCTGTGTTCTATTGAGCCAAGTGATGTCCAACTCAAGAGAATGGACTAGGGACATGTTCCACTGGACTGGCCATCGGAAGGTATTTATGCATCTCTGAAGAGATTCTTAGTAATAAAGGGTGACGCTGGACATTTTGCAAGAAAACTACAATCACTTCCTATGTGAAGACTGCCATCAGCAGAAGCCAGAGCCAGTTTCATGGTTATGTAATCAGTGCAGTTGCATAGGGATCCATACTCAGAAGGCCTTGTGCTTTAGGTTTTATGTCCTGTGGGTCACTGTCTTGAAATTGTTATTAATTCTTATCTTTAAATTATGTTTTGTAAATTAAATCTTATGGGGAGGGTAAATTTAATCTGATGATGCACTGGAGGCTTGGAGCCTCAGATCAGGGATTCTTCTGTCTCCTACTGCCTCCCAGGACCAGTCCTTGGCTTCTGGCTCTTCCACCTTTTGGTGCCCTGGGCCCTGCCTGGCCTCATCTTCCCTGCTCCTGTCTTGCCACTGCTGTGATGACTGGGTCACATTGGTGGAGAGATGCCTGTGTTCTCCTGTTGCTCTTTACTCCCAGTGGAAGCCTAGATACAGCAGAGAGGGTCTAGGCTGAGTGCATGGGCCCTGAAGCATCCTCTGTCCCAGGTTGGCAGTACTTTAGCACTGTAAGTAGGTGGCTACACTGGCTGAGAGTCCTCATTCCAGAGACTGAGGTACATTTCTACCTGGCAGTTGCAATCTGTTGGGGGTTACCCATCTGCCATGAGTTGCGGCAGAGGGCCCATGGGATGGGGAAATTGACTTCCCCACCCCAGGCAGGACATAGTACCTGAGTCCAGACACTTGGAGGAGGTAGAACCCACTAGTCGGTAGATCATACTTATGCTGAGTCATGTTGGTGAGGCCTTTAGGCATCTGTGAGGATCTGCATTTCCCCTGTGAGTATCCCCCTGCCCAGGGGATCATGACATTAAATAGAAAATAAAAGCCCCACGACAGGTTGACTGGAAGAGATAGGGAGGAGGGAGTTACCGTGAAGAAAGGAAACAGATTTTTAATCTCTGATCAAAATATCAGAGATTAACTAGTCTAATCATTTCATGATGAACTAGAGATCTAGGAAAGCGATGTAGTTCAAGGCCTCATAATTAGTGGGAAAATCAGGATGAAATCTTTGTCCTGATTCTGTTCCAGTACTGTTTCTACATTAGGTTGTCAATGTATTTTTCTTAGACTCGTTAGAGCTGCCACTTTTGTTAGATCAGTCATATGGAAACCACAACTTTTAAATTGCCTTTTATGAATGCTAAACGCAATATTTAAGTATTAACTGAATTCTACAGGGCCTATGGTAGTCATAAATATATGTAGTCATGTCTCACTTTGAGTTAACGATGACTGTAACTGTGGTTCCAGGATATTTTAACTATATTTCCAATATCTTAGATAATCTAAATGCCTCTCTCTTTAACTAGCACCATTATTAGCTGAGCCTTGATAGTACATAGAGAAACTAGATTTTATATAGTAAAATTTGAAAGAATTGGCAAGAACGGGATAGAATTGTCAGCTTTTTATTTTGATAAGTAAGGTACATTAAAAAATAAATACCATCATCATTTTCATTTTATAAAAGAGAACTTTTCCCCCCCGCTCTTTAATTCCCCTGTCCCCACTTCCATCCCCAACCTATAGATGTTGCCATTTCCCCTTAAGAACTGGATCTCTGAAGGTGGGGCGTCTTCTCCCACACACTTGTGGTGTGCACCCGGGCCTGACGCACCCGGGGCCTGGCGTACCAAGTCTGGTGCACCCGGGTTTGGTTTGTGGCTCCACCTGGAGCATGAACCCAGGTCCTTTTGCATGTAAAGCAGACGTGCTAACCCCTAAAGAGAATATTTTAACATTAAAAGTATATTAAGGATATAACCTCAGAAAAAGGTATGGTCCATTACAAGAAAAGACATTTGATGACCTTATATTGACATTTTTTTTGCCATGAAATTTTGTCATGAATCAGTACTTGTTTGCAGATATGTACTACAACAAAATGTTAATGCAGAATTGTTGCTGAGGATTACGCTGTGTAGATGTCTCAAGTGTTTTCTCAAGGAGCATTCTAATTGCACTTGTACTACATGCTAGTACTACCTGCACTACAGTTACTCTTCATAATGGTGTACTCGCTTTCAGTGCTCTGCAATCATGCTGTCATCTGTCTTTTCTTTTTAATAGTACAGTTTGGAGCACAGAGAACTAAATTCTCATGATAGAGAATATTTTCTACTATGATTTAATTATAGTTTAATCCAGATATAAGTATAGTTATTCCTCTATAGTCATAATATTAACATAGTATTAACCAGAATGACTTACTTTGTTTTTGGTACATTAAAGTATTAAGGTGGTTTTATTTTGACTTTCTACAATGTCCATTTTTTCAGAGAGGGTTTTTAGATTTGTTAATCCAGATGACAGTAATACCAAAAAATTTCCTGATGGAGTATAAATTCCACGAGAACAGTAACATTTTCACTAACATGGCATAAAAGCCTAGAAGAGCATCTGGTACATAGTAGGAGCTCATTACATTTTATGAAACTAATGAATGATTATCAGTGAATAAATTCAGACTCTTTGTTAAGTTCACATATTGCCAGGTTAGGGCTTCTACTTAAACCTATTCAGTCGAACCCACACATTTACTTGTATTTCCTCTTGAAATTGCAATAAAATGGCATTACTAAATCTACAAGGACAAGAAAATAGAAGAAACAATAAAAAAGTTTTAGAAGTGAGAACCAGATGGAAAATTAGTAATTTACTTAGTATATGAGGGAAAGTAAAAACCCAAGTCAAAAGATGCAGAAATGGTCAGGAATTGTAGGCATTGTGTGCCTTTAGAAGTAGGGTGCACAACTGAAGCCAAAAACTGGAAGGTCTTTGTAAGAAACTATCACACCTCCAGATTCTCTTCCCTACCCTGCACAAATAGGCATTGTCTGTCTCTGACATGGCAGAAGAAGATTGGAGGTTTACTTTGGAGTTTGATAGATATCTGAGGTTAAGGATCCAGTGGTGTGCTGGAGACAGCTTATACCCAGGAGAGCTAGTTCTTAGAGCTGTTGTCATTTTGTGAGCTGGTTGTTAAAATAGTGGTAGCTTGAGATTGACCATGGTGGGAATATTTAACACTAACGAATTTGGCACATGCTGCAAATAGGCTATTTATTTTTAGAGTCAATTTGCTATACATACTTTAAAATGAGATAGATCTATATATGATAAGGAAAGTAAGCAAGACATTGTTCTTTTTTTTTTTAAATAAAGCAGATTACAGAACAACATGGTATATATGTTATGATCTCATCTGTATTTTAAAGATGTATTCTATATACTTGTATGCTTATAGACAATTTCTGGAAGGATACACAAGAAACTGCTCCCCTCTGGGTAGGGAAATTGGAGAACCGATAGAGGAAAACTTTACCTTTTCTTTCTGCATCCTTTGTTGGCTTGAAATGTTTACTTTGAATGTACATAGCTTTAATAATGATGAGTAAATTAACTTAAAAATCCCTGATATATTAGACATGTAGGTAAAGTTCTTACTATTTGTATTTTTACATAAGTTTACTTGAATTATCAGCAGACATTGAAGAAACCTAATATTAGTGACACTGATTTAATAACTTAAAAACGCATAGTAGTGCATTTTTAGAAAACATCTCTTAGAAATATCTTAGCAAACACTTGGTAGTATTTTTAGTCTTTAAGGGTTTTTGGGGGAGAGAGGTAGTGTTATGGTGGTTATATTAATTTATGAAGTAATAGTTAATATAGTAAATATTGAAGCTCTACTAAAAAGTTAATTTGAAATTAAAAATTAAAATTGTATTTAAAGGTTTTCTAGCCAGTTAATTTCTCAAATAAACAAATACAGAAAAAATTGTTAAAAATTTTTAGTAAAGTTATGCCGATTATGCTACATTTCATACTTTTCAGTGCTGCACTTTATATTACTTTTTCAGTACATTAAAACTTATGCAGTGAAACTGAATAATGGCAATGTTTTTATACCCTTTTATAGCCATTTCTTTTTTATAACCTCCCCCTATTTCCTGTTAACTAAACTATAAGCACCTTTCTGTTAATTTATGAAAATTATTGTTGAGATAGCACATTATCACTGATCTGTATGGCACTTCCAGCATGTTAAAAGCAAAGGTCCAAGCAACATAAAACACATCAAAATTCATTAATGTGGTATTGATTATTTTTTGGATAATTAATTTTATTGCAGACCCTTGAAAGAGATAATGAGCTGCAAAGGGAGAAGGTGAAAGAAAATGAAGAAAAGTTCCTTAATCTCCAAAATGAGCACGAGAAAGCACTTGGAACTTGGAAAAAGCATGTAGGTTTATTAAATGTTAAAATATTAAAATATTTTAAGTTGCAGACATTTAAAATAACTATTAAATGTTAATAAAATATTGCAAAAATACTGTAGGAATATAGTCAGACACATTTTATTCTTACACTTTTATTTCCAAAAAGTGAATGCTTTTTAAAATATAAATTTAATAAAATTTCTTGTGATGCTTTCATGCATAAAAAACAACACATACATGTGTGTATGTAAGTGTGTAGTATATATATATACAGATATAATTTTGTTTGACTTCCCATATGTGACAAAGAGAAATTACCTTTTCATAAAAACATTGATAGCATTTTAATAAATGAATAAAATAATTATATAGGTATTATTGTTAGCTGATCTATTTAGTATTCCTCAGCAGTTGAGGTGCAATAAACAGTGCTATTTTCTTAAGCTACATCTGTTTATTTAATAATAAATTTTAGTGAAGTAGATAATAAGTGTAAAATGATGTAAATTAAAGTGTATAATGGTTCACTTTAAAGATTAGTGAACTCCAAAATTGATCATTCTATTTTAATATCTATTTTTATTGCCTTTTAATTTCTTTTCTTTTTTTAACACCTATAGCACCTGTTCTTAGGTAGTCTCCCATCCAAGTACTAACCAGGCCTAATCCTGCTTAGCTTCTGAGATCAGACGAGATCGGGCACATTCAGGGTGGCATGGCCGTAGATGCCTTTTAATTCTTTTACAAGGATGAACACAATTCAATTTTTATGAAATTATGAAAGCTATATTTTGGGAAAGTAAGATTATATTTTAGACTATTATACTAATTATACTGTATTTTAATACTATGCTAATATATTTTTATACTGATATACCATATATCTAAATACCTACTTGATAACATCCTCTATAGGTGATTTTGTTTAATATAAATTGTTATATGAGTAACTCTTGATTTTTTAATTACTTTCAGGTAACATTCTCTTAATTTGTTTTTTGGAGAGATCAGGTCTTCATTGATGAATTTGATTCTTTACTCGAATCTCAAAAAATTTTGTAATTAATTGCATGAGAATACTAAAAAATCCTTAATTTTTATGCTAGTAAACTTTATTACTAAGCACCAAGCATAGTAATATTCATGTTAGCGTCACCTAATCCACATTGCATCCCAACACTTCTTCACATTTCTAATGTTTAAAAGATCATGGAAGTGGTACAGTCAGAATAAGGAAAAACTATAAAGTGAAAAGAGAATATAAACTTGAATATGCTAGCCATGCCAAAAATGTTAGTTAAGCTAAGAAAATTAAACATTTGTTTTTCCTGATGAGACCACAACCATACCCCTCTTCAAGAAAATCAATCAAATTAAGAAAAAATAAACATTCAGCTTCACAGGTGAGGCCTGTCTCTAAATTTGAATAAAATTGGTTTTGTCTTATGATTTTTAGCTTGTACAATTATTTTACTTCAAAATGCTTTAGCACTAAACAGAAAATAGATAAATTTTTTGAAAGCTGCTTTGGTTCTATAATAATTTTTTTGAATGGGAAGTCAAGTCTACTCATTAATTGTATTTCTATCTCTGTGTAGGTTTTTTACCATTCTTGAGTGGATTGCTACTGAGATTGGGTCAAGATGAGTTAAAAAAAATAAAAAGGATGTTCAGAAATTATTAACAAAATGGGTCACAAAAGAAATTTAGTTTACAGCACTTGTTGAGCATCTATTAAGTGTGAGGCACTATTGGAGGTACTGAATTTTCAAATATGCCTAAAATACAAATAATAATAAAGAGCTCACACTTTCAAAGGGAGAGATAACTATGAAATGAACCACACGGAGTATTTTTAGTAGTTTCAGCAAATTACTGTGAAAGCACAAAATAAATCATGTCATTTAGCTAGGTTGGAGAAAGTTTTAGAAAAAAGATGACAGAATTTGGCCTTGAAAGATGAACAAGTTTCGCCAGGCCATAGGTGCCAGTTTCCTACACTTCTCATTTCATCCTGTTGGCATTCCATTAAAGAAAGGGAAAAATCATGGAGGCAGGCTGCATTTTCAAGGGTGTTAAATAGTTTGATCTGGAGTGTGACATTGGAAAATAGGTTGAGGTTGCCTTCTAAAGGGTCTCTTATGAAGGAAGTTGAATTTTATAAGTAATGGGAAGTCACTGATAAATTTAAAGCAGAGAAGTGACATAGTCATATCTGCATTTTAGGAAAGTAAGCCTTGCAACAGTATAGAGGATGGTTTTATGGAGAGATCAGTAAGAAAAATATTGCAAATCTAACTGTGAGCCTATGAGGGTGTGAATTTGGGCAATAGTGAGAACAGAGAAGAGGGGTGGAATTGGCAGTTAGTAAAATTTTATGTATAATGAGTTTTAGAAGGGCAAAGGAGCCAAATATGTCTCTGAGATTAGTATGACTGATACAGGGAATATGACAGGAGAAGCAGATTTGGTGGATGAAAATAATGAATTGGGCACTGCTGAATTTATGGTACCTGCAGGGCACCTAGCTTGAAATACATTCCGTGCATTTGAAAATGTGAACTTAGGGGAGAGGTTGGGAGATGATATATAAATTTAAGATTTATTAGCATAAAGATGGAAATTGAAGGTATAGTTATTATAAGATCATCTATGGAAAAAGTGGAGATCTTGAAGAGAAAGCTAAGAAGAAAGAGCCTCGAGGAATGCCAGTATCATTTTTTGCACGTGCATACATGCATGTGTATGCTACAGAGCTGTTAAATGGTATAAAACGGAAAAAATCCTTTTGCTAATTTGCAGGTGATAGCTGACAAAAAATCAGAACAATTAAGTAGGTTATTAAGGAGTGATGGGAGGTTAGAATTTGAAAGTTAGCAATTGTGGACTTTAAAAATTGAGAGAGAATTGGGTCAAGAAAAAATAGGATTGTGCAAATATTTGTGAACTGAGAAAATGTTGGTATAGCAGGAAAGATTGAGAACAGGCAGGAGGGAAGAGATCACTGCTGAAGCTAGGCACAAAGAGGATGGTATAAGGACACATGCAGAGTTGAGTCTATTACCTTGAAAAAATAGATTGAAAGATGGTTAAAATTAGAGAAAATGAAGAGAGTGTAATAGGTGAGCTCATATCTGTTAGCCTCTAAAACAGGGTTCCCAACCCTGTGCTGCAGACTGGGTACTGGTCTCTGGCCTATTAGGAACCAGGCTGCATAGCAGGTGAGCGGTGGGTGAGTGAACGAAACTTCATCTGTATTTGCAGCTGCTTCCCAGCGCTAGCATCATCACCTTAGCTCCACCTCAGATCATCAGGCATTAGATTCTCATAGGAGCACTGGTCCATGGTGCCAAAAAAGGTTAAGGACCACTGCTCTGCAAGGAATATAATATGCATTTGTAGAATTTTGGGTAGTTAAAAATTGTTCAAGAGAAACTTCTATAATCTTTCATGACAAAAGTGTATCTCCTCAGTGGAGCTTACTTTATCTTATATCTGAGGTCCCCATGATTATACTCCAAGAAAAAGATGGTGAAATTTTATAGCCAGTGAAAGCCCAGTTTATAGATGTAAATATGAGGCTGAAGAATCAGTTTCTATTGTACTACTTAGTGCTCATCAGTACTCTTCATCTAGTTGAGTTAAAATCTGTATAATACAACAAGAAAATAAAAATTTAAAAAAGCAGTGAAGGTATAACTTACAGAATTTTTATGGTTAAAAATAATTTTCATTTGTAACAAGAGGTGATTTACTGTAATAGTTAAGAACAAGGCCCCTAGATTTAGTTTTGCATTCGATAACCACTTTGTATCCACCTGATCTTGGTCAAGTTATTAAATGTCTACGAGCTTCACTGTAAATTGGGGACTAAATATACTTCATAGGATATTTGAGTATGAAATTAAGTACTCAGCACGGTTCAACAAATGGTACCTCTTAATATTAGTTATTACTTTCAGATTGTTTTCATTTTTTACTGTTTCCCAAAATGTGTTTTGATATAAGACATATATATGTACTCATTTTGATTATATTTTATATTAGGTTGAAGAACTTAATGGAGAAATTCATGAGATTAAAAATGAATTATCATCACTTAAAGAAACTCATATCAAGTTACAAGAACATTACAATGAATTATGTGATCAGAAAAAGTTTGAGGAAGACAATAAGTTTCAGGTAAAATTTAAGTATGTTGGGGGTACAATCTGCTGAAGAATTTGGGACAAGGATCACCTTTTCTCCACATCCTCACCATTTTTTGTTGACTTTTTGATAATAGCCATTCTGACTAGTGTGAGGTGGTATTTGATTTGCATTTCCCTGATTTTGACTTTTCATGTCTGTTGACCATCTATCTGTATGTATGTCCAGTATGGAGAAATGTGGCTTCTGCCCATTTTTGATCGTTTATTTTTTTGTTGTTGAGTTGCATAAATTCCTTATATATTTTGGATATCAACCCTTATTGGATATACCATTTGCTAATGTATTCAGTAGGATGCCTTTTTGTTGTTTTCCTATAGCTTCTTAGTGTTAGTCCCATTTGTTTATCTTTGCTAGTTTACTACCTATGTTTTCTTCTAGGAGTTTTAAAGTTTCAGGTCTTACATTTAAGTCTTTAATCAACCAGCTCACGTTAATCACTTTGTCTAAAACCCTTGACTGACTTATTGTCTTCCTGGTAGCGTTGGAGCTCCTTAGCACGCTGTATTCAGCCCTTAATGACCTGAGCCTAGCTGATCTCTAGCCTTATTTCTCATTATTCTTCTAGCATCTAGCTCTAGCTGAAGTAAACCACAAGTAGTTTCGTGAAAAGACTGATTTTTGCTTTTAAAAACCTGCATGTGCCATTTGTCCTCCTTGGAGTGCCTCCTTATCCCCATTAAAGTTGCCTGTTCTTTCTTTTCCTGTCTTTCCCACTGGACTGTAAGTTTTTGAGGCTAGGGACTGTATTTTTTTGTTCATCACTGATCTTAAAGCCTAGTGCAATGTTTCCATGGAATATGGAAGGAGGAATAAAAGAATGTTGAACTGATTAACTATTTTAAAGATACACAAAAATACCAAATATTCAGAACAATTTGCCTGCCGTGATCTACATTGCTTTTAATAAAAGAGTGGTTATTACATATGTATGGTATTATATAATAATGTGGAATGCATGTTTGAAAATATTTAAAGGTCTCCATTTTGTTTAAATATGATATGCAAAATGAATTTAAAGTGATCTTGTTACAAATATATTAAATTTAGTTAAAAATATCATTTGGCTTTTAAAGAGAAATTGTTGAATAGTTGAATGGAAACAAGCAAACAGCAAAATTTAAATGTTTTATACTTTTTAATGTTTTTATATTAGAATAGAATCTTTTTTATTTTACACTAGAATCTTCCAGAAGTAGATACTGAAAACAGTGAGATGTCAATGGGAAAATTACAAAACAGCATCATACAGAAATATAATTCTGGGCAAGAAATAAGAGAAGAAAGTACTGGGAGTTTTTGTTTAGAAACTGAGTACAGAGAACAGGAGGAAAAGAAAGAAGGCCCACTTATAGAAGAAATCATTATAGAAGGTAACCTAAGATTGTGTTGGTATTTTCTTATTTGTATATTGAGCTTTTTAAGGGAATAGCAGCTAGTCTTTACTTCAAGGACCTTGTAGTATAGTTTGAGAAATACTTTTTAACTTGTATATCTTTAAAAAAAACAGGCCTTTTTTGAGCTATTCTTTACAGTCAATATTTTTGCAAAAAGAAATGCATTTCTGCCTTCTCATCACTTATGCCTTTGCTTTTCACATTCTGGTTTCTGCCTTCACTGCTTTGCTGAAAATGTTCTATGGGCTACCGATAACCTTCTGATGACCAGACCTAGGACACTTTTCTTAGTTCAGATGACCTTTCTGTAACGGTTGAAATAATTTACTAATTTGTCTATCTTGAAAGAGTTGTTTAAAGGCAGTACTGATTGTTTGAAGGTGTTCAAACCTAGACTGAACAACCACTTGGTGGAGATGTTGTAGAGAGAATGAATGATTGGACCAAAAAAAGCCTTAGAAGCCCTGAACTTTGTATTCTAGATTATTGTAACCATACTGAAACTTTGAAATCTGTGGTTGGAACCCAGATAAATAAAATTAATGTCTTAAATATATATTCTATACAGTTGTCCAAAAATATTCCAAAATTCAAAAATATCTACAGGGTAGTGAATAAAAAAGTGATAATTGTTAGTCTTTTAGAAATTAGCTAATTTCTGGATCTGAGTAATAATAAAAATTAAGAATATTACCTGTTAGGATAAATTGATTTTTTTCAGCTATGTGTTTATATGGAATTGTACTATTGTGCCCAAAAGGAAACACTAGAGAAATAAAAACCATTTTGTAATACCCACAACATATCTCCCATTTTAAACCAAAAACTATGTTTGCTTTTATGAAATAAACATTTAATATGGGTAGAGCCAAATATTTTAGCACAGTAAATATATGCTTATGAAAAAAAAGAACTCAGTATATAGGTAAAATTGGTGCCATTGATGTTTGTGTAATAATTGGCCAATGAAATGTTTAAGGTTTAATGTTTTTATAAAGTGATAGAAATGTTTTATAAAAGCAGGATTTAGTGAATAAATAAAAGTTTACTGTGTTCTCATTATGACAGATTCACAGCTTTTTGAAAATATATCAGAGAATAAAATTGATACTACTGTACCTCAGGATGGAAATCAAAATGAAATCTCCCTAAGCAAAACCCTCTGCATAGAAGAATTAATTAGTCATGGGCAAACCTTGAATCCTACTGACTTTAGAAAAGCAGTTACTACAGAAAAAAAAGACACGGTGGGCTTGGGAAAAGACAATGGATGTACAGAACTTAAATCAACAAATAATTCTTTTTTAGTGGCAGATATATCAAGAGAAACAGAGAAGATACACCTAGAAATAACTAAAGGTTTACATCTTCACTCTGTAGATGTACATCTAGAGGTTGAAAATAACAGAACATTATTTAACAGTATCTTAAATGAGATGGCTCACACTACAAATCATATAAAAGATACTTCTAAAAAAGAAACATTTAAACAATTCAGATTGCTTCCAGGGACTCAAGAAAATGCCACAGAGAAGGAAATTACAAATAGTGACCAAACCAAAGGAGATTTGGATTCATCTCTAGATATAAAAAAGAATCCTGTTCAGTGTCAGAAATACAATTTACATGATTCTAGTAATGTTATCTTGGATGATAAACAATGTAAAACAAAACAAATACAACTGTTAAATAAAAAAAGTGAGTGCAGCACATTGCCATTTAAACAAATTTCACATGTTCAACAAGTCTATAATGACACTTCAGAGAAACCTGAACTAAATAGTTCCTGTGACACAGCAATCAACCATCCTATTTCATCTGCTGTTTTCAGTGATGATTTGGAAGTACTTCTTAAGAATTCAGATAAAAATGGTAGTATTATGCCTATGATGGTGAAACCCAATTCAAGCCCTGAGAAAAGAGCCGTATGTAAAAATCTGGATGATACACAGAGTCAATTTAAGAATTGTTTGGGATATTTAGAAAACACCGTGAACATTTCCTGTCTTCAGGTCAACAATGAGAATATACATGCTTCACAAACCAAAGATATGAAAACTGCTGTTCATACAAAAACTTCCACCAAAATACAGTTTTCCAATAGAGTGAGTCAGATTGATGAGAATCAGATAACTGAAGCCACGAGAAATGATCGCTTCCTTTTTGTAGATATTAATGAAAGACAGCATACATTGTTAAATAATACAGAGAAAACAGAATCATTAAATGACATTGTTTCAGGAAAAATTTATAGTGAAGGACAGCTGGAAGAATCATATTCATTTCACATAAAGCCATCTGGAGATTTAGTAAACAGAAGTGGAAGGTCAGCCTTTGATCTTTTAACTTCAGATAAAAAAACTGAGAAAACTCCAGTATATGTGAATGTTTTAGACCCCAGTCCTTGGTCAAAAGTAAATCAAACTGAAAGTCAAACAGTGAGCACTTCACCTTGTAGCATTCCTTTGTTGCTGAAGGAGAGTCCAGTAGGTCCATCAGAAAACAAGATCGTTTCAGTGACACTCTGTAAAAGTGTTGGTGTGGATGATGTCAGGACGGATACTGGACCAGGTAAGAAAACAAGGTTTGTTTCCTTAACATTTCTTAGTATTCTTGGTAAAAATTCTCCAGATTGTTTTTAAAATGAAAACATTGTTTTGTTTTTTGTCGAAAATACTCCATTATATATGTAAAAGTAGGAAAGATTTTATTTAAATGGGAGTGGATTTTCAGTCACATCTTAACTAGTATTATCAACATATACTGAGGTATAATTGCATTTTGGAAACTTTAAAAAAATCTCATCAAGGAAATGAAAATAACAAAAACCACCATAGTTTGGGGTGATTACTTTTAAATTAGTAACTTGGGAGATAACAATGAACAATAGTTTAAATATGATCATGAGGAAAATTTGTTTGGCCATAGCAATCTCATAGACAAAATTGTTTAAGTTGTTAAAGATATCTTAGATTTTCAGGGTCTTTGCCTGTTTAACATATTAAATGTGTATTTAGACCCATTAAAGAAATGCAGATTATAAAGAAAGCTTTGCATGGCCTTCACAGACATAACAGGCTTCTTTAAGAAAGAAGAGAAAAAATGGGAAAAGCAAAATAAGCAACATGGAGATGAAGGGAAAAACAGAAAACACTTAAACCTCATTCCACAAACTCTGATTTTCTTAATATATAATAAAATGTATTAACTTCAGATTCCTTTAATTTTGTCTGTCAAATGCTTTGGTTAGTCAAGGGGCTGGTCTAATGTTTACCTTTTTCTCACAGGTCCTTTCTTCCAAATCAAATCTCAATGATATAAATATTAAGAATGGAAAGGGAGATGTCTGAAATTCCACATAAATTCAACTTATATTCAAAACTTATAAAAGATATCATAAATGTCTTTTAGCCTTCAAAGTAGACATGTTTATCATTTTTCTATTTATTAAAACCTAGTGACTTCCTAGTGGACAGCCCTTTGTAAGGCTTCTTACTATAGCCAGTTTCTTTAAATATATTTTATAAACCTTGTAGTTGGTTCAGACTTTTCTAATTAATCTGAATTGGTAAGATGTTCACTATACAATTGTTACATGTGTGGGCAATGTAGTAAGCAGAGTAAGGATAACATTTTTTGTGTCATTTTGTTTTAGAAGGTCTGTACTCCATTTCATTCATTTTAATGTGAAATCAGGTTTTAGAAAGCAGTGATAACGTTGTTTTCTGAAATGAAATGCCAAATGTAAGCAGTCTATGAAAACTATAAAATGTTCAGGTAAAAAAAATAGAAATTTATTTTTTAAATACAAAAGCATAAAATCAGAGAAAAACAAGCTCAGTCACTAAAACGAGTGTCTGGAGGATAAAATTCAGTTCTTGCCATTTCCTCTTTGTCATCCAGATACTACCAGCATTAACAGAGTTGCTGACACTTTGAATAACTCGACTATCCATCCAGATCCCAAGGGACAGCCCAGTGAAGAGAGGAATGCAATTGCAGAGACTTTTTATGATTCTTCTTTTCCCACAGAACATGTAAGTCAATTAAAAATATTGCCAAGCAGACCTTAGTGAGCTAATTCTACAGATATGTGTAGAACTGTATGCATCTGGATGTTTTAAGACCTAACTGATCTCCAAAATAATATCAAGAGGGCAACATGGTACTATTTTTCACAATTAAAGTTGATGGAAAACAGCAGGAAAAAGTCACAGTGTATAAATCAAATAGATATAATCCAGCCTGTTTTGGGAAGGGGAGAGTGTGAGGTAGTGTATTATGTCCTTCTATTTTTTAAGTCACCTAAATTTAGGCATACTGGCATTTGAGCATTTATTTAAACTTAAAAACCGGTCAGTAATTTGAGCATTTAACATTTTATTTTAATAAAAAAATGCCGTAAATAATCAGTTAAATTCAGTTGTTTTAATCGTGTAATTTACATTTTGAGAAACTGATTACTTCCAAAGAAATATATCTATTTTAAATTATTTCAATTAGAACATAGTATGTGAAAGGATCAAGTATCCCTAAATATATGATATCAAGTATGGATATGAATATTAAGCAAAGTATTTATATAGATTATATAGCTCTAGAAATCCATTTGACATATGAAGAGCAACTAACTACCGCTGACAGGTTTTTCAGTAAAATTTATAAGTTTTTATCTTAGTGTGCAAAACTTAGTGCAAAAAACCCTGTGTTGTTCAAAGTCTAAAAAACAATTACAGGCATAACTATAAAAAGTTACCTAAAAAAGGTTAGGAAAGTTTATTTTTAAAAATTGCAGTGACAGATTTTAAATTTTGAATCTTACCAATTCATATTTTTAAATTCTAGAGGACATTAAACAACTCTCTTTAGCACATATAAAATGAAAATTATATTACAAACATAACATGTAGTACATATGTGTAACATGAGCCTTACAATATAACAGCTTTTAGCAACATATTTAATTTTCCTTTTTAAATATGAGAAACCTCCAGTAAATAGTTTAACTCTTCTCTGGGGGAGTTGAAACATTAGAATCCACCTTTTTCACCTTTTCATAATTGCCTTCAACAACATAGTTTCAGCTCAATGTGTAGAAGTGTGTATCTTTATGGTAACTAGAGCCAAGTAAATCTGGCATTGGCAAATTTTTGGCCAATTGGATAAGTCATAGAATCAAAACAAAAAAGGAAGCCTGAGAATCAAATCCAATTTCTAATTGAATTACTTAACACTTATTAATTGACCTATTTTCAAACAGTTTCAAGGGCATGAAAATTTCATGCCTTCCTTTCAAGCCCAATAAGAAATTTGTCTAATTCCTAATGCTTCTCCTGCAATTAATGTTTTTAAGAATTTACATTTATAGAATTAAAACTTTTTCAAAGAAATATTCCCACAATGGCCCTGTAATGTACATCTATTTTACAGAGGAAGCAGTGACACAAATTTGAAATAACTTTCCAGAGTATTAAGATATAATCTGTGATGGACTTAGACTAGGCATCTTGGTTCTTAAGTCAAATGCTATCTACTTTCGCAACTTTTATGATTTTCTCAAAATACTAGTGCACATAAACTCAGCTCAGTGGGTAAACAGACATTTTCTAGGTGCTTACTACTATGTGTCAAGCACTATGCTAAGCTCCCTTGTCTCAGCTGAAGCTTGATTACCAATTAACATCTAATGTGGGACAAATTTAAAAGCAGATCTATTATTTTGCCTAGTCTACTGAAAATGCTATTATCCCTGCATTAAAACAGAACTAGTCTATGAAGCCTGTTTACTTGCTTCTTAGTATTGTACACTTTTCTAAATCAGGGGTTGTCAAACAGCTAGTGAGCCCTATGCAGTACACTGTCTTATTTTAGTAAGTACTATTCATTAGAGCAGTCATACCCATTTCTTTACCTATGGCTACTTTGGTATTGCAGTTACATAGGATAAGCAGCTGTGAGGAAGGCCACTTGGCCTACAGAGCCAAAGATATTTACTTCTTCCTCTTTACAGAAAAAGTTTGCTAACCCTTGTTCAAAATGAAGACAAATGAATTTTAGGAAGACTTATAACCAGAAAGGGAATAGAAGTTCTTTATATTTTTAAACATATTTTTATGCTTACTCTACACACCAACCCTGTTAAATTTTAGGCTAATCCACCTTTTTTCTGTATATTTGGAACTTAAATGGGTGTTTTTTTTTTTTATTATTGAAGAGGATTAGGTTGGTTGCCTGCTGGTCTCAATCATGCCAGGAATAAAGTGGGGGAGGGGCCAGAGTAAGCAGAGAAAGCCACTTATTTTACACAATTTAAGTTAAAATTTTAAATGCAACCCCAGGGCTAGTACCAGGCTGGGGTAAATTTTGGGCCAAAAAGATCTTCTGAGTCAGAAAGAGGTGGTTAGGAGGTAAGTGGTCTTTAAAAGGAGACAGTAAAGGAGCAGATATGGGGCAACTTATCTAAAATATTACTGCTGTGGGCTGCTAAACCTCAGTGAAGCTAAATAGGATGTTTCCTTAATTAAAACTTTAATCTACATAAATCTTGTTTATCTCTACAACCAGTCCCTCTGCCTGTTGCTCTCATCATGTAGGTAGTTAAGGGGAAAGAAACTAAAGTAGATATGTATAAATGTCTCCTTTTCCATTATCAAGATAAAAAGTCAAAGAATCAATATTTTGGAAAATGAGGTAATTTGTACTTGATGTCACATGCATCAAAATGTATCAAGCATTTTGCTGGCAAAACAGGGCCATTAAGTTATACAGATCACTAGCCATTTAACTTTAAAATCAGTAGCAACCTAGATTTAGATTTGATACATTTCTCCGTATGAGTACTGCATGGGTGACTTGTACATTCATTTTGGCCGTTACATGAAGTATATTGAACACACTTATATGCTAGACATTATCAGAAAAATACATTTATGCATATTTTTATGTTACAATAATTAGCACTTTCTAAAATGAGCTAATGAGAAAATGGAGGTCCACAAAAGTTAAATGACTTGCCTAAAGCCTCTTAACGATCCTGTGCTGATACTTCTGTTTTCGTGTTATCGTATAAGAACATACACAGACTCACATGAACACAGCACCATCCCAAGGATCAAGGAGGCTAGGACTTTTGAGGGGACTGGTGGCTGACTATGGAATTCTGAGGAACCAAAAAGAGCAATCCAAAAGGGGCAGCAATCCTTATGGAACTGAGATCAAATGTGAACATTTAATATCATTTAAAAATTATTAATATATAATCTCTTTGAAAACAACATAACCAATAAGCCACTTTTATCAAATTGGGAGATTATAATCTAAGGCAATATTCAAATATCTTCACAAAGATTTATGAACAAATGACATTCACCATAGCCTAATTAATAAACATTTTCTAACAACTTTGACAATATATTAAAAATATGGAACATGGAATATAATGGAGCCATGTTCTTAAAGGTTTTTAATAGAGGGATATGCTGAAAATATTTTTAACACAGCATACAAAATGATGTGATTCGAATTTTCAAAAAGTATGTAAAGAAGCCAACACATTTACATCAAAATATGTAACGGTGGCTGGAGTCTTGGGTAATTTTAATGTAATTCTTATCCTGTTCTTTATTTCTAAAATATAATATTCTCTGTAATAGGAGGTTTTATCTGATAATCTGAGAAGACCATCAAAGACTTTTTAAAAGAAATTTATTTGATAGGGATAAACTGAAAGAAATATTCAATGAGGAGATAAATGATCACATATCCATAAAAGGTCTGTAGTTACTCACAATTATGAGAAATTTTAATGACAAAGGGCAAAAAAACAAGACTTAAAATTCTGTAGAATGATCAAAGATGTTTAAAATAGAAAAAAAGACTCGCAGCAAATAGTACCAAAATGTTGACAGGTCTCTCTGGATAGATTACTAGTGATGTCTACTTTATACTTTTTCTACTTTATAAATTTCCAATATTTTGTCATCAAGAAAAAAAAATGAAAAACATTTTCAACATAGCTTATTATAAGTATGACCCAATGCAGTGCCTTGGAAACATGCCAATTTCCAAATACTGCATGCTCTTTCCTGTTTCTCCAACAGTGATATTCTGAAGCATGAGGAAATATGGAGTAAAAGGTAGTTTTATATGGCAGTTAGCATTTTTAATTTTCTCCTGGTTTTGATAGAAGATACAAAACACAGACACGTTGGGAAGGGAAGGGAGTAAAAGACAAAAACAGATTTTTATCTGCATGTTTTAAATATTTTTTCTTTAAATGTAAGCTCAAGACCTTTCAGAAAATGTTTGTGGTATTCCTGGAATATATTAGGCATCTTGAAAAGCTACTACATAAAACTATAAATTTACATTTTAGTTTTTTTGGTGCCAAAATTACTAAGGTAGGTGTTGGGAATTAGTCAAGGGAATGGTTGTTTCATGACATACTCATAACTACAGAAGCTTGAGGATTTTCTTCAAACTCTTTCACTGATGAATATTTAGAAAATTTCACAGTGGTAAAACAAGTTTGGTCTTTCCTAGATGAAAACACAATCTTTGAGAGCCAATCTACTACAAAGTGATTTTCAGGCAATGAAGATTAAAGATACTGATTTAACTGTGTCTTTTACTTGTGAAGATGACTGGCAGAGCCTGGTAACAAATCAAATAAACAAAATTGAAAAGTTCCTAACCTCAGAAAATGGCAACCAACCTAAAAAAAGAAAAGCGGAAGAGATGTTGGATGAGAGATTAAAATAATGCTTTCAGTGGTGAACTGAAATACTGATCTTTTGACTAGAACAAAATGACATATCTAAAAGCTTTACAGAAATATTCACTTTTCCAACTTTTTCTGATGTGATATTACCATTTTTTTTGCTCAGCAAATGCTTCACGTAAGACAGCTAAGATTGCAGTTTGCTAATAGCAATTCCCTTTATCTTTCTTCCATATATCCTTTCATCAAAGTTCTTGTTGCACCTTCAAAACCCTTACAGAACACAGCTTATGTATTACACAAGACCCAAGTAACCCTTTGTAATTTATTACTTTGTATCCTCTGAAGATTGTGATTTCTCTTAAACTTCTTTTAAATATGGGACAATAAATATTCAAGACTGTAGTCAGCTTTTGGCTTATAATGTTTTACTATGATTTAGATATTTTCCCCAAAAGAACAAAATTTATTAGTTTAAAAAATTCAGGTATCAGAAAGACTCAAAAGGCTGTTTTTCACTTTGTTCAAGTTTTGTTTCCAGGCATTAAGTGTGTCATACAGTTGTTGCCACTGCTGTTTTCCAAATGTCCGATGTGTGCTATGACTAAAGATTGAAAAATTAAAATCCATTAGTCAACTTTTATCCTCTGGTATTCTTTTACAATACTACATACTTGTATCTAATTAAAAGCAAAGTTAAATATACATAAAATACAATTCAATTAGCTTATTTTTAAAAAAATCTTTACCATATTGATCCTGAACCTTCTATTTCCCTAAGCTATGTAAACCAGACACAAAAGTCATTAGTATTCTAGTCAATGCTAAGCCATCAAATGAAATGTGCTGGAAAATAGGACTCTTTCATTAAATAAGCTAATCACATTTAGTCTGAACTTTAATAAAATTATGATAAATAGCAACTATTTAACTACAGTCAACTGATAAGAACACCACCTTGATTCTCTAAACATTTAAGTAAAATAATCACAATTAAATTGTTCTACAAAATGCTGCAAAGAATTAAATGTCTTACCTGACAATCACTTTTCTCTGGGTCTGATCAATTTTGCAGTAGATCATTTTTGTTTTCACTGCTGAAAAAAGATGTTTTACATGGTATATTATAAAGAAAATTCCCAGGAAAAACAGTCTAAGGTATGAACCTTTGACCAAGTAAGCCTTAATAATAAAACTTCATAATTTTCCAACATTTTATAAACCGACTCTTTGAATCCAATAACAAGCCAAGAGAAGGCTTTGGTTGCTGAGCCAATCTATAGTAAACAACATGTAGTTTTCATTAAGAATTCTAAGTCTTCTCCCCTACAATCACATATTGGGGGGGGGGACCTAATTTCCTAATAAAATTTCTTTATAGGTATGTCTAAGACCTAGAACATTAGAAAGAAACCATGCCAACCATTCTGATCATTTTATTAATGTTAGTTAATAATGTTAATCCCTCAACTTTCAAATGTAAAAAGCTCACAAAAAATTCCTGATTAACAGTTAAATCACTTTCTAACACAATTATTGGGGAAGAAGGTCCCATTTCCAGGACAATCATAAAAAACTGATAATGGTTAACATTTGCAGATGTTTTTGTGCCAGGCACACTGGACTGAGTTAATTCATTTAATCCTCACAACCACAAATGACTCCTTTATTCCTGTTCTATAGAGGAAGACCTGGTCTCAAACCCAGGTCAGAAACTAAAATCTAGGCTCTTAACCACAATGGTATACTACGTGTAGGCTTTTGTTCTATATGACATTAAAGTGTTTAGAACAAACACTAAAAACCACATAGAATTTATACTTCTTTTGAATTTTCACTCTACTACAAATGTCTGTCAATCTACTAAACATATACATTTGCTACTAAACTGCCCCCAGCTTTGTTAACATAAGGCTCAGTCTCAAGATTAAAATTCTTACATTCCATGAACAAATTCAAGGAAAAAAACGAAAACGTTTTCCAATTGCCTTACCATCAATAACAAAAGCTTCAACATCATCAGCACCAATCTGAAGTTCTTGTTGCATTGTATCAAAAGAAATTTCTTTATTTTCCACTGCCATTCCCATAAAAGTAAGTAGTCTCATTTTTGCCATATTCTGTTCATGTAATAGTCCTGAGTAACAACAGTGAAGCCTGATAAGCATCCATACCAGTAAGATCTACACAATTACGACTCTTACTTTAATTTGTGGAAGTCACTGGGTTTGAGCACTTAACATACATTTTGACAAAGCTTCGTATATGTGAAAACCCATAATTATGGAGTATTTAAAATTATTTTTCTAGAACTATATTTCTTTATTACTATAGTGCCACAGGTGATTTGTTCTGTGTTCAAGAGTTTTAAAATATTTTCACACGCATCTGGTTATTAAAACATTCCATTTCTCTTCAGGTCACTTTGAATTTAATACTGAAAAGTCACAACGGTAAAAGTGTATTATCTCAACATTTACAGTGTAAAATGATTAGTACTAGGTAAAATTAAAGAGTACCATTAACAATGATGCTTATTCTTTATAAGTCAAAAAGCAGAAAACTAAAAAATAATTCAAATCTTGCCTTGCAATTTCTAATGCTACATGCTGTTACAATTATTCATATCAAAAACAACTGTTAGACCTAAAAGGAAGCTTAACGAATTACTTGGTCCAGATCCTTTCACTTCAAAACACAACAAAATTTAGGAGCAAAGACATTAAATGACTTATTTATAGTCACAATGTGGCAATACTAGTAGCCTTAGAAATAAACAACTAGAAATACAAATAAATATTTACGAATCACGCATATCCCAATGTCTACCTGTGCCTAAGTAGAAGCTGAATTATAACACATCATATATACTTGATAACTTATAAAAACAAGTTTCTAAATTATGAAAACAAGTTTCTAAAATTAATCTAGAATTACACGTTCCTTTTTTCTGAACTTTCAAATTATGTAAACTCAGCAAATGATCTATCACTACCCTTTAATTAACAGCCTCAAGTTTGTATTGTTCCAAGTTGTCTCTAAGCACTCCATAAATTTGAAATGTGTTAATATTCATATATTGGCAGAAGACAAGGGAAGCCCATTAATATAGCACATAATAGTTAATTAGCAGTAATTATAATGCAGGCTTTCTATTTGGCACAGATTCAACAAAAACATGATTATCGTAACTCAAATGAATGAGGTACCCAAGTAAGTATTGCTAACTGGGTTTAATGGAAATCCACAAGCATCAAAAAATTAATTAGTGCACATTAACCCTAATTAACAAATGAAAATTAGATGCTGATTAACTTTCTGAAACAAGAAGGTAGCAACTGTATAACATCAGATTATACATGTGGACATGTTAGGGCAATTCAGTTGACACAAAATAATCTACTGTTGGCCCAAGTCATCAATGTTAATAAAACAAAGTGTTTTGATAAACTGTTGCCACCTGTGGAATATACATTTGCAATCAGGTTTTCAGTTGTAATAAATCTCTAATATTATATATCTAAAACTAAAAATATACATATTTAGTAAGATGTTTTCTCCAAAGCATCTTTTACAAACAAATTCCTAATAAAAGACTACTCTTTGCATGGAGGTTCAAGAAACAAATGGCAAAATAGAGAATCTGGTTTCTGGTTGGCACAATAAATTAGAAACATCATGTTTTCCTATCAGAACAAATACTAAAGGTTTTTCTCAGTATCTGAGAATACAAGAAAATTCCTTAACACCCCCCCATTCTGTGGGCATATACAGTTCTCATTTAATGTGATAAAATTATACAAACTCCTTCACATTTTAAAGATATAATTAAAAATACTCGAAATAAAATTGTACTGCTATGTGCAGTTATAAGCTCACTACAAAACAAAAAAGAGTAATGAAAATTATTTCTAGAATAAATTATGTGAAACCAATATCTATCATATATAGGGAAACCTTCATTTATAAACATTTCAAATTGATGTTTAAAGCTACTACTTCAAAACAAACAACCTAACTTAAAGCCTTTTAGGACTCTTGTTCTCAAAATCAAGCTATTAAGCCAGTGAAGTATGAGGAAGCTGTGTTTTGTTTCATGAAAATAGAACCTTCAAAAAGGAAGTCACAGTGTTCTGTGTTATATTTCAATTTTAAAGTTATAAAAAAATCTAATTTTATGGAAACATTTATTCATTACTAATATGTCAAAACCTTAATGCAGTAATAAAAAAATGTGCATCATTGAGCAATTTCTGCATTTGTCACTGACCCCTGCCTTAAAATGCTGCAATATAGAAAACGTAATTTTAATGCATGCAATAGCTTATGAACCAGTGCTCCTTTGAAACAGTCAATTACACATCAATGGGGGAGTGTCAAAGTGTTAATTACTACTCCTTTTTCCTTGGTGCGTAAATAAAGAGGTTGCTGACATTAACATTCCATCACATGGCTTCATGCCACAGAACAAATTAACTGGGACAGAATGTGGTTTTCTGGGTCTAGTGCACCTGGCAAAGCATTCTACACAAACACACTCAAATCTACTTTATGTTGATGTATTTCAAATGCCTTATGTTCACAATAAGTCTGCATAAAATTTACAGGTAACAGGAATTAATAATTACTAAATTGAGGACTAAAATAGTATAATCAAAGTAGATTATATGTATAAATGTATTCTTTTAAGTACAGCTCAAAAGAACAGGGAGATGAAATTCAATTTTAATATGGAAAATATAACCTCTAATGTATTTTCATTGTCTAGTGGGAAAACATCTTAGTTTCATAGCTGACTTCACTCTCAAAAGCTGATAATTTTAGAATAATGATTCCTGTTTAACAGTTTTTCTAAGTTTTCTTTGTAATTTTAGTATGATAAAGACGTGCTGTAGATGGAAAATACTGAATATATATGGAGTTTGCTCAATGATGATGAATAAGATTTAATCAATCTGGCCAACATTTATTGAGCTGATGCTCTAGAAAGAAAACTGAAAAATCATAAAGCTAAGACTGACTTTCCTGTCTTCAACAAACTATAGTTAGTCACAATTGTTTCCGATCCCATCTACAGCTTCACTTAGATTCGCTTAACAATACCATATACTTCTATAATCTGTTAATTTGGAGAAGGAGGCTGTGTGTGCATGAAGCATAAAATACTGTATGGGGAGGGAACCTATTCATTACAATTATGTGACTATGGTTTTAGAAAAGCACCAAAAATATAAATTACCATGCATATGAATAAAGAATAAGATCTTTTACAAAAAACAATTTTAAATAAGTACCTTTAATCACATTTTGTCAGCTCTTAAATGGGTACTTCTAAAATTATGATCAAAGCAACAGTGAGCCTTTAAAGTTGTTTCTCTGCTCCATCCCCATTCTGAAACTTTTAAAAATGTATTGATGGAACTATTTATATCTGAATTTTCTCTAAGTATCTGCTTATTTCTAGAACTTTACCTCAGAGAATCATGGTAGAGTTGGAAGGGTCTAAGATCCAAGCAGCTCTTATGGAGAGAAAAAGAAGTCCAGGTTTTCTGACATGCTCTTTCCATCACAAATGCTTCCTCCTATACCTTCTGATTCCCAATTCATTGAGTAATCTTTTAAACACTACTGGTTAGGGTAATCTACACATAAGGCCAAGATTGTATTTGCTGGATCTCACAGTACAAAGCAGTTCTAGAATAGCACATTCCCATCTCTCTTTACCCCTCCAAAGAACAAACCCCAAAACTTACCAAGTGAATCGATGAAGTCTTTATTATTCTGATAAAACTTGACATATGATGCCAATTTAGCATTCACAAAAATGGTTAAAAGCTAAACAGATAAAAAAGACAAAAAATAGATATAATATTCAATACAGAATCAAGATTTATATTCAAAATATTTTTAAGACACTGACTTCCAGCAACTCTTTACATTTCTTTTTAAGACACCGACTCCCACAACTCTTTACATTTCTTTCAGTGCAGAAAATTCAATCTGATCAAATTACCATCTACACCATTTGTTTAATAAAAGACTCACTTAGATGAAAGAATCGATAAATACAGTGAGCTGTAAAGATGGTGGTAATGACACAGTACAAATGGAAAATCATCCAAAATGTATTTATACTTCCATTTGAAAAGTACGTTAATGTGTTTTTAAATACCAGATTTATCTTCCTAATTGGGACTAGCAGACACAATATACTAAAAAGAAATTTGTATTATCTAATTTCACAATGGCCAGGCAAGTGAGGAGATGAAGGAAAAAGAGAAAGAGCAGAATTGTGTTCAGCAGTTGGAGAAAAGCTTGTCTTAAATTTCAGTCTATTTCTGATATAAAAAGAATAAACAGTTCTTCTCTTTCCAGATCTAATAGTCATGTTCATTAACACAATGTAAAACAGTTCTGCTTCAGTATGTTAGACTCAGGAAAAGAGAACATTTTTCACATTAAGGATAAACTACTTACATCATGAATAAGCTCGCCTTCCAAAAACTTGACTGGTTTTAAAGTAAGAAGATGGTCAAAAAGAAATGCATTTGGATCTTTCAAAGCTCGTACAATACACCTTAATTAGGAAACAAAAATCCAAGCTCAGAGTCTTGAAATTCAGGTACGTTTCACTGATTTTGCAAGGTGCAAAACACATTTAATTCAGTAAACTATATAAGAATTCAATATATACAGTGTAAGAAAAACTGATAAGACTGGGGTTAAAACAGGCCAATAAATCTATTTATCAAGTATATCCATTTTAACAAAAGATTAAAAATAATAAAAGTTATAGACAAAAACATAGCCAGAGAAAAAGTACCACCAAAGTAATCAAAGGATAAATAAAACAGCAGCAGCATCTTAAAATACACTAGTACTAGGTGAGTGCTTTACATGCCTTAACTCATTTAATCATCAAAATACCCTAGAATATAGTCTTAGCATGCCAATTTATGAATAACAAAACAGGCTCGGAAAGAACCTGCCCAGTAAGTGCTAATTAAGTGGTGCAGTATTTGAACGCGTGTAGTGTGACCTCAGAGTCGAAGATCTTTTCCACTAACTACCCTTTCTACATCTATCACAGGTCCTTGTGAAGCAATAACTCTTTACAGAAGTTACTATAATTTCTATTTCGTAGGTCCAAACTAAGATCAGGTTCTATCTTTCAGACTGGTATTTTCATCCCCATACCAGCGAGAGCAAAAACAGCAAATACCATGTGGCTAGTTCACATGCACTATGGTTCTTCCAATACCAAACCTTGAATTGTAGTATTTCCCTTAGAATCACCATGAGCACACAGTATCAAATGGTTCTGGAACACTGATAGAGGCAAACATGACTTCAGTTATATGACTGAATACTGCAGCTCACCTCCAAGCTGCTAAGAGCAATCGTTAGAACAATGTGTTTAACATTACCTGTGGGCATCAACTCGAGCCTGGGAAGCGTTGTCCTCCGTGTAACTTCCTAGCAATTCGACCATGACTTTTGAAGCAGCATCACTATAAAGAAATACTGCTTTAAGAATTTGATAGTATTGTTACTGTCACTCATTCATTCAAAAATTTCTACCAAGTGCCAAGTACTGTGCTGATGACACATGCAATGGTGACTGAGAAAGACAAGGTCCCTCCTCTCTATGGGAAAAAGTCACAGAATTTTCCTTCTAGTAGGAAAGACACTACTAAGGAAAAACAACAACTAGCAAGTATGTGCTATTAAGGGAATATATGGTGTTATAACAATAAAAAAGTAGAGACAGGACAGAAGGAACTATTTCATGTAGAACAGGCACGTGAAATCTCTGAGAAAATGACACATAAATTGACATCAAAAGGGCATAAAATCATTGGCTGTGAAAAGTGCTAGAGGTAGAAGGTTGGGAGTTAGATGACTTCCCAGGCAGAAGGAGACAAGTATAAAGGTCCTAGGTGGGAAAAGTTCTGTGTCCTATTAAGATAGTATGGCTGAAGTTGAGCCAACACAAATATTTAAATAACTCTACGAAAGATATCCTTCCAAATTATTCTTAAAATTATGCAGGTGACCAATTTTAACTACAGTGAAAAGTACAAAATAATTAAATGCATTCATTCAATTTGAACTCTTAGAAAATACTCCCTGCTTCCCAATTTGGATTCCACCTGGGAGAAATCAGTAAGATCTGTATGACTGTTTAAAATTAAACAATATTCTAAAATTTCCTATAAAACTAGGGTTTACTGAATATATAATTATAGTAGTGGTTAAGTGGTAACCAGCATCTTAAACATAGTGTTCTAACTATAAGAATTCAAAAAGTTTTACAAAAAACTGTTTTACTCATTGTTCATTCTTGTGCCACACTGTAAACACAGGTGTATTTTCCAGTTTTAGCAGCCACAGTACATTTTAATCTAGTTCCTCTTATCAGCTGAAGAAGTCTGAATTCATAAAGATCAGATAAAATAATCCATTTAAAGTACACAGTATCTGACACACAATAACATCAAAGCAAATCTCTTTCTATTTAGAAGCGGGGTGCGGGTGGAGGGGGAGCCAACAAAACATTTTCTGTGCACTAGACAAAAACCAAATCTTAAAACTCACATCAATGGCATAAATCAGAATGAAAGAAATTTAGTGTTTAAATAGTCATCATCTTCTACTTCTCTAACTGTAGGAAAGCATTCACCCATCCTGGGCCCATTATGTGCCAAACACCTTGGGAACATAATAGTTGATAGACCAGGCTCCTAGTCTTCAAGGAGCCTGCAGCCCGACAAACTTTTTAACAAGTGCCATGATAAAAGTAGAGGGTGCTGTATAGAAGGGAGGCACCTAACCTAATACAGAAGTGTTTCAGGCACAGAAACGAAGTTGAGTGTAGGGCTAGACAAGGGTAGGCAAACTTTCTGTGAAGGACTTGACCAGCCTTTAGACTTTGCAGATTTTTGTTGCAACTACTCAAGTTTTGGCAAAAGCAGCCAGACAATACATTAAGTATGGCAATGTTACAATAAAGTTTTATGAACACTGAAATTAGAATTTCATATAATGTTCATGTGTCATGAAATATTCTTCCTTGGAGTTTTTTCCCTCAACCATTTAAAAATGTAAAAATAATTCTTAGTTCACAAGTCATACAAAAACAGGTGCCTACCCCCCTGGTCCACACTGGGAGAGCATGGTGCTTCTGTAGCTGACATAGGTTCACTATGTCTAGGGTGTGATAACCAAGAGGAAGCATGCAGGTTGGGGGGTGTGTGTGTGAGAGAGAGAGGGACGGAATATTCATATGAAAAAAGAAAGGTTTCTGCAGTTTGTCACTGCACTACACAAAAACGAGAGCCCACACTACAGCAGTAGGTAGAAGACCATGTCTGAAAGGACTTGCATGCCATATTAAGAATTTTGTACTGTGGTCTATGGCCATGGCACCCTGAAAAAGCTGGATCCCGTGTGATCTCAGAAGCTAAGTGGGGTCAGGCCTCGTTAGTACTTGGATGGGAGACCACCTAGGAAGACCAGGTGCTGTAGGCATAAAAAAAAAAGAAGGGATTGTAAACTGACAAGGTCCTTATAATCTGTGAGGTCAACTAAGGGTTGTCTTGCCTAAAAAATTTAAAAAGTAAATAAAAAATAAAGAATTTTGTACTGTGTCCTAAAGAAAATGAAACTTAAAGAATGATATGCTGATATTTTGGCTTCATAAAACTACTGTGGTTGCAAAGTGGAGAGAAAAAAGAGATCACTTCCAATGTCTTGCTTAGGAACATAGAGCTAATTTAGAGGGAGAAAATGCTAAATTCATTTTAGCCACAATGAGTCTCAGGCACCTATGCATGGGCCACATCCAAGTGACAACAGGTAGAAATAGGTTAAAAAAAAAAAAAAGCATAAAATTCTGAAGCTCAGAAGAAAAGCCTGGGTTAGAGGTATAGATTTTCATTCAGAAGATGATAGAAACAACAGGATTAGATTAAATGACCCAGGGAGAGGAAAGAAAGTGAGACAAAGGTCCTACGCAAAATTCTTGAGTAATACCAGCATTTAAAGGAGCAGAGGAAGTCTAATTTACAAAGGTGTCTGAAAATGAACTGCCAAAGAGGTTGGAGAAACACAAGGAGTGGTATTCACCTATGTCCAGAGAAATTTCTATAAGTATGGAGGAACAGGTAATGTGGTCACACACTGTTGAGAGGTCAATGAAGACAAGGACTGAGAGTGACCTTATCTATATCTATTCTTAAAAATGAAGTACCAAGACTCAAATATTAGAAACTAATTTCATATCATCAGGAAATTGGGAGAAAGCTAGGGATCTCAAACTTGCAAAATGTTTTAAAATATTTTAATCTGAACATCTTTGGGAAGGATATATTCTCTAGTTCCATAAACCATCATATCATATTGTTTTACATCTCTGCTTCTTGTAACCACTGTTTCTGTAACATGTTTACATGTCAGAAATAGTAATTTTTTTTCCAACAAATATATACTAAGTGACTGCTAGTGTCCAACAAATACATACTAAGTGACTGCTAGTGTCCAACAAATATATACTAAGTGACTGCTAGTGTTAGACATTGTTCTAGTAATGAACTATAAATCAAAGTCCCTGCCCAAATGAAATGTATATTCTAGTGGGGAAAGATAATAAACATTAAAATACTGTATTCTGTTAGCAATAATTGCTATGAGGAAATAATAAAATAGGGATAAAGGAGAAAAAAAACAATGTGAGGGTGGTGGTGTACTGTTATGGATATGGATAGCCAGAGAAGGCCTTTCTGATGAGGAAAGAACTGAAAAGACCTGAACATGGGAGGGAGCCATGAGGATACCTGGGAGAAGAGTGTTTCAGGAATAAGTGCTAATACTAACCAAGACTCTGGAGCTGGCTTTGCCTTTTACTCTGCATGGAACCATTGGAAGGTTCTGAGTAGAGGGGAAACATAATCTGACCTATACTAAACAGAACTTTCTGTCAGCTGTATTAAAAACGTACTATATGGGGAAAAGGCCCAAAGAGGGGCTGGTGAAGAGACTACTTCAATAATCTAAGTAAATGGTAGCTTTGACCACATGGTAGTAATGGAAAGAATGAGAAGTTAGTATGACTTTAGATTGATTAGAGCGCACAGGATTTGTACTGGATTAGATGTGGGGCATCAGACGAGAGGAGTCAAAAAGGAATCTCAGGTTTTAGTTTTGAACAACTGGAAGCATTAGTAATGGCATTTCCTTAGCTGAAGAAATATAGGGATATTTGGAAATCAAGGGAGAAACACAGGAGATTAAAATTTGAAGACCATTAGCATATAGATGGTATTTAAAGGCATAAGACTGGTGAGAGCACTTGGGCTGCAGAGGCTCTCAACTGGGTGCCATCAGATCATCTGGAAGTGAACAGAAGCTGTTGTAGTTCTAATGACTTTGAAGCACTTATTGGTATTTTAGTAGGTGAGGGCAGGAATTCTAAGTGTCTTTCAGTGAACTGAAAACCTAACAATACAAAGAACTATATCCCATCCAAAATGCATTTGGCACTCAGCCTCTCCCATAATCACAGCAAAAAAAAAAAAAACATCAAAAAGGATAAGGAATGAATGTAACAAAGAAGAAAAGTCCCAGGACTGAATTATTCCCATGGGGGGAATGAGATGACCCCTTCGTTTCTTTCCTTAGTTACAAGTTGGACAACTATGATTTAATAAAGGATGCCCCACTCAACACAGAAATATATGAGAGATTCACACATCTGAAGGGCATATTGAAACAAGCAGAGGAAGTGAGAGAGAGGAAGGACAGAGATAGCATTACAGACACAATCAGGAGCTCACCCGGCCCCAGCTGACATGTTGTGGAGGAGTTGGGCTGCAGCCCTCACAGGGAGAGGCAGAAGCAACATTCCCGCCTGAACAGCCAGCACCCACTGCAGCTAAACTCAGTGAAAGGGTGCAGACGCAGCACTGCAGTGTAACAGCTGCTGTGAAGGCAAAGCCACAGCAGAATCGCAAACTTGACTCCCTCCACTCCTGGCCAGTGGAAGCTGGTAGAGGCAAAAGAGATACCTCTGATAGCATAAATGCAGCTGGAAGCTTCTGGTTACAAGGAGGCAGCACTGGGAACTCTCAGGCCTGGAACCCCATTGCCTGGATACACCACTGTGGGGGTGGTGCCCTGACACTGAGGTGACCTGAACATAAAGGATACCAGTACCACTTTGGTGAATACAGGGTGTTTTCCATGACCCAGGCAATACCCTCCCACCAGTACTTGTGCTATAGCACCATCTACTGGAAAACAAAAGAAGGACCTCTACTTATCAACCTGCTGAATTAAGATCAAAACAGTACTTAAAGAGTTCACTAATATCTCAAATGCCTAGGCAGAGAAACAATCTATCAAGCACCATGAATAACGAAGGTAACAAAGTAACTCAGAAAGAAAATAAAAAGTCCCTAGAAACAAAACTCAAAGACATGGAAGACTGGGATTTAAATGACAAGTAATTCAAGATTGCAGTTACGAAAAAACGAGATGTAAGAAAACTCATAAACGCAGTTCAGTGAGATCAAGAATAAAATAAAAAAACAAAGGGAGTACTTTACCAGAGACTGAAAGCATAAATAAGTAACCAAACAAATTCTGGAGCTAAAGAACTCAATAAATGGGATGGAAAAAAAAATGCATTAAAGTGCATTGGAAACAGAGCAGACGAGATGGAAGAGAGAATTAGCAAGCTTGAAAATAGCAATCTAGAAATGACACAGGTGGAAGAAGCACGAGAACAGTTTATAAAAATAAAAGAACTCTATGAGAACTATATGACTCCATTAGAAAGAGACAACATAAGAATAATGGGTATACTAGAAGAGAGGGAGATGGGAACAGAGAGCCTATTCAAACAAATAATTGATGAGAAAGTTTCAAACCTATGAAAAGAGCTGGACTCTTGAATTCAAGAAGATACCAGAACACCTAATGATCTTAATGGAAAAAGACCTTCTCCAAGAAATATTCTATTAAAACCACCAAAAGTTAATGACAGAAAAAATTCTCAAGGCAGCCAGGGGAAAAAAAAAAACTGTTAACCTACAAAGGGTACTCCATTAGATTATGATCAGATTTTTAAGCTGAAATCTTACAAGCGAGAGTGGAATGAAGTATTCTAAATACCAAAGAGAAACTACCAGCAAAGATTATATCCAGCAAAGATATCCCTTATATATGAAGGAGAAATAATGGCTTTCCCAAACTAAAGCTGAAGAAATTCATCACAAGACCTACAAGAATGTAGAAAGGAGCTCTTCTAACTGAAACAAAAAACCTAAAATATACAAAACTTTGAATAAGTGACAGAAGAGGGAAACTACAACTCTATTTCAGAATATGGTATTAAACAATTATAACATAAATGTTAAAGAAAAAAAGCCTTTTAAAAAAAGACTATAAAATCTGCAATTTGGAAACAAAACAGGGCATAAAAAGGGGTAATCTGAAAACAAAAACATAAAAGGAGAGGACAAAAAGGACTGAACTTGCACAGGAATGAAGACGCAATCAGAAGAGGGCTATTTGTATGCATAAAACATTTTATTATGTAAACCTAATGGTAACCATGAAACAAAAATCTAGAGTTGAGACATGAAACATAAAACAAGAGGAAAAGGAAAAAAAGTAATAGAAAACCATCAAACTAAAATGGAAGAAAGAAATACTAGGGAAAAGAAACAATGGAGACACAGAGTTACCAGAAAATAAAAAAGATAAAATGGCTGTATTAAGTTCTCACATATCTCCCCAAATGTAGATGGACTAAGTCACTAATCCAAAGGCAGAGAGTAGAGAGGGACGGATTAAAAAACAAGACCCAATTGTCTTCAGGAGACCCATCTCAGCTACAAAGACAAACACAGCTCAAAGTGAAGAGGTGGAAGATGATACTCTAAGCAAATGGCATCCAGAGACAAGTACGTATAGCCATGCTTATACCACACAAAATAGATTTCAAGGTGAAAAAAAGTAATGAGACAGAGATGAACATTTTATAATGATAAAGGGGATAATTCAATAAGAAGACATAACACTCATCAATATATATACACCCAACCTGGGAGCACCAAAGCACATACAGCACTTACTAACAGACCTAAAGGGAGAAACTGACAAAAATTCATTGATAGTAAGGGACCTAAATAGCCCATTGACAGCAATGGATAGGTCACTCAAACAGGATGTCAACAAAGAAACCTTGTCCTTGAATGACACATTACACACCAAATAGCCATAATTGGTATTTTCAGAACTTCATCCCAAAGTTACAGAATATACATTCTTCTTAAGTGCATACAAAACACCCTCAAGGACAAGTCATATATAGCACATAATTTAAGAAGATTTAAATCATATCCAGCATATTTTCCAATCATGTTATGAAACTGGAAATTAACTAAAGAAAGCCAGGAAAACCACAAAATGTGTGAAGATGAAACAACATGCTACTGAGCAGATACCTAGGTCAAAGAACAAATAAGAGACCAAAAGATTCATAGAAATATATGTTAGGTATATTTTAATCAAAGTCTTTTTTAAAAAAAGATACAGAGACAAACGAAAATATAACATATCAAAATTTTGGGGATGCAACAAAAAAATATACTAAGGGAAGCTTATAGCATTACAGACCTACCTCAAGAAACAATAAAAATATCAAACTATCTAAGATTATACCTTATAGAACTAGAAAAAGAACAAATGAAGCTCAAAGTCAGTAAAAGGAAGAAAATAATAAAAATCAGAATGGAAAGAAATGAAACAAAGAACAAAAGTACAAAAAAATAATGAAACAAAGAGCTAGTTCTTTGAAAAGATAAAGAAAATTGACACACCTCTGGCTAGACTCACTAAAGCAAAAACCTAAATAGACCAATCTCGAGTAAGTAAATTGAAACAGTAATCACAAACCTCCCAAAACAAAAGTCCAAGACCAGATGGCTTCACTGGTAAATTCTAAGAATATTTAATAGCTATCTTCTTCACATGTCTCTACAAAAACTGAAGAAGAGGGTTAGTTCCTAACTCATTTTATGAGGTCAACATTACCGATACCAAATCTAGGCGAGGACAACACAAGGAAAAAAATACAGGCCAATATCTTTGATGAACACAGGTGCAAAAATCCTAAACAAAATACTAGCAAATCAAATATAATACATTAAAAGGATCATACATGATGATCAAGAGGTAGCCTCTCCAGAAATTCAAGGATAGTCCAACATCCACAAACCAATCAATGCTACTCCACAGAAAATGCTTCCAATAAGATACAACATACATTTATGTTAAAAGACTCAATGGATATAGAAGGAAAGTACCTCAATGTAATAAAGTTCATATATGACAAACCCTCAGCTAATACATACTCAATGGTAAAAAACTGAAAGCTTTTCCTCCAAGATCAGGAACAAGACAAGGATGCCCACTCTCACCACTGTTATTCTGCATAGTACAAAAAATCCTAGCCAGAGCAATAAGAGAACAAAATAAAAGGCATCAAAATTGGGAACGAAGAAGTACAATTGTCACTATCTGCAGATGACACGATTCAGAAAACCCTACAGACACCACACAAAAACTATTAGAAACAATACATAAAACAGTAAAACTGCAAGATAAAAATCAATATCCCAAAATCTGTTGTACTCCTATGTACTAAGAAAGTAATAGCAGGAAGAGAAATGAAGAAAACGATATCATTTACAATGGCAACAGAAAATAATCCCCTAAAAATAAACTTAACAAAGGAAGTGAAGGACCTATACATTGAAAACGACAAGACACACTTTTGAAAGATATTCAATGTTCATGGATTGGGAAATTTACCATTGTTAAAAATGGCCATATAACCTAAAGCAATATATAGATTTAATCCAATGACATTTTCATAGAAATAGAACAATCCTCAAATTTGTATAGAACCACAAAAGACCCAAAAAAGCCAAAATAATCCTGAGACAAACAAACAAAATTGGAGATATCATACTCTTGACTTCAAACTATTCCACAAAACTACAATAATCAAATCAGTATGGGATTGTTAAAAAAACAAAACCACAGACTAACGGATCAGAAGAACTGAGAGTCCAGAAATAAACCCACACATATATGGGCAACTAAGTTTTAACAAAGAAGCCAAAAACATGGAGAGTTTCTTCAATAGATGATGCTGGGAAAATCGAAAAGCCACATGCAAAATGATGAAACTAGACTGCTGATACCACACACAAAAATTAACTCAAAATGAATGAAAGAGTTGTATATAAGAACTGAAACAGTAAAATGTATAAAAGAAAACAGAGGCACTAAACTCATGGACTTGGTCTCAGAGGGGTTTTGTGAACTTGACCCCAAAGGCAAGGGAAATAAAAGCAAAATTAAATGAATGGGACTACAACAAATTAAAAAGCTTCTGCACAGCACAAGAAACCATCAACAAAGCAAAATGATAACCAATGAATGGGAGAATATATTTGCCAACCCTTACCTCTAAAAAGGAGCTAATTCCCAAATATTTAAAGAATTTACACAAATCAACAGCAACAAAAAAACAATCTGATTAAAAATGACCAGAGAAGCTGAACAAACACTTTTTCAAGGGGCAAATGGTTTAAAAGTTTAAAGACAGGGAAAAACTATTTTAAACTTTGCAGTTATCGTTAATAGCTGAAATTTACAGAAACAGATTTATAGCAACTCCATGGAGAACAAAGTAAAGCAAAATCACTCACCCTATTTGTCTTCGAAAAATGGCCTCAACAACTTATTTTGCCTGTTAAGTTTTAAGTTAGTTCATTAATTCTGAATACCTTTTCTTACAATCCACAAGTGCCTCATAAAGTAGCCTTAAAAGTGTATGCTTTTTTTCAGTGTTGAGAGTCCAGTCAGAAATCCATTTTCTAACCTAAGATGAAATGGACAAAAGGAGGAAGTTTAGCAAAACAGCTGAACATTATTTTCACAATTTAAAATATAACATTTAGAACACGTATAATTGCTACTAATTTTAGCTATAAAACTACACTTCTGACAAACAGAACAAGTATCCACATAACAACTTACTTGATCCAGCTCAGTTGGAATATACTGGATGGCCCCACAAGATGCTGCCACTTTAATGAGGCTGCAATATACTGTATATCTTACAGGAGTATTCTTATCCATCCCATGGAAAAGGTTGCTTAGCCTAGTTAACAAAACAAAAAAGTTTGAGATCAGTAACTATAGCGATTAGGTTGAGGTTTAGCTGCTCCCACAACAAACCTGAGACAGCAACTATTAAAAACTTCACATTACAAGGAGGGAACTGGGCCACAGAAAGCTTACGCGACTTGTCCAAAGTCACACAGCTTATAAGAGCTACAGCTAACAGTCAAGTTCTAGAATTTTTTCTTTTAATCATCAAGTGACAGTAACATGAAGAGCCCCTAGAAAAACAGGACCTCTTTTGGTTCTTAACTTACAACTGCAGTCTCAGAGATGGGCGTTCACCTTCCCGAAATTTGACCAGCTTTTCACAGAGGTTTTCAATTAGAGCTTCTTGCTTCTCTGGTTCCAGGATCAAAAGGAGGGACACCACGCTGTTCATCACACTTTCAACATCTACACATGTAAGAATAACAATGATGATACTCCATACTGAATGTAACTAGTTAAATATGTATTTCCAGTGTTCGAAGACCATTAAACACAAGATACGTTAAAGAGATGTAATCTGGCTACTGTAAAAGTTCTAGAGGTCACTTTTCCTTCAATGATGTGCATTACACTAAATAGTATACACAAATTCAAACTAAACCAGTTCTGTTGTATGGCTAACACTCAGACAACTTATATATTTTATTAAAGAAGGAAACTATTACCTAAGATTTGGTTTGCAACCACTAAAACAGAAGACTGATTTACATGTCTACATATAAGGTTTAAATTTTCACTAGCAAGATATTCAATCATGTGGAAGTTTCTGGTTAGGTCTTAGGCTAGGATGTTTTCCCAACTGAAGAAAACTTTGCACATACAAGTAGGAAATGATTTAGAAATAAAAGCTGTCTACTTTCTGGTTGGGTCACTAATTTTCAAGTGTAAGATATTAGTCATAAACCAAGTCTGATCTCAAACCTTAACTAGAGATCTCAGGGCACCCAATTTCAAAATTTTCCATTTTAGCTCAATAAATAGGGCATCAGCCAAATAATTAAAGGCTTTTAAATTACCTGAAATTATATTTCATTTGATATTAATCCAAACATTATAAAAATGTCATTCATTTTTTCTTCAGTTTTGAAATTATCCGTATTTAGTGTGTGCACTAAACAAACATCATAAACATTCAAAAACATGCCTGCTATAAAAAAAGATGTTTTCTCAAAATAGGCTTACTTCATAGGTATAACATATTAGAATGAATGGAAAGTATGTGCAAAGATAAGCTTAGAAACAACAGTGCTTAAAAGTTCTAAGGTCTGAAACAAAACAATAATTCACGAGAAAGTTTTAAAAGTAGATCTTTTAAAATTATTAAGAAATATTACAAAAAATTAAAACAAACCTTTATCATCTTCCTTCAGACACACATCACAGGCTTCAATAATTTGAGCTAAATCTATATGAAGTCCACCTTCTGAGTTCTCTTCTGAAATTTCAGCTCCTTTAGATTTCAGATAAGCTCGAAGTTCAGCAGCCTATTGAATCAAACAAGTTTGCTATGTATCTATAAAACTATGAATGAGAAAACACAAGATCTCAAACCACCCTGTTCTATTTCTGAAAAAAGTAAAATGTACTGTATTTAACGATGACTTTAAATTCTGATCAGGTGCCTCTTCCCTAGCACATCCATCACCACCACTCCACAGGTTTTCCCCTACAACAGGACCCTACCCTCTTGGCTATGACACCCAGTGGAGACATATACTTGGATCATCTTCAGAATTTCTCTCATCTCACTTATTCCTGCTGGACTTTCAGTACATAGCAAAAACCTTTCTAATATAACCCAAAGCTTTTGGGGAGTGAGGGGGTTGAGCTGACTTGGTAAATACAATTTGTTTTGAAGAAATGAAAACTTATTGCTTCCAGGTACATATAGCTACTTTAAAAAACAGACATTACCTTGGGAACAGAGTAATCATTTGTTAACTAAATGTTTGAGAACCTGAGACAGCATTTGAGGGACACAAAGATAAAAATATAATGCCTTTGAATGCTGAATAAAATATTTTCATCAATTTGAATCTACTATAATTCTTTAAAATGCAAAATGCATATCAGGACCAGAAATCACACATTTGGACCTATAAAAGTATAACTATAGAACTGCATTGAGGTATTTAAACATTTTCTACTCTAATGCATATATAATATTTAATAACTTGTTCTTTTGAGGGCTTGGTATTTATGGTAGCCAAACATGAATGCAGATGGTATTTAAGGCAATAAAATCAACAACTGAAACCTCAGTTTGCCGTATGGACACCATTAGTAAAATGCATAGGTATCACATTTTCTAAACTCACAAATATGTTTGGCTACCTAAGAATAGTATATCAAATCTGTAGATCTGATGGTGCTATCCTTTCAGATAACAACATAGTTAACTTCACGTGAATATTAAAACAAGATTTCATAAAACATTGTTACCATGTCAGAGAACCCAAAAATATAGCTGTAAAGTATGCTTCTCTATGAAAAAAAATAATACTGTCCAAAAAAAAAAAAAGGAATTTGTTTCTGCTTTGTAGGCGCAACTTTTCTGAGAACTATACGACCAATAGTTTATTGTTTTTATCTGTCAACCTCACTGGCCACAGTTGTGGCTGTGGAGTGGTACAAGCAAAGGAAAAGAAATAAGAATTCTGAACTCTATTTCTTAACTCTAAATAGAGAATTTAATCAAAGTTAAACTCCTGAAGCAATCATCTACTGACCTAAAAGGAATGGCTAGTATAATACTGATGTATTACAAAAACAGCTTAACCTAAAAGGAAATCACACTTCAACACTAAAATATGCTCAATAACAACTTCCTGCATATACTTTTCTATTTTTAAAAATATATACTTTTCAGTAACCTAATAGTCAACTGTAGATAATGATACCATTACCAATAAGATATGTTTTTCCTTGTCATTCATATCTTTCTGTGCTCAAATCCTTCCCTACCGCTGCTTTTTTAAAAAAAAATTTCCATTTTCATTTCTGCTTCTTACTTTGGTGTTCAAGGCCAAGGGTTTACATTTTTACCATGGAAAAAATAATCACGTCTGCAATTTAAAAGTTAAAAATAGTAATGATGTTTTATTTTATGGAAACCAATTTCCATGTTCGTGGAATAGCAGAAAAATACAAATGATAACACGTTAAGCCTTCAAGAGTAGTTTTCAGATCTGCGAAATTAACTTGAGATCATTTCATGTTTAGCTTAGCTCCCACCAACTACAATTTAACTTTTGTTACGGGGAAAATGAGAAGCATACTAACAAGCAAATCCCAAACAGAAAATTTAAAAGTACTAGTAAGGTTCACCAGGTGTATCCCTAAAAAGTATGAGGGTGGAACTGAGGTAACATTTTCAAGTTACAGACCTCTCTCCTAAGCACTGAAAATATAAAATATCGTCTATGTATAAAATAAAGGTCACCTGTGCCTTTGTGATACCATACCACCACCATTTTGATCTTTAGTAAAAAATTATTTTTCCCTAGACTGCTTCGTCTAAATATTCGCTACCTCCCACACAGGATGTGGTTGCGTTTGGGGGACGGAAGCAAATACCATTCCCAAAGAGTCAAAAAGGACTGTGTCGTCAAGGAGTGACTCCGGGCTGAGAGTCGTGACGCCGACCAGGAAGTCGGCTGTGGAGCCTCCGGCCCAGGGCTGAGGCTGCCGGCCACCGGGCTAGAGCAACCCCAGGCCAGAAACGCACGCCCCTGCCACGCGGCCTCCTCACTGCCGCATGTGGAGGCGTGAGCTGCGGCTCTCAGCCCTGGAGTCGGCATCGCGGAGCGGCGTCCCGCCGCTCGGCCCCGACTCGGCCCTTCATGCCCCTAAGAACTCCCCCACCCCCGCCTTGGCGGCCCCCGCGGCGCGGGAGCACACCTGATCTTCCTCACTGATGTCGATAAAGGCCGGGACGCTCATGGTGAAGGCCCGGGAGCAACGGACACTCCACTCGCAACCACGCCGACCGGAAAAGGGAGCTGGCACTCTTGGTGGCGCCTCACAACCGCTTCCGGGTCACCTTGCGCGGGTGTTGAGGGGCGGAGTCACTGGGACAGGCGGGGCCGCGGGGGGCCAATCCCACCGCGCGCTGTGGCCGAGGGTGGGGACGGAAGGGCGTGCCCTTCGGAGCTATCCCTTTACGTCTCCTCGCGCGGACTTCTAGCAATGTCGCTGCCTCTCGTGTGTATTGCTGCTGCGTTTACTCCTCACTTAGCTCACCTCTCCCTTGAAATCTTAAGCCTGTTGAATGAATGAAATTACTTGTGATCAGAACAGTTGTTCGTTCCTGCCTGGCTCCCTGTGCCCTCTGCGGGTGTCTCAGGCCGCACTTAGGCGCCAGCCACTCGGCCCTGCCTCCCTTACAGAGACCACCGAGGTTAAGCAGCTCTTGGCAGTCTGGAAAGAGCCTTCGGGGCATACATTTGTTGCTAAGCCTGATCATCTTTTTTTTTTTTCTCATTATAATTTAACCCATTTTTCAGCCTTTATTGAGAACTGGCTTGCAGGCATTGCTCTCTGCTTGGGATAGCAGTAACTTTCAAAAGCAGCTCTCACGTGCAGCTTACATTGCAGTGGGGATACGCAGGACGTAAAGGTTACATACAAAGCAATTAGAAAGGCAGGCCTGGATGGCATTGTGCTTTACAGCATGGACTCCAGAGTTGTATTCCTTGGGATGGAATTCCTGCTACACCATTTGGTAGATGTGTAATTTGAGGCAATATCTTAACCTCTGTGTTTCAGCTTTCTCTTGGAAAAATAAGATTAAGTACTTGCTTCATGGTGGTGTTGTCAGGATTAAGTCAATATTTAAAGTGCTTGAAACAGGGTGAGCACTGAATGTGTTAGCTATTATTAAACAATCACTATGTAACATGTTAATTATAAGAAAAGCAGAGAAAGGGGGTGTGTGTGCACATGCACATGCTTTTTTAGATACAGTTATTAAAGAAAATGGCTCAAATGGTATTGAGAACTGAAGGAAATGAGGAAAGTACCAATGAGGAACCTGCAAGAAAGCAGAACAGCAAGGATGGGATGTGAAGAAGGTAGAAGGAGACCTGTGGGCTGGATTTGAGTAAGAGAGGAGGAGAGCAATAGATGATGGTTTTGTAGTCCATTCATATTTGTGCCTTGACTTAATTAATTGGCAAGCCTCTGGTGCATTTTAACAGAAGAGTGAGGAGCTCAAACTTTTTTTCCCTTGTGGTAAAGGATTGCTCTGGGCAGGTGTGTTGCAAACTGACCACTTCTGTATCTGGCTTCTTCCATCTCACATAGTGTTTCCAAGGTTGTTGCATGTATCAGTTCTTTGTTACTTTTTATTGCTTAATAATATCCCATTGTTATACATTTATTTATTCATCAGTAGATGCACATTTGAGTTGTTTCCATTTTCTGACTATTATAATTAATTCTTCTACAAACATGTATGCACAAGATTTTGTGGGGACATATGTTTATATTTCTCTTGGGTATATATCTAGGAGTGAAATTATTGGGTTATGTGGCAACTTTATGTTTAGCTTTTGGAGGCGCTATTTTCCAAAAAGGCAGCAGCTTTGTTTTTAATTGCCCCAAAGCAGCTAACAATCTAAATGTTCATCATCAGGTGAATGGATAAACAAATTGTTTTATATATATATATTTAAAATCTCCATTTAAGGGAATATTACTCTGCAATAGAAAAGGATGAACTATTGAGACATGCAACAATATGGACGAAACTCAATAATTTTGCTGCACAAAAGAAGCCAGACATATTGTATGATTATATTCATATAAAACTCTGGAAAATACAAAGTGATCTAATGTGGCAGCACTGTAGATCAGGGGTCCACTAGTACAGGCTGTGGACTGTACTAGTCTGTGGCCTGTTAGGGACCAGGACACACAGCAGGAACTGAGCAGTGGGTGAATGAGCAAAACTTCATATATATTTGCAGCACTCCCCAGTGCTAGCATCATGGCCTCAGCGCTACCTCAAATCATCAGGCATTAGTTCCCATAGGAGCACCCGTTCTGGTGCCAAAAAGGTTGGGGACCACTGTGTAAGTTGTTGTTGCCTGTGTGAGGGGGACTTGGCAGGGAGGAGGAAGCTTGAGGAAGCTTTTGGGGGTTATGGATATGTTCGTTATCTTGATTGTGGAGATTGTGTTATGATTGTGTACATATATAATGTTTATCAAGTTGTACACTTAAAATAAGCAATTTATTGATATCATGATTATTTCTCAATATAAACAAATGGCAAGCAAAGTAAAGAGAGAGACAGAGAGACAGAGAGAAGGAGGGAGGAAGGGAAGTGGATAGGATGAAAAATTTCTGGATAGACCAAACTTAAAAAGATTCATGCTTACGTGGAATACCCTTGATGATGGAGAAACACCTGAATCTGAAGACAGGGAATTGATATATATGTTCACACTTCATTCCTTGTACCTACCTCAGTGCCCAACACAAAGCAAGCAGTCATACAGATACCAGTTGCTTCTGAAGGAATAATCCCTAAGCTCCTCCCCCCAAACACTTTATTATTGCAAAGTTCCAAGAAGACAAACTAAAAAACACATATGCCATTTTATCGAACATTTTAAAGTCCTGCAATTTTTCTTCATTTTATGGTCTTCATGAAGTAAAACAACATACATCCTTTCAACAGAAATTCTTGAGAAGGGAGATGGTGAATGGATATGGGAAGAATTTTTTAAACTTTAAACTTTCATTCATTTATTCATACTTCACTCATATCTCTATTATGTACTAGGTACTATTTAGGCACTTGGACTGAGAGAGCAAAAGTAGGGAATGCATCTTGAATGGGGATGGGAATGCTTAAGTACTCCAGGTTGAAATCCAGTTTTCTAAACTTTTCTCCTAATTTAAAAACACAGGAGATTGAATTCCATTCCTAAAAGTTACTGGCTAAGAGAACCACTCCCAAATGGGTAATACCAACCTCATGGGAAAAGGTGTATATTCTATATTCCCATGCTTTATATTCATTTAAAAACTATAACTCAAGTCAAATTGATTTTTAAATGAAAAATTTAGCTTTTTTGTTGTTGTTAAAATAAGTGTTCTGTGGGCTCCCCCCCTTTTTTTGTCTCTTAACTCAGATGAGTGGTACAAGAAATATTATCCATTCTTCCATATATGGCATGTTCATATGTTCCAAATGTTTCAGATAAAGAAATTTAGAGCCAGGTGAAATCAGAGCTGGCCAATTTCAACTTGATTCTATGCTCTAAATGAAATACAGTTCACTTGTGTGTTAAAGGCAATAAAATAAGAATCGTCATTTATAACATGATAACAATCTGTCGTTATCATATCATATGCTTTAGAACTTCTTAAAAACATAACTAGGAACTTTCAAAAATGAATTACCAAGAAATTGAACAAGGCCTCAATCTTCTGTAAGACAAAATATTCTCTTACATGATTTTTTACATGAAAAAGATAACCAAATATTTATAGTTCTTCTTTACTGTTTATCTCTTTTTCCTCTAGTGCTATCTTCTTCTTTCTGATTAAAAATTCGAGAGACCCTGATTTTTGCTATATTTTTAATTATTCTATTTGCTGGGGTTATAGTAATATTTTCACTTGAAAATTTATTATTGGACCAAATTATACATACATATATATATGTATATGTATATGTATGTGTGTGTGTGTGTGTGTGTGTGTGTGTGTGTGTGTGTGTGTGTATTTAGAAAAAGATTTATTGAAAGGACATTTTAGGAGACAAGTAGTGCTAAGGAGCCCTGTGGAATTTGGGAGGTGAAATCAAAATTATTATTTTTTGCAAAGAGAATGCTTTGCATTATATCTAAAATTTGTCTTCAAGTCTATATCAGGTATCTCAAAACTATGAAAGTATTCATCTGATAAAGGGGAGTGTATTTTTATGCTATAATGGTGCATGCAGTTGATTACCTAAGTAGTAGTGCTATATAATAGAGGGTAACCCTTCAAAATGGGCATCATTTATTATAATTAATTATCATCTATTTACTGAACAAATGTTTTATGAACTCTGAGAAAGTGAGGATGTGTTCTATATTGTATCCCTTCACTTATCAAAATGCCTGATACAAAGAAAATGCCATAAAAAATACCTGTTATATTAGTGAATGATACCATACAATTTTTAAAAACAAATTGATTTTTAATAAATCTCTGATAACTGCTTTAAATTTAAATTTTGAATGAAAAATAGATGAATGATTACAATGTGCTAGAAGGACATGGAAAAGTTTTTTTTAAAAGCGTGACAATGCTACTTTTCAATCTGTTATCTATCCTCTTGTTTCTTAGTAGCAAAACCCTTCCTAGAGTGTAGGTGTGGCAATGTACCTTCTATGCAGTTAAAATACATCAGCCTTATTATGGCTAGAGGTAGCTAATGACAGGTAAATGGGAGTTTTGGTAGTAGTTTCTGAGAAAACTCAATATTAGGAGCTGACTCTGCCTGGAAGCTGACTCTTTTGCCCTTGCCCCTTTCTCCTTGCTTCCTAAAACACGAAAGTAATGGTGGTAATTGCAGCAACCAAACTAAAAACAAGATGTGGCCTTAAAGATGGACATCATATAATGGTGAAGAAAGATGGAAGGAGCTTATATCCCTGATGACATGAGAAAGATGTGGTGTCAGCCCATGACTGCTTACCTCTGTTCTTGTTTTATGTAAGAGAAATATAAAGCTGGTTTAGTCCACCATTATATTGGATTTCTCTTATATACAGCTGAACCTGATCCTGATTGACAGAAAAGTTTGAAATCTAAGCCATAAGTTTGTAAATAAAAGATTTATACAAATGCAAGTTAACAAATTTTTGTAAAGTGTATTTATGGTGGAAATCTTGGAAACTCTCTTAGTGCTGTTGTAGTGTAATGCTGAAGTAATAAAGTAGCTATCATCTTAGGATCTCAGAGATTTATAACTAATAATTAAATTTTATACTCGTCATGCAACATATGATTATAGTGGCTTTATAGGTGAAACAACAAATGTGTAAAACAGTTGATTGGTGGCTTACTGAAATATATTGCACCTGAGCTGTAGATTCAGCTGTAGAATTGATACTGTGCCTTAAATCTCAAACACTTTGACCATTACAAAGCATTAATCTTCCATTAGTCTTTGTAGTAAGAGAAAATTTATAAGGTTAACTTTTTCACTTCACATGACATAGCTGATTATTGAAACATTCATACATCTGCTGAATCCAAGGAAGACACATTCATCATTTATATTTTTAAATGACTTCAGAAAGGTATGTCTATACCAGATGAGAAGAACTTAATGCACTAGTCAAGGGACTTATCAGCTGCAAATAATAGAAATGCAAGAATAGTTTATGAGCTAATAATTTTTATAATTTTGGGGAAGAAACATTATTTTGAGCTCCTTTATGAGCCACACTAACCACAACCCTGTAAAGTATTATTATTATTTAAAGATGAAGCAACATAGGTTCGGAGGAGTTAGTCAGCTTTGCTACCAGGAGACACAAGCATTGGTTAGCTTGGATTCCCCATTCAAATCTGTCTCACTGAAAAGCTATTGCTCTTGTCTCTTCTTTTTTTTTTTTGTTGGTTGGTGATAATTTCATTTTAAAATAGAATGTGAGCGTTTACTTGATATGGAATACGTACTCTTAAAATAAACATTTGTACTGAAGTATAACATGTTCAGAAAAATGCACTATTCTTAAGTGTACACTTTGATGAGTTATTACAGTGAACGTACACATATGCCCATCATTCAGGTAAAAAAAAGAGCATTCCTTAGCCATTGGAGAAATGCAAATCAAAACAAAAATGAGACAGCCTTCCACATCCACTAGAATGGCTATGAAAGAAAAGGCAGATAGGGAGGATTTGGAACCCTCATACACTGATGATGGGAATGTTAAGTGGTCTAGCCACTTTGGAAAAGAGTTTGTCTCTTTCTTAAAAGGCTAAATGTAGAGTTATCATATGATCCAGCAATTCCACTCCTAGGTATATATCCAAGAGAACTGAAAGTATATGTAAATGCAAAAAAAAATGTACATAATGTTCATAGCACTGTTCATAATAGCCAAAACATTCATTAATAGCCAAATGACCACCAGCTGAGAAATGGATAAACAAATATGGTATATTAATACAGTGAAATATTATTTGGCAATAACAAGGAATGGAGGACTGATACACACTACAACATGAATGAATCTTGAAAATATGCTTAGTGAAAGAAGCAAGAAACAACCCATATTGTATGATCCATTGGTGGGTGGCAGATTATGTCCACCCAGCCATAGGCAAGGCTAGATAGGGAGGCCTCCTTAAACCATGAAGAAGCATAGAACTCATGCTCTCTGTAACTAACTTACCCAAGAAAAATTTCCTCTTGGGCATGCTGGTTCCCCTCCAAGCAAGGCCAGTAGAGAGAGAAGCTTCCAGTTTCCCAGCACAAGGCTGCATTCCATGGGAGGCCTACCCCCTAGTGGAGAATGGTGGAACTGAAATGATCTTAGGTATTCTTTCACCAATACCAATCAGAGAGATCACTCAACTTCCTACTGGGCGGAGGGACATTAAGATATGGAGTGATCAGAAATGTCAAAGTGGACACTTGGTAGAGCTCTCTTCACTTGGAAGGAAGCATGAGGAATGGGGATGGACCATTTCCTTCAACTCTGAACAGTTCTACTATCCTTTGGATTTACATTGCTATTCAGACCCTTGTCATCTCTTGTCTGGACTACTGAAGTCCTCTTCTAAGTGTTCTCCTTACCTCCACTTTCACTGTCTTTCCACTCATCCTCTGAGATTGTACCTGGAGAACCTACAAAACAGATATAGCTCAAAGAAATATTTTATTTGTCCTCTGTAACATTAAAAATTTTTTAATTAATTAATTTTTATGGTGACATTGGTTAACGAAATCTAATAAATTTCAGCTATTTATTTTAACAGTAAGGCATAAATAAGTATGTGTGTGTGTGTGTGTGTGTGTGTGTGTGTGTATTTACACTGTATCTTCACCTTTCATAGATTTCTTTCTGTCACCACATATTTGACCCCTTTTACCCCCTTTACCTCCCCCTTCTCCCCTCCCTCCTGCCCTGTGGTAACCACTAGTCTATTGTCCATGTTAATTTTTTTTTTAAAATGTATTGCTGTGGCAGACACTATTGGTAACTTATATGATACTTGTTTTTCTCTTTTTACTTTACTAGTAGAACCCTGCTTTTGTTTAGGGTGGCATCACACCCACCTAAATAATTGTTTCCAAGACTCTTTTGTAGCTGGAGTGGGGATGTGACACCTTTTGGCTAAGATGAAAAGAGAGTTGCTATACGGGGTATTCTCAAAAGTTACCAATGGAGTAATGTAAATGGAGTCATACTTTACTGGCAGGAGACTTTATCCTTTTGCCATTCCCCTTCTCACTACTTGGATTGTACACATGAAGCTGGAGGTGGGGCAGCCAGTTTGCAACCGTAAGGTCATAAGCTGAAGATGAATTCTACATGCTGTGGGGATAGCGGAAAGCCAGAAGGAACCTGGGTCCTGGTTCATTATGTCTTGATGCCAAACCACCTTCTCAGCCCTGGGGAACTTACCTGTAGATTTCTAGTTTTGTGAGGAAAATTCACCCTTATTTGTTTAAGCCACTATCGGTCAGTTTTATTTTGTTACTTGGAACCAACCTTACGGAACTGATTTGGTATCTGAAATGGAGTGCTTGAAAGCAATAGAATGCAAAATATGGTATTGGCTTACTGAAAGAAGTAAGTCATTGACAATGAGATCACAGTTTCTGCAGGCTAAAAAGAGCATGAGCATTGCTGTGTGATGTCAAATTGTCCTCCATGAAGAACTCTCTCCTTTTGTTTCTTAAGACATAAGCCATTTATGTTGTCATTAGGGGAAAGAGTAGATGTAACACACGTTAATATACCCTTGTTATTTCTTGCCACTTTTAGCAAAGATGCAAATGATAGGGATAAATTCAGACAACCTGGATGGGTCCCGCTGTGTCAGATGTGCACGTTACAAGGAAGGAACCCTGAGCTTAGGGAGCCCAAATTGTTTATAATGCACTGTAAGCATGCTTGTCCTTTGTTCTGGAGGGAAATACTGTTCCTGTCTTCCAAGGCTGTTTTCTACCTAAATATTCTTGAAAAAGTAGCCTGAAATACAGAGCCATCAGTACCTCTGCATACAAGGTATGTAGAGATATAAGAGACCCAAGGAAAATTGTATCACCAACAGTATATTGCCAAATAAACCCCTGACTTGTTTGACAAAAGCCTATAACTGTTCAACCCCTAAGTCTATTTCAGGACCCTAAGCTCACATCCACTAGAAGTCCCCTAAGAAAGGCATCCTTTCCAAAGCTCTTCTCATTTGAAGCCATGGATAATAATGGACTAAAAGGATTCCTCTAGAAGGCATAACCAGAGGCTATCAGATGTGCTAATTGAGACCTTAGACCATCAGCAAGGCAAGGAGTTCTTAGTCTCGATGCCAAAATACAGTATTTGCTATTTGCAACAACCATGTGTTTCCCATTCTCCTCCTTCTGGAACTGGAGTTATCACTGCATTCCTGCTCCTTCTCTATTGTATATTCAGTGTATTAGAGTGTTTTTATTTACATAAGGGATATCTGTATTATGTTCCATGGGAGAATTTTATTGTGATTGTGAGTTCTTACTAACTTTAAGTATAGAATAAGGAAATATTGATGTTGAATAGCTAAAAAGTATGTTGTAGTTGACCGTCTCATATTTTCTCGCTATCACTTTTTTGGACATCCTTGTTATGATGTCCAGCCTTCTGATTCCTATCTCCCCTGAGGAGGAATCCAGAAAAGAAATTGCCAAAAATTTAACTTAGGTTCTATCAGTTAGATAGACTCACTTGCAACTAATATTTGGAAATGGGCAACTTGAAGAAGAAAACTCTGTGCATAAGCAATTTGCTTGGTAAACGTGGTAGTGGAAGTCTCTGGCTTTCAGGGACAACAGTGTCAGAGGTGATGTCCTCTTACATTTCCTGGGGCAGCAGCGGCAGCAATAATGGTTTTATTAGGCCATGTGGGCCATGTGGCTTGGGGTGCTGTTTCAAGAACAGCCTTAAGCCTGTTTATCCAGCTCTCCCAATTCTTTGAGCTGCCTCAGATATTCTTTCTTCTTCTTTTTACCTTGATATTGAAACATAATATGCATATAGAAAAGCACATATATCTGGTGGAATATCAAGGGCAGGGGAGTGGGAGAGGTTCATCTGAGGTGCACACGAAAGGAGGTTCAGTGTCTGTAGATCATTTAAAAACAATAATAAAGCTAATTAATTTGCTTTTTACTACCACCATGCACAGTCACTTCTAAATAATGTCAGTGATAAAATAGTCCTCCCTGAAAAATCTTTAGTGCTGTTACTATTGAATTAAATGTATATATCACAAATTATATATGCATACACACACATATGTGTGTATACACACACACACACACACATCACATCACAGTGTGAGAAACACTGGCCTATTGAATGAAATCACAATGGCATATAAAGAATCAGGTGCTTCAGTGCCTACACACAAACACACACAAACACACACACACATACCCCAGGTCCATTCATATTAAACTGTACTTCCTTAACTCACCAACCTGTTTCATATTGCAAAGCCTTTGCTGTGCTTCTCCTTTATCTTGAATATCCACTGTTCATCATCTCTTCTGGGAAACCTTATATGTACAGTTCCCTCTCTTCCTCTGCGCAGAGGAGTGAAGCACCCCGCTCTTGGTCTGCCCTCTGTATCCTGTGCATACTTCTATACTTGATCTCCACAATATCATGTTATATATGTCTGCCTATATGACTTACATGTCTGCCTGTCCTTACTAGTCAATGAGCCCCTCAACAGCCGTGATCCTGTGTTATTCGTCTTCGTAGCAAGGAGCCTAGCATAGTGCTTGATAATTGTTATATGGCTTAAAAACATTGGGTCACTCAAAGAATAAAAATATTACCCTCTTGAAATTAAGCCAAGTACCACAATTTGTCTCTAACTAGATATACCTCTAACTATGAAAATTCTTTTGAAACTATAAAAGGGCAAAAGAAAGTGCTTAATAAAAAAAATATATCAAATTTCTGCTGATCCAGAAGCTCCACAAATGAGGAGAACTAATATTTCAAGATATGCACTCAAGGATTTTCTTCTGAAGTCTTGGGAGATCAAGGTGAAATGCCCTAACTCCAGACTGTTCTCTCTAAACTATTAACATCAGAATAAATAATTTCCGACAGTTTTTTATTGCAGAGAATGGAAGTTCTGAAGCGTAGTTGTTTTGGAGGTAGAAACAACCTAATTACATTAAAATCTGAGACAAAAACATGGCTCTTTATGCTCAGGAGCTCTGTCTTTCTCTTCTGTATAGATATTACTTCTCTGACCCTATATCCTACCTTCATATGTACCTTAAGATCAAGGTATAAAAAAATTACTTGTAATTTCTCAAATGCAAAGATTCTCCCCACCTTCTTCTGAACTTGGTGAACTTGTATATGCCTGTCAAGGCTCTCTTTATGTATCGCCTTCTAGCTGAAGCCTAAGCTTTTCCTGTCTGCTGCTCTCACCTACGCCCTGTCCGGCCCCTGCCTCACTGGCTGCTCCTTATCTGTGTTCTCATTTTACTCAGAGCACACCACTATCCCTGCATTACCACCCTGTGCACTGTAATGCTTTACTTCACTTCTCTTTCTCCTAGGCCAGAGGGACAGTGTTTCATCTCTGTAGCCTCGGTGCCAGTTAACACTGTAACGGACACTGTTCTGAGTTTTTGGGATACAGCAGTGAACAAAACCAGCGGAGGTCTTTGCCCTGGCGGGGGGCGGCGGGGGGAGCTTACCTTTTGGTAGAGGAAGACAGATAAGAAGACAATAAATAAGCAAAGCATATGGTATGTTAAAAGGTAATAAATAGAGCAGAGTAAGGAGGAGAAACAAGGTAGAGGCTGGTGGTTTGTAAGTGGGTGGCCAAGTTACCCAGCAGAGAGGAAGCCAGACTCAAGACAGTAAAGGAGGTTTCATCCGACCTACGGACCTATGTGCGTGAGGAAGACAGTAGAAATTTCTCAGGCCGGGAGGTGGTAGTGAAAGGGTTTAAACCACAAATGGCATTCCAGGCAGGGGAAGCCATGTTTCCAAAAGCATGCAGTCTTGAAAGTTGATGAAGTGGTGGGATGGTGAGAGTTTTGTGTGGCTGGGGGAGTGCTGCATGCTGGGGAAGCAGTGGAAGATGAAGCTGGTGAGAAGCATGGGGCCAGGATGTGAAGGGACTTGCATGCCCTGCTAAAGAGTTTGCACTTTACCCTGCAGACAGCTGGAGTCCTGTTGATGATTTTATGCAGGGGAATGTCATGTTTATATTTATTTTTAGGAAGATAATTCTGGCAGATGTACTGGAGTGGTGAGAGACTGGGCAAGTCACTTAACCTCTCTCTTCCTCCGTTTTACCATCTATCAAACAAGATGAGACATATCTGCTCTACTTACCTCATAGGATTTTGGTGAGAAATAAATGAGATAAGAGATGTAAAAACACTTTGAAAAGTATATGGTACCGTAAAAATGCAAGCTGATGCTGTTGTTATTTCAGCTGTGCTGTGTTTGGAAATGTGGTTTTAGAGAAGCCCAAAGAATCAAGGAGTAAAGCAGAGAGATGACCCCATTTCTGTCTCCATAAAAGAATAAAACCCAATAATAGTTTAATTTATTGAATGCCTATTCCAGCACTCGGCCATACAAAGAGCTAAAGGGGCTTGTAGAAAATAGAGGAAACCAACCCTGGAGAGGTTATGGTCGAGCTGGAGAGATATGACACCCCTATGAAATAAAAACAAAACATGAAAATGTGATCCAATCCAAAGCCAAAATGCTGGAGAGGGACAGAGATTGGAGGAGTTGAGACAGACTTCTTACAAGAAGAGAAAGCCATGTAACTTGCCTTAAGGAAAATGATTTGCTCAGTAACAGCACCTCTGTCATTCTACTCCCTCTGGTGAAGCAAAATAGGCAGAGGAGACAGGAAAACATTTCACCAGGTACAAAATTTAATTTTCTAATTGGTCGTATTATGCAATCAATGCTTACAAAAGCAATGCTTACAAACAAATGATGACATTTTGACATTTTTCAAATTGTGAGTTCTTTGGTAACAGACATGAGTAAACCTCATTACAGGAATATTTTTCATCAGTCTAGCAAGTGCTTTTCCCTTCTCAGGTATCTGCTGTGTAAAAACAAATCCTAGGCATAATAAATTATCTCTTTAGGTCCCTTGAATGCAAGTCTGAGTTGATTTCAACTCCTTTGTATTATATCTTTTTATCTCTTGCTAGCCCATCTAGTTCCATAAATATATTACATTGGAAATATTATGTCTAGGTTTTCTTTTGTAGATTATGATGACAAGGTGTATATCTTTGTAAGGGTGGCAGAACCCTAAGTGCCTGGGAGATATTAATAGAGGATAATGTAACAAAAAGTTTAATAAGGGATGTATTAGCTTTTTTCCTGGCCTTTGTAAAAACATTATTTCATTTATTAAATATTCTCTGAGTTGGTAAATTATTCTTTTACTCAAAGATTTTGGTTAGGAATCATATAACCTTTAAGATACTGTTTTGATTAAGCAAGTATTCAACTAATTGAAGTTCTCAGTATGTGAGTTCTTACTGCATACTCTGTATGGGCTACAGTGAGTCCCTAGTATGTGCTAGCACATGATCATTACCTCATTAAGCCTAAAATCTGATGAAGGAGACAAGATTTATACACAAGAAAAAATTAGCAAAGTTACACTATAGTATAAAATATGCTAAATTATGAGGCATAGGTTACCAGAGCTGTGGGAATGAATTAGCTTGGTTAGAAACAATTTTTGGTTTCAGAGCTGATGCATTGATGTGTGCAACTGATAGTAAATATAAATATGACTAGTTCTCCTTGCCAAAGGTGTGGTATAATGGAAAGAGTGTGGCTTTGGCATCCAGCCTACCTGGGTCCTGATCCAGGCTCTGATACCTTCTAGTCTATGACTTTGGACAAATTACTTAACCTCATACATGAAATGCAGCCAGTAATTTTAGCAATCATCACTTTTGTAAATAAATAGTGGTGATTCCTAGAAAGAAGATAAACATGTCTTTATGCCTACCCAAGAGAGGATTTTTAGCCATTGTGGGGTATTTTCCTGAGAGCCTTTAGAAATATGGAAAAGGCAGTCATTTTCCTCTTGAAATTTAAGATGATATCTTTGGGCAATGGGAGTGTGCAGTGGGAAATAGAAGGAGAAAAGCAAGAGGCCACTTTAGTATCTTGCGCCGTGTCAAGATAAAAGTGATGGAAATGGAGAAGATGGGGGCAATGGGAAAAATCAGCATTAAAAGAGACATTTTAAAATATCATTTGTCCTCTTCTACTAAATGTAATATGTGCATTGTAGCAAGCTGAAAAGTATAAAAAATAAAGACGAAAATAATCACCGAAAGTTCTTCACGTTGAGATAATTCATTGCTTATGTTTTGCCATACTTCTTTTCAGTCTCTTCCCAGTCATTACCCTTACTAGACATTTAAAGAAAAGACTATTGAAACAAAGATGATTTAAGGTTTACATGTCACCTCCTCTGGGAAGCTTTCTTGGATTTCCATGTAGGATTTGTCCTCTCAGCTAATTATATTTTAAACATATGTAGCAGGGATTTAAAATATTATAAGCCAAATAAATGTAATTAATGTAAGTTATTCTAGAGGTGGCTGCAGAATTCTTTAAGGGGAGATTCTTTTTTTATTTGTAAGAAAAATAACTTATACTAGGCCTTTGGAGCTATAAAAATATAAAAAACAAATTTTGCTTTGTGATAAAGCGGTTCAGGACTAAGTTGCTAAATTGTTTCTAAATTATTTTGCATAACTATGTGAAACACAGTTCTGCTGTAGAAATGATTATTTAAACAGGACTTTTACTTGTTGGGGTCAAAGGAGAGATTTGGGGATGCTTAACTTGGAATGGGGGCTGAGGACAGGCTATAGGGGACACCTGTCTTGAGGTTTAAGAGCTGACTCCTGCCTACCCAACAGCAAGCTAAAGGCTGAGCAGAAAGAAGTCCTGTAAGTGACTTCCTGGAAAAGCGGGTCCCTAGGTTCTAGCAATGTCTTCATAAACCCTAGAGTATTTATTAGCAGCACTTTGTGGAATTAAAGGGAGTAATTATGACTGCTAGAGTTGTAATAGACTGATGGGAAGACAGCAGCCTGAAGAAGTGAATAAAATAATGAAGAGAATAAGGTTCTTATTACATCAGATACTATTCTGAGATCTCTACAGGTATTAACTTCTTTAATCCTAGCAACAACCTTATTATCCTCAGGCTATAGATAAGGAAGCAGAGGCACAGAAAAGTTAAATGCCTCCAAAATATCTAGGAAATAATGGAGCCAGTACTCAAGCTCACGCAGCCTGGCACCCAAGTCTGTGTTCTTAACCACTGAATTCTAATGTCTCTTGCAAAGAGACCATGCCATGTGCAGTCACACAGGATGGTGCTTCAGACAATGTCCATTGAGAACTGAAGGGAAAGAAGACATACGAAAGCTGGAGAACTCAGGAACTTTGCATTAGAGCATTTGCCAGATATTTTCATTCATTTGTTTCTCCCACCAACCAGGCTGATTTCATCATGGACAGGAATGTGTTTTATACCCTCAGTGCCAAGCACAGTGCCCGCACAAAGCTACCACTCAAAAATATTTACCCTAAACAACACACAGGACACAGCTATCGTGACTCCGAGGTGTTGAGGCTAGTTTACTGAGACAGCTAACACTTAGTTGCAAGATCCTTGCAGTCTAATAAGCCTGTTAATGTTTTGAACAGTTTTTATATTTTGCAGTCTTGCTTTCTAAAACAGTCTGCATTGGGAGATGGGCTGAATTTTGCTTATGATTTTCTCCCCAAGGCCAAGGTAAAATAGGGCGGAACCAACCTGAGATTTATAGCCTTGAATGTTATCAAGATATTTGAGAACAGGTAATAAGAGCAATCTATGAACTTGGTAGGATTTATAGCATGTTTAAATCTTGTGTCTAGCCCTAATATATAACAAAACACAATGAGACATTCAAGTAAAATTCATGTAGAATGCAAGGTGCATGGAATAGTTAGCTGGTGCTCTAGTGCCTGAACTTGGAACTTGTGTTTTCTACTAACAGGTCTACAGGGGATTGTGGACCACTAGTGCACTGCAGCTAAAGACATTTGACTGAATATGACTTAAAACGAAATGCTCTGAATAATCTGTGTTTAGTATGATTACTCTTATTGTTGTTGTTAGGTTTAAGTCGAGAGCAAAGGCAAGATTTTACCTGAAAATCATAGACAAATATGAAAAAATTAAAACAGATACAAAAGTGGAGAGAATAGTATAATAAATTCTTATGTACCTATCATCCAGTTTCAAGAGCTATTAATTTGTGGCCTATCTTGTTTCATCCATTGGTTCTCAGTCTACTCCAGATTATTCTGAAACTAATAAATACCAAACATCATATCGTTTGTCTGTAAATATTTCTAAATGTGGCTCTAAATGATAAGAACTTTTTAAAAAAATTACTGCATCTAAAAAATTAGTCATAATTCCCTAACATCATAAAATATCTAGTCAGAGTTCAAGCTTCCTTGGTTGTGTTATTATTAGGTTTTTGAAGTTTAATGCTTGAATAAGGCTGCAACTAGATTCTATACCTTGTGATTGATTGATATGTCAATCGAGCCTCTTTTAATTTATAGGTTCCCTCTTCATCTCATTTTCTTCCCTTTGATTTTGGTTTTCTAGAGTACCTCACATGTAGATTTTACAAATTGCATCTAACCTAGTATTATTTAACATGTTCTTTTCTCTCTTGTATATTCTTTGAATTAGTTATTAGATCTAGGTTTTTTTTATTAGGTTCATTTTGATAGGCTCTCTTATACATTACGTTTCATAAATATGTAGTTTCATCAGCAGGCACACGTTTTTGTGACGGTGGCAGCCATGGATCAACATCACCTATATCCATTAATTCATTGGAGGTTGCATAATTCACTAATTTATTAGGGCTTGCCTTGATTTTTCTAATTCTAGAAATCCTTCATTATTTATCAGCTGAAATAATTATATAAGAAAAAGTTTCCACTGACTAACTATTTGATTACTCTAGGACATAGTTCATATAAGAAAAACAAGGTAAATGCTTGATTCTTTCCCTTTATTTACAAGATTTCTAAATAATAAGTTGATTCCTTAGCATCCTCCAAAAATGCTAAAGATTATACTTTTTAATACCAGTCTAAACTGGATTTATATATATATATATATATATATATATATATATATATATATATATATATATATAATATATTGTAATCTGTGTGGTTATTGGCCAGTGAGGGCTTTTGCAAGTTGTCTCTTGACTCCTTTTAAGAGACTTCAGGAGCCTTTTAAAGCCTTCTAACTTTCACAGAGAGATGTTGCAGACTCATCTTGTAGATTTCCTATCCCAGATCTGGAATCAGCTTTTTATTCAAGGAGTTCTGTGTTATTTTAGAGGGAAATGGTATTTGAAAACCACAATCTGAGGACTAGAGGGAAATAGGACTTCTTTGAATTAAAAACAATTTTTTTTCCTAGGTCCAAATATCAACACTTTTGAATATTTAGAACACTACCCATTTAGAACAGCTCACAAGATTGCTGGAGATTTTTCCCTTAGAGAGTTTCTACTTTGATAAAGCATCATGCTCTTTTAACATCCATATTTAAAAAGAAAACATACTACCTAGAAGGAAATAATAATAATATCATTAATTCATACTTGGGACCTATGGTAGGCTGAATGTGAATGCCTCCACCCCAAAGATGTCTGTGTTCTAATACTTAAAACCTGTGTTTATTACCTTATATTTCAAAAGAAACTTCGTAGATGTGATTAAATTAGAGGTTTAATTTAGGAGGAGATAAGGAGATTATCCTGGATTATCCAGGTAGGCCCTAAATGTAATTCCAAGTGTTCTTATGAAAGGGAGACAGAGAGAAATTTGACTATTTAACAGGATTTGGTGATAAGACAAGAGAGGCAGAGATGGAAATGAATGGCCAAAGAATGCCAACAGCCACCAGAATCTGGAAGAGGCAAGTAATAGATTCTCCTCTGGAGCCAGCTGGTCCTGCCAGCACTGACTTTAGCCTCCATAAATCTTATTTCAAACTTCTATTTTCCAGAATTGTAAGAGAATAGATTTCTGTGTTTAAAGCCATTGAATTCGTAGTTATTGTTACAGCAACCATAGGAAACTACTACAGAGCCTCATCCTAAAATGAGATATAACAGGTAGGGCGATATATTTTGCAGTGTAACACAAAGTCAGAGAAGTTGTGAGCCTTAGAAGTCTTCCAGGACCTGGTGAAGGGCTTATGTTTAGATGAAAGGAAGTAAAAAGACTACTTAACAAGGTAGTTGTTCAACTTCGCCTTCCACATCTGTTTTAGCGACTTGAATTTATACTCAAGCAGCTCTGGAGAGAACTGTTTGGAGGCTCCAATGCAGGAGGTCTGATTGCGGGTAGCCGTGCCTGGTTTTAAGAATGTGTGAAACTCACAGGAGCAATTAGGTGCTGATGTGATGGGATTTGGCCAGGGTGTTATGTGGGGCTGGCAGTAGGATGGGACTGGGGATAGCAAAGGCTTCCAGACCCACTGTTCTTGGAAATAACAACGGCTGTTAGCAAGCAATTAAAGAGCTTTTCATCAACCATCAGCAGTGGAATAATTCAAAACATATTTTTGTGAGGAAAGAAGAGGTAATAGGATTGGGCAGTAGTAGGAACTAAGGAGCAAAAAATATTGTGTTTTGTTTTTGATTTTTAATGGGGTCCAGAGGCTGGTGCTGCAACTCATGCTCTGTGTGGTTTACATGAGAAAGTGGGAATCATCCTGCTGACCGAACGCTTCGTAAACTCTTTCCCCTGACTTATAGTTTCTAAGACAGACACAGTACACACTGGCTGCATTTTGCTTCATGCTTCAAAAGTTTAAATAAATAATCGTTCACTTCAATTCAGCAGCTATCAGGGAAAATGATATTGTTTTTACTCATCCTGGTCAGGGGAGGCACTTCTGAAGTGCCCACGCTCTCAAGCAGAAAGAGAGCATTTCTGCCAACGAAGCGTGTAGTGAGTTCCCAAGCCACCAGCCTAACTTTTCATCATAAAGGAAAGATAAATGTCCCAATCTAAACTTTGGCTGCCTGCTATTTTCCTATATATGGTCAGTGGTTTCCATGGAATCAAGTACGAGAAAGACTTGAGATAATAATGTTTTCTTCTCTTGGCTAACTGAATGCTTTTCATATTTAGGCAAAAAAACCCCACAGAATACTTTGTTGGATGGGTTGTGCAATTCATAAGAGAGCAGCAAATTCGCACTAGTGTTACACAGGCTCTAGGGGCCACGGCAAGGTTACTGTACTTAGGAAGAAGGGAAATGGATGTCCTTTTAAAATTCCTCAAAGTCAAAGTCCCTTTCATAAAAGTGTATCAATCCCCATTAAAAAACACAACTTGATGACTTTGACTTCCTTTGGCAAAATAACCATGAGAGTTTTTGCCCATGAATCGAACATCAAAGAACCAATAAATTTAATGAGTAGTTTTCAACACTAAAGGCTTACTAGCTAGTATGTTTCACTATTACTATTTCCATGTTGAGAGAAAAAGAATCTCAGTTCTAATTAAGGGCACATCTCTCAAGCTTTAATACAGAGAATGTGCCCAATATCAACCTTATGAATAGGTAGAGTAGTGATGTAAAAGGCTTGTAGCAAAGACTATGCCTCGTGGCACCTAGAATGTTGTCATTAAAGATCCACTGCCTTCAGTTAAAAGCAGTCTTGTTTTAGGTTCTCTTCTCTGCAAATGCAAAGGATGTCATGTTAAGTCACACATTGTTAGATTACTTTTCTCTGGAAAAACAGGAAACAAGTTAAGAAACCTAGGGAAATGGAGGTAAAGTGAGGCCAAAAGATGGGGAAAGGGTGCTGAAAGGCGAGATGATGTAGGCTGGAAGGCCAAGTTTATCTTCTTCATAATCTTTCATAAGATCGCCCTGAATCTTCCCATTATTTCAAAGGTTGCAAACTCAGGTGTCAGTGGGGTGGGGGCATCTTAGGTTCCCAGGTAACTTAAGTGAGCAGTGAAGACCACTGCAAACTGGATAACGATCTTGTCTGAAGTGCCAACATCTTCTTAGCACAAGCCCATTGTCACCATGCTCCTAATTTTTCAAAAAGAGCTGGAAATCCATATATCTATATGTAATCCTCTGATTCTGAAATATAAATCACTAATTCCAATATTCTTAAAACATTGTGGAGACTAAACCAAGTGTGTCCATAGGTCGAATCGGTGCCTCAGGCCACTACTCTACAGCCTTTGCATTTGCTTAGGAGTAAACCTTGCATTTTCAAGAATATGTAAGTTATTTATGAGAAAAGGCCAGGATTCTCTTATATGGTCCTTGTTGAATGTCCCAGGTAAGAATAAAGAAGGGGAAAAAATCACTTGAAGAGAATTTAAAATGATACTTTACAAAAAGATTATTTTGGCTTTAATCTTAAAGACCATTCATTTCCAAAGTTACTTGGTTTGGCATCTTTTCCTTTCACTCCTTTAGTGGGTTGTTTCCTATAATTGCAAAAGAGTTGATTATTTTTTCATATTCCCCCCAGCCTCCTAAATGAGTTTTCGAAAATTTGCATTTATTCAGGTTCACTCTTTGTTCTGTGAAGTTCAGTGAGTTTGGGCAAATGTATAGTATCATTTATCCACCATAACTTTGTGACAGGATAGTTTCGCTGCCCTAAAAAAAAATACCCTGTGCTTCATTGTTTGATTAACTTTTTGTTTTAGCACAAAGAGCCAGACATAAGAGACAGTATAGAGCTCAATCTAAAATGATAATATTTTAAATATTAGAAATTTATTTTCATATACTTAAAACTAATAAGATAAAATTTTTAAAAATTATTTTCAGCTACATAAAAGAAATGTATTGACAGCATTTGGTTGCAAAAAATAGAACTAACTTGCTATTTCAAGCAGAAAGTGATTTAACATAGGGTTCTGGGTTGGACTTCCAGAATAACTCCTAGAATAATAGCAAAGAAGGAACCCCCAGGGGAGCTGCTACCTCTGCCCCAACTGGGGAAGTGGAAATAGGGAGGCCCCTGTTGATACAGAGCTGGAATTGCACTCTAGAGATCAAGAATGCACAGTTCTGCAACTGCCCTTGACCCTCACAAAGTTGAAGGCTACCCCCTGCTAACTTGCTGCAGTCAGTCCCAAGATCCTCTGAACTGTGATCGCCAACAGCTTCAGCCAAAGCAGTAGAAAAATGGTCCACTCCTCATTTCTGCCTTCCAACTCTCAGATGTAGCTAACGGACAGAATCGAATCCACACCCAGACACCTTAACGTAGCAGGTTAAATCCAAATATGTGTCTACCCAGCACCTAAGGATGTAACATGCAAGAATATGTCATTTTTCTGGCATCGTATATGGTTGGTTAAATGGGATTTACAGTCTTACAAAAAAAAAAAGAATCATTTTCTCAGGTTGTCCCAGCAAAGTTATATCTAAGTAAGCCATCAGATAACAAATTGTTATCTTATGTAACCATTATTAGTGTTGAAAGTAAGATTCTTCCTGTGCGGATTCTACCACTTCTTTGCTGGGAGATTGGACTGGCCCCTACAGGATTCTACATGGGTCGAGTTTCTCACTGAAGCCAAGTGGGGATGCCAAAGCTGGGAGAGGGAGCAGAGTTTAGAATTTTGTGAAAATCCAAAGTTCAAAAAGCCAGAAGGGGACGTGGTGGGTCTTTAAACAGAAGAAGAGTGGCACACACTAAAGTAAAGGTGTGGAGCCAAGTATGTGAGATCTTAAACTGACAACACAGTGAGGAGAGAATGTGGGGAAAGTTCCTCTACAGTGGTCAAGGAGGCTTCTGATGTTTGTGCCTCCTTTTCACGAAGAGCTAGGATGTGTTACTAGGGGTTAGGCAATTTAAAGGGCCAGGGAACCCCTGAGACAATGAACAACCCCAGTGTAATAATTAGCTTTGGTCAACATAGAAACTCGTGGAAGTGAGATAATCCACATTTTCTCAGCCACATAGATAATACACATCCAGTAATAAGCAATTAGCATTAGAGATACAAAGTTCAGTCTCTAACTACAAACAAATGAAATTGAGAAGCCTTATATGTTTAACAATAGTACAGAGTAGATAGTAGCTATATGATGTGATGGATAGATGGGGGTGGATGGATGGATGAATAGATAAATGGATGGTTGGATGGGAAACCTCTATCTTCCCAAACATTCCTCCAATTTATCATTCTACCATTACAGATTCATTCCTTGAACCAAAGTAGCACCACAAGCAGCCCCCTTCAATATGCAAATAAACAACACTGAGTATTAATAACATATTAGTTGTAACAACAAAGGCCACTTGCATGGAACTGTGCTATTTTCAAAGATCATCTTGTAAATATTCCATATCACTTTTCTAACATTTATGGGGTGAGATCAGTGAAAAAAGAGGAGCTTTGCTAAAGAGATACCAGAGGACTAATTTGGGAGCAGAGGGCATGGTCAGAGGTGACAACTTGAGTGGAGAGACAGATCAGAGGGCCCCAGCCATCACAGGGGCCTGAGAATGCCAGGAGAGGGATTGGTGCAAAAGAGAGTGAGCTCCATGCAAAAGAGAGTGAGCTCCAAATGACCTCACTACTTCAATGTCTTATGCCCCCAACTCAGAGTGAGGTGCTTGCTGGTGTACTTTGCTGCTCGGATGTATGACTGCTCTTAGCAGAACCACAGCCCCTGCTATTTTCAGAGGCAAATCCATCATATACTGATCTCCAGTGGCAAAAATCAATGTTTTTGTTGTGGAAGAATATGATGGGAGCTATGGAATTATTAGCTGCAACCCTAGCATTCAGTGACATAATTCAAGAATCTTTTTTCACCAATTTATGCCTGGAATTTAAAAGATATTTTTTGTGTGTATTATCTCAGTACTTTAGTATCAGTGACACATTCCCTAAGTACTAGTTATTGGCAGGTATTCTTGTATTTTTTTGCAGTAAAGAGTCAAAATAAAAACTATATTTTTAACATAATGTGAACTTTAATAAGAGATAAACTGATTAAGTGGAGAAAAGACCAAAACAAGAGAAGCTATCCATATTAAAAAACAAACCCTAATAACCATGAGCAGCAATTTTCGGTTTAGTGAGGTTTTTTTGGTGCTGTGGCTTCAAATGAGTGTCAAAGTAAACATTACTTTGAATAGTTGATCAAATGGAGTGTGTGAGTTTACGTATTGATTTGGTAGTGCTGATAGTCTTCTTCAAGCCCTGCAAGAGGTTGGGTCACATTCTTTCCATGACATTTTAATGAGCAGTTTAGGGAGTGTGGCTGGCATGGTGATAGTAAGTGGGGACAAGTGGCAAAGATTAACTCACTATTCATTTTGTCTGGCTGCAGAATTTAATACCTCACTGCAGCTGGGACTGTCAACACGCTGGTGGAAAATATAAATTAGATCGTGCTCTACAACTACGACAGCTTGTATATAATAGCCTCACTTGCTAGTTAAAGTATTTTTAAACATTTTCAGTGGTTTATAATATTCCTGCCCCTAATTTTTCTATAAGGATCATGTATTATTAATAGAGTATTTTTATTTTTGTTGAAATATAATTCGCATACCATAAAATTTACCCTTTAAAATGTACAATTCAGTGGGGTTTTCTTTCCTAGAAAGTATGCAACCATCTTTATTTTTAGAACACTTTCATCACCCCAAAAAGAAACTTGTACCTATCAGCAATCACTCCCCAAGTGTATTTTTTTATTTGACTTACAAATAAAAAGGTAGAAGAAGTTGTTCAGGAAAAGTCATCTATGGGAATCAGGAGCTTAAAATGTACCTTAAAATGGTGTGAGGATGCCACTTTCTCTGATGAGCAGGCTTGTGACAGGCCTTGATTTTTCAGATTCTTGCCATTTTTTTTAAACTACATGCAAATATCAGCTGCTGCCAGGCGGAGTAAAGCAATTTGGACAGCAAACAAGTAAAAGTGTGAGGCAATGAGTGGTTTGCTAAGTTTTATATATAATTTTATATTATTTATTTTCCAAAAAAGAGATTTCTCTGGATTTTAATTTTACCAGTTAAAAATTTCATAACCTACTTGCAGAATGTAAGTAAAGGATTAAAAACAACATCTGGCTCAAAGTCACCAAACACGATATGACTACTATTACTAAAAAAATAATTCTTGCCCCCATGTTATATTTAATTCTTAGATATCGAAGACTTTGTGAACTGTTCATTACCTATTTTTCAGGGTAACTGAGTAAAATCCTAACATGAAAAATTCCTTACAATATACTAACAGTGTACTGTTATTAGCAAGAACTACAATTTATTGTCATGTAGTTGACAGTGGGTTCTAATATTTGCATGTTTACAAAGTGGGAGGCAATAGAATACAATAGCAGTAGTGAATGATTTTTTTTAAAAAAGTAACTGAATTTGCTAAATTGACTAATAAAGTTTTAGAGGATTAATGTCTACATCTGAAGTAATATGAATAAAGAGATGCAGATTTTATTTCAAATATATCTTTTTACACATACATGGAGAATAAAAGGTACATTTGTTTCAGTTTGCATTTATTATGCTAGCCAGTAGTTAAATGACCACCATTTCTAGAAGTGCTTCATGGCTTTGAAGGTGTGGCAGTTTTTAAAGATGGTCACAAATTATTTGACACTTCTCTCTTCAAGAGATGGGTGCCTATGTTCCCTTCCTTTGAACATGGGCAAGTTTCTGACTGCTTTGACCACAAGAGTACAGGAAAGTGATTCTTCTGTGTGACTTACAAAGCCAGGTCATAAAAAGGCCACGTAGATTCCACCCTAGTCACTGGGACACAGGCTGACCCCTCAGGCTGTCCTGAGGGCACTCCAGTTGACAGTCCAAGCTGAGCCTGGCTTCCCAGTCATTCCTGTCGAGTCCCCAGACATGTGAGTGAAGGGGTCTTGGGTCATACAGATGAGCCTGTCCACCAGCTGAATACCCCCAAATGACCTCTGTAGATGGAATAGCCAAGCCCTTCTCAAAATCCTGACACACAAAATTACAAGATATAGTAAGGAGAGCTGTTGTTTTAAGTCCTACATTTCAGGACAGTTTGTTATGCAGCAGTATATAACTGAAACTGAGGGTTATCTGCCTGCCATCATCAACTGTACTGTTGATCCCTTGGATCGATTATACTTGGCTGAGCTGATATTACCTTCCTCCATCACAGCTCTAAGTGTTCTCTAAAGAGACACTTTACCAAAAAGAGACAGCAGGTTTTTGGGGTCTAGCCTGCTCTTCCCTCCCTGTCCCCTGCTTCATTTTGTTTGCGTTGTGTTTATTTGCTTTGTGGTTGTAGCTGAAGATCTTTGAATTGACATCAAATCTTCGCTGTTTTGGTCTCTGAATGGTTCAAAAGATCTGACCTAAGGCTTATGGTATGCAAATGCATTTGGAAATTTTACAAAAAGTAAGTTCTTCAAAGATTTTAAAATTCTTTCCACTTACATTTATCCAGTGTAACCTGAGTATTCTTGATGTCTTTTTTTTTTTTCCACTAAACTGGATCATCATCTACAAAGTGAAGTGTAAAATTAAGGCCACTACCCATGATGTATACTCTTAAAAAATACAGAAAATGGAAACGAAGAAATATCAGAAAACTGAGATATCAGTTTTCCACCTTTCTAAGTTAGTATATCTCTTACTGTAAAGAGAAAAGAAGAAAAACCCATGAAATCCAGCCTGCAACAATAGATTCTAAGCTAGTCAATTATTTTTTAAACTTGTGAAAAATTTTGATTCATATCTTAGCTAAAGGTTTAAGAATCACCCCATCTATCTGCATATAATGTATGGTATAGAAATGAGTTGGTACTGGGGGGGGGGGAAGTCTCCTGGATTAGTGGCTAAAGCCTCAGGATATCTTGGGAATATACATGATGAATTCACATTTCCTCCCACTCTTCCTTGAGAACATAACTATGCATATCCTACCAAAGTATAGCTCAGTGTCATTTCTTTCTTTCTATCATTCTTTTTCTTTCTTTCTTTCTTTTTCTTTCTCTCTCTCTTTCTCTCTCTCTCTTTCTTTCTTTCTTTCTTTCTTTCTTTCTTTCTTTCTTTCTTTCTTTCTTTCTTTCTTTCTTTCTTTCTTTCTTGTTTGCTTGCTTGCTTGCTTGCTTGCTTGCTTGCTTTCTTGCTTTCTATCTGTCTTTTGTAACAATATAACTGTGAGTTTCTGTATGATAGTTGATAAATGAAAGCAAATTTTATATAAGTACAGGAGCTACCCAACTGAATGTGTGTGTGGGAGAGGGGTCAAGGTTATTGGAACAAAAGAGAAAGAGGGAATGAGCATGAAAATAAACAAAATAATTTTCTCTTGACCTAAAACAAAGATATGTTCAACATCACACTTGCTGCTAATCAGCTAACATTAGGTTTATTTTAATTCTGCTGGTTACATTTCTTGAAGTAAGACAATACATTTGGCTGTCAAATAGTTTGAAATTTTCTGATTAGAATTTTAGGTCATTTCATAGATTTTTTGGTAACCCCATAGGAACCCCACTGGAAACCTCAGGACATGGCATTTAAAGTTGGAAGAGACCTTTGATATCACCCTGTCCTTGCTACTCAGAGTGTGCTCCAAGGTCCAGTAGCTCCGGCATCAATCACCTCGGGGCTTGTTAGAGCTGCAGAATTTCTAGCCCTACATTTAAACTACGAAGTCAGAACTTCCTTTTTAACAGGACACCTGTAGCTGTGGGTACTTTAAAACCTGAGAGGCACCCATCTAGTCCCTCTCCTACCCTACTTAGGTATAAAATGTGATAAAATTACCATTTTAATGACAGGAGAAGAGAGTTTAAAGTCTCATTTTTAAGTAGGAAAAGAACAACATTATAAACCAAATCTAAACAAACAAAACCCACAACAAAATGGTGGGAAATCACAGAGATGAATGTGGAGACGATAATGGGCAGAATTAAGAGTAGCATCAAGATGACATAAGAAGAAAAAAGGTGGAAGTGGAGTGGGGATCATGATATAGAACAGATTGGGAATGACTGCTCCAACGGAGCAGGGTCACCTGGGGATTTTCATTTAGTAAACAGGGCACATTTCTCTGATGATTTTCCAGCAACCCGGGCCTTATGGATTTGTTTATGGAAATTCTTAACCTGTCACAGCCCAGAAAATCTACAGCAGAAGTCTTCAACAGTAATGAAATGTTTGTTTGTTTGTTTTAGCACAGTTTTGTCTGAAGCAAGTAAGCCATGTTTTGAGACTGTCCTAGCAGGTGTTTTTCTTAATCTTTTTTTTTTTTCCTTTAAGGAGAACTGCTGAGTTCAGAGGAAATGAGCACTCTTTTATTTAAATTTCCTGAGATTAGAGGAAGAACATATTGCCAAACAATGCCTCTTCACTTCAAAACCTCTCCCCATAAATTATTTGAGGATATCTTATTAAAAGTCTGTAAAATTTCCTATTAAGAAAAGTTGATTGCAGTCCAGACCATCATAGCTTTGGTGCTTTCCCTGAAATACCACAGCTGTCGGGAAGAAATATATTTTGAGACAAAAGGTTTTGTTTCCCCAGCAATAAATTATTTTGGTGACATCTCAAGATAGATAAAACTTTCACTTATGTTTGAGTGAAGGAAGATTCTACTGATAACTTGTTTAAAAAAATCTATAAAAAGAATATGAGAATGTAGATGTAGATAACAAATTAAAATCAGACTTCCTTTAAGTTTAGCAAAGCAATTATTTGTAAAGCCAGTGAAGATTATTATTATGGATAATGAAATGATTTACTGGAAAACGTGGAAATGACATTCAATATGGCACAACCGCAAGTTGGTATTTTCAACTTTAACCTTGGAGCCATTAAGAAAAAAAGAACTTACCTCTAGTAATATTTTATGTAAATTGCTAAAAAAAAAAAAACCCCAACAACTCTGCATTAGTAATGTGGATCCTGTATGAGGTAGGAAATGCCTCTGATAGTGCTGATGGAATAGTCCATCGATTTCATGGTAGATGAGCTCTTTAAACAAGTTGCTCTCCCTAACACTAAGAGGGTAACCTCCGGGCTCCCCTTATCCTTAAACAAGAATGATATTTTTTACCGTAGTCATAAGAAAACTTGTTTTATTAAACACATTCATTTTAAGAGTTACACATATCCTTTTATCTACTTGAAGTAATAGTGTATATGAAACAAGTTGCTAGAGACTTCTAATTTTATTTCTTTCTTACGAACATTTTCAGGGAACACTGGGCTCATAAAACATCTCGTAGACCAGTAGAACTGTGGGGTTTTTTGTTGTTGTTGTTTTTATTTTTAGTTTTGTTTTCGTGTCTGGTACAAAGCCAGTGAGAAAAATTTGTTATGTTTTCCCTATTTCCAGAGTTAAATAAGAAAGATCCAGTCCATTTTTCATCTAGTCCCTGAAAGCAATTCTATTGACTTCTGCTAAATGTAGATCTTTGATGTTCAAGCAGATATTGGTATATTATTTGACATATTAAGAAGGATCTTAATGGAGGACAAAGTTGGGGTGAGGGTTGAGACTTCACATAGCTCAATAATGATACAACTCACCAACTTTGATGATAACAGCAAAGTGGTACAAAATGCTACTGAACATTGATGAAACAATAATAATTTAAAATATGTGATAAACAGTTCTTAATTGTCCATTCATTTTTAGTTTAGAGATGATAAATAAATGGTTTTAACATAGTATTCATTTTTTCTTCTTTAGAAATTAAAAAACTGAGGGTTCCTTTGCAACTTTTTAAAATAAAAAATATATATCTCAAAAACATATACTGCTCTTTAGTAAAGTAACTGAAATAAAAATGATACAATGCCCTGGATACTAGAGTGCATATTACCAACAGTTTTATGTTTGAACAACTTCTTTTTGCCTCAAATAAAAGATCTACACACAGTAAGTTCAAGCTGCCTCCTGCAGCCTGCAGTTGTTAAAAGAACATTAATCATTTAAACAAGGTCACAAGCAACAAAGGCCGATGAGGGTTCAAAGTTTACAGGTCCAGGCATTTATCAGGTAGAAATAGGCTACATTTCAATATTTTGTAAAATACCCTTTTATGAAAAAGCTATCAGTCATTGTATGGCTAGGCGAAACTCTGGTTGTTCCCGTGAACAAAATGAATGATGACAATGAATCAAGAACCCCTTTATGAGCTTATGTTTTTGCAGGACCACCATGGCTTTGAACATACGTTTTCCATTTCTATAAGGATGTGATTATTATGTGGGAATGTCTTCCTCCCTCTGGTAAAGCAAAAGATATATCAAAATTGCCTCCACTTCTGATAGGCAGATTGGGATCAATTGGTTAAGGAAATCACAAAGCTGGTATCACTAAGTACCATGCAAATTATGGTTTCCATTGACTTTGTGGGAATTTAAAAAATTTTTAGGGGAGAGGTATAAAACAGAATGCTTTAGTTACATTTAGCTTGTTTAATTGCATCAACTTTGTCATTGCCATTTAATGTGTCTTAAAAATTAGTCTCACTGTATTGCACGTCCAATCTGAATTTTAGATCTGGTATTATTTGTTGGTGGCTTCAGATATGCCTTGTTCCATTCATTTGAAATCTTAACTTTCAGGTACCTCAAACTTTTCAACTTTAGAGAAGAAACAAATATTCCACTTCCCAATGTGGGTGACCTTGCATTTAACCAGAGAAGAGCACTTTAGTGTCTAAATTTATTTTTTGACGTTTTATTGAGATATAAGTCACATACCATACAATCCACTCATTTAAGGCGTGCAATTCAATGCTTTTTAGTATGTCCACGGGGTTGTGTAACTAGCACCACAATTTTAGAACATTTTACCACTTGAAGAAGAAACTGTACTCACTAGTGGTCAATCTCTATTTTCCCCCAAACACCCCCATTCATCCCAGACTTCGGCAACTGCTACTCTACTTTCTGTCTCTATATATTTTGTGACTGGCTTCTTTCACTTGATGTAATGTTTTCAGGTTGTAGCGTGTATTGGTACTTCACTCCTTTTATGGGTGAATAATATTCTACTATATGGATATACTACATTTTGTCTAACCCTTCATTAGTTGATGGAAATTTGGGTTGTTTCCACTTTTTGGCTATGATGAAGAATGCTGCTATTAACATTTGTGCACAAGTGTTAATGTAGGCATATGTTTTAATTTCTCTTAAGTTTATGCCTAGGAGTGTAATTTCTAGGTCATATGGTAACTCTATGTTTAGTGTTTTGAGGAACTGCAAAACCATTTTCTAAAATGGCTCTGCCATTTTACATTCCTGTAAACAATAAACGAGAGTACCAATTTCTTCATATACTTTCTGAAATTGTATTACAGTCCTTTTGATTATAACATCTTGGAGTTTGTTTGTACCATCGTTATGATGCCAGATTCAGGCACTAAAAAGTATTAGGCTACAAAAAGTATTTATTTAGCAGAAAAAAAATTTTGTTATTTAGGCTAGAGAAAGTATTTGAGAGATATAGTACTTAAACTTATACAGCACTTCTAACTTTTCAAGAGTTTTTACATCTTTTACTGTAAAGAATTAAGCCCCACTTCTAGAGTTATTTAACTACACCCAATTTCTCATGAATCCCAGTGGAAACCAGAAATTTTCTGTAGTAGTCATAGTTAAGAGGCTACAGGATGGGCCAGATAACAGGATGATTGGTAAATGGAAATATTATAGAGGAACTCATACAAGATCTGACCCAGGCTGAATCAATACTGTGGCAACATTTATCAAAAATATAAAAATTTTAAATTAGCCGTATAAGATACTTAGATTCTAAGAAAGCATGATTTTCACTGGCTGCACAATATTCCTTCATGCACATGAATTATAATTTATTTAAACATTTCTTAATTTTTAGATGTGTAGGCAGTTTCCAAACTTCACTATGAGAAATAATGTTGCAACAAACAATAAAGCAATTTATTCTATGCCAAAGAAAGAGTTGATAGACTGAATTTTCTATTGCTGGCTTTGGCTTCATGGAGATCCAGTCTGAGATTATCTCGAGATTGCATAAAATTGATGCAAAACAGACAGAGCTTCACTTAGCAAGGGGCTCTTCCAAAAGACCCCAACGAGCCCACTAAATAGGGGCATTCCAAGAACTCAATTTATCTGTCTTAAAAGGTTAAGCTCTCATGTTGACCCTGCCAAGATTCAGACCTGTGCTCCCAAGAAAGCTACATATTTTGAGGCTGCTGTTGGCCTCAAGTAGCCATTCCCTCCAACTATATATAAGTGTGATTTCTTTACCACCACAAATGGAAGGCAAGGATTCTATAATCTAACAAATTTCTCTTCCTATTGAGATTCAGTACAGAACTCTATTTATTTCCAAAGAAGTAGATTTCACTATAGTGAAAACACCAAAAAATCATGATATGATAAAACAGAAATAGCACGTTACACTTCAACATATAAATCAAGTAAATATACAAAGTAGCGTACTACAGGAATGAGTAGAGGGGTAGGAGTCAGGAAAGCTTGAGTAAAATCCTCATCCTGTTTCTTAGTAGCTGTGTGACCTTGGATGAATCACTAATCTTTGCATAGCAGCTTCTTCTTAACAAAATCAGAGAGTTTGTGATCATTATTGACCTTTCCAGCTCTAAAGTTCTATGCTCTCCAAAACAAAAATATAATTAGACTAACAAGTGCATGGAGCTTTCTGAAGGGTGTGAATGATGCTGCTGTTGGTGTACATGAGGCAATTGTAATTTGTATATTTGTTATCGATGTTACACAGTATTATTTGTTTGGCTCTTTACAGTTTATAAAATAGTTACATATATTTTGTGATTTGATCATTTCACAATTCTTTTTATCCTCATTTTACATATAAGAAATGAGGCTTGGAGAAACTATGTGACTTGCTCCATCAGATGTCTATTTAGGGCAGAGCCCAGGGCTCAGATTCAGGTCTTCTGTATCTAAAGTCCATGCTCTTTCCTCTATGTCACTATTTCTCTTCACATCACTACTTTTCCCCACATCAACTATTTTATCATTCAGGCACATTGAGAAACCATTATAGGTGAATTTAAAAACCAGATTCTTATGCGCATGGCGAGGAGGGGAACACCAGACATATACAGAATGCTCCATTGGTACTGTCTCTTAATTGAATCACTCCATCTGGTTACCACCTGCTCTCTCTCTGTTCCATCATGAGCAAATTCTTTAAAGCCTAAGGTTTTACCTCCCATTCACTCCTTGAGCTCTGCAGTCTGACTTGCTCTCCAGCCACTTCTCTTGCTGAGGCAATCTGCAGTAGATGCCACAGGTCTGGGGTGGCTCCCTGCTCACAGTAGTGTCCCCTGCTTTGATTCACCCTTAATATGCAGCAGTAGGCTCACACCGGCCATTTCTGCACCGTGTTATCATACCCCATGATAACATCTGATCATTTAAGAGTAGACACTTGTCCTGAGCTGGACCAGTCTCCCAGAAGTTTGAAACTTACACAGAAATCCAGAGACTGGGAGAGATTGAAGCTGAGCTGATGAATGGCAGCACACTGAAAAGCAGGGCCACCCAGCGCTCTGTTCCAAGTACCTGCAACTGCCTCGATTCCTACTAAGATGTTTAACTCCCTCTGACTTTTCACACTACCACTTTTCTTGATTAAACCATTTTCCAAGACTTGCTACTCAGAGACTCTTTTTTTTTTTTTTTTAGGCTAGGCAGAACTTGGTTGACCACATAGATTGCAAGGACCATGCCAGCTTAAAATCCTTTATTTATTATTATTATTATTATTTTATTTTTTACACCTACAGCACCTGGTCTTCCTAGGTCTCCCATCTAAGTACTAACCAGGCCCAACCCTGCTTAGCTTCCAAGATCAGGCAAGATTGGGCTGGTTCAGGATGGCATGGCCATAGACTCAGAGATTCTTAACTAACACATTGGCAATCCTTTTTCCCTTTAAATCTAATGAACACTGTTGTCAATTCCCTTTCTTGAAACTCTCTCCCTCCTCATCTTACATAATACCTCCTCCTCATTCTCTCCCCACTCCCCAAACTACACTTTCATAGCATCCTCAGGGGTTCTACTCTGCCTGCTTTGTCCCCCAGGCTCTATTCTTCTGCTCAGCTGCCATGATTATTCTAACTTTTCACCCATGGCTTCAGCTATCTGCCTGGGGACTCACCCCAACTGCATGTAAATACTTTTTCCTTAAATATCTCATCCTATCTCTCCAGTCTCCCAGCCTTTCCTCATGACTTTCAGAGGATGCCGCCCAGCACCCAGTCCATCTCCCCTGGCTAGCTCTCCTTCATCCTTTAGATTCAGTGTGGACATTACATCCCCCAGCAGGCACATTCCAATGTTTTTGCTACAACACATACCACGTTCATTTTGAAAGATTTTGCACTCTCTTGCACAATTTGTTTACTATCAGAAAGTATTAAAATTTAAAAAGTTACTAATAAAGCAATTTTGGTTTATTGTAAATATTGTCATTATAAAATAAAACTAGTCTTAAATACTTTAACTACTTCAGTGATTTGATGCCCTCCATCACACTTTTAAAGAATCCATGAAGCCACTCTTTTATACAGTCAGAAATTTTATGTCTTTCTCTTTCCCTTTGAGTTTATATTTTCATTCTATTTCCCCCATAGAATTTTACCCTTATGTAAATATTTTAATCTTGAAAGCTTTGTATTGGCTATTGTCTCATATTTCTCTGTCACAGAAATATGTAAATAAATTGGAATTTAAAAAAATTCCTATGATCACAAACCTCTAACAGTTAAATTTTTTTTCTAGATTGAGTTTTCATTATAATTACATAGTACATGGCAGTACAAAATTAAGCAAAAGATTATAAAATACACTACAAGTTTTGACCAATAATTATTAACTACAAAAAGTAAATGATTAATAAAACAAATGGCCTTTTAAAAATTGCTTTATGTATCCTTGGATGGATATTACTTATTGCTAGAATGAGATAGCACTTTTGCACCAATTATACTCCAATCTTTCTTTTATATGTAAGCATTGAGAAACATCACTCATAAATAGAATAGAAGAGGTTTTTTTAGGGTGATGGCTTTTGATTCTTTGAACTCCTTCTAAGATGTGTATTTAAAATAACATAAATATCTAGTATAAAAATTATTTTTAATTTTCAACTGACTACTAGTTTATATCCTCCTTTAATTTTGTAAAAGGATTTGTGCTCCAGCTACTATAATAATTCACTTTCTCAATTGCTGGGACAGAAACTCAAAGTTTTTCCCAAACTTACCAAATGATCATTTATTAAATCTGTTATTCTTTCACTTAGCTATATCTTATTTAACCCACTATATTCAGAAAGGTTGGAGAATATTTAAAAAATTTAATTTCAGTACGTTGTTGACACTTTTAAAATTTATTTTATAGTGCCACATGCTTCAAATATATTTTTATCAAATCCTTGGAGCTTCTGATCATAGTCATTGAATTTATGGAAAATATCTAATATACAACTTAATTGGCATGAACAATGCTTGCGCTTAAGGTAGATACATTTGGCCTTTCTATGTGGACAGAAAGCAACTGTTTTACGGTCTATTTGGCTCCTGGTTATGTGAGTCTGTGTTTTATTTAGTGACATCATAACTGACTTGGCTTTTCTGTTAATGTGCACATTTCTCTTACTTGCAGCATCTTGTGTTCTGCAGGCATTTCTGGAGGGCAATTATTGCCTAAAAATTGAACATCAGAATGAGTTCATGTAATCTACAAACTATTTTAAAGCTATTTTCTTTGTAAATTTTTATTTTATGGTTTATCTGATTCAATTAAGACCAGTTAAAGAATTAGAAGACAATAGAATTGTATTGATTGTATACTGATGTGATCAAATTATATTGATTACATGACAACCAACTTCAAATAATCAGAATAGTTATAATAATTAGGTGTTCAGCCAATGCTTTGCTGAGTAAATAAATACTAATGAATGGGAAATCCCAATCCCAATTGAAATATTTCCTGTAAACTCTCTCTACTTCTGAAATTTCTCCTATTTCTAATTCTCCCCAAAAGACAATTAATATCAGCAACTTACATTTTTTAACTCTTTACCAGGTCAGGCACTGTTCTAAAAGTGTTTTGCAAGTATTAATTAATTTAATTGTCACAATGACGTGGAGTTGCTATAAAGATTAAAAGTGTATAAAGTTCTTACACAAACATAGATGTCTGTATCTAATATTAAGGTATTAAGTTAATCTAATAGAGAGAGAGTGAGAGAGAACGGGGGTGGGAGGGAAGGAGGAAGGAAGGAAGGAAGAAAGAAAGGAAGAAAAGAAAAAGGGGAGGGGGGAGGGAGGTAAGGTAGGAGGAAAGGAAGTAAGGAAGGAAAATTAGTTTCATAAAAATTAAGTACCGGGTTTCCATATTTCAAGAAACTTGATGATGTTAAAACTTTAACATAATATTTATGTACATTTACCAACTATTATGGGTACACAGTAGTATCATTGGCTAATGAAAACCAGAAGACATTCTGAAAAAGCATTAAGTTAGTTATTTTAAAAGGACAACATAGGCAGCTTCAGAAGTTTAGGCATCATTCTTTAAACCATGACTTTTCACTTTTATAAATTAACTTTTCTCATTTTGATCTGAGTAGCCTGTGTCCCCCAGAAAGTAGTGCCTAAGATAAATCTTTACATTTAAATATTTTATTGATGAATGTGATTTGGGTAGCAGGAATAAGGGACAGGAAAGGAGGGAGACTCAACATAAAGAAGTGTTATCAATGGCTACTACTTCACGTGACTATTTTTCTATCTGTGGGACTTCTTGAAGATCCGCATTAAACATATCACAAGACAGTCCTCAGATGAAATAAGGGGTAATATTTAACATTTGGCTCGTTGGTTAAATTTTTTTTAAGGGGTTATTACCTTACTTACAGGCTGTGCATGAATGCCAAATATTCTGCCCAGTTGTCCACAGAGGTGTTCTAGAGTAGCAAGTAAGAAATCCAGACTGGAGGTGCAGATCGAGATGAAAAACTGTTGGGAGGCTCTGGTGTGACAACCAGGCAGAATTGGCGAGGCCGAAGAAATCTGAACTGGTGCAAAGCAGATACCCAGTATATATTTTTTTCTTGTGTACTTACAAGAAATACAGCAAAAGCTACTAATGTGTTGGCTCCATGAGCAGAACTTTACAAATAGTTAAGAGATGCCTGATTTATATGGATTATATCAGATATTTTAAATAGAAACTCAGTTAAATTCATTTCAATAGTTGTTTTATTTTTTAATCTAATTAATTGAAGTATTTGAAAATTCATTTGGTCAAATATTTGGTGAAACATCTGCCATTATTGTAAATACTATTATAAATTTAGTTTGAAAGTTTGTCATTGAAGATAAAATGATTTGTTTCTGCTGATAATATAAATATGAATTCTGGTAGGGCACAGTGTTGAGGTAAAAATAATGCTTATATTATATTTAAAAACTTAATTTAGAGTATAAAAATATTTTTAAATTGGTTGTGGTGCACATATAATTCATAATTGCATCTTTGATATTGTCATTGACCAACAGGTTGTTAAAAAAAAAATTGAATTGGCTTTCTCAATTTGTAAAGATGAAAAGTTGTAGAAATTACTTTACCTGATTTAAAGACCTGTTATGAAGCTATATTGATTGAACAGTGTAGATTTGGTGTAAGGATGGATACATAGATCATTAGAATAGAATATGTAGCCCAGAAATAGACCCACACATACATTATCAAAAGATTTTTGAAAGAGGAGTCAGGGTAATCTAACTTTTACCATCTCTCCATTCCCCAGCAAATGGAAGTGTTCCAACTGGATAGTTAAATGGAAAAGATGAATTTCAACTTTAGCTCAAAATATACATAAAATTATTCATAATCATAATGAAAATTATCACAACCTGAATATCAAAGCTAAATAGTAAAACTCCTAAAAGAAAATGTAGAAGAAACTCTTTGTGACTTTAGGAAAGCAAATATTTCTCAGATAAAACACAAAAAATACAAATCATAAATGAAAAAAAATTGATCAACTGGATTGCATTAAAATGAAAAACTTGTGCTCTTCTAAAGTAATCATTAAAGTGACAAAAAGGTAAACCACTGACTAGGAGGCAATATTCAATAATTTTACCCCCAAAAAAACTTGTATTAAAATATATAATGAATGCTTACAACTCGATAATTAGACAAAGACCCAATTAAAACTGGGCAAAAGATATAAACAAAATCTTCACTAAAGAAGACATGAATGGCCAACAAACACATAAAAACTACTCAACATCTTTAGTAATCAGGTAAAAGCAAATTAAAAAACACAATGAAATAGCACTACATGTCTTTAAAATTAGAAACACTCACAATACCAAATATGAGATAATATGAAGTAATTGAAACTCTCATACACTGTTAGTGGGAGCATAAAATGGTACAGCTACTTTGGAAGAATGTGTGATGATTTCTCATGAAGTTAAACATTAATTTTCCATATGATCCAGCAATTCCACTCCTAAGTATTATTCAAGAGAATTTAAGACATATATCCACACAAAGAATTATATATGAATATTCATAGCAGCTTTATTCATCATTTAAAAAAACTGGGAAACAACTCATCAATAAAAAAGAGCAAACTACTGAAATGAACATCTACATGAAAGAATCTCAAAACATTACATTAGGTGAGAGAAGCCAGATCAGATGACCATATCCTGTATATTTACATTTAATGAAGCTTTAGAACAGATAAAACTTATCTATAGTAAGAGAAAATAAATCATTAGTTCCATGAGGCCAAGGGGAATGAGGTATTGAGATGGACTACAGCGGGTATGAGGGAACTTTTTGATATGACATAAAAATTCTATACCTTAATTGTGTTCATCATGGCATGAGTGTGAATGTGTCAAAGTTCATCAAACTGTATACTTAAAATGAGTGCTTTTATTTTAGGTAAATTATACATCGATAAGCTGACTAAAAAGGCATTTTATAAATTATTTAGATTAAACTTTTATAAGTTTTATTTTTTAAACAGAATCGATCATATCCTTCATTTAGTATAATTTTCAGGATCTGTAGAGCAAGTGTGTTTTAATAAAAAATTATAGTCTGTGAACAATAATTAAAAGTATCAGAAGTTTCAAACTAACTTTCAAATGCAACTTTGAAAAACATAATTTTATGAAAAATTTAAAAATAATATCTTCTTTAGAAAAATACTTGTGTTACAGCATTAAAGACAGATCCACCCAATAAGCTGATTCACCAAAGATGGTTGTTCTAGTTGTGTTATTTGTAAATATTCAGATGATCAACATAAAGGTTTACAAATTTTTCTTGACTATCCCCAGATTATTTATCTGGAGAAAGGCTGATAATTTTTAGTATACATCAAATTTTTTAAAAAATAAATTTTGAATAAAACTATTTTAAGGATTTACCAATATAAATAATTATTTGAAAAAATATAAGTAATTGTAGTTATTTTTATGACTCTCTCTCAAATATGTCCTGATCTGGATGATAAATTATATGGTCACCTCAATTACGAATGTATCCCAGGTTCCCTAGTTAGGCATTCATGAGTCTTCATTTCTCTCTCTTTGATACACATTCTGCTCCCACCAAATGAAACTATTCACTTTTCCAATCCAGATCTGAATTTTCTAGCCTTAGTTCCTGTTAATTCCCAAGTCTGAAGCCCATACCCATTTCCACATGCCTGTTTCCTACTCTTTTTTCCAAGACCTAAGCTACCTCTTCTATGAAGCCCTTTTCTCTAGCCAGATCCTTGTCCCCATAGCACTTTAATTCTCTTGGATGATTTATTACATTTTTAATCTATAGTTTTTTAAGCGCATATTTTGTTTCCTCCCCTTTCCTCCAAGTGCTTTAAGGCCAAAGGTAGGTAGTATCTTATTTATCTTTATTATCACCCACAGTTTCTAGCATAGTGCTTGGCCATAGTATGCACTCAGTAAACATTTGCTAAATAAATGAATATGTAAGAAAAAGAACAAACCAACAAATGAATGAGACCTGTTTAGCACAGGCACTGAGCATTGTATCAGCATGCATGATGTCGTGAAAAAGATTTTGAAGTCCTTTTTTTATTACATTTGTGATCATTGGTAAAATTTACAAATCTATTTTAGAATAAGGTCTGTGGATGTGAGGTAGTTAAATATCTTTTTTTTTCATCTTCTGATTTCTTTGGAACGCTTTTGACAACCTGCTACCAAAAGAAGAGGGAAGTTCTGAAGAAGAAGAAAAGGGAAATCCTGATTCAAAGGCACGATCCATGGTTTACCTTACATCAGGATATCATGATCCAGCTGGACACAAGCGTCCAGCCCAGACACAGGAGTCTGGCAGCCCAGGCACTGACATGCAATGCCCATTGTTTGCCGATTCTGCCCCCAAAGTTCTTCCTCACAGATTTTATCTGATCATAATTCAGGCTGTGCTAGGATATTCCAGACATCATGGATCAGATTTTTTTTGTGTGTCCTCCATAATGCTGAGCACATTGCCTCACACATAGTATGTGCTTATGACTCAAATAATAATAATAATAATATTTGCTGAATATTAACAAATGAGTGAACAATCTAATCACAGAAAGCAGAAAGGACTGCCTTTTTGTCCAGAATTGTGGAACTGCAGGCTTTCCAAGGCTGTAATGCTTAGTCTCCAACTTTCAAACTTCAGCCACTGCTTCAGAGGTATAGCCTTTAGTGCCAATGACATGGGACTACTGAGAAGGACTACACTTTCCATAACCTCTGCTCTAGTGCCAAACACTCATAGACGAATTAAAACATCGAAATATCAATCGGCCAGTATTTATGAGGCACCAACTGTAATTGCATGTAACACTCTTGTAAGGTTTATACAATTGACAAATGAAATACAGGACATTGTTTTTGCTTTTTAAGAACTTTACATTTTGTTAAGATACAATATTAAAATGTTCACAACACAAAAAATAATGCAAAACTATAAACAACACAGTATCAAATCGTATAGTTCCAGACATAATGAGATGCTGAGTTCAGAGAAGAAATTGAGCTAAAGCAGCTTTTGCCATACAGGTAGTTAGTATTTGTCAGTAAATATTGTGCAGATTGTTCCTGAGAACATATTCAGACGTTACAGCTCAAATTCCTTCTCCTGATTCCAGCAGTGCTTACATGCCAACGTTGGTTCTGTAAGTGATTTATCATCTGGCTAGTCTTAAGGGTGGCAAAGTGAGCTCCAGGTACGAAGCTTTCCCCCAAGTGTAGAGTACTTAGAAGCAGGCTGAACCAAGTGGAATGTTTTCGTAGGACCACCAGAGGTGTGCAGCTAGAAAGAGAGAAAGCAGCAGGGGAAGCCAGACAGAGGATAGAAACCAACATATATCAGGAATAAGGAGAGTCAATAATCAGGTATTTGACTTGCTAGGTCATAAATCAAGAAGTTCTGACAGATCAGGAAGAGAGGTGTGAACTGACCCAAGTGGTCCTGGACTATGAACACTGTAGTGTTGTTGGAAGCCCATGATGGTCAAGGGTGGAAAAGGGAAGGCAGTGCTTAGAATACAAAAGAACTACATAGAAGTTAGATCAGAGGTAGAGAAACTCTATTTAAACAACCACCAGTTAAAGATTAGTCAGTCTAAGAAGTCCAGAAATAGGATTTTGATTCAATCTCTGTCTTGGGGAGCCCCACCCTGAGTACAAAATTCTCAGTGCTGTCATCGCCAGTGCTGTCATTTATACCAAACTATGGAGGAAAGACTTGGGTATTAAGAACAGAAATTATTTAGATTGGGTTGTAACTGCTCACTTAATATATACCAGTCTCACGGGTATTTTTCTATTTCTTGTACATGTAAAACATATTTACATTTCAGGACCTTTGCACATACTATTCCCTCCCTAGAGAATTTCTGTGAGTCTTCGATTGTCACTTCCTCAACCAGTTCTCAGCTTGGCTGAACCTCTACTGAAGACCTCACTGGGACGGATTCAATCTGTGATGGGCCACGCTGTTTGAAGACACTTGTTCACATTATGAGTAAGCTGCTCATTGGTGCTTGATGACATAACACAGGTTGGGCTTGATGATTTGAAAGAGCCAGGGAAGACTGACCCCTATCAAGCAAGAAGTATTTAAACTTAGCTTTTTTTATGAATTACAATTAATTTTAAAAATCCAAAAACAGAATGTGGTCAGATTCAGAATATTTTAATGCCTCTTTTTCTATTGAGAACATAGAATCAATGAAAGCACGTGCATTCTTAGCCCGCCAAAAAACTGGGAGGTTTGAAAGTGCCACATAATCAAAGCAAATACTCTCAAAGAATTCTTAAAGCAGTGTAAATATTAATACTATAAACTAAAGATGGGAAAATTAAAGCATCTTGCTAAGCGTGTTATTGATTAAGCCATTTTCATACCTGTGATGAAAACCGACAGAAGTTTAGTTCATGATTTCAAGTAGTATTGATAGATTGCATGGACATCCAACACTAGAAACCAAGACCATGATCTAGAATTTAGAACAAAGGGATACCTCTTGAAAAGGCTCTGAATAAATAAGTCAAATCTCAGTGACTTGTAAAAGACATTCAACTCCGATTTTTATCACTTCTGTGGATCTTATGATTTTCTGAAGAGATATGTCTAAGATTTCTGAATCTCAAACTAGAACAAAATGATCTAACAATGGAATAGGCTATTATAAATTAGACCGTTTTCTAAAATCCTATGATTTCCTTCTGTGACATCAACTTAGACATCCTTAGAAAGACTCAGACTTTGGGCAATGGCACCAGTTTCAAACAGTGAGCCAGTCTCTTCCATCCCATTCACATGTTGTCTCAAAGCCCTGGGTCTGTCTAAAACGTCTTAGGAAACGTTCTTGATCTAGACTTTTTAAATGGATAAGAAGAGAGGAAGATGTGGCATGAAGGCATAGGTCCATGGGATACAAAGGCTAGTTAAGACATTATTGTCATTCTGGCCCAATTCCTTCATTGTTTGTCTGGAGAAGCTGAATCCACTAAGGTCAAGAGATTTTTCCCAAAGTTACCTGGAATCTGGGTCTCCTTATTCTCGTTTCAATATACTCAGAAAGACAGTTAAGATGGTCCAATTCTTTCCTTTGATAAGTGAATATGGAAGCCCTGTTTGTGTTCCTGGTGTTATGTCAAGAGCTGAAAGTAGTTACTGAGTGAAAGAGACACACCATCCCCACTTGCATAGAGCTTAGAGTCCATCAAGGCAGACAGAAAATTAAATAAACAATTGCAATGAAGGGGGATAATGTCAAGATAGGTCAAGTACAGAATAATTCATTTATTCATCCAAAAATTATTAAATGCCTACTGTGCACCAGCTACTGTTCATAAATCAGTGATATCACAGTAGAAAACAGAGAAAAGCTTGCCCTTAATAGAGTTTATGTTACAACATAAGCTACGGTGAGGGAGTCATACAGTAAACATAATAAATATGTGAAATATGTACTATTTTAGAAGGTGATAAGTACGGGAAAAGGGAAAAAACATGGAGCTGAGTAAGGGGGTTAGGTTGGGAGAAGTGGAGGGAAGGCCTGGTTGAAAAGGTGCATTTGAGTGAGGACTTGTAAAAGAAGGCAGAGGAAGCCACACAGATATTAGGGGGAAGACTGTTCCTAAGGCAGGGTGTGCGGGGTAGGTTTACCCCGCTTCCCTGAAGGCCAGTGTGGCTGAGGAGATGTGAATGAGGAAAAAACAGGCTCTTTTGGGCTCCACTTCGGGGCCCTCAGCCAGGGTGGAGCATGTGCGTGCACAGCTCCCGGAGTTCAAGGGCAGGCCTGGCTCTTCTTTCTAAGCTTGCTCAGATCCTTGGCCAGCTTACCCACTTAGGAAGTCACCCTGCCCTTGGGGATAACAAACATTTACAAAAGATGGCCCAGAATTTTGTTCCAGTTTCATTTAGAGAGGCCAAGTATTTTGAAGGCAAACCCTATAAGCAGCAGAGGAAAGAACTGGACATTGCATTCTCTCAGCAAGAAAGAACGGGGTGCCGGCTCCTCCATTGGGGCCTGTAATTACATAGGTAAGGGTATAAATAAGGCTGGTCTTTCTTCTTCCCCCTTCCTCTTCCTTCTTCCCATAGAAAACAAACCACACAGTGTTTTTCTTAATTTTACCGTCATTAATCTTATTAGATTTTGATAAAGTTTGTTCCATGAGCACCCCGATGGGGAATGTTTTCTTTACCAAAGTCCACGATTCTCCTATTCAAATCACTACTTTCCATGGTTTCACTTCAGTGCTTTAGTGCCCCTCAGGCCTCTCAGGAATGAGCTCAATTATCAACCCTGAGTGAATCTGAAACCTGATTCAGTCTTCTTATGATCTGATTAAAGCAATGGGGTTTATAAATATCACTAAAGAAATAGTCACACCTAGACTGCTAGAGGTTGGCCAGGCAATAATTCCCTCCTGTGAACTTGTGGCTTATTATCTTTCTACTATTTGAAGCAGATCAGTGGTCCGGTGGTCATTGTGTGTCTTAGGGGGTTAAGATTTTACTGTGAAAAACATTCCTTATAATACTTGGCATGCACATTCCAAAAAAAAAAAAAAAAAATCCTATCAAGAGACTGGCAGTTTTTAAATTAATTATTTGAGCTTGAACAATTCAAAAGCGTCATCAAATTAAAACAAGGTAATTTGGCACAGAGGTTATTGCCCATCATGTCTTCTAATTACTTTTCTGTATTTTGAAAAAACAAAAACAAAACATTAAATGCTGAGATAATGAACTTTGGGGGCGGCGTTCCGCAGCAATCACCTTGGTGATGGAAAAACAGCGCTGGCTTCCAAACAGACTCATCTGATCTTTCCCAGAAAGATCGGCTCATGAGAAGTGGCATTCCCTACGAACACCCTTACAGGGCACTAGCCACGAACCATACACACATTTACGGATCAGAGGTAATAAACAGAAAAATAGACACAAGGGCGTTTTTAAAACATTCATATACTTCCCTGAAGTATAATTTGTATATAAATAAGAGTATCTGTTTGAAGAGTGTAGTTGAATAAGTTTCGACAAATGTATACAGTTGAGTAACACAAGTACGATCAATATAGAACACATTTTCATCATCCCCAAAATTTCCCTGAGTCCCTCAGGGTCGATCTCCATCATCCATTTCACTTTCCAGCCCCAGGTGACCACTGATCTGTTTTCTGTCGCTACAGATTAGAATAGCATATAAATAGAATCATAGAGTATATTCTCTTGAATATGGCTTCTTTCATTCAGCAAAACATTTTTTAAAAATTCATCCATGTTACTGTGTGTATCCCTCATTTGTTCTTTTTGATTGCTGAGCAGTATTCCATTGCATGAATGTACCAAAATTTGTTTCCCCATTTATCACTTGATGGATATTTGGGTTGTTTCCAGATTTTTTTCTTTTCTATTTTAATAAAGCTGCTATGAACATTCATTTATAAGTCTTTGTGTGGATACACCAAGTCATTTTTGCAAAAATAAATATAAGAAACATAAAAGATTTATGCAAAGGTGAGTAATAAAAGTGAGGGAAGCAAGCTTCACATATGACAAGGGTTTGGAGGGACTGTTACAATTGGCCACAGGAATATTTTTCAATTTCTGGTTTATGGAAACAATGTTAAGAAATATGAAATGGTAATGGACCAAAAATATCAAAAGAAAAAGCTGTATAGGTCAACAACTCATTCCTTTGGGTCAGGGAATAAGAGCCTTATTGAGAATTATCTCTTCCACCAGCATTATGGCATAAAAACCAAAAACAGAAAATCGAGGCTAAGATGATTGTCTTGGGTGTGAAATCTTGATCTATACCTACCAGCTGGCTATGTGCCCCTGCACAAACTTCCCAGCTTTCTGAATCTTAGTTTCCTTATTTATAAAATGGGGATAATATTAATAACAGCTATCGCATAGAGTCGTGGTAAAGAATTAATGAATAAAGGCATAGTCGGAATGAGCCTAAACATTTTCAGAAGTAAGTGCTGATTCTCTCCTTCACTTTGGCATGGGCTGCAAGCCAGTTCTACTGCCAGGCACTTTATTTTCATTATATTACAGTGAATTCTCACTTCATTTTACAAAACAGAGAACTATGTCTCAAAGAGGTGGTGAGTCAGATGATGAAAGTGGAGAATGAGAACCACCACTCCAGCTGGACTTTGAATGCTTTGCTAACTCCTCAGGCAGCAGCATGGCAGTCTGAAACCCTAGATGTACATCTTCACACATTTGCAGAGGAGCTCACCTGTCCCCAGCCTTTGCAGCCTCTGCCGCTGGCCCATCGCCTACGTGTCTGATGTCCTCAGGAACAGCAGGAGGCAGAGCTTCTCTCAGAACACATCTTAGGCTAACTGTAACCATGTTTTCATCCAAAGTGTCTTCCCCACAAGACAATATAATGCTGCTCTGCACTGTTTTCCCAGGGCCTAGTATAGCGCCTGGCATATAGTAGGACCTGATCAATGTGAATCAAATGAAAGACGGAAGGAGCCTACTGAGAATAACATAGCTGCTAACAACAAGGGTATTCTTTTTATTGCCTGTATGTGTGTACACACACTGAGCTTGAAACTGTGAGTGATTGATTGCAGCTTGAAATCTTATATACGTGTGTGTTTATGTATATATAGGCAAACACACATAGTGTCTGTGTGTGAGCTGATAAGCTGACTTACCAAAGAGTTACTTACTGCAACTAATGAAAAAGATTATATTTATTAATTAAAATATTAGGAAATATCTGGGTACTAAACATTTTCATTCTAATTCTAACTCTTTGATATCAGTTTGCTTTGTTTTTCACTTGCTTATAAGAATTTGGAAGCAATTCCCACCCAGAACACATTTCTGGATTTTTTGTTCCTGGATCAGTTGTGGGGATAGAACAATACTAAAATGTTTCCACTCCTGGCAGTGTTTGACAGGACAGAACTTATCATAGGGAATAGAAAGGGTTGGGTCAAAGGTCTTAAACAATCAGTTGTTCTGGTAAGCGCTCGCTAGAATGATTTTTTAAAAATGTTCTTAGAAACCTCTAACTTCTCTTTGCAGGCCATTGATGTAACGAGCCTTCCACTGGGGTTGGGCTTTTCAGTGTTCTGTGAGTGTTGACTTGTGGGCCACAGAATCATAGCTTTGGAACTGGAAGGAACCCGAGACAGCATGTGGCTCTGAATCTTCACTTTACTGAAAAAGAAAGGGAAATGATTCATGTAGTTCCCAAAGCAAGTAAGTGGCACCATTAAGCCCATAATCTCAGATCTTCTAATACTCATGCCAATGCTAACAAATGCTGTAAACTTTTTATTTTGAAAAAATTTCAAGCTTATATAAAAAGCAGAAATAAGTGGTACAATGTACAGCACATTCTCTGCATATATTCAACACTTCTTACTATTTGCCATATTTGCTTGATCTCTCTCTCTCTCTCTTTCTCACCTGAGTAAACTTTTTCCCCTTAATGTATCCCATTAAGGAATACTATACTTGAAAGTTACTTTGAAAAATTCTTTGCACTGTATGGTTATGATATCAATTTGATACACAGTTAGATTCATTTATTTCTGTTTCGTTTCAGTTCTTGGTGCAGTGTTGGGAATTCCATCAGTATTTAATGAATAAAAGAATTAACACATGCAATGCAAAATTTTGATATTCTAAAAGCATAGTTACCATAGTATTTGGAACTAAAATGATGGCATTGGAAAAAAATATGGCTAAGAAAAAAATTAGAAGAAAAAATAGTAACAGAATTAAACTAAATCAGAGGGAACAATGGCCTCAGATTCTCTGGCTTTTTTGACTGAATTCTATTCTATAGCTTTTCAATCAGCTCTTTTGAGGTTTGCACAAATTTGAGAAATGCCAAATTTGTCAAAGATGCTCAAAAATTGAGTAATGCTCATTTCAGAGTTTAAATTAGAGAGAAAGCAGTTACTCACAATACTATTTTCTTATCCTTAAGTATTTTTTTTTATTTCTATAGGATATGAGGAATCTTCTTTTCATTTCCTGTGCTCATTGTAGATTGTAAATAACTTTCAAACAAAAGAACACATTTAATTATTTCACATTAAAAATCTGCATTCTTCTACTAAGTGAATACCACAATAGGCCACAAATCATTTGAATATCCAACTAATTTAAATTTCATTGCTTCAAAGTGGAGCTGGGGTGGGAGGATTGGGGGAAAGTTCCACCTCTTTCTGTTATCAGCTATTGTGGGACACCTTCCATTGTCATTTTTTCTAGGCCCTGTTCAAAGAAAATAAACAAAATTTCTTATAAAGCCTATAAATATGTTTTCTTTTTAAAAGTGAGGAGATGAGGAACTAAATGCATTATAACAATAACAACTTATACTATAGAAAGAATTTTCTGAGAAGATTCTGAGTTAGTTAGATTTTTGTCAGCTGGACTTATCTTGAATGTGGTCAGCCTGGTTTTTAAATATCAAGTGGCCTTGATATTGCGGATATTCCCATGTCTTCTTTTTCACTAGCCAACTATAGTGGTTCACAGAAATAGCACCTTTACTCCAGTTCCTCACTGAGTCTCCTCCTGGCCCTCATCCTCCCTTCTCCTGTCAAATCATGCTCTCAGGAATCAGGTTCCTCCAACTTGCATGCATTAAAGCCCTCAGGATAGGGGAAAGGAGAAGGAAACCAGCATTTGGAGGCATCTACTAGGTACCGTGTTAGGAGATCTACAAATATTTCTTGTTTATATCTTTTAAGCCTCTGTCTAAAATGAGGAAGGAGAAGGGGATTTGACCACCACATTAAAAATTTTAGTGAGAAAAAATTTTGAATTATTTTAACAGATGGAGTCACCCATTTTGTGAAAGCTGATAGCTCTTCCCCTCAGTCCATTGGGAAGGCTGGAAGCAGCATCTCCTTTAACTTCTGCTGTGTCTCTTCGTCGTGTCATGGCTAATCTAGTCTCTTGTGTACTGGACTCTGAAGAGCATTAGCTGAAGATTAAGTTGTTTTTACTGACAATCAGAACAGATTCTGTTCTCCGATTGAGTTCATTTCACAAATATTTATGGAACTCTTGCTCCATAAATCTCATTTCCTGTGAAAGGATGATTGGGAGAGGATGTAACTGGAATAAAACATCACCCGTATCTTCAAGAAGCTCACAGTCAGTGATAAACACGAGTGCAGTTAACGAGTATGTGTGTGTCTGTCGGCCTGGGACTCCACAGCCCGTGGTTTTCTCTGTCTAATCTCTAGCAGGCTCCAGGAGTCTCACGAATCCTGCGTGCAGTGTTCTGATTTCCCTTTAACCTGCTGTAAACACAGCCACTTTCTCTGGCTCTCAACAATAATAAACATGGTGGGCAAGTGATAAATAACTCTGTGAGGGCTCTACTGTTTCCAGCTAGAAGGAGACTCCTTATCCTTGTTAGTGCTGGGCAGGATTTAGGGGCTTAAGCTTGGTGTCAGAGCACCCTTTTCTCTCCCATGATACATTGCTTTTTCTTAGTTCTTATCTTGAGTCACTCAGCGGTGTCTATTTATGCTCTTGCCCCAACACAGGGTGTATGTGAGGGTGTGTTGGTCTCTTTTCTGTCCAGTAGAGTAGAGAGAGGCACCCGGGTAACTCATCTTGAGATCATTCCCATCTTGCAAATGGTGATGCTAGTGATGAATATAGAGCAAGAGAAGAGGATGGTTGGGCTGGCCACAGCTACCATCAACTTCCACACTTTGATCCTGTCTCTCTGGAGTCCTAGGCATGAGACAGGATTCAGCTTCATGTTCACTGTCTCAGGAATTACCTAGGACTTGATGATTTCTAATTTTACTCTTGGACTCACTCCGGTTAATTTCATCAAAATGCTAGCTGTTGCAACACCTAAGTGTCTTGGCTGTCCCCCATTTATTGTGATGTGTTTTCTGAAGGGCTCTGCACTCCTGGCTGATGTGGTGAAGGGCCTGGTCATCCCACATGGAATAACCACTGAGTGGATGAAATTTGTCTACACAAGCACACACGTCATTTCCTCATCCTCAGACAGAACTCTGTGTTTTTGGCAGTTGCAGAGAACCCTCTGAGAGAGAAACAGTGGACAATGTCTCTTGCTGCCAGCTCTCCTTTGCACATGTCTCAAAACCTGAAGACAAAGAGAATTTCTTTTTTTTTTTTAAAAAAAAAGAGAAATAAGCCATAAATAGCCATCGCTACTATAGTTTTACAGAGAAATAAAATAAATTCTTTGACATACTTTCTTCATCCCAGACTAAGTTTTGGAGCCTAGTGCTTTGAACCTCCTTGCGTGAAATCTAAAAGATAGTAACCAGGAAACAAAGCTGATGTTTCTGTTTACTTTGTTGAGTATCCTGCAGAACTTGGGTGAAGACTTCACAGTTTTGTCTAGAGTTTCTAAATAATAGCTGGAAAAGATGTTTATGATACTTTGGACTGTGGAGAAAAAGAAAGCAAGTTGCAGGGTAATATTTCTCATATGTCTATATTATTACAGGGGCTTGCATAAACCCTTTAACAGTATTTTTAAAGTATTTGCAAGTCATAAGAGGGTATGCAGAACAATTGCCATTGGTTTCCTCAGGATGAGGGTACTGGAATAGGAAGTAACGAGGGTGAAAATAAGGAGTCTATTAATTTTTTTCTTTATGCACTTCAAATCTGTTCATATAGTCACAACAAACATTTAATTTTACATTTATAATTAGGAAATAAGGCACTTTGCTTTAAAAAGTGGCTGGAAGGTTTGCTTGTGAGCCTGAGGCTGTCTGAGAGGGGATTAAACCAGAGCCCTGCTAATCAGGCAGGAGTGTGCTGGGCCCGCTGAGCCCTTCCAACCAGGCAGGGGCCGCCCCCTGGGCTGTCCGGACAGGAGGAGGAGGCTGAGGCCACTGTCGGCAACTGGCCTGCAGAAGCCTGCAGTTCCTCAGTCCCGACCTCCAGAAAATGTCATTGCAGGCCCCAGTAGTGATCAATCAAGAGTCTGGCTAGACATGCGGCTGCAGGGAGAATCTTGAAACTGAATGAGCTGATAACTAGGGAGCACTGAGGCATTGTTTTTCATTGCAGACAGCATCAAATGGGCACTCTGGGGGCCAGAGAGCATGCTAGTGCTTTGCAAGCATCCTGTTTAAACTACCACATGGCCATTGGTACTGTTATGATTACCCATCTAACAATGAGAAACAGAAAGTTAGAAAGTTAAGTAATTTGTTCATGTTCACTCAGCTTCTAGCACAGGTCGACAGTGAAAATATAACTACAGTTGTATTGTTATAGTATGTTAATATGTGTGTGTAGTTGTACATTGATATATGATACAGCCTTCTAGTTTTTCCAGCACTTGCTCACACCAAGTAAACATCTCCAGTCTCTAGTCTCATTCTTCGGCCCACTCTTTCCTCATATCTTTCTCATTTTCCTCTTCCTTTCCTTATAAAAACATCTGAGTTTGTGTTCTGGGATAAGAGAAAAATGCGGGTTCTACCCAATTTAGTTCTTCCTCTACTGATCTGATTAGAATAAACAAGAGCCTCCTAGGACTTGTAAAAAAAAAAATCCTTACTCAGATCTTGGATGAATTATTGCTGAGAGGTTTTAATTGGCTGTGGTTGGCTTCTGACCTCTTGTACAGATTGATTTATGAGGTGAATTTGCAATCAACTGTTGGAAAAATTGATAGCATGGTAGCAGATAGAAGTGGCTGTTTGAATAAGGTTTGGAAAATATTTGTGCCATCCCCAGGTCCCATTACAACACCCAATTTCACTTTGGCGGATGACATTCCTTAGGACCTCTGACGGGCCCTAAGCTAGCCCAACACGTTCTGCTCCTAGAGTCAGATAAAGGTTGCCATTTTCCAACGCAGAGGGGAAAATATTAAGTTAATGTGTACAATTATCCGTTTCACTTTTTCCTGTAATTGTTCTTAAGCCTTCTATAAGATTTAGCATATGAAGTTTCCTCTTTTTCACCCCAAATTAATTATTTTTGCCACATTTTAGCATTTTGTATGGTTCTTCGGGAGATGTGATGACTTCTACTTGTGAACTACTGCCCTGGGGATTTTGGACAAGCCCTTGGAGTGTAGTAGTGCAGGTTCTTTCCCTGCTGAAGGAAGGAAGTCAGATTTGGAGGAACTGCATGGGGGTAAAGGGGGCCTGAGGACATGCAAAAGAGCACAGGTTGGTTCCATATCAACTTATGTACCTGGCCTTAGGTACCTTTAGAAAAGTGGGAGGTCTGTGCTCAGAGATATTTCTCTCTAGTCCATATTACTTCTAGGATGTAGGACACAGTTAAGATCCAATGAGCCATTCTTAGAGAATGTTTTCAAAATAAGTGAAACATTTCCTTATATAAATTCTTGTAGCTGTGTATTATACTGATCGATATTGATTATCGACTATCTAATCCACATCTTCCAACAAGCTTCTAAACCTTCCATGGCTAGGGACAGAGTCAGTGTCAAATAACTCTGTATTAACTTTGTTTGTTTTTCATTCATTCATTCATAGTCTTTACTGAGTGCCTAGCATGAGTAGCCTGTGACTAGGCACCTGTGTACTCTTGTGAACAGACGCAGATCTTACCTTCACAAGGCTCAGCTTCTATGAAAAGGCAGACATTGAACAAGTAAAAACCATAAGTATATCATTATAAGTTATCAAATGTACCAAAAGAGAAAAAGAATAGGATGCAGTGTCGGAGAATAAAAAAGTAGGCCTACATTATATAGGTAGTAAAGGAAGGACCCTTTAAAGAGGTGACATTTAAGCTGAGACCTGGAAAAAAGAGGCCAGCCATGAGAAGAATTTAAAAAAGCATTTCAGGCAGAAGAGACAGCACATGCAAAGGCCCTGCATAGGAGTAGGATTGAGCAGGCATAATTTAGGAGCTAAGAAGTGCCAGTGTGAGTGAAGCATGGTGAGTAATGCAGGGAGATGGTAGATAGATGATCAGAAGATGACAAGAGTTATTTAAGGATTTGCGGCCTAAGTTAAGAAGTCTGGACTCTGCGCCATGAGCAACGGCAAGACATGTGGATACTTATAAAACAAAGACACTGCACTGAACCTCTGGTTAAAGAAGACCTCTTGTCATCCTTGAGCCAAATGAAATGAGGTCATCTGTTTTCAGAAAGTTTAGTATAACTCTTAGTATTTTTTTCAATGCATGTTATATACCCCGTATATATACTATACAATTGGGATAGCATCAGCTTTTGTTCACTTAATGTATCATAGGAGTGTCCCGTGTTATCAAATATTCTTCTGCAACGTGATTTTCAATGACTTCATAACATTTCCAGTATGGATGTATTTGAGTCAAATAACTTAGTAACAATAGTATTAACTTAATTGTGAGTAACTTTAAATAACAAATATATAGAACTTACTTGTATATTAATCTTTGTATACATATACCCATTATTTTCTTAGGAAAAATTCCTGGAAATAAAATTGCTGAGGTAAAAGAATATGCTTACTTTTATAATTGGGTCAAAAGTGCCAAGGTGTCAGTCTGAAAGCTATCAATTTACATTCCTATGACTGAAGTTTGAGAGTAGCCATTTTAATACTGTTTTAAAATTGTGTGTATTGGGCTGCAGAGGAAGTGGGGGATCACTCAGATCCACTTGGGTTGGAATTTTGCATCTACTCTTCATAAGCTTTGTGTACTGCAGATAAGTACACAAACCTCAACCTAAAAAACTCTCAGTTTCTATCTGTAAAATAAAAAAAGGGAGATAATAGTATTTGTTTCACAAGATTGAGAAAAAGATTAAACGACATCATGTATGGGAAGCACTTAATAAATACCCAGAGTAAGCATTTATTAGTTCTCTTTCTCTCTTCCTTTCCTTTCACCCTCCTTCCCTCCCTCTCTCCCTCCACTCTCTCTCTCTCTCTCTCTCTCTCTCTCTCTCTCTCTCTCTCTCTCTCTCACACACACACACACACACACACACACACACACACACTCACACACACTCACACACACACACACACACTATGTGTGTACTATGGCTGTGAATTTGGATACTCTCTTAAGCAAATGGAAAAAGGAAAACTCCTGCTTTAGTTATCACATTTTTTAGGCATTGAATAAAGTGTTTACCACTAGCAATTAAGAGTAATCTCAATATTCAAAGGTGAAATTTCTCCCACATGGATATTTTCTTTTTTAAAAAAAGACAAGTCATCTTTGGCTAACCCTGGGCTTAGAGACTACCTAGTTTTGCCTTAACTCTTGTATTATTGGCCCATAACATAAGGTAAAAATGTGGCATGGGAGTAGGACCACCTAAAGACCTGGGTTGGAAGGCCGGCTCTTGCCCCTCCTGGGTTGGGCAGGTTGCTAACATCTCTGAGCCTCATTTCTCTCCACTGAAATATAAGGTAATGCCACCTCTCCATGTGGTTGTGAGGATTAAATAAGATTAACATGAACAAGAGCACTTAACCTCTGCTTGTAGGAGATCAATCAATGCATGTTGTCGAATGCAAATCTCATAGCCACCTCCTAAGCAATGAATCATGAAGATATGAGCATGTAAAACTTCCTGCACCCATAAGAAAAAAACATCTCTTTCTACATCCAGCTCCGTCTTTTATTCCTGAAGTGATCAATGCTTCTCCCCTTTCATATGTTGTCTTAAAGAATCACAGTGACCCTGACTTATAACCAGGATAAGAAAACACAAGTGATAAGGACACGGATGAGTCTCCTGAAGCATTGCAGCTTACTTGAATGATTAGGCTGACCTGCAATCTTCCTCCTTTGTCAACCCAGAAAAACTTAGAAATGGCCAAGAGGTCTAAGACAGCCAGTAAGTAGCACAATGAACAGAAAAGTGGAAGAGGAGACTGAGTTCACAGTGGTCCTCAGAGAGAGTCAACAAGCAGAGAACCACTGTTTCTGTAAACTCTGCTGTGAAAAGGTACATTCATTCCCATGGGGAGTGATGACCCCATTATTACTCTGCCAGAACTGACTTGGGCAAATATAGATTTACTTGAGGTGGGAGAGGGGAGCAGTTAGGGTAGGAAAAGGACCCAGATAATCAGAAAAACCTTGGGAGGATCAGGATATTAAAAGTCATACCTCAAACTAGTTTTTGAGATTTTCTATTTAGGTTTATTTTTTTCTTGTTACTTCTGGAAAGCTATTCCTCTCACTTCCATAAAGAGGTCCAAATCCCCAAATTCCAAATTCTTAAGATATTTGGTAGACCAGAGCATGAGCTTTGAGACCTGTTTCTGAGATCGATTTTCACCAGCAGCTCTGATTGCTTCCCTCCTCCTGGCTGTTTCACAGGCGACTCGAAGCTCTTCATCTGTGTGATGACTCTAGTCCCTTACTGGAGCCAAAAACCGTGGGGCCCCTATGTGTCCTGTTTGTTTTTGTTTTGTTTTATTTTGTTTTTCTAATACCCCAGTTCAATCTGCTAAGAAATTCTATCAGTTATACCTTCTAAATATATCCAAGCCAATTTGACCCTTTTTAACTACTTTCATTGACACCTCTTGGTCTTAACCTTCATATCTTTCCTGATTATTACAATATCCTCTCCATCATTTTTTCTTGTTTTATCCTTGTCCCTTCAGGCAGATGAGCCTGCTCAAGTGCACAAGTCAGATCATATCAGCTGCTTCTCATCTCTCTTCAAAGGGTTCTTACTAAGGCTTTTTGAGGCATAGGTGCTCTGGCCCCATTACCTGCCTGCTTTTCCTCACACTTTTCTCTTCGTTCACCCCGTATTTGCTCCACTGGGCTCCTGGCTATTCCTCTAACACCACATCAGGCACATACCTGCCTCAAAGCCTCTGCTCTTGCTCTTCCCTCTGCTTGGAACATTCTCTCTCCAGATGCACACCTGGCTGATGCTCTTGCTTTCTTCGTATCTTTGCTCAGTTGCAGTCACCTTCTCAGTGACACTATCCCTAACGGCTCTGTCTAAAATTGCACTCTCTCCATCCCAATCTATCTTCCTCTCTCATTTTATTTTTTTCTCCTTAATGCTTATTGCTATTTAACACACTTTATATTTTACATACTTGTCTGTTTTATCATCTGTCTTTCCACTAGACTGTCAGCTCTATTAGGGCAGGAATTTTTGTCTCTTTTATCCAGTGTGGTATCACTAGCTCCTAAAACAGTGCCTTGCCTAAAACCATGCCTGCCTCATCAATATTTATTGAGTTGAATTAAACCTAGCCTTGGATCTAAAGCCAGACTCTCCCACTTAATAGCTGAGTTAGTATGAACAAGATAACCTCTCTGAGTGTGTGGAAGACATGGGACTGTGCTTGGCTTACAGATTTCAATAAATCCTCATTCTCTTTGTAGTCTCCCAATTTGAGTAATGACAAAGAGCCTTTTGAGATGCTAGCATAGTGACAACTGAGTACAAAGAATTTTTTTCTCTCATTTTATTTCTCCTCTCTTTCTTTTTCTTTTCCACCTTGTGTCCTCTTTTTATTCTGTGTCCTCACCATTAGTCTTACTAAGGTAGCTAAAATAATACACATAATGTGGAAAGAATAGGAAATGGACTCGAAACTAGCAGTTGGAATTGTTAGAACTTAAGAAAGGGACTTGCTCACTTAAGCAGACATCAGCCCAGTAATCTGCTGCTGAGAAAAGAGGCCAGGGGAAAACTCTGGAATCCAAAGCTGTGACAAAGGTACAGTCTTTAGAGCAAACTTCATAGGTGTGTCCGTGTCTTTCTGGAGAACCCAGGAAAGATATTCAGGAGCTGGACACTTAAAATAATTCAGGTGACGAGGAGAAAGAATTGCTGTGGGAGACTTCCCCCTTCCACCCCAAAACTGTGACTCTGCAGCCTCGAATGGTGAAACTGGAGAGGAGGAATGACAGCCAGCAAAGCCTTATATTACACTGGCATATGACATATCTAAACCTGTTTGATCCTCGCAACTATCCTAGAAGGTACATATTATTATTATACTCATTTTACAAATAAGGACGTTATGGCACAGAGGGATGAAGTCATTTTCCCAATGTCATAGAGCTGGTAAGCAGCAGAGCTGAGAGTCACACTTCACAGGTGACAGAACAAGAAAAATGGCTTAACACATCTTAAACAATAATATGGATCACATGACTGCAGACTTGTTCATCAAACTCCAGACCTGCTTATGTGTCCTGATAAGCTGGCTACTGCCATGGTCCTCGAATCTCTCATCTGGCCTCATCTCACCTACTCAACTGATGCTATTCCCTGCACACACATCCTAGACTCACTGGTCCTCTCTTTGTCCCCAGACCATACTCTTTGTCCCTGCCCAGCTTTCCTCAACACCATCCACAGCATGCTCCTCACTCATCGCTGGGGCTCCACGTCCCACTAGGAATGTCTGCCTTTGGGATGAAACAGCTTAGGAAGGCTCTTCAGATTTTATTTCTGCCTCCCTCTTCAATTCTCTGGCTTTGGACTGAGCTCTCTAGTCCTAACTTTTGTCTTGTTCCTGCATCCTGCCTTTGGCCCAGAGGCGTTATATGACCACCTCAGGGGTGGTCTTCCTGACTTGTAGTTTTGGTGTCACCTTGGGTACTGTCTTGATCAAGCTCTGTTCCATGCTCTGCAGCCTAAATGGACCTGTGCCTAGACACCACTGGCCTAGCAGCCCAGGTGGGCAGGAACTGACTTGAACAACCTTTGCTTCTTCCTCAGTCTGAGCAAATACTGTGACTGTCCTATAAAATTTTGGTTCCCAAATGAGATTTTTTCCATAATAATGCCTGGTGTTTTCTTTCTGCTTTCTGGTCAAGCACATGTTTATTGGCCATAGCATCCATTTTGACAAATGGTTTAACTTTCCTTTAGCTCTGTCCATATGATATTATTATTCACTGAATAATTCTATCACGTCTCTCCAAGAAGGTAGCATGTCCTTCTAGCCAAGGGCTGTTTCATGTCCTCCTCTATATTCCTTTTCTCCCTTTATGTGCTAATATTTTCCCACCAAAGGCGTGCTGATTTAATCCATGAAGAGTAGGTTATTGAGAGAAACGTGATGCTGTGGAGACCTCTGTAATGTGGTACTTACGAACCTAGATTTGGAGACTGACAAGTGTGGGTTCATATCTTGGTTCTACCAGTTCATGTGTAGTCCTCTTACATTACCTCTGTAACATCTGTCTCCTCATCTAGATGTGAGGGCTATGGTGAGAAAATGCATGACAATTTCTTTAGAAAGATGTCTGACATGTAGCAAGTGTTCAGTGAATATTAACTGTGATTTTCCTTTCTTATCCCTAAGCTTTAAAAGTTATCACAAAGAGAACAATAAACTTCTGGAACTTGTCTGAGGGTTCCTGGACTATGAACCCATCCCAGTACAGCATTAGGATGACATAATACATGGAATTGTGGAGTTTTCAGCCCCTTGATACTGTGGAATAAATGCTATTACACATTCAGGATGAAAAGGTCTAAGGAGAGATTAGATGGAAGGGACACAATAAAGTCTTTTGATTATTTCCTGATTGCTACTTTTTACATGGCCTTCCTCTTTCTTTCTTCCCTTCCGTCCCCTTAAGTTTTGAAGGCTTATCATGAAAATGAATGAAAAGCTCAAGGAAATCATTGATATACTTAAGATAGATGCATACAAATATTTATAGATTCTTTCAAGTCTTTAACATTTAAAACTTGAGCTTACTGTCCTTAGTAAAACATGGCTGGTTGGTTCCTGTTCATTCACTCTATTTTTTAAAATTATTATTTTCATGGTGACATTGGTTAAGGAAATCCAATTCACTCACTCTATTTTTAGCTCATGTATTTTATACTTCTATCATGAGGTAAAACTTATCAAAATCTTGACTATTCATTCTTGACATCATTTCAGATGTGGGTTCTTAGGTGCTGAACTACAATAGCTAAAGTTGTAAGTTAACTTTTGACTAATGACTTCAAAGATCATCCCTCACTGTTTATAGTTTTCTTTATTAATTCACATTATTTATTGGGTTCCTGATATGTATCAGTTATGAAGATGGAAGGATCAATAAGATATGGGCCCACCTCTAAAGGTTGCATCTACTTACATTGTGATCTACTGGATCATAATGATCTATTGCTATAGACTATTATCCACATTAAAAAAACTGGGGAGTTATCTGCTACAGGGAGGTGTGTGTGTGTGTGTGTGTGTGTGTGTGTGTGTGTGTGTAGGAGTTGGGTAGGGAGTTTTGTGTCACTTTTAGACTATGGACATTTGACTCATAGAAGCAGAAAAGAATCTGTGCTAAGAGAATACAGCCAAGGCTTGTGCACAATGAAGGGAAGAAAACCAAATACTGGATTTTTGCTGTAACTGAGAAATAGCCTCTAGGTATTTTGAGTTCTTTAGCCACTCCTTTCATATGATAATTTATAGCTCTTTTTGTTTTCCTGAACTCATTTTATTAGGCTTCTGCTTTCAACATTTCCAACAGAATAATGAAATTGAGAGTCATTGTTATGAGTTTCCAATGGCCTTGAGAAGTCTGCTTCTGTGACTGAGGTGATGATGGCAGACTTGGCAAGGAGCTGGGGGGTTATGCTCTAACCTTCAAAAACAGACTGAGTAGAGGCCACGGGCAGCACAGGTGAGAGGAAGCATAAATTCTATGCCTTAGCTGCTCAGACTCCACTTGGCCTGCATGTGCCTCCCTTTGTGGGGGGTTCAGAGCCCCCCTGGGCTGGTGGATTTATGTCAGCAAGAGCAGTGTAGTAGAAAGAGATTAAGAACGCTTTCAAAGAGTGCGTGAGTGGGTTGCTCCTCCATCTGATCAGCCTGGGACACAGAGCTCAGTCTGTGAGGACCTGGGCTGGTGCCAGTGAAGGGAGTAGGGCAGGCCTGAGGAATGGAAGGTCACTGGCCAATTGGGTATTGTGATAATTATATCCTTGTTTCCTTGAAGGTACCAGTGTCCTTGATTTTTCAGCTTCAAAGAGAGCTGCCTCTGAAGTAAGGGGACGTTCACACCTGCTTTGCTGCAGTGATTTCTGCCTTCCTGGCTGCAGACTCAACAAGACAACAATATGTCTGTGGACATTTTCAAGGCCATACTCATAAACCAGACATGGGAAGCTTCTCTTTCACCCTTTCTTCCTAAATAAAAATGTAAAGTTTCGTGTGCTCTATGAGAATTCAGCAATGAACCCAATGTAATGGCTTTACCTTAAATTCAGATACTTTTAGATCAGGCACTCTAAATCATTGCCACCACCATTCTTATCCTCTCTCCTTCCAATTCTCTCCCCTCCCCTAAAGGACTATCACAGGACCAGAAGTCTAGTAATTACTAAAAGTGTCAGTAGACACTTTTTCCCATCTCATTCATCTCCGGAGAAGTTGTGCCAACAATAGTTAAGAAGTGTAAGCACAGTTTTGCCTTTCATATTTTCCTTATAGCACTTAGATTTTCATTAGACCTTTATTTAATTTCATTAGTCCTTCTCCTTCATTAAATGTGCGCATTTGAAACCATATTTAATTGATAAATTCCATTCGTTAAACGTGAGATGACTATATTCTGGCTTCCCAAGAGGTAGAACTCTCTACGTCCCTGGACCCCACTCTCTAATGTTTCTGTTGTTGCCTTCAGCTCTGTAGACCAAACTTTCCTTCTCCGGGCAAAAGCAGGTGCAGTTCGAAAACCTGGAAATTAGAAAGAAGAAAATATTATTTATTTTTTCTAGTTCGTTCTTGTTCTGACCTTGACAGGTATAAATAATGGTTCCATATACAAAATATTCCCTAACTCTTTTTTAACTTTTGCTCTGAGATGGTGCAAATATACACTGTTATGTTGATGAATTCCCAATTTAGTGACATATAAATAACTGGACTCTTCCTTCATTAAAACATGCGGTGGTCTCTCCACCTGCCTCTGTCTCTGTCTGTCCCCGACTTCCTCCTCCCCTCATCCTTTCTCTTTCTCTTTCTTTATCTATTGTTCTGAGAGTTTTCCACTTCCCAAAATCAATGGCAGCTATGACATCCGAGGGAACAAAAGTTCCGTCCTCCGAAGTTAGCTCCTACCTGTCACCCGAGACCCTGGGATTCTGAGCTCTTGCCTGTGATTTAATAATGTGACCCAATGGGGCGGCCCAGGTGTTGTATCTCATACCCTCACCGATTGCCAAGGGAACACTTAATCTGTTGACTTTACTCAGTTATGCTAGTCTGGCAAACGTACCTGGAGCTGTAAATTATTTAGATGGTTAATTTATTTGGTGTAGAAGAAACTCTCTTATACCCTAGTTATTTAACAGCAGATGAAAAACCACTTCATTTGCAAATCATAAAAACTTTAACACACTTGTTCATTAAAGAGTAAAAAAGGACTTTCCTGACCTTAAAAGTGTAACAGGGGCCCAAACAAGCATGGTTAACACATTATCCCCTAAGATAAAAATTATGATATAAATCTGTTCAAATTAGAAGTGAAATGTGAAACAAATGCTTCCCATCGGATGTTAACAGACAACTAGTCTGAAGCAACACAAGTATAAACTGTAACTTTATAGGGTCAGGAAGGGCATAGCAGGGGTTTTTGTCATAGAGCCCCTCCTCCCTGTTATAATCTACTTCCCCATGACCCAGGGGAGGCAGATATTTAAAACTGGAGGAAATATGATATAACCTAAACCTTATTAGTATACAAAATTACTACCTGATAGTGAAACATGTCATTGTTTTATTTATTCTTTGACCTACTTTCATTAAAATAGAAACTTGGTACATATTTATTGAAATAGAAACAAATAACAGAAATAAATTATCTCATGCAGCAACCACTATCAGATCAGATTAGGTCCCCTGCCTTCCAACTGTTTTATTGACTCTCTTGATGAAAAAGAGTTGATCTGAAGCAAAAATAAGCATAATCTATAGCAACACAAAGATATATATAGCACAGAAATTCCTTGCAAAATTTTTCTTTTATAATTGCCTTGTTTTAAAGGTACTTCTAGAATGAGGCGACATTATTGGGCTTTTATTTATCATCTGAATTTAAAAATGTTTCATTTATCGATGGGAGGCAGCAGAGTTTTAGCTAAGTATGCCGATTCTGCAGTCTAGCTGCCTGGGTTCGAATAGTTGACTGTTTTATTATCTTATTATTTTATTAGTTAAATTCGTTATTTAAAGTCTCTGTGACTCAGTTTTATCATCTGTAAAATAGAAATATTACCTTCTTCATAGAGTTCCGGTGTAATAAAATACATGAAATGTAGTAAGTGCTCCATAAATGTTAAATTATTGCTATTAATCATTGCTAATAACATTTGGATTAATTTCCTTATAATAACCAATTCTGTGAGGTAGTGTTTATTATTCTCATTTTTCTGACGAGGAAATTGACTCCTAGATCCAAAGTTAGAATTAAGCGGAGGCCCAATTCGAACTCAGGTGTGAAAGTCTCTGTGGCTGGTTGGGATTTCCCGAAGCCTGCTCTGGAGGAAGAGAGCTCAGTGCACCGTTTGGTGGGGAGTGCTCAGGGGCGACATCTGTGGGCCAAAGGAGAAGCTGCGTTGTGATGCAGCAGCTGTGGCCGCAACTAAGACCTCTGCCCACTCTATCAGGAGCTCTGGCGCTGGCGGGCCACTTCGGAGTTGGAGCTCATAGAGGCGAGGGGTCGACTGTTAACCAGTCTCTCCACAGAATTTGCAGTCCTTAGATGTAGGCTGCCCCAGAAGGCGCTGTGGCTTTGGGCAAAGCACCTCTCTCCTGCCAAAGGTTATCTCCGGAGAGGGTCTCAGATGAACTGTCAGCAGCCAATGCTCCTAGCTGCTGGGGGCACGAGCACTTAGTCTCCAATCAGGGAGTTTGGGCAGTGTGTCTGTCACAGGGTCCACACATCCCTGCAGCTTAGGAGGCTGTTCGGGGTCATCTCGTAGACTCGTGATCACCGCTTCTTTTGTCCAGAATCTCTCAGGCCTCATTCAGTTAGGGAGTCCAGGAAGCACACGGATAGACTTTCTGTAAATTGCATAAGGTGCTTGATGACTTGAAACAAGCACAGCAGCTGCTCACCAGCAACGAAACCAAGGAAATCACTGATAGACCCTGGCTGCCATGGCTTATATTCTCTTTATAGATGGCTATAAGATAGAGCATTTAAAAATGCTTAAATAGCCCAACTTTTAAAAATCCGATCCCTCTAGCAAGCACTTTTTATGGTGTTTATGTCATGATCCACAGGCTAGAATCACAGAATTTTAAAACCGGCAGGGGCCTGAGAGATCCAGCTCCTTCAGTTGGGTTGGGGTGGAGGGGAGTGATTTAGTCAAGGTCACACATCAAGTTAATAGTTGCACACGATGGAATTGGGACCATAAGCATGAAAACTGATATCTCAAGTAGAGTCTAGTTGTTTGCCAAGTGCAAAGAAATTATAAAAACAAATTTCTTGGCTGAAAACTTGAAAGGATAGGTTTGGAATGTTATCTGAATGCACACTACAATCTTGAAGTTTCTTGTCATATCCTAGATAAAGTATCGTGTTTATATTTTATTCATTTCCATGCAAAATGGCTTCTAAAGCTAAATCCAAGAATTCTCACGTTGTGTGGCTTGCATTTCTTTGATTGTATTTTGTTTCTTTTCTGATAATATGATGTTTTATGATTAAAATACTCCTCTAGCCCTTGCACTATAGATTTTATGCATATAATTGAGACAAATACATAAATACTGTATGGCACTGGTAATCTTTAAAGAGTGAATTCAGATCTGAGAGTAGTCTTATCTTTAAAATTACTTTCAGAAAACATATCAGACACACAGAGCTGTCAGGTTTAAAACTGTACCAACAATTTTACGTTAACTTATTATCTAAAGTGCAGTATTCTCTGGCATGTGGATATAGTCATAACCACAAAGATTAGTGCTCAGCCAAAAAAACAAAAGCTTTTAATTTTTCATTACCTCCTCAGTACATTACCTGGCTGGATTTTGACTTTTAAAAATCTCATATGATTGTTCAGCTCTTCAGAGATGTTAACTCCTACATTTCCAGCAGAAAGCCTACTGGACAATATTTGACTCTAAAGAATAGTGGTAGTTTAGTATTTGGGGTTCAGAGCACAGGCTCAGGATCCATACTGCCTTGGGTCAAGGCCTAGCTCACCAGCCGTGTGATTTTGAGCAAGTTATTTAAGCTCTATAAAATGAGAATAGTAGTAGTACTTGCCTCTTGTGGTTGTCATGAGGATTAAACAAGGTAATTTGTATAAAGTGCTCAAACAGTGTCTTCACACAATAGTGCTTGGTTGATGCCATACTATTAGAATTTGCTTTTTAATCTACAGAGACTTGATCCTTTACAAAGAAAGTTGAAGATTAAAATTTAAAAACTAGACACACTTAAGTAATCCTGTTAAATTTTTGATTCTGACAATAGAACGCTTATGTGAAATAGAATCATGAGCCTAGACAGACTATAAGTCTAGATTCTAGAGATTTCATTTACAACCTGATACACATAATAAATGAGAGAGTAAATTCCCAATTTTTAACTAGAAGAAATATGATTCTGGAAATTAGAGAACTACATTCTAATAGTGAGCTCTAGAAAATTATTCTTAACTGGTTGCTCCATGAAAGCAGGGATTATGCCAATCTTGTTCACTATTACATGCCCAGCATTTTGCACACTGCCATAGGACAGAAATCTAATATGTGTGGGATAACTGACTGATGGACTGACTATAAGAGGCAATGCCCTTCCACTCATAGAACTTTAGAGTTAGAAGGAAACACTTGCTTATGATGTCACAAATAAAGAACCCGAGGACTTAAACTAATTGTGTTGTTAGCTATTAATAGAACCAAGATCCAAGAGGTTGACTTCAGGGCTTGGACACTCAAATAAGTCATGCTTTCTCTAGTATTTTTCTAAAGTAATTTCTTAGCAACCACACAGTCTCTCGGGATATTCATGGAGTAAAGGGTGAAAAGGGTTGTTCTGTGGTCGAATAATTTTGGGAAATGCTGAGTTAAACAAATTAAACTGTGGATCTCCAGGAAGCAGCTATAGTACTATATGCAGCATTTCTGAAGAGGGTTTGACCATAAACCCTTTCGAAGGGAATGTCGTTTAGAACTGATGGTCAATGAAACATACAGGAGAAGACTGACCAGTAGGCCTTATTAAGCACCTATGACATGAAGTTATCATGATAGAAACCATACAAAAAGTTAAGGTGAGTTAGACAGCAAAGTTTTCCTGGGCTCTTTAATGAGAGAAAGTAAGAACAGTGGTAGAGGTGTGAGGATGTTAAGAAAAGGCACATATAACTTCAATTTGTGTCTGAATTTGATAAGTGTTATGAGAAAGGCTCAAATAAAATGTTACTGGGATTCGAAGGTCAAAGTTCCATGGAATAAATAGCATTTGAGATGAATCTTAAAGGATGAATAGCATGAATAGCTCCTGTTTATGTTTTTGTTAGTCAGTCCTTCTAAGCTACATTGACCCGTAGGAAGCCCTACAAATGCCAAAGGTCTCTCTCCTGTCCCTATTTATCTACTGAGCTAGATCTTCTATTTCTTTATTCAATCCCTTGGGGGATCTACAGCCTCTGGAAAACCTGAATCCTAATATAGAGCACAACCTTCTGGGTCAGAAAACAAAAGTGATGGCAGAAATAAAAGCCAGAGCAGAACACACATTCAACTTGGGTAGTGTAGTAAAGAGCTCAGCTTATTGGCTGGAAGCGGCCACAATACTGTACCTTAATGCCTATTGGCTAAGAACAGTCAGAATAATTTCTTTGGTCTAGATCTCATTGGCTGAGAGCATCTGATGACACTCAGAAACTGGAGAGAAACTATACACATACCCACTACATTTTTATTTTGGAAAATATTTCATTATAGCACAAATGGTGCTATAATAAACTGGTATTGAAGAGAATAATATCAAATATTAACAGTATTTCCTGATATTTGATTCTAAGGGGTTCTACTTTTCAACAATAAATCCCTTTTACTTAAATTAGCTTGAGAGGGTTTCTGCTGTTTGCCACCAGACAGTCCTATGCAAACATATGCCACCTGTATTAGTCAGGGTTCCCCAGAGAATCAGAACCAATAAGATGTGTGTATCAATCTATATCTATATCATCTATCTATATCTATATCTATATCTATATCTATATCTATATCTATATCTATACCTATATCTATATCTATATCTATATCTATATATTTATCTATACCTATACCTACACCTACACCTACATCTACATCTGTATCTATATATTGAGAAAGAGAGAGAGAGAGAGAGAGAGAGAGAGAGAGAGAGAGAGAGAGAGAGAGATTTTAAGGAACTGGCTTGCTGGCAAGTCCAAAATCTGGGGTAGGCCATAGGCTGGAGAGGTACAGTACGAGTCCAAAGGCAGTCTGCTGGCAAAATTTCTTCTTGTTTGGGGAGGTCAATCTTTTTTCTATTAAGGTTTTCAACTGATTTGTGGAGGCCCACCCACGTTATGGAGAGTAATCGGCTTTACTCAAAGTCTACTGATTTAAGTGTTAATCTCTATTGAAAAAATACCTTCACAGAAACATCTGGAATAATGTTTGACCAAGTATCTGGATACTGTGGCCCAGCCAAGTTGACACAGAAATTTTACCATCAGACCTCCCATCTCTGATCCTTAGCTGCCTTGGGAACATGTTGCAAACAATTCTGAAGCTGCATCCAGACTTAACAGGAAAACACACTCTTATGAACTAGTAATGTTTGCTCTGAGCACAGAAGGGAGGAGAGGCGACCTGTGTCCCATGTTTGCTATTCCTACAGTAGAGGTTTGGTTTGTGTATTGAACGAATGAACAAGTAACACATCTTGCTTATTTTGCCATTCAGCCTAGGACTAACCTCGATTCAAGCTGTGTTCAAATTGAATTGTTGGATATCGACCAAGCAAGCTAAGCAAATTCTCACGTGCCCTGCATATATGCACAAGAAGAATGCTCCCAGCAGCTTTATTAGCAACATCCCCAAACTGGAAATAACCCGAATGTCCATTAAAAATACACACACACTACAGCTACACACACTGTGGATGACTCTTAAGGTTTGAGTAAAAGATGCCAAACATACAAAAAACAGATAAAATTAAACTATATTCTATGTAGATGCGCACTTAGGTGCTAAATAATTGTTTGAAAAAGCAAAGTGATTCTTATAAAAGCTATGATAGTGGTTATCTGTTGAGAGAGAGGCTATGGGGGAAGAGTTAGCAATATCATTCTTCATGACTTTAAATAATATCATTCTTCCTTCACTTTAAAACACCTTGTTAAACTGTTTTTTTTCCCTGTATAAGGGTTAAACTTCACAATCAAAAAGTTTAAAATTTTTACCTAAGTTCTCCTTATGCCAATTTCTGAAAATAAAAAGCAAACATGCAGGGAACCCCACAAACCTCTCACCCAATCCCCATTTTAGCCTCTGGCCAAATCGTCTCCATTGGATCTTTTCTGTCTAGCCTCTTCCACCAGAACAAACGTCTCCACTTCAGTACAGTGGTTAGATTTACAATATAACAAACTGACCAGTTGAAAGTCCTAAAATTCATCCTCAGCAAAACTTGCAAAGCAGCTGCAAAAAAAAAAAAAAAAAAAAAAAAAGTGAATGTGAATGTGGGATTAAAAGCCTAACAAGATTGTGTGGAAGAGTTCAGCAATGTGTGCACGCAAAAGCCTATTCAGAGCAGAAGACCCTTTAGAGGATAGTGTTCATCCGTCTCACTATCAGCTGGAGGCATCTGGGATAACTGGACTCAGGAAGGCTGCCTGTTCCTGCGCAGAAATCCTGATACAAAGGGCAGGTTCCCATGATCCACCTTCCAGGACCCTAGGCTGAAAATTCAGAATTCAGCTTCAAGCGAGTGAGAGGAAAGGCAGAGGGATGTTAAGGGCAGGTGCTGGAGGTTTACTTTCGTCTCTCTTCATAGCTTTTAGTACTTAGAAATGTGTAGGTAAGTACGCTTTCTTCCCTCTGGAAAAGAGATTTCCCCCCCTCTCCCACCTCTGCCTGGGGAATAATGAATTTCATATGGAGTCCTGAAAACCCAAAGAGAAATATGCAATGCTTCAGACACCTTGTGTCGGACTGGCTGTCACAGACCCTGGTTTGGGTCAGGCTGTTTAAGTTTCTTGGGAACAAGCATTTATCTACAGCGGGGTCATTTTATAGATCTATTAAATCTACATTTTCTCTTGGGCTTCTTCCCTAGCTCCCCTCAACTCCACTCCAGTCACACACTCTAAAAACCCCCTTAAGCCCCAGAAATAAATCTCTATAAACTGCCAAGTGTTCAATCAGGCTTTTACTATATCTCTTTGCAATTAGAATAAATTTACTGCTCGGAGAGATGGGGGAAATATGCAAGGTACTTCTTGGATAAATATACCGCAGTGAGAAAAGTAGAGGCTCTGTGAAAATTATCTCTGTGAATTCAACAAGAATCAAGGTCACTGGAGCTGCTACATACCAGGGAACGTTAATTAATGGGCCTGCAGCTGGTGGTACCACTTGGCTGCCCTGCTCCAGCTGCTTGCTCCATATTTCTCTCGTTTGTAGGACCGTTCTTGGATCAAATCCCATCTCTTTTTTTCCTCCAAGTACAAAAAGTACATAAGTCTATCCTGGAAGGATGCCAACCTTTCAGAGAACTAAGGAAAGTGTTGTTTCTTAGCTATTTTTATCTCCTTTTTAAAGAAAGGACACTCTATCACCTCGGGCTGGATTACTTGTAATCAACGTTCGAGCTGTGGCTTGAGGTCATCATTCTGGCACTGTCCACAGGGAGATGTTCTGAAGACAGAGAGCATAGAGGGACACTTGTAACTTCTCCTCAAACTAAAGTGCAACACACCTGTAAAGATACACCTATCTCCCTTCACTACACAGTGTGCATTTTAGGCCAGGTTGAAGGCAGGTGAAAAATACAACCAGAACGCACAGTGCAATATACTTATGATGTATTACCAAACTGTACACTTGAAACCTATATAATTTTATTAACCAACATCACCTCAATAAATTTAATTTAAAAAAGAAAAAAAAATGCAACCAGAATGCATTCAACATCTCTGAGCTTAAGAGGGAGGAAGGAAAGAAACAGGAGAAAAAGGAGAAAAGACAGAGGAGGCAGAAAGTATTTCCAGGGGCAAGGTAGTTTATACCATTTAAACCTGCTGGGAAGCATTAAACGAGAGGAAGCATGTAAACCATTTAGCACTCTTAGCTGGCACACGGGCAGCTATTGTTAATTATAATAAAATTCCAGAACGGAGGTAGAACAGAAGTTTTCAACATGGGCCATTTCCTGCACTGCCTTGGGGATGTATTTGGGCTCTGCAGCATTCCGGTTAAACATGACTCCACAGTTGGAAAGATCTGGGTTGGAGTATCAGATCAACCACTAAGTAGCTATGTGTCACTTGGCAGCTTAATTGGCTGTTTAGACCTCAACTTTCTCATCTGTAAAAAGGGGCTAATAAAAGTATCTGCCTCAAAGCTACTGAGTGTATTTAATGAGATATTGTGTTTAGCATGGTTCTTGGTACCTGGTTAATCTCAACTAAGAGTTGTTGTAATTGGGGCTTTGTAACTGTTTCTATACCTCAGCAATGGAAGAATCAGGAAAAGTGTTTCGGGAAGATTTGCATCTCTGGGGGTGGGGGGACGATAGTTTAAGAAGAGAAGTTCTCTAAAGCAGTGAAAATGATCTCACTTGCTTCTATTGCAACCAGCCTTGTTTTTCTTCTCATTTGGAAACTTTCTTTCCTTCAGTGTTACATAGTTAGGGACTGGGCGTTCTTCCACAGAATGACAGGCATGAGAATCTCACCCAGAAGTAACAGGCAAATGCCTGACTCTGCTTCTTTAAGGAATTATCCAGGTAGTCATTAGCCTTAAACTCCAGGCTGGTGGCCCTGGGGATTATTGCCCCCACTCACCCCTGAGACTGGCAGGCCCTTATTCCCTAGGGCAGGTTTCTTTTTGAGGCAGACCTAGATTTACATTTTTAAGGAAGGAAGAATGTTCTAAAAAATTGGAAAAATGTTCTTCATTACTACTTCTAAACTGTAAAATGATATTTGGGCCTTTTAAAAGACTTGGGACATTTTCTGATATTAAGGAATATGGATTTAAAAGAAGTTTTAGGGGATTAGATTTTTCCTTCTCTTTGAAGCATTTGAAACAACTTTCATCTGCTTTCAGAGTGCTATCCAATTTGGCATGGCATTCTGATAGAATATTGTTGCCTTCTTCATGGAACTGATACTTCTCTCCCCCTTTTAAAACCCATTTGAAGAAATATTTAGGGTATGGGGGTGGAAAACTTGAATTTAAAGAACAGGATTGACTATTCTCGATAAAGAGATGGCTTCTAAGATCTTGAAAGACATTTTTAAATATGTGTTTTGGGTCTAAGACTATTAACAAAAATCTAGTTGTATATGCAACTACAGTGCTATGACTATTCATATCTAATTTTCTGGTTGTTGATCCTCTTATCATATGTAGTGCTCTACAATATGCAAAAATATTTATATATTCTCATTTATTAGCACTAATCTGGGAGACAGTATCATAATCCTTATTTTACCAACAAGGAAATGGGCTCAGAAAATGAAAAAGATTTGCTTAAAGAAAAATGTTCTACGGCAAGCACTTGAACTTGGGACCCTAGGCTTTTAACCCAATACCTTTTTTATCATACCCCATCACAGGCAGTCCTGGTCAACTTTCCATGCCTCAGTTTCCCGATCTGCAAGATGAGAATAATACTTCTCTGGTTTCCTTCCAGGGACTGGTGGATAAATTTTGCAGGACCAAGTCTATCTATCACATGACCAAGATTTCCAGGAACAGGGTATGATGATCCTGAATGAAGCCTGCTCTGCAGAGCCCAGTGAAATGTTGCCAACACCTGTCCACTGCAGGAATGCTTCAGAGCTCTGCGAGAGATGTACACGGAAGTTTTAAAATGACACTGGTTGCAAACAACAAGTGCAGAATGGTTACAAAGCTGGCAGGTGGCCTGGAAGCTATAAGTAATTGTGAACAGATCACACTATACCAGGGCCCGAGGAACCTAGAGAAGTAGCAGATAGGGAAAGAAATACACACACTTGTCAGTCTGGGGTCTTCATTCCCTGAAGCTATAAAAGAGAAGATGACTGTCATCAAAATGAATGAAAACTCAACAGCTCTGCAATTCTAGAAGAATGTATCGTTTGAAATGTCTAGGAAAATATTACATTTCTTCTTTTATTATAAAAGTATACATATTCATTGTTAAAATCTTTAATAGAGAAGTGTAGAATTAGAAAATGACATTCCTTCTTTCATGTCCTCCTCCCCTAATTTGCTCCTAAGATGCCCAACTGTTAACATTCTCCTCAAGCTTTTTCAATTAAAATACTATGTGTGTTCAGACACACTTATACATACATACATGTTCACATATGTATTTTTAAGTGGTGTTGCACACCACATAGTATTGTTCTATAACTTGCCTTTTTTAAACTTTGCAATGTGTCATAGATAGATACCTGCTTATATAGACCACTGCTTTCCCTCAAAATTTATTGAGGTATATTTGATAAATAACAATTCTACATATTTAAGGTGCTCAACTCGATGTGCTCTTATATACATACACCTTGTGAAATGATACCCCAATCAGGCTGATTACCATATCCATTACCTGTAGTTACCATTTTTTGTGTGTGTGGTGAAAACACTTAAGATCCATTCTCTTAGCAAATTTCGAGAATATACCATACTGTACATTAGACCTCCAGAACTTATAAATCCCACATAACTAAACTTTTGTACCCTTTAACCAACATTTCCCCATTTTTTCAACTCTCGGCCTCTGGCAACCACCATTTTAATCTCTGCTTTTGTAAGTTCAACTTTTTTAGAGATCTCTCATTCTTTTTAAAGCTCAAAGGGTTCCATTGTATGGATATACCATGGTTTCTTTAACCATCTTCTACAGATATATAGGTTACTTCTGCTTTTCCTTTTTTTTTTTTTTGCATGCCATTTTGTCTTTGTTTTTTAATTAATTTTTTATTAACTATTACAAATAATGCTTCAGTGGATGATAATTTTGGTTTTAATATAAATGAAAATAATCTAGAGATAAATGGGCTAGAATAAACTGGAAAAGATGGTACACAACTAAAACCTTACCAGTGATCCCAGTGTAAAGAGGCAGAAATGAGCAGAACCTTCTCTGTTTAGCTCCTCATTATGTCAGATCAATACCTAGCACCAAAGGAAGAACCCAGGAAAAAAAAACAAGTTAAAGAAAGAATGAAAAAAAAACTAGCAGGGATTTTGAGAGGTTGGGTAAATTGAAGTAAGGATCATTAAAGAATATATAGAAACCATATATATATAAGGAAGATTATCTCTAAAGCTTAGATGGTGGCATTGAAAGCAGGAAAGTAATGGGGAGGGTGAGAAAATGTTGAGCATTTAATCTCCGTGTCAGTCCCCATAGGCTAGAGGCTATGTCTTTTTCCTTTATAGCCTTGATACCTGGCATAATTCCTGACAAGCAAAAGGTATGAAGAAGTACTTGAGAAAGAGTAAAGAATGCTATTTTCAAGAGGACCAAGCTTTTTGGACAAGCACCAAACCTATTTTTGTGGCCTTAAAAATAGCACAATTTAAAAAATATTTAGTTTAAGTTGAAAAGCAGTAAGTTAAAAAATGGTGTCATAAAAGCTTCTGGTATTTAATTTACTGAACATGTTTCTCTGCTTACTATTCTTTGTTTTAATTCATTAGCTGCTCAAACATGTAATAATTTAAACTGTAACTTGTCATTAAACTTTTAAATTATTTTTAAAACTTGGCACCATTTTTCTTGAACCTGCTACCAACTTGTTCTGTGTCTAGTTACCAGTGGTGTCAGTGGGTTGGCTTCTGCCTCTTAGCCTCAGCAGTCATGTCCCCAAACAAAGTAAAAAGAACCAAGTGACCCAAGGCATGTCTTCAGTAACGATAACAGACAATTCGTGGGAAAAGTTTAAGTCATAATTCTCCATTTGATGTCCTATTGACTGAGTAACTAAGTTCCAGTTAAACAGAGGCTCGGATGACTAGACTTGCATGTGTGTGAATTCCTCAAGATATATTTTTTTTTTATGAGAAAGGGATAAGTGAAAGATAAACAAACTAATATGAAGGATTTACTGTTAAAAAGAGAGAGAGGAGATCCAGTTTGGTCACCCTTACCTTCTACATCAGGGTCAGCAAATTATCAAAAGCGTGCTGAAGGGAAGATTGCCAATCCCTGTTCTCTATCAGCTGAATTCTCCAGAGTGGTCATTCATACTCATTATGATGACCTTGATGTACTAGGGGAAGAAAGACTGAATTAAATTCAGTAGAATTGCTAGTAGTATATTTCAATGTTCTATCTATCAATCTATTCATTCATTTATTCATTCATTCATTCAACAACATGAGCAGAAACACTAGATAATCAGAAAGACCATTCTCTAGTCATTCTTAACCAGTAGGGTGGTGCTGTTGAGCCTTTTGGTTCAGGACCCAAATAAATGCTGAATTGTCCCTCCCCATGCCAGTAGAAGCTCTAGTTCATGATGAGACATGCTTCAGAGTGCTCTGAATTAGTGTGTGGATAGAATTATCTGCAGGGAGGTGACCTGCTGGCCTTGTGAAAGAGAGGAGGAATGATCTGCATAGGAAGACGTTTTTCAAATCCTCTTTGGTAGAGTGGCTTAGAGAATAGAGAACAGGACTGAGGTGGTAGTCTTGGGTACTGGGCCTTTATTACTATATTGTTGTGTGACTCTGGCTTCAGTTTCTTCATCATAAAATGAAGGGTTCAACTAGGGATCATGGCATGGAGAATAATGCCCTAGCACATGGAATAAAAGATGCTGCTAAAGTCACATCAAAATAAGTACCTAAAATCCTAAAGGGTCATGATTCTTAATAGAAATGAAAAACAAAAACAAAAAAAGCTGGGGATTCTAGGGGCACTTCTCCTGGACACCAGTCCTAAGTGTGGATTTTTTTCCCACCCAAATCAGGAGTTCCTTGTATTTAGGGATTCTGGTAAAAGCCTCTCCTTAAACCATATTGGCTATAAACCCTGGCCTTTCTGAAGGCCGTAAGAGCCACAGGTTTTCTTAAGGGGCTCAGAGCTATAAACCTGGCATATATGCCAGCAGAAGATTCTTATAGCTCTGCCCAGAAAGTCATTTATTTATAGTCCCCTGAGCTCTGTGAGGCCCACCTAGTTCAGCTAAGCCTGGATAATCTTCCCTTAAAAGGCAATGTTAGGGTCTCTCGAAGAGAAGTCCTTCATAGGGCTGTTGATTGGGGTTATGAATTGAACTTATTTGTGGCCCTGACTGAAGCCGTAATTTGCTTGATAATCAGACCAGTTTAGAGGAGTTAAGAAAGCTTCCACTCCAGGGCTTTTCACGGTTGTAATCAGTCACCACCATCAGGCAGGTAATGCCTCATGTTGTCTGAATTAGTTTTGGAGCTTCTGGAATTGGTTTGCTAGTCTGATTAGATTTAAGGGCACTAATGATCATATTTCCTGCAGAAAAGGGAACACTGACAGTCAGTCCGTGGAGTATCGTGGTGATAGCAATACACAAAACATGACTGCTGGAGACTCCTTAACACATACTTACAGAAGGCAAGGTTCTGGGGGACGATGTAATGCTCCTTCAAAGGAAGCCTGGCTCACACAGCAATGAGTTAGTTGCCTTTTCCATCCCCCTTTCTTGTTAATACAGACTGAATGCTGACCTGAAGAACTTGGCTTTCGAAATAGCTGGTTTCACTTTGCTCCTTGTCGAAAGCCCCTGGGGCTAGTAGTAGCAGCCTGGGAGAAATCTTTTGAGACAATGGAAAAGGTCCCTTTTCGGGTCATTTGCTTTTTTTCCTACCTCTCTATCTCATATTTAATAGTCAGTATAATAATGACAACAACAACCATAAGAATAGTGATCATTCACGTGGCCCTCACTATATGCCAGGTGTGTAGCTCTAGACAGAGTCATGTATTTAACTTTTACAACAACCCTATGAGGTAGCTATTATTATTAATCCCATTTTGCAGGTAGGGAAATGGAGGCAAAGTCAAATAGCTAACAAGGAAGGAGCCAGGATTTGAACCCATGAAGTCTGGCTCCAGAGTCCATGATCTTAGCACACTTGGATGATGAACAGGCTTGTGTTGAATCCTGGCCCTGTCACTTGTGGGTGATACGATCTTAGACTGGACCCTAAACCTCTGCGCCTCTGTCTTTGAAGCTTAACATGGGAATAATAACAGCTCCTGCCTGATAGAAATGCTGTGAGATTGAAGTGGGATGATAAACACAAAGGGTTCACTGTAGGGCCTGACACATCATAAGAGCTCAGTAAATGGGCTTCCTGTCCACTGAGACATCACTGTGCAGTCATTGCAAATTATATTTTCTTCTAGTCCGTCGCTTGTCTTAACACACTCTTTCGCAGAACAAAAGCTTTCACTTTTGACGAAGTCTAATTTATAGATTTTTTTTCCTTTTATGGATTGTGTTTCTGGTGTCGCGTCCAAGAACTCTCCATCAAGCCTTAGATCCTGCAGATTTTCTCCTAAAAGTTTTATAGTTATGAATTACTTTTTGAAAGGACATATTTTCTAAATATAAAAGAAAAACACATCAATTGTAGACCATTTTGAATATAAAGAAAAACTCAATGGGGAAAGTTAAAATCACTAGTAAAACCAACATCCAGAAACGCATTTGGTATTTGATGCCAGGACTTGCAACTTTAATAAAAATGTCACCTCTTTTATAATGGGAAATCAGAACTCTCCAACAATAAACTACATTATTGAGTACCAATGGGAGTGCTGAAGGAAAGGTGCCTTCTCTTAATGCCAAGAACAGCTGGGGGAGTTGCCATTCAGAAAAGACTGAGAACTACTGACCCCAACAGTGAAACTCATGTTTATGAACCACAGCTGTTAGTCACAGGCTGTGACTACCCCACCAGATAAAGAAGCTATTTAAAAGAACAGGTTGCTATAGCTAAAAAGAAACAACGATAACAAAAAATGATCTTTTTGGAAATCACAGGATTGTAACTAAGGGGAAAGTCAGGTTTGAGGGTGGAATGGATTTTTGTGTATGTGCTGACTTGGAGACAGGCAGGCTGCTCTGGCAAGAAGATGGTCCAGCTCTGGCTGCTGCTGTGTTTTGTGGGAGAGTGAAGGGTTGGGTTCCCTCTTTCAAGTCCTGGCATGTGGGAGCTTCTGATGGATAGAATCTTTCCAGCCTACCCACTTCTGATTCACCGGCACCTGGAACTCTGCTTCTTGCCCCCCGCCCCCGACCTGGTTACATGGTAATAGCAGTGATCAGAGCAGTGGACTCCAGTAGTGATCACCTTCTGAAGTGCCCCACCCCCAACTCTACACAACAGACTGTGAACTAGTCTTAAACCATTAGTTATTTCAGAAGTATCCCTCCATTCACCTCACCACCAACCTTCTGAGAAGCTGATACTTGTTGAAAGGGCATTTTGAGTGAAAGAATGAAATTTGCTATTTAATTTTTTTAGTAAATTTAAGAAACAGTGCTGAATTTGATTTGGTCGGTCTAGATTTTCATAAATTAACTTTGCACTCAATGGAACACTACTTGAAGTACTTGACTACATACTTAAAAAGAAAATCTTATTATTATTATTTTTTAGTATTACCAGGTAAGAATCACTATTGTTTGCTGAATATTGAGGATCAGGTAAAACCCCAGAATGGTGACAGGCACATAAACTTTCACAAATATTTAGATTAATTATGTGGTGAAAATTCCAACCTAAATGTCCATCAAAAGAGAATTGGTTAACTTAAATTATGATATATCCATAAAAAAGCTCGACATTTATTGCCATGGAAAGGTATCTGCACATATTGCATTTTGAAAGCTAGTTATAAATTAACAAGTAGAATTTGATCCTATTTTTAAAAAGGCATTGAGAAAGGCATATACCGAGATATTATCAGTGCTAATCTCTGGGCGATGAAGCTATTTTATTTTTTCCTGAGTTTTCCAAATCTAATTGTATTGAGCTTGTATTGCATTAATAATTAGGAAAAAAAAAAAAGGAAACTAATTCCCCACAATGGTCACAGGGTAGCACGTTAAACAGAAATGTTATAATTGTACGAACTAGTTTTACAATATAAGTTATAAAAAAAAATCAGTTAAAAATATTCAAAAGGGACAGAAAATATAAGGTGAAAAGTAGGAATCCTCTCCCTTGTGTATTCCTAGAACCCCTCTCCACAAGTAACTACTGTCAAAAAATATATATGTTTAAAGCAAAAATTGAATAGTGAGAGTAGATCTGAAATACAGAAGCCAATGTAAAGAGGCAGGGGACAACCTTATGAGAAGTGAATAAAATTGACCAGCCTGCTGCTAGCCATTCCAAGCCCCTTCTCAGAACATCCTCTCGTGATCACATTGCTCTTCAAATAAAGGGAAATTAGCCTCTTCACACTGTGAGCATGTGGGTTCCAACGGACATTGATACCCTGCCAGGTATGCAAATTAGCATAGGCTCTAAAGAGCCAAAGGAATAGATCAAGATGGAATTTCATAACACCTTTGGGCAGTGTGTCCCAGAAGCAGCAGACACCACTCCTGGGTGTGCAGAAGGCTCTCTGCTATTACCACTATCCCCGCCACTCCCATTTGCTTATTTAATAGTTTAACAGTCGACTCCTTTTCATCCTCCATGATTTAGCTTAAATAGCACTTCCTCAGAGAAGAGACAAATTGGCTTGGCTAAATGGGAATAGCCCCCTCCTTTATTCTCTGTCAGCTTCCCTGATCACATCCTTGGAAGCACTTATTTGCAATGCTTTATTTTATATATTTATGCTTGACCCCTACCTTCTTCCTCTCCTCAGATTGTAACTACACAAGAACGGGGACAGTGTGTGTGTGTGTGTGTGTGTGTGTGTGTGTGTGTGTGTGTTTAAAAGCTGGTTTTGTTTACTCAGTTTTTAACTCATTATAGGCATTTAATAAATTCAGTGTTAATGAGATGGAAAATTTCACAGGCCCATTTTTGAGATAAAACTCTAATTTTATTCATGTTTTAGATAATGTTTGACCCTTAAATGGTAGGTTTGTTCATTTCTTCATTTATTCTTTCAGTCAATCAATAAACTTTTATTAAGAGCTTACTATTTGCCAGACCCTGTGTTAGGTGCTGAATTTAGAGGTACCCAGCAAGGAAGATGAATAAAAACAAGCAAATATATCTAGGCAGAGACAAGCTACGATATAGGTTGTACAGGGTTTTAGGGGCGCATCAAGTTAGCTATTTCCTGAACTTCATGAGAACCGTAGTTGATTTTTTCTCCACTTAAGTCACCCTGTGACATCTATTTAAGACCAACAACTTTATACCCAAAATGTTGATTTATCTGTATATCTGTAAATTTGTTTAGAAAAGAGACTGCAATTAATTTTTAAACAGAATGGTGTAAGAGAGTGACACCCTAACAAATAAGAAATCAGAGGAGCAGTTTTAAAAGCGATCTCTGCAAAGTAGGGTTTTATAAAGTGCATTCTCCTCTCTCTCTCCCCTCCTCCTCTCTCTTTTCTTTCTCCTCCTCCTCCTCCTCCTTCTTTCTTCCCTCTGACCTTCGTTCGTTCCCTTTCTCCTTCCTAGTTTCTGTCTCTCACACACAGTTCAGACACAAGACGTGGAGAAACAAATGTTTTCTGACTCGATGACTTCAGCGGATTAGTGCTCCTTTGAAAGCGATACTGTTACAGCCATAACGTGTTTACGTGTAACACAGACATCTGTATGTATAACGCAGACGTGTCTGTGTGGGGAACATTAACATTCTGGCCTTGTCAGTTAGTGAGGTAGGAAGTTCAACCTAGAACTATAGATCCCCAAAGCTTTGGGAAATCTTGATACGGGAGAAGGGGAACTGGAGAGAAGAGAGGATATTTCTGTAAGGGTTAGTTGTCTCTCCTTTTCCTAACTCTCCTGGGCTTAACTCCTGCTTTCTGAGAAAGAATTCTTTTCCAACACAGCTGGGGTGGTTGTCAGGCAGAGGTATCCTTGCTGAGGATAGCAGAAATCCAAAAAGGGGTCAGGCCATGAGAAGATACTGGTAAATCACAGAGACACGACAGGGAGCTCCATTTTATAATAACCTGATGGCAAAACACTTATTTCAGACCCTGACACACCATCCCAAAGAGACAAATTAGAGGGAGTGTTTTCTCAATAATTTTATTACATATCAGAGATAGCCTAGAAATTAAGTTTTTATTTTAATGTTTAAAACTACTGTTCTTTGTAAATTATCAAAGTAATCCAAACTTACTGTAACAAAATCGAACAATATAAAAATACATAAAGTAAAAAGTTAAAGTCTAGCTCTTTCCTCTAATCCCACTCCCAAAAGGAACACTGTTCAATAAAATATAATATGGGCCACACAGATAATTTAAAAGTTTTTAGTTAGCCACATTAAAAAAAGTAAAAAAAATATAAACAGGTGAAATTAATTTTAATTATATATTTTATTTAACTTAACCTATACCTCTATACTAAGTCTTCTAAGTCTGGAATGTATTTTGCCCTTATCATCCATCTCAATTTAGTAGCTAAATATTTATTGACAATCCTCGATCTCTATTTAGATTTCATAAAACATACAGTTGAAAAAGCAGATTCACATATCCAAATTGTTGCAAACATTTAAATGTTTTCCAATAACTATATTTCTAAATTAAATATGAAATAATTAAAGTTAAATAAAATTTAAAATCCAGTTCCTCAGTTGCTCTAGCCACATTTCGGGTGCTCAGTAGCCACATGTGGCTGGCGACTGCAGTATCCGATCGTGCAGCCCTAGAGGGAACCTCTACTGTAAGTTTGGTGTGTAAGTTTCTTGACCTTTACTCTGCGTGCATACTTATATTATTGAACAAATATCTATTACACATATCTGGATTTCATTCTTAAAAAATGTGATCATACTATATATTTTACTCAACAATCCAATTTTTTTCACTTAAATTATATTTTGGATATTTTTCCTTTTCCGTACAATGAATCTGCATTCTTTATTATGGTTGCATAGTAGATTTATTTAATCATTTCCCTACTAATGGACACATACATAGTTTTTGATGTTTTGCAATTATAAAAATCTGTATTTGCATACTTATGCCAGTATTTCCATAGAACACATCTCAAAAATTAACAGCTCTGGGCCAAAGGGTATGCCCGTTAAAAAACCTGAAAACTAATACACAATTACCTACTCTCCTAAATGGTTGTGCCTAATTTTATCCTATGCTCTTTGCTGACATTCCCTTCTAGCATCTATAGGCATTCCAAGTGCCAGAATCATAAAATATCACAAAGAAAAAAATAATGATCATTTCTTCCAGTCTTTTTATTTTATGGACCAGGAATATCAAGCGTTAGCTGTGGGAAGGGGCCACAGGGCATGTCTATGGCCAGGTGGAACTTGCGCAGCTCTCTGATTCTTGCCCTGGTTCTAACGTGCCCGGAGGAGCCTGGCAGAGGTCATCCTTCCTCCAGCTCAGCCACTGCCCCTGGCTCCCTGCTCCCTGCTCCCTGCTCCCTGCTCCCTGCACTGTATCATTATCAGCTTGCCTTTCAATGGAGCATCACATCGCGCCTCAGTAAACAAGGAGCAGAAGCCAAGGGAGTTGTTCCTTGACATTTGTATCCAAAATTGAATTCAATCTGTTCAAAAGCTCGTTACAATTTCAAAGTGTGCCTTCCCTGCCTCCCTTCTGCTGAGTGCAGCCAAGTCATAGACCCAGGCAGAAGGAAAAAGTAAATAGGTGTTTTGTTTCATGCAGAAATGAACTCCACCGCTCAGCAACTCCTGGCAGGCCAGCTCAGAAACATTCACTTTGGGAGGACAGAAGCAGAAGGGTGTGAAGGTCCTTTGTGGGGAAGGTGGCTCCCTTTGAAAGGCGCCCTGAAGCTGATGGGGCAGGTGGGATACTACAGGCACTTCACCTGCTAGCGAGATGGGCTTCCCCTGAGGACTGGACCCCTCCCTCACAGCTCCCTACCTTACAGAGCCCATGAGCATGAGTGCTATCGCGTGGAATCCTTGCGTGGTCCGCTCCATGCTCAAATACTCACTGGTGGCAAAGCCGGGGACGGGGGTGTAGGGTGGGGAGCTGGAAACCATCTCTCTGGACTCCACCTCCAGCCCACAGCCCACACCCTGCACAGCCACAGTGGGTCTGATTCCTCTATTCTCTGCCTGCTGCCTGCACCCCCAACCCAACTTCATTACAGGCAATAAAAATACAACCCATTTGCCGATGCTACATTTTTTTATTTTTTTAAATCAATTTAATTCAGATTTTTAAATTCTGTTTATTTTTTATTTTTGTCAACACCCCCTCTTTCTGCCCAATTATAATACCTTCTTCACATACTGGCAACCAAAAAACCAAAATTCAGGTAGAAGAAGTCTTCTGTTTTTGCTACATGTTGCCAGATAGTTACATGGTGGCCCCTTTTGATCCTGATTTTTATTTTTTTGATGTTTCTTTATTATGGTAAGAAAAGAAAGAGGTACCACAGTAGGAAAAGATGGGGGTGGGGAGAGCAGAAAAGCAAAATAAGGATTTATTTCATGTTATATTAACATGTCATCATAAGGCTTCTGACTTTGTCATCCTTGGCACAGCCTCACCCCCGTATGCAATTCATCAACAGGCCTTGTTGACTTAACCTCTGCAATATCTCCGAAGTCCACCCACTTCTTTCCATTTTGACCATCTTCATCTCAATTCAATCTTCCTCTAATTAGCTCCTGTCAACTTGCACCCACTTTTGCCTGTCCAGTGTGTGTTCCACACTGTAGACGGAACGACCACAAAGGACTTTGAAGCTTCATACTAAGCCCTGTGAGGAATAATAATAACAATCATCATCAGCATTGTTAAAATTTGTTGAGCACTTCTTACATGCTAGCCACTATTTTTAATGCTTTAATGTCTAAATCACTTAATTTTTACAACCCTAGAGGTAGATATTATCTATCACCCTCATTTTAGAAATGAAAAAATCTGAAGCACAGAGATGTATGTATTTGCCCAAGGACACATGACAGTTAAATGACATAACCCGTTCAGGAACATAAGTCTAAAGGAATCATCAAGAAATATGCAAGTAATGAATATTTACATACGGCAATGCCAAAAGGGGTCACAATGCCAGAGGTGTAATTTTTTTAAATTTATTTTTTATTATTTATTATTATTTATGCCTACAGCACTTGGTCTTCCTAGGTGGTCTCCCGTCCAATAATAACCAGGCCCAACCCTGCTTAGCTCCCGAGAACAGACGTTGGGCGTGTTCAGGGTGGCATGGCCGTAGACCATGGACTGTGGCTCCACTGGGTCATGAACCCAGAATCTTCTGCGTGTAGAGCAGATGTGCTAACTGCTACACTATAGAACCACGGCCAAGAAGTCTAAATTGTACAGACTCAAATGATGGCAAGTGAGTTGCATCTCACTGATTAACTGAGAGTAGCTACTTGGACTCCCAGGCTGAGAAAGATTGTGAGGCTGCATCTAGGCTCAGTGGGAAACTGAGAGGGATTGAAGGTGTCTGTCCTGGGCCAGGTCCTGGCTGGAGTGGGGAGTGTATTTGTTTTCTATTGCTAGTGTCACAAATTATCACAAATTTAGTGTCTTAAAATAACACAAATTTATCATTGTAAGATAACTACAAGGTTATGGAGATCAGCAGTCCTGAATGAGTCTCATTAGGCTAAAATCAAGGTGCTGGCAGGGCTGCATTGCTTTCTGGAGGCTCCAGAGGAGAATCCGTTCCTTGCCTTTTCCAGCTTTCAGCGGCTGCCTGCATTTCAACTCAGTAATTGGCATTGCTGTCACTCTGCTTCTGTGGTTACATCTTTCTCTGACCCTGACATTCCTGCATCTCTCTTTCGCTTTTATTTTTCTCATCCTCTCTCACTTTTAAAAGAACTCTTGTGATTACATTGATCCCACTCAATAATCCAGGATGATCTCCCCATTTCAAAATCCTTAATTCCATCACAAAGTCTCTTTTCCCATGTAAAGTAACAGATTGACAAGTTTCAAGGATTAGGATGTGGACATCTTTGTTCTGCTTAGTGCAGAGAATGATGGTATTGTGGGGTGAGAGTGCTTCCCTGGAACCAGATTCCAGCCCTCTGAGCGCAAGGACTTCAGATTTATAGGTTTTTCTAACTTTCATGTCTGCCATACAATAGGTATGCAAATATTTGGTGAACAAGTAAGTGAAAGAACTAATTTTGAAATTACATAGAATAATAAGGTATCTATTTTAGGAGCATAAGGAATGCTGCCATTTTAACATGGAAATGTTGGGGGAATCGTTTTTTTAATCTTAACGGGGTCCCATAGTTTAGGCAATGCCAGAATGACTGTGATAACTGAGGTTAATATTAAGCAGACCTCAGTGCAGAATGAATTTTTGGATTTGCCCATTGTCTTAATCAGTTTGGGCTGCTATGACAAATCACCAGGTGACTTAAAAACAACAAAAATTTATTTCTCATTGTTCTGGAGACTGGAAGTTTGAGATGAGGGTACCAGCACCGTCCGGTTCTGGGGAGAGCCCTCCTCCAGGCTTCAGGCTGCCAATTTCTCCCTGTGTCCTCACATAACGACAAGAAAGCAAGCTACTACCTCTCTGGTCTCTTCTAAGGGCACTAATCCCATCCGTGAGAGCTCTGCCCTCATAACCTAATTACATGCCAAAGACCTCCTTTCTAATAACATCCCACTGGGGATCGGGATTTCAACATATGAATTTTGGGGGGACACAAACATTTAACCCATAGCACTGGTCTCTTTCTTGACATCACTGTCTGTCAACTGCACCAGAGGGCAGAGATCAGAGAGGGAAGAGGTACGTAGAATACATTTACTCCTATAGAAGATGGTGGGAGGGAGGGGCAAGTTGCTAGCCCAGCAACAGCTTTAGTCTTCCCTGGGGAGAACACCTCTCCTCTTCAGCATAGAGCAGTTGTGCCTGGAGCAAAACCACTCTGAATGCCAGATAAAGTCAGGTCTTTCAGGAGCTCCCATTCTGCTCAGGACTTAGTTCAATATTCTTAGCAGGATTTACAAGGGTCCCCTACTCTGACCCCTGCTTATCTCTCCAGCCTTGCCTCTCACCCCCCATACTCCAGTTACATGGGCCTCCAAGGCCAACTCCTTCTGCCTTAGGGCCTTTTGACCTGCTATTTCCCTAATTATGGAATACTCCTGTTACCTCCTTTTGCCCAGTTAATTTCTACTTATCTTTGGGCTCAACCTAGAATCACATACTGAAAGAAGTTTTTTAACCCACTACTCTAAATCAGTTTCCCTTCCCCACTCAGGTCATAAAAATGGCAGTGTCAGGAACTCGGGTCTGGACTCACACTGCTTGATGCTGTATTCTAGGTCCACTACTCATTAACTATGTGACCTTGGGCAAGACATGTAGACCTCTGTTTCTTCATCTTTACAGAGGGGCTAATAATAGCATCTACTGCAGAGGACTGTTATGAATATTAAATGAGATAATCTATGTAGAATGTTTGGAAGAATGCCTGTACTATTAGTATAAGTTACTATTTTCCTTTACAGCATTTATCCAAATTGTAAAGTTATTTTTGTTATTATTTGTTGAATATCTATTTTCCTACACCAGAGTAGGTTCTATGGCAGCAAGGCAGTGCCTAACACAGCGGCTGCCATGTTTACACCTTTGACAGATACTTCTTGAATGGGTGGATAGATGGGCTGGGTCCCACGAATAGGTATCATCTTGTCAGAAAATCATCAATATTATTAAAGAACATCATTTGGAAATTTTTGATTGTCATATTCTGGCCTGCTTAATAGCCTGACGTTAGACATGACATTCACCATCTCTCCCTTTCTGGGGCTTATTCTCACACAAAGCCTTGTAATGCTCATTGCCTTGCAGATTTATGCAACATCTCAACAGACGCTTACATTCCATATGTTACAATTTACACATTCCTGCTGGGGTCAAGGTGGGGAATGGCATGCGTGCTAATAGCTGCATTTCTCACATGAACTTTCACATAAATCCTCTTCCCAGCTCGTTTTACTGATACATTATAATACACTTTTATAAACAAATTTTTCAAGGGCATGAATGAATGCTTCCTAATTTTCATTTTTAGAGGATTACAAGTCTAGAAAGGGCAACTAGAGGTTTCTTTAGCGTAACCACTTCCACAGGCCAGATCTCTATCTGAACCATCCTAGCTGATCTCCATGGAAACAGGGTAACAACATTTTTCAGTGAGTCATACAGGCTCTCTCTGCTTCTTCCTTCTCTAGGTCTCAAGGTTCTGTAGCTGTATGTGTTGATCGTGTATTTTTTACCCTAATTATATTCGAAGTCTTAGAAAAAGTGCCCTTTTGCCAGAAAACATTCAACAAAATTATGAAATCCAAATAGCCACCCCTATGCCAGTTCTTCATGTTGGTGGAAACCTCCCCTCCGAGAGTTTGCTTCTTGGCTGGGAGGCAGACCAGTACCCGTCTTCCTGAGCCTTCCTTTTCTTTCGAACCTGAATTGTCAGTCAAGCTCTATCTCGACTCTATTCCTCAAAACACCATTGTTCTCTTTCCTCCCTGTGGCAGTTTCATTTCTATTGTTAAAAAGTCGTAAGTCAGAGCAGCCTTAGGTTGATGGAAACAGATCTTACTGACTGTGCTGTCTAGTTTGTGGCCAAGAGCCAGTCTCATCCTTGGTGTTCAACGGGTTGTAGAAATCATCTCATGCCAACCAACTCTGGCTCCATTAGGAGACTACAACCCACAAATGAATTTCTGTCACCAACCGTTCTGTGCCAGGGACACAAATTATTGGATGGTGGTTTCTCCAACAGGTCAATTTCTTCTCCATCTGTAATATTTTCATGTAAAATAATAAGCTCTTTAAGAATAAAACGTATCATTTTTTCTCAGAGAAGAGTCTGTTTTCTGAAGTCTGTGGCCCCAAACTATCATTGAAAATACGCAAACTATTTATTGCTAACTAGGTCTATCATATTCAACAGCAATTTTTATGTGAAGATAGTATAACTAAGCCATTTTTAGATGCTGAGTAGAAATACTATAATTTTGGATGTTCCCACTATCACGAATTGTTTCTCCTCATCTCCAGCATGATTTGCCAAACAAGTGTATTTTAAAACAGAACTTAAAATTCAATCCTTATGTTCGATTGGGCTCTAAATGCCACTTAAGAAGAAAGTGATTTCTCCAAAAGTGGATAAGTAATTCTTTTTCTTGTCTCTATTAATTGTCATTCTAAAATAGTTGAGATAATTTATTTAATAGTTTGATTCTTTTTAACAAGAAATATTGGTAATTGAACGGGGCCATTTAGGAGACTCCTGAAGAGATGTTCCTATCAACTTTCAGAGAGAAAAAGCTAATTATATATATTTGGGTTCAAGAATCAGAATGGCTTTGGATTTCTTAAAAGCAATGCCAGGAGCTAAAAGGCAAAAAACAATGTCTTCAAAATTCCAAGGGAAATTAATTTCCAATCTATGATGACACAGCCAGCCAAATGTCAGCCAAGAAAAGATTAGAATAAAGTCATCTTTAGACATACAAGCCCCTTCCAAGTCCATCTCTACCTTCATTCACTCCACTCTGTGCCCCAGGAGGCTGATCTGTATGGATTGCATCAATGGGCTCCCTTGACTTCCACTTCTTGTAGGATTTGGCCAATGGGGAGTACTGGCAGAGCTTGGAGGGAGAAAGAAGAATGAGGTCAGGCTATTTATTCCCTGGCTCCTTCCTGGCCAAGTCAGTTCAGGTTGACTTCCTTACAGACAACACTTTCCTGAACTGGGCCTCTTCATTCTCTGCAACTTCAGCTCCTTTGTCTGGGTTCAGGGAACCACTCCCTCCTTCTCCCCCCTCTCTCAGCCTCTGGGCTGGTAACAGGCTCCCTGCAGTGGTAAGGATCAGGGGGCTTCACCATCCTTAGTTGGTTTCTCTTAACCCCGGCACACACTTTTTAGAATAGACCCTTCATTAAATGTTCCTTGATTACCCCATCTGTTTCCTGCAGGACCCTGACCAACACAGATGCCTGGATGATCAGTGGACAGTGTCACTACTCCCTGAAGGCAGCAGATGACAAAAGGCTTTAGAATCACATCAACCTGAGTATGCACTTCAGCTCTGCCATTTTTTAACTGTGAAACTTTGTACAAATAACCAGCTCTCTGTGCCTCATACATAAAATGGGAATGTTTATATGACTTTTCTCTCAGAGTTTCTATGAGAATCAATGAAATAATCCAAGAAAATAATCTATTGCAGTGCCAATCATTTAATAAGTGCTCAATAATAGGTGGTTATTATTCTTTTTTATTATTAGCCTTGTACCATAGCCAGCCCACCAAGAGATGTCTATTCTTCAAAGGGACCAAGTGACCCAAATGGCCCAGATGCACCCGCATAAACCTCATTCATGGCCTCACTTGTGAATCTTGAAGGGATGCAAAAGAAAACTGAATTGAGTGGGGAAGCTTTGTGCCCAGCCCCTGAAGCATGACTTGAGAGTAGAGGGCTTCTCTTGCTTTTTGGGTTGGGCCCTGATGGGCGGGATGGGGCATCTTCTGGCAGCTGCCTCCAAGTTCTACCCACAATCCTTAGTCCAGGATCATGGTACTCTTTGGCAGAGATGAAGGGGAAACTGGAACTAAGATGAATTTCTGAGAAAAGTTGTGATCCCAAGTACCTGACTGAGGATCTGTGCTTATCTTTCTAAGGAACTCCACCAGGCAGAGCTGTTTTAGCTTTTGAGCACACGATTCTCGCCAGGGATATTTAACCCCTCTCTCCTACCAACAAATGAGGAGCTCCAGGAAGTCCATCTTGATGGAGTTCTTTTAGTGTAACCGGAATGGGCCAATTTGCCCCTGAAAAGCCATCTTTCTTTTTTATTAGCAATATTCCTTTAGCTCAAGACTTCAGAATTATTGTGATGGGGGCAGGGTGTGGATGGGAGAGGAGGTGTAAAAACAAATTGCTTTTGTGGAAAAAGGTAGAAGTGAGAAGGGCCAGCTTAGTAAATGTCAGAAATGTGTATGTGCATGTGTGTGTGTGCGTGTGCATGCGAGCATACATATGCAAACACTTGCAAGCATTTTTCCATATATAATGAGCCTCTGGGTTTATAAAAGTGCATATTCTTTATCCTTAGAAATGACTCCTCTCTGAGATTTTTTGAGAATCACTTCATTAAAAACTTGAGCGGAACCTTCAGTAGTGCTGCCTCCTGCTTAGTTCACGCACAGTATTGTTGTGCTTTCACGGTCTACCTCTGCTCTCTATCCAATCCTGGCATATGAAAATTCAATTTTTAAGAGAGAGAGAGAGAGAGAGAGAGAGAGAGAGAGAGAGAGAGAGAGAGAGAAATAGAGCGAGAGAAATGAATCTGAAGTGAAAAAAAAAAACTTTGAGATTCCTTGGAATAGCAAATTCCTTTTGTAACTCCCCCACAGTGCACTGTCACTATTGTTCACTGTATTTAACAAAAAATTAATTTCAGGGACACAGCCATTGTATGAAGTAAGGTATGCCAGAATTTGATACAAACAGGAAGTGGGTGGAAACAGATTCTGTGACAAAAGCAAATTCATTTTATTTGGGTCTGTGGATCTTGTCATGATTGAACCAGACAATAAATTTGATTTTGAGAATAAGCTATGCTAAGTGGATCCCCAATGTTTATTCACTTCATTTCCTTTCAGAATTCTGATGCTATACCATAGAAACCGATATCTGCTGCTCTGGCTACACCACGTTCTAGATGGCTAACCGTGGCAGTCCAAACCCCCACCATCTATTCCCTCAACTCAGAAATAGAGATAATAACTTCTAATTAAAATGGTTGTTATGAGAAGTAGAGAGAATGTATGAGAGAGGCTAGGTAGTCAGTAACGATGACTAATAATAATAATAATAATAATAATAATAATAATAACTGTTATTATGAAAAGAAAGAGGAGGAGGAGGAAAGGAGGAAAGCTAATTCTAATTACATAAAAAAGTCACCACCCCACAGGGCCATCTGGGGACAGAAGAGTGATTTTATAGTAAGCTTTAAAAAAATTTTATTGAACATTCTCTAAATAAAGCTTGCTAATTTTCCTGATGGGATTATTTCTTTGTTTCTAAGCTTCATCATTTTATTCTCTTTTAATTATACAATATTTTAGGTCTGACATCAAAAAGTGCATGATCTGTTTTTATGTTTCTCAGCCTCATCCACATCCTTGGTTACTGCTGCCAGGTATCCTGGGTCACCCAAAGTACTTTTGTTGTGGGGACCTTTCAAGATAAGCCATCCCAGCAGTTCAGAGAACTTCTCTTGTTTGCAGACAAAAATACATTAAAACAACCAAGGGAGTGATTACTCTCCAGGATAATTATGTTTAATGTCTTACTGGACACATTCGAAATGCTGCTCAGGTCCTTTGGGAGTCAAACCGGGAGAAAATCATTTTTGTTTTACTTTGTTTTATGTCTTGGAACTTGTTTGGTGAATGTCTGTGATATTTGCACATTGTGTAACACTCAACCCCACCTCCACCACCATCATACCCACCCCCAACCTTGTCCTAATGTCAGGATTTCATCAGCATCAAATAGACAACAAAAATACAGGGTGGAGAGGATTAATGGTTTCCTTGTGGCTTTCTGGTTATCTTCCTTTGATTATGCTACTAAATGCAGCTAAAAGCTTCTTCTGCTTTGGGTTTGATCAGCCAGTGGCTTCAGTTAAGTTCCAAACCAGAAGAGCTCCCCCTTGGGGTCTCCTTTTTGTTAAACCTCTACTGAGGTATCATGGACTAATTCCAGCAAAAAGATGCTGTCAGTATGCTCTGCATCTTTACATGTTGGGGCCTCAGCAACATACAACGATGCTTTCCTAATTTTAACAATACTGTGATTTTGTAGACTCGCCAGAGGCATTCTCTGTAAAACTTAACGCCTTCAGTTTCTCTGATTACCACTAAGATGAACTAAAGAGAATTCTTGGACCTGATGTAAGTGACGATTGTTACAAGGATACTTTTTATAGCAGAACTTCCACATCCTGCTTTGATTGTGTCCAAGTCCTAGAGCATAGATAGCCAGACTGTGAGCAAGTTGACAGCAAGGGCTATTTGGTTCAATTTGGTTATTGGGCCTGTAGTAGGTAGGTACTGGGTGAGTGCAAATAAGTGAATGCTGTTACAGAAAGATGGATCTCACCTGCCCCAGGCCTGGCTCTAGGGAAAGCTCTGCACTAACTAGGTGTGTAATCATGGGCAACTTATCTACTGTCTTATCTGAAAAATGAGGGATAGGACTAGATGCAGCTGTAACTTGCTGCAAACTGCTGATTCGACCTAGAGAAAAAAATATCTTATGTATCCCATGAAAACTGAGTGATACCTGGGAAGTGATATCTTTTTCTAACCACACTGAGTTCGAAAAAGATGATGAACTTCTTGTTAAGTAATATTTAGACTCCTCTTGCCCCACATGACTACTTAACACATGTGTAACATTTCTTTAAAAATTAAGAAAGCCAGCTGTCTCAAATACTCTCATCTTTTGAAATGGTTCTGTTGATGGAATTTATAAAGGAACTGCAGTCTCTTTGGAGCTCTCCATGCCTGTGACCCATCTGAGATGAGTAGGTGGATGTTTGTTTCTTTTTTTAAATCTGTTTTTAAACACAGAAATTATCAAGGAGCAGCTTTGGCACTATCCACCCATCTTAGATCCATTTGTGATACACACAATTAGAACTATGCTCAGTGAATCCAGTTGCCTTAAGAGGGCAAAACTGACCTAACAGATGTTCATGCTTATCCAATAATAATAATAATAATAATAATACACTGTGGTTATTTGGAACACAAACAAACTGTTCCTGCTGATTCCAAAGTTCCAGCGCAAAATCCTGGATTCAGATCCTGTGGATTTATCACACCCACAGGAGGACACTGGCTTTCCAAACCTCTGAATGGATTATCCTCTTCCATTAGAGTGGCCTCATCCTTTCCAAAAGATAACATCTTGTTTCTCTGGCCTGCATTTCCCTCCACTGCTTTCAGAACACAATTTGTGAAAACAATGTGTGAGAACACATGACAATGGGAAGTGCTCAGTGGGAATGCTGCAATAAATATGTCAGGTATATAAACTAGCTGATGCTATTTATTTGGTCCTTAAGAAGAAAGTATCGGGATACGATAAATTACAATCATTTTTCAACATCTCAGATTTCTCCAGTAACACATATATGTTGGCAGACCTTAGTGAATCGTTGCTAATTTATCTATGAATCATCAAAGGACAGAATAAAATATATGTCTCCAGGCAATGGAGTGGAGTGCGAATGGACTGAAAAACCAAATTGGACAGCAGCAGTGTTTTCCTATGCCAGAAGTAAACATGTCAACATGGCGAGGAGGGTTCTGTCCCACTCCTGGCTGAACTTTGAGGGGTGAGATGGCTAATGTCGAGGGACCCAGCTTTGTAGTCTTTTCTCACAAAGCATTCCATGATTCACAGAAAGGACAAGCTGCAGCATGACATGGTGAACTAGGTCAGAATAATATTTCTTAATGGTGATTCTTACAATGTTCTATTAATTACAGCAGTGGTTCAGAATTTTCTGTGCCTTGATAGGTTGTATTTTTATGTAGGCACCCATTTTTTAAATTTAATGTGGTATAAAACTGAGTTCCAAGGAATCTCTGCTATGTGAGTGGTGAAAAATGATGTGGGGGAGAGGAAGCAAAATATGTGCCTATCCATATATACACCACGAGCCAGTATTCAAAAGATGATCTTTGCGGACATAAAAGTTTATGCTGCTTTGATTTGTGTGGTTTTAAAAAAGCTAGCAATATTTAAGAATCTTGGAGCATAAAATCAGAACAGAAACTGCCCTAAATTTGCATGTACGGCCTGGCTTTCTCTCTCATTGCTCCACATAGATTCCCCCTCTTTTCTAGCTAAGTTAGTTTACCTACGATTCCCGTATAGACAGCATGTCTTACTTACAACATGCCTTGCCTCCTCTCACCTGCCTTCTTCTTGTCCCACTTATTTATTTATTTCTTTTTTGAGCCTAGGAAGAGGCCCCCTCATCCATGACACTTTTTTCTTTTTACCCCTGCTAGAAATGATCTCTTTTTCTGCTGACATTATCCTGGGACAGGTTTTCTCAACCTCAGCACTACTGACATTTTAGGCTGGATAATTCTTTGGTGTGGGGGGAATGCCCTGAGCATTAAAAACTGTTTAGCAGCATCCCTGGCCTCTACCTACTGGATGCAAGTAGCATCCACCTTCCTACCTCACCTAGTTGTGACGATCACAAATGTCTACAGACGGTTTCAGATTTCCCTGGGGCCGTGTGTGTGTGTGTGTGTGTGTGTGTGTGTGTGTCGCAAAATCACTTCAGTTAAGAGCCACTGACTGAAGGCTCTCACCAAATCAGATCACAGATTCTGGAGAACAAGGCTCAGGTTCTGGTTCATGTTCAAAGTTATTTGATGAGTAATAAATAAACAGTTTTTTAAAATTATCAGTTGAAAATTTTTGAAAATTAACACATTAGGTTAATTTGAATCAGGTCAGACCCTCAGAAAACTATAAAAAGGAACTATATTATTGCCTCTCTCCTCTTAGAAAATACTTTGACATAACTATAGTTTAAATGTTATACCATTGGGCTGAAATGAGAAACCGCTAGTCAGAGAATGTCTCTGCAACTTTTGAACCATTATTGTGGAAGTGACTGCACCATCTGATGATCCTATATAAAGGTCAGTGAGATAAGATCTTTTTAGAGTTTAGTACTAGAAAAGATTCTCTTCTGAAAAACTAGACTTCTTCCTTCTATTGTATAATGAGAGACATATAGTGTTATTTTCCCTGTTTGACTTGGCTGTAAGGAAACTCAGAACTAAGTTTTATGCTCAATTACAAAACTATCTCATCCTTTGATTTCTAACACTAGCCAATCTCCAATCTCTTCTTCTTTTCACCAGCCTCAGACTCTTGCCTTTTACCTTTGCTCTAATGGCTTTCTTAAATCTGTCCTTTTTAGAAAATAAAGTTTTAAGCAAGTGGAGTCCTTATCATTTACCGTCAAAACCAGAATACTTTTGAGAGTAGAAGGAGAGCAATTAATAATTAAGCTAGGACAAGAGCTTGAACTGAGACTGTCCTGGCAAAATCAAAATATAGTGTCACTCTAGAAATAAATACTAACAGATAACAACAGTTATTCCATTCCCAGGTTGGAGATAATTAAAGATAAACATGAGCCCTAAATAGAGAATCAAAGTTAAGTTATATGTTTCTTCTTTATCATGTGTCACATCTGTTGATTAGTTTAATATTTATTATCTCTTGGGAAATTTTGTAATTAGCCTCTGTATCGGTAAAGAAAAAAAAATCTTGGGCTTTCGTAAATGTATTTAATTTCTACCAAAGGGTGGGGGGATTCTTTAGATCTGGAACAGTGATCACAATGGAAGTTTCATTTGTTTGTGATTTATGGAGACTTAGAATAAATGCACTATTGACCAGTATCAGATTTCTAATGGCTTTATCTTGTTTTTCCTAAGCAACTTCTCATAAACTTTTGTAATATCTTGAGCAGCTAGCTGATACTATGTTCAAGCCTGTTTACAAAGCTATTAATAAATGCTATGTGGCAACTCCAGGAAGAGAGTCAAACTGTTTTTTCTCTCTATTGGCTGAAAACAGTTTCCTGCTTATTTTGAAAAACATGGAATTACCAAAATCCTTGATAGATGCTAGATATTTTGCAAAGAAAATAAGAATAAATGGGATACTAACTTTTAATCTAAAAGACTCATAGGCAAAAAGGAAACTCATTGTCAGTGCTTTGATTACAAAGTCTATCATATATGAAAGTGGTACAGGTGAGTTTAAAAAAAGATGGGAATTTGTTTTTGCGCATGCTCACATTTGAGTTCTTGCTGGCTGATCTGTATTTTCTGGAAGTCAGTTTACATTCTCTGATTAGACAAATGGAAATTTTAATAGTTACCATTTCTTGATTTTTGACTACATACAGGCACCATGCAGGCATTTTACATGTGCTGTGTTAATTTGTTCTCAAAATAGCTAATTGAAGTGATGGTATCATTAGCTCCATTTGACAGTTATGAAAATTAAGGCTCAGAGAAAATACAGAAGTCACCCAAAGTCACACATAAAATAAGTAGCAGAGGAAGGCTTACACCCCAGCTTTCTGATCCTAAGCTATGCTCTTTGTACTATTGTGTACTTCCAGAGTAAAAAACTATGGGTGAAGCATAAGACTCAGCTGTGGGCCCAGGAAGATGGCCAGAGAAGGGTCACGATAACAGTAACAGCAACATCCAGGTAGCATATGCTCTATGCCAAATATTGTTCCAAAAGTTTACATGTATCTCATTCAATTCTCACAGTAGTCCTATGAGAAAGGTACCATGACTACTTTACAAATGAAGACCCATGACAGCAAGTAGTGTACCCCAGCACTCCTAGTAGTATTCCTTCTCACGGTTAGTTCTCGTGTATGTTACAGATCATTTGGTTGGTTCTCTACATTGCCTAGACCTTCACAGTTTTTCAAATCACGCTGTACATTTTATTTCGTTTTTACTATCATCTTTGTTTTACAGATAAGGTACTGAAAAATGGAGAGCTTAGGTTATTTCCTCAAGGTCACGATTATCAGCAGAGACAAGATTTGAGCCCAGGCATTTTTATACCTAGTCCAGGGGTCTTTATTCCCGACCAGGCTGCACATTTGAAATTGACCGAAAGGAACAATGCAATACTAAATTTTTCAAGCTGAAGTTAACCTATAGTCTTCTGGACTAAAAAGCAAGAATCTAAGCTTGATTTGAAGCAAAAGCCATGCATTTCCTGTTTCAGGGCCTGGGTGTAGGACAAATGATTTTGATTTACTTCAAGGTGGCAATAACCTTTCTGAAGGTTAGACTCTTTGGCAAAGGGCTTCTTCTCATCCTGCCCTTCTCCCTGATCCAAGACCAGTGCAGATTACTACCTTAGCTCACACAAATATCAATACTATGTCTAGAACTCACCGGTTGATTAGCAAAAAAAAAAACCCAGGATCTATGTAAATCTAGATAACAGCCATCATTCATTGAGTGCTTTTGGTGGTCTAAGGAATTTATATTCCTTAGAATATAAATTCATCTAGTTCTCATCTAGTTCTCACAGCTTGAATAGGTATCATTGCTGGAGTTTTTCAGAGGTTAAGTAACTTTCACAGTCACAGGCTGTATTACCCTGGTTCTATCTAAACATCTGTCCTCCTGATTCCATAAAGTCCAGCTGCCTTGTGAGCAGAGATTTATCCAGACTAGGCAGGCATTCCAAATGCTTCAAACCCGTCCTCAGTGTGGACAGTAGTGTGAGTTACTTACTGAACACATTAAAATGTGGCAGCATGGATGGAAGATGGCAAGAAGTGAGGGCGTATGTTCCTTCTATTCCCATCTCACTGTAAGTCATTCTCCAGTCTAGCAGATCTCCTTGTTCCTTTACAGCAGTTATCACTATCTGAAAATATCTGACCTGTTTGCTTATAATTTGTTATTCCTACTGAAATGTAAGCTCTATGAGAGTAAGGCGGAATCTGTCCTGTTGTTGCTATATTCCCAGTTCCTGCCACAATGCACAGCACATAGGAAGTGCCAATAAATAGTGGCTGCATGCCGAATGAATTGATGGCATGAAAAGGTTGAGGATGCCACTGATGAAAATAAAGAGGGACTACTCCCCTTATCTGGTAGACTCCTTAATTTAAAAAATATATATAAAGAAAAATAAAGCTTCAGCACAATCATTTCTAAAAGACAAAGAATAGCCTAATTTGCCAAGATTTGCAGAGTGCTGTGATTATGATCTTTGCGAGCTCTTGCTCCTTAAACATTGTCTGATTTTTGTCTTGGTAAACCTCTGCTAAAAATTCTGGAAACTCCCCTTCCTCACTCCATCCCTTTTCTCTCAGTTCACCTCTTGTGAATACACATCCTTCTCCTGCCGACCAGCTGCATATCCGTATCCGGGTTTGCAGACGAAGGCCCAGGTGGCTCTTCACTAATGGCTCATCCGTTATCTGTATGAGGAGCCAGTGCCTTTTCTGAGTATATTTTTTTGAAGCTAAATTGACCTTTGGAAAAAAAAAAAAGTATTCTCTAGAAAGCAATGCCTCTTGCTCTCAATTCATCTCCTTTCCTTATTCTTTTGCTTCCCATCTAGTATATGCTGCATACCTTTCTTTTAAAAACTTATCTACTAAATATTCAAAATGCTAACTGCTGAGATTTTTCCTTTCTGTCATACATTTTGGGCACCACAATACCCCCAGGCTGCTCTAAAGAATAACCTCTTCCTGCCCTACTACCCCCATATCTAACAAAACATTTAGATATTTTTACAACATATATTCAGTTTGAAAGATAATACTGATACCTTGTTTTATATGAACCTTTACACACCAGGACCCTGGCAAGGGACTGACTTCATTGGGATACTTTATAGCTTAATACATCTTAATGATTTATATCTCATTTTGTCTCAGCATTTATGCTAATAAATTTAACAGATTCCCCAGTACCGCTGGATCCTTCGTTTTCTTCAGAGGGTCAAAGTGAGAGGAAAATAAAGCAGCGTGTTACTAAAGAAGGAAAAAAAATCGACTCAACCAATTTAAAACGCAAATAGAATTATAACAAATAAAATCTCTGATTACAGTGAAGCTGGAGCAAGTCAGAAAAAGTTCCTAGATACAGACAGATTTCTGTAATCAAGCTGTTTCTCAAAGGCAGAATCACAGAAGTGACAATATTTAGCAAACTAATTTACAGAGGAATATTTTGGTCCTACATAATTACATCCAACACTGAGGAAAAACTGACAACTATTAAACTGAATGCAGTCGGGAGGGGGAACGGGAAAAAGATAAAATCCAGTCTACAAAATATGTTCCATTATCGTTTATAGGTTTAAAAACAAACAAAAGAAATACTTGGAAAGAGCTTTCTAAGATGGAAAGATTTTAAGATTGTGTGGGGATTTTTTTTTTTTTTTACAGGTGCAGAACAAGTTGGGTGTTTTTTTTTTTTTTCTCCTGGTTTTTTCTTTTTCCCATTTTTTTTTTCTCCCTGTTGTTTGCAAAGTTGAATCTGGGGTCAGGAGTTCTAATTGTAACCTCAGACTGGAATTCCAGATGGTGCGCTCAGGACTGGAAGCAACTCTCAGTTCATCAATTTCATGGGCCTACGTATCTGCTCTGGCCACGGCCCGGCCTCCATCCCCACTGTGGCATTAATGCAGAACAAATTGAGACATATCCTCTATATAATTAGTTCCAGAATTTAAAAAGATTTACGGTATAATAATAGAGGCAGCGCTGCGGAATCCTTTCATTGGGGACTTTCTGGGAGCTCGGGGACCATTTCGCGGTGGCATCAGAACAGACGGGTAACCCTGGCGGTTCCAAGACGCTGCGAGCTGGGGGCAGGGGGCGGAATTGTGCACTGAGCACCTGGCAGTACGCGCCGGTTCTGGGGCCCCAGACAGGGGCTGAGAATTGAGTTTGAAACGTCGATGGGAGATTGGTCAAACGGTCGAGTTAACTTTCAAATTAACCGAGGAAGCGGGGCGGAGAGGTGGGGGGTGGACTACAACAAAAGTCCCTCCCTTGTTTTGTTGTTGTTGTTATTATTATTATTATTATTATTATTATTATTATTATTATTATTTTAATTTAAAGAAGTGTAGGTGGGATTTCTACCGCCAGACGGGTTGGAAAGCCGCCTCCGCGCCTGCCCAGCCGCTGGGAATAAGGGAGGCAGGCTACTAAGAGTTGAAGTCCGCTGGGAGGAGGGGGCAGCGGTCAGGTTGCTGGAGCTGCGCGTGGAGCTCCGGGCGTAGCTTGGGGCGCTGGCCCCTGCGCCAGGCACCAAAGGAGCCCGTGTTCCTCCCGGCGCGGGCATGCGACCCCAGCCCTTGACAGATCGCAGCGCTTTGGTGTGTTTATTCAGTTGTCGGCAGCTGTGGGGTGACTCCCAGAACGAAGCCGGGGAGTACGCGCTGGCCCTTAAGGCCGCGGCTGCAGGGCCCAGCTCAGGGCTGGGTCTGCTGCAGTTGACAGCGCCGGGGTCAAAGAGAAGAGTTTATAGGTCCTCACCGCCCCCTCCCACTCAGTCGCGATTTTTTTTGATCTTGCAATAATTAAGCACCTTACAGGCCAGGATGCGCTTTTACTAATGTACCCAAGTCACACGGGCTTCCGGCGTCTGACTCTGTCTCTGTCCCTCGCACTCTCTTCTCCATTCCATTAGCTCTAGAGAAGCAGAGCGGTTTGTGGTGGGTGCAGCCCCTAGCTGGACGTTAAGGGACCTGGGTTTCCGCTTGGCTCTGCCACCGACTTGCTGAGCCCGTGAGCAATAGTGGCAAAAAAAACTGTAATGTTTATTGTGTACAGAGGCCATCACGATCCTCCAGCCTAATTCTCATGCCCCCGTGAGGTAAGCGCTAGCATCGCATTACCTCATCTGGCCAATTAGGAAACTGAGGCTCAGAGAGGCTAGTTGAGGAAATCGGCTAGAGTTGCATAGCTTTTGGTCACCTGGTAGAGCTGATATTCCAGTTTCTGGCTACCAATCGCTTGCTCTTAACCACTGCACGCTACGGCTGCCTTTCCTCCCTGTCTGGGCCTCAGTTTCCTTCCCTGTTGAACGAGGAGCTGAATTTCTTTCTCTGATAATCGGAGATGCAAGCAAGATCCTCTGCGCCACGGGGTGTCAGCGCTGACGGCGGTGGGAAGGTGGGTGAGACAAGAGAGCAGCCAGGTGTCCGCAGCCCTCGTTTCCCTGGGACTTTGGGCGGCCTGGACCTACAGGAGGTGCAGCAGAGCGTCTACCTGCCTGCCTTCCTGCCAGCCAGACTGCCTGCCCCTCCGCCCAGTTTAGCGCGCGGACCGCGGCGTGGCGGGCACCGCCGCCTGGGTAACCGCGGAACTCCCACAGAGAATTTGAACCAGAGGAGGGAGAAGTCACGAGCGTGGGGCTCCCTGCAGCTGCAGTAGTTCATCGGTTCACCAGCGCTGGCCCAGGGGCGCCTGGGCTCTCGGGCATGGGGCTGGGCAGGGGGCGTTCGGAGACCTCCTCCAGGGTGAGGCCCTCAGGTTGCGGGCAGCTCCGGAAGAGCAGCACTTAATTCTTGAACCCGCGAGTTGCAGGGAACACCTCTTTGGACTCCGAGGTCGAGCCAGGAAGCACCCGAGGGTTGAAATGGGGATCGCGCCAGAATTTGCTCGACTCCCCTTTCCTCACATCCCCTCTACCTGGGCAAAACTTTTTTTTTTTTTTTTATAACGAAAGGGTATAGAGTTAAGCGCCTTTGCCCTGTGTGTAATTCAAAACCACAAAAGCTCTCATTTAAGCTATCCTCTTCCAAATACCGCCCCCCCCAAAAAAAAAACCTTGCAAAGAAGAATAAAAGAGAAACAATCTCGACCTTTCCGTTTGGAAGTTGAACCCCCTGGCTTTTCATAAAGAGGCTCGCCTTCCTTCGTAACGCTTGAGTGAGTCCCAGTTAAGGAAAAACGACTTCGAAGTAGAAATAAAAGTGCGGGGTTGCGACAGGGGTCTGAGCCGTTCTAGGGGCAACTTGACCTGAGAAGTTTTGTCTCATGGGGATTTTCTCCAACAAAAAGACCAAAGGTGCACGCCCTCTGCCTAGTGCTGGGGCCCCGCTGCAGATTGAAAGATGGGGCCTGAGAGAGAGAAGTGGGCGACCCACAGAGTGTGTAGAGGGGAGAAGGAGATGCCCTCTAGACTCTTTTAATTTCTAAAAACAAACCAACAAACAAACAAAAAAAAAACACACACAAAAAAAAAAACGAGCGGAGACGAAGCAAAGTAGCTTCGTCTCAAGTAGCGCCGAGAGGTGTCCACGACGGCGAAGGTGGACTGGGGAGTAAGAGGGGAGTGCTTGTTCCTGACCCTTGTCCTTACCATTTCTAGCGCCTCCAGGACTAGCGACCCCAAGAGGAGGGAATTGCGCTTAGGTTGTCCTGAGTCTGCACACACTTTCGAGTTAGCTGCGGGAACTCACCGCTGCCTTGTTTACTCAGTGCAAATTAACTAAAACCAAAGCGTAAGAAATGGAGAGTGAGTCAAAGCTTTTAAAACGCTGACTTCTTTGTAAAACTGCAACTACCTTGACTTGCTTCACACTGGCTTGGCTGGAAAGCTGCGGGCCCCATCCCGGGCCAGCCTGATGTAAGAGGCCTGGCGGCAACCGACCGCTTCCTGCCGGGACCTAGCGGCGGTCCTAGGCTGCGCTGTCGCCGCTGCCTCCGGGCTGCCGTGGGCGTTTACATGCACCCTGAAATGCACTCTAGTTCGGGTTCATGGCGCTTCTCCTTGCCTAAAGTCAGTTTCCCAATAGATGCTATTTTGGGGAAAAACATAACAAAACCAAACAACCACCTGTTCTGAGGCGCTAGGCTTCCATAGAGTGACTTGGTGGAAGGAGGAGTCTGATTTGGCGATGCCAGGCGCTCGGAGTTCACAACCGTACAAACACTGCCTTGGACCTTGGGCCTCTGGAGGCTCTCCTCCATCCGCCTAATTGGCTCGTGCCTCCCGATCAGAATGGTACTCTCAACCGTGGATGGAAGAGGAGCTTGGCGAGCGCGGCTCCAGGAGCCAACTTCCCCCCAGGGGCTTTGTATCCAAACCCTGCCCACCCTCCAAACTGGATGCCAGGATTCTCCGGCAGGAATATAAGCAGGCTCTGAGTTTTATTACCTCCCAATCTAGCCGCTGTTTTCCCGTTTCATCGTAGAAGAGTTAGGCGCTTCATACTAGAAATGGAAATTAAGTGCCGCTGTTACTGATTTGAGAGGTAGGCAGTAACCTCACCAAGCAACCAATTACTAGAAGATCGAAGTACGCCCTATTTATCACAACTGATGCAGTCCCTCCAGGTCACCCAAGTGCACCTTGAGTCTGGCCTCTGAAACAACCAGGGGATTCCGTGAACCCCTCTCCAGTGATCCCTAGAGTTTGGCCACCACTCCACCGCACTGGCTCTGGGTGCAAACGCGGAACTCGCACGCGCAAAGCAAGGGAATCCACCTCTTTGGAGTCCGGGAAAGTTCTCTGCATTTTCCTTAAGTCCCCGCCCTCGCAGAGTCCCCCTCCAACCCCTCCCTCCAACCCGCCCTCTCAGATTAAGAACCCTATCCCTACCCCCATCACACACGGAAGCAGAGGGGACATTCACTGCTCACCTGGAGAGAACTGCCAGTGGCTCCCACACTCGCGATGGCCGAGAAGGGGAGGCGGGGACAGGGTTGCGTCCCACAGGCCAGCTAAGAGCCGTGGCTGATAGAAAGAGGGGTGTCTCCAAGAGAGACCCTCCTTCGGGCCCGCCCCTTACCCCCACTGTGAGGGCGCCCGGGAGGAGCGGTGCGCGCTGCCTGGACCGGTTTGGGCTGCAGTGTGAATGGAGCGGCGGAGACTCCTGGCTCCTCCTCCCACGCCGCCGGCCCCTCTTATTTGAGCTTTGGGAAACGGGGGCATTCAGGCAGCTGGGGTAGGGAGTTCAAGGCAGCGCCCATACCCGGGGATTCTCCGCCACCCGACCGCCCGTCCGCTCCCCCCTTTCCCGCCCGCCCTCCCACTCATTCACCCAGCCAGCCACCCACCCAGAGCTGGGACTGCAGCCGGGGCCCCGCCGCCTCCTCGCAGCGATCCTGGACTTGCTCCTGCCGCAGAAGCCGGTGTCCACGTGTGCTCCGGAGCCGGCATCTTCGCGCACAGCCCGCTCCCGGCCTGGGTGTTTTCAGCAGCCCAAGCGGCTGGGGATCCGGGCCCCGAGTGGCAGCTGGACGAAGTGAGGTGCGGCGGAGTCGAGCAGCGAGCGTCTGCAAGCCCGGAGGAGCCGCGGGGCGTCCGGGACTGAGTTGCAGCAAATGGGCTCCGACGTGCGGGACCTGAACGCGCTGCTGCCGGCGGTGCCCTCGTTGGGTGGCGGCGGCGGCTGCGCCCTGCCTGTGAGCGGCGCTACGCAGTGGGCACCGGTGCTGGACTTTGCGCCCCCGGGAGCCTCGGCTTACGGTTCGTTGGCCGGTCCTGCGCCGCCGCCGGCTCCACCGCCACCCCCGCCGCCGCCGCCGCCTCATTCCTTCATCAAACAGGAGCCGAGCTGGGGTGGCGCGGAGCCGCACGAGGAGCAGTGCTTGAGCGCCTTCACCGTCCACTTCTCGGGCCAGTTCACGGGCACAGCTGGAGCCTGCCGCTACGGACCCTTCGGTCCTCCTCCGCCCAGCCAGACATCCTCCGGCCAGGCCAGGATGTTCCCAAATGCGCCCTACCTGCCCAGCTGTCTTGAGAGCCAGCCGGCTATTCGCAACCAGGGTAAGTGGGCCGGGGAGCGCCCCCTACGTGCGGGGCGGTGGCGACGGGGCTGTCGCCGCACGGGGCACTCCCCTGTCGAACCTCTTTCCTAACCCCAGCTCTTACCCGGCTGCCTCCCCAAGGACTGTGAGGGTAGCGGAAGCAGCAGCTGGGGGAGAGGAGGACGGGGAGAGGGAGTACATGCTGGCACGAGCTCCTGACATCCTGGGGAATCGAACTGTTCGCTTGAGCCGGGAGGTCATCTGGGGTCCCTCCGACCCCTCAGGATTCCGGGACTGCGAGTCCCAGCGAGAGTGGGAAGGGGAACCGGCGCATTTTCTAGCTCTGCCTCGAAAGGGGTTTTGTCGCTCAAGACACCACCAAACTGTCACCAGGCATTGGACTTTTTATTTTAGACATTTAGACCGGATTTTGAGTGAGACCAGCGCAGGGTGAGTAGCCTGTGCGCCAAAATGTCCAGGAGCCGCTCTCACCCGTAACAGGGTGTTGGTACGCGTTAGATGCACGATGGGTATCATGGAGCACTAGAATGAGTACATGAACAGGCTAGCAACTAATCGGTGGCTTTCCCGGAACCGCGTAGTGTCCACGCATGACTCCCGCGTATGGTAGGATGGAAGCTGTTCTCTTCTTGGTTCCAGGTCAAGAGGTGGCTACGCAGGCTCCAGGGCTGGAAGAGAACTTTGTTTGTCCTATTCCAAGCTGTGCGAAACCGAGTCCTACTATAGTCAATGAAATGAGTCTCGAGCATCAGAGACCTCTTCATGGTTGAAGCCAGGGCTCAGCTGGGGAAAGATTTTTGCAAGACTTGGGGGTTAGAACAAGGATGGTTTTATTTGCCATTTTCAGTCTTTGGACATGGAGGGACACAGCCGGCAGTTTTCTCATCCTGCGCTGACGCTCGCACACCTCTTTATCAGGGACCAGCGAGAACCATCCAGGCTGAGCTCTTGTAGTTTGATTTCTGAAATTATTCTAATTGGGCTTTTGCACTGTTGAGAACCTAAACCAATTCGAGTTGATTAGCTATTTTAGGAAATGCTTCACAAACGCAATGGCGGATGCTTTTCCCGGAGCAAAACTTTGCACGGGCCTAAGCGACGGGGCTGTTTTTGAAATGCGTGGGATGGGAGAAGCAGAGTGTGTACTGTTAGCAAGGGATGCCTGGGCTCCCACGGCGCCAAAGAAGGGCTCTGTTTTTCCCGCGGTCGAACTCACTTTTTGAACGTGTACCTTAGGCCAGCCAGGAGCTCCTGGTCCACCAGAAGCCCTGGCAAAAGCGAAACTGCCCTCCTCTCTTCGTCCGAAAAATCTGGGATCCGTGTCCCCGTGGAGGAATCTTAAGCCGACCCAGGGGGTAAATTAAATTTGTGTTTCAGACTCAAGGGGTGTTGGAACAGCTCAGTGTCCTTCGTGAGGCTTGTGTTCACTGATTGTGCCACCTCTGAATTAGCAGGCGGGTGTTACCTTTGGCAAATCTCCAGGTCTCGGTTTCCCCATCTGTAAGAGTGGAGCTGAAATGGGCAACTTGGAGATTGGATCTGACCTGAAGTTCTATGCCACGGATACAGAAGTCTAAACATTTCCTTTGATTCGGGTTCTAAATACAAAAGGCAGAGCAGCCCACCTAAACTTAACTAAGCGGTCTGGCTAAGAATGGCAGGCAGGTAGGTGTGTGCTGTGAGTCTCTGTGGATATACGCTATATATGAGAAGCCATTTGATTGAAGTTGTCCCACTGCAGAATACAACCATGCCATTATTTATTTGAGTCTATCAAGGTCCTGTGAGGATTTTGGAACCTGAGCTTTGTCCCTCGTGGGGGTGGGGGTGCTGTATCCCACCTTCTATAGGAAGGTCTGGCGCCTCATCCCATTAACCCAGCTTGGAGTGAGGAAGCCAATTGTGGACTTTCCAGTCAAAGGGCACTACACTTAAGGGAAAAATCTCAATTTTTATCTTGCAGCAGATAGGCCTCGCAGCCAAAGAGAAAAAGGGTTGGGAGCTGGGGACCCGGATTAGCAGGTGAAAGGGGGTGCTTCCTTTCCACCCCCAAAAAAAAGCCCAGTGAGGGGCTGGTCCCAGACATGCCACAGCCTGTAAGCCGGGTTCTGTTTGCAGGTTTAGGGTTCTCTTGCTATGAAAATGTAAATGGGTGACTAGCTCAGCCCTTGGGGCTCACTCAGCAGTTGGGAGCTGTAGTGGGATATCAGAAGCTGCCACAAATTGAGACACCTCTCCTGTACACCTAATCCCTTAGAACCTAGATTTCCTCCATCCTGATGTTGGCAACTAGAGTGGGCCCTGAGGCTGGGAGATTCTGGATTTATTCTCGTGATTACCGGAGCTTTTGCAGGAACATGGGGCCTGTTGGAGCCTTGGGCTGGGGAAGCAAGGGCATCATTATCTTCTCCTGAAAGTGTGGGAATGGCACCCTCTCACCTCAGGCATCAAAAAAAAAATTTTTTTCTCCTATTTCTTAGGTATTTTTCCCCCCTATTTATAGCTGGTGTCTTAATCTTACTTCTAAGCAGTAATTGAGCGAACATTTTTTTGAGCACCTATTCTGTGCCAGGCACTGGGGATTGAATATTAAGACAGTGTGCCTCAACCTTTACAAGAAGCTCACACACTGACATTGGAGGAAACTCTTAGTTTTGGATAAGGAAATCTAGGTTCTAAGAGATTAGATGAGCAAGAGGTCTCTCAGTTTGTGGCAGAGCTGGGACTCAAACCCAGACCACTATTGGCTATTTCAACCTTTTCCAGGGATCTTGGCCCGCTGTTGAGATGGATTTCCTCTGCCTGGCTGGATGGGCACTTAACTCACTGCTTCTGGTGTGGGAGGGTTGGGAATTTGTCAAGGCAGAAGTAGGGTGAGGATTTAGGTAGCCCCAGATTAAGTTCTGGGGGATTCGGGAGTGAAAAAAATAGAAAAGATTGTTAGGCTGATTCACACAAGCCCCAGCGGTGTGCAGAGCTCTAGCTCAGGAAGCTGCCTTAGCATCACGCGTTACCCTAGGGTCATATGGGGAACAGCTTGGCCCCAAGGCCAAGGCACCTCCCTTGGGTCGCAAGGGAGAGGGTATTTCGTTGCCGGTCAGATTTCCCTGTATTCTGCTGTAGCTGAGGAGTCATCAATATCAGTTTTCTGACCAACCACCTTCCTGACTGAGACTGCTGTCTACTGCACCCCTCAGCTATGCAAGGCCTGACCCCAGTCGGTTCCTGGGCTCCTCAGCTGTCCCGGGCTGGGGAGGGAGGCTCAGAGCGAGTCTTGCGGCTCCGCGCGGTCAAGGTTGCACTCCCTTCCCGCCGAGACTAACCGTGGGAAAGGCTTCTACCTTGGACGCCGGAGCCTCTTTCTCTAAAGCCTGTGCAAGGAGCCTTTGAACACGCTGCCCCTTTCTGCCGGCAGCTGTCCCTCTCCTGCCCTCCGCCCCCGCGCTCTCCACGCCAGGCCCAGTGCAAATCCTTGGGACAGTGAGCTCTAATCAGTCCCCCGTCCGATAAGCTTCTAATTAAAAGAGCCCTCCCTACTCGCTGCCGGAGCTTTCACCACTGCCCCTCCCGGAGGACCGGGAAGCCGGCCCCTGCCCACCAGTGTCTGCGTATCCTGTCTGGGAAGGGGTTTTGGGAACTCTCGCTGGGCGTGGAGGCGACGCTGCAGCCCGCAGCCCGTGACCCTGGCCGCGCCTCAGAAGACAGCACGGTGCTCGGGGCCCACTCATCGGCTCAGGGATGGAGAAGGGTTCGTCTAGAGGCAATTTCTTTGTCGCTTCTGTTTCTCCTCATTGTTTTAAAAGAAAAAAAATATCCTTTCAAAATTAGGCCTTCCTTCTGCAAAATTAGGTTCCCAGAGCCAAATTTCGTTTGTAAGCTGATGGGTAAGCCTCTAAGAGGGCCTGGCCTCCCTCCTAAAAAGGAAGTGCCTGGAAGCCCAAGTGTGCTCACCCACGCCTGACAGCTAACCGGGCCGTGCGTTATCTTTGCCCACTTAGCAGGCCAGAAATGGAGGCCACTGAGGTCATGCAAATTATAAAAAGTGGTGGCTTCTTAAACTGTCAACCTGTGGTGCCAATCTGTGCACGAGACTTGGCCTGCCCTGTACAATCTGGTAATTAAGACCTGCCCTGACCCTCACTCCCACTCTGATACACCACATTCCCAGGAATGGGCTGTGAAGCTTGGTTTCTGTTTTCCGGGTTGTTTCGAAGATGGAGGTAACTGGCCTCCATTCCCTGTCCATCCTAAGTCTTCTGATTTGCTGTTGCAGAGGGATCATGCCTGGGGCAATAATGGTGGTGGTGGTGGTGGGATGGAGACCTTTTGACCCACCCCATGCCCAAGAATCCAGTGGGGTTTGGAGACCCAGTGCAGAGCTGGGTGTGTGATTGGCACGCAGAGGAACTGGAACCAGCCGGGTGGTCCTGCAGGGAGCTGATGTGAGTGTCTGAGACAATCTCTTCCCGATTTGGCCTGGACCTCAGGCCAGAGACACTGGAGATAGAAGGAGGGGATCCCACCATTGGGTTCAGGGCTCCAGGACAGATATTTTTCTTAGCAGGAGGATCTTTTCCCATAGGCAGCAACAGTTTTCCAGAAGCTGGGAGGGTATATGTTTAAAACAAATAGTAATTATAGGACACTAGTTGGTCAACCAAGACATTTTTTTTTTCACCTTTGGAGAGTAGGGGAAGAGCAGGGGTGGTATTGCCTTTGGTTTCTTGGCAGGGAAACTGAGGCAGAGGACCTGTGCATTGCCATGGAGATTGACGTACAGTGTCAGGCACGCTCTAAAAGAAACAGGCTTTTGTCCTGGGGCACAGGGAAGTCAGCCCTGGCAGTGGTGGTCAGCACGCCCCGCTGGGCCCCAGGTGGGTGGTAGAGGGGAAGGAGGAGGACGCGGGGTCCCTGGCCTGTGGGGTCTTGGCCTGTGGGTCCAACTAGAAGGGCCCCTTGTTTTTCCCCCTCACCAACTTTTCATGGTGTTGGGTCGCTCATCCTGGGGCAGATACATTACTCAGTAATTACTCTCCCCATTTAAAGCTCATGCCGTTTAACTGGCTCCGAGTAATTAATGAAAGTTGGTGCGCGGGCCCCTGATTTACGGCTCCGAGTCAGCGCGGGGTCAGCTGAGCGGATTCATTTCTCTCGTTTGTGCCGCCCCCTGTGAGAGCCGTGCTGTTTGGCTTTTGGGGCGGGGGGCGGGGGGCGAACAACTTTCTACACCGAGCGGGTGGCGGTTTTCACACTTGCGGGAGATTCGGTACAGAAGCGTCAGACTCAGTGCAAGGAAAGGGCATAAATAAATTAGGAAACGGCAAGGAGGTCAGGGCTTTACTTGGGACAAGGCGGCGGGGAGTCGTCCCAAGGTCACACACTTCGGGGGCTTGGGTCCAGCTTCCCGGAGAAAGGCCTGAAGGCCAGCGGGGCGGGGATTCTAAGGGAGGGCGCGGGTTCTGGTTCCGACCCACAGTCCCTGTCTCCCTGTTGACGCTGTGCTTCTCTCCGCCGCGCCCGCAGGATACAGCACGGTCACCTTCGACGGGACTCCCAGCTACGGTCACACGCCGTCGCACCACGCGGCGCAGTTTCCTAACCACTCCTTCAAGCACGAGGACCCCATGGGCCAGCAGGGCTCGCTGGGTAAGCAGGCGGGAGAGATGCGGGGTCCTTCTCTTCTTTCATGCGACCTCCCCCACCCAATTTCCAACCCACAGCAAATTGCGGAAGGGAGAAGAGGACATCCAAAGGGGTTTTGAGAAATAATAAGCCCGATGTTACCCAGTTTAAAAGAAGAGCCCCTCCCCACCCCAGGTGTGTTAGTGACAGCTCTTGCTCAACCAACTCTACGAAAGTCCGAAGGGTCTTTGAGGTGTACTAGCCAGAGACTGCTGAGGGAATGTAAAGGGAGCAGCTTAGCTCTTTACCATCTGGACACCCTCTCTCTGCGCGCGCAGCATCCAGGCCCCATCATCTCCAGCTTAACCTCCGCGCCCAGCTCAGGATGCTCTGTGACCCCCAGCCCCTGCCCCCCGCAGCTCCCACCCCCAGCCCTGGAGGCGCGCTCACTCTGCTCTCTCCCCGGCTCCCTGCAGGCGAGCAGCAGTACTCCGTGCCGCCCCCGGTCTACGGCTGCCACACCCCCACCGACAGCTGCACCGGCAGCCAGGCCCTGCTGCTGAGGACGCCCTACAGCAGGTAGGAAGACGCCTGACCCTGCCGAGGCCGCGTGCCGCCGGGCGCGCAACGTCCGACGCGGGGCAGCCTGGACTTCGGGCGTGCGGGGTTGGGGAGGCAAAGGATGCCTTCAGCCCACTCGGCTGCTTAGAGCAAATTGAAGCTGATCTCGAGGCTTTGATTTGAAAGAAGTAGATTTCTTCGTCTCCGTGTTCTTATTTTGAATGTAAACGAGAGAAATTACTATTTAGAGCTGAAGAAGAAAGCAGCGCTTTGAGAAGTGATTTTTTTAAAGGGCTCTTTGCTGGGGCGGGGGAAGGGGACTTTAGCATCCTCAGGACCAAAGATTAAACACTCCCACGCTGTTCTCTCACCATTCAAACCCCTCCTCGCCTACTTGTCACCCTGCCAGACTTCTCTAGGACTACTTCGAGGGTGCGTACCGTCGGGCAACAGGCTTCTCCCCACCCCTGTCCTCCAAGCCCCTGGTGCGGCAGCGCTTTGTGGGAGTCGTTCGCAGCGCGGAGCTACGCGCCTGTGGCGGGACCCCGGACGGTGTGTGGGGCTGTAGTGGGTCGCAGAAGTGTCCTGAGCCCGCCCTTTTTCCTGTTCCCAGGAGGCGGAAGACAGCTTCTTTTTCTTCGAAGTTTTTTTCCTGACCTCTGTGCCTTCTCTCGGCTCTCACTCCACCTTCCACCTACTCTCCCCCAAATTTATTCTTCAACTTTGGGTGAACTTGGCCGGCATCCCGCGTCTCTGATAGGGTTGCCTAGTAACTGGTGCACACACCGGCCCGCGCCAGGCAGAGAGGTGGGGCGGGGGTAGGGAAGTGGCTGCTCTCGGCTGTAGAGGCCAGGGATTGGGCGCGCATTACCTCATATCCCACCCCTACCCCCCCCCCCCATTGCTGCGGGGAGCCTGATACTGACTGCCCCCAAACTCATCTCCATCCTCCCTCCGCTCCGCTCCAGGAGCCGGGGCTGACGTCAAGGAAGGAGGTAGTGAGGTAATGAAGGAAGGAAAAGCTCCAGCCCTGCGAGATTGGGTGGGGGTGATGGCCGCGCCTGGGGAAGCCTCCAGTCCCACAGGTGGAGGAGGGGAAGGAGTCTTCGCTCTCCAGCTCACGGTGGCGCATCCCAAAGTCCTGAGGTGCTTATGAAATTGAGCTTGGGACTGGTCGGATTCTCCTGGCCTGTGGAGGTCCGGGGTGGAGCCTCTTCTACTGCGTGTGAGGCGCCCAGACTTTGGAAACCTTAACTATTGATCGGAAAATCTGGCATATCTAATCGGATCTTGGATTCAGGATCACTTCCCCTCCCATCCCCCCTTCCTTTCCTTTGTTCCTTCTTACTTTCTTTCGAGAGGGGGCAAAGAAATGCACGCAGGTTGCACAGTCAGGTAGACTGGTCACATCTCATCACCCTCCTTTTCTCCCTCACTGGCTCAGGCCTAGTCCTGTTCTCAGACACCGCCGGCCCAATGTTCCGCTCCAACCCCGCTGTCTCAGTGTCTCCCCTTGGCCAGGTCACTGGAATGAATACAGAATCTCCAACCATTTTCTGTTGTGATTCTCTTCCCCTAGCAAAGCTGGGTGGAGAGGCCATTGCCATCCTTCCTGAGGAGCTGCTCCTGTCCATTGCCAGAGTGGCATCGATGTTACTTTAGTAGAAATTGGGGTACAGTTGGAATGGTTCCCCATGGGATGACCTTGGCCCACTCCTCCCTCCGTGGCCCCTGTTTAGTGCCTCAACCTAGGCTGAGAGGAAGACCTTGATGCCCAAGTGAATGCTGTTTAGATGAGCCAGGATCCCTCCTGCCGGCTGGGAACCCAGAGGCCACTGGAGCCTGGTTCAGTAGTGACACACAGCTGCACGCATTTCCTACTCTCCTTTCTCCTAAGCACAGAGCCCATCAGAGGGACTGAGCTGCTTAGAAGGGAGTCAGGGATAAGGTGATACAACCACTTTTAATAGCAGTTCTCCAAATTGAGTCCCTGTGGTGGATTTTGACTCAGGGCTGTGACACTCAGATTGCATTGTATACATAAAATTTCCACATTTCCTCGTCAAGCTTCTAACTGGTCACTGTATAGAGCTATTTTCTCAGGCTCATCTAATTGGCCACTGTGTGAAGATATTTTATCAGGTTTCTCTTTTGGAAATACGTGCTTATCCCTTTTTTACTTTCTACATAATTAGAACTCCCTCCTCATTTTTTATACGAATATCATAAAAATATCATTTTATCCTGTTATGGAAAATTTCCTAAGGAGTAATATCTAAAAAAGAATTTGTGACCCCAGTAGGAAGAACGTTTGCTCCCTTGAAGTTTGTACTGTCTTCGAAGTGCCACCCACCCTAAAGTCATAACATTTCTAATCACTTTTCAAAGATCAGGTATTTCCTCTGCAGGAATGCTGAGTGGACAGGTGTAAGGGTATTTTAAAATTGGTTCTGTGCATTAGCATTACAGCAGCTATGTCATTTCCTTCTTTCCTAATTCTAAAAAAGTTTGAAAGTGTATTTAAATGCTTCTGGAAGTGATAGATGGTTTCCCCATCCTTTCTGCCCCCCAAATATTGAAAGTGAGTAGTGTTTACTCTAAAGGTCATTAAGGCTTGTGAAACTAGATTTCAGCCCTTACGGACCCCAGTGATGATAGCTGGGTGAAAGCATAAGCCTCTGTAGCATAATAACCAGGATTCATTGCATGCTGACCATGTGCTCCTGGGCTAAGTGCATTGCTCAGTGCACTCTTTTAATTCTTCTGATTGTCTATGAGGTAGGCACTCTAATTTCTATTCAGCCAAAGAAGACAGAGATTTAGAGACTCAAAGTAACTTTCCCAAGGTCACACAGAGAGTGGGAATCCGAAGCAAGACTTGATCCTTAGTCTCTGGGACCTCAAAACCCATCTGTGCTCTGAATTGCTGAGGGATTCCCCCACCTGGAATATTTCCTTTGTATGGTCCATGCCAGCATTTTTGCTAATAAATACTAAGAGCAAATGCTTATAAAGTCTTACTGCAACCAGGCACCATTCTAAGTGCTTTATAAGTATAGACTTCTTTAATCCACATAACAATTCTTTGAGGTTGGCAATAGGTTGTCACCCATCCTCACTTCACAGAGGAGGAAACTGAGGCCCTGGGAGGTGAATTTTCCTGGTGTGACACAGTAAGGGACAGAGCTGGTGTTCAGATTCTGCACCCACCCTGCTGCTTCTCCTGAAGCATGAGTGCCGTTCTCTTTCCAAATGTGACATCTGCCCTGGGTTTATTTCCCACAGTTGTGAAATAAACTCACTATTCATTAGTTGTATCCGTAGCTTTCAGTATAAGTGCTTAGTGAATTGGGGGCAGTATTTCCCCTGGTGAGTACTGTTGGAGCCAACTTGAGCTTTCTCCTGAAGTCCTAACTCACAAAACAGCCTCGTCTTTCCAACTGCAGACTCCTCCAGCTTTGCCTTTGCCACTGGGGGTGAACTCTTGGGGTGAAGTTCAGTCCAGGCACCTAAAGAAGCCCAGGGCAGAGACCTTTCTCCTTGTCCATCCAGAAGAAGTAATGACTGCTTCTAGGGCCACTGTGGTTTTTGCTGACTTAGAGGTGATAGATACCCCAGGGAAACTTGGACCCCATGTTCTCCTGAGGGGAGAAAGTAGTGAAGGCCACCCTCACTAAACATAATCTCCCCACCCCCATTTCCACCTAGAACAGGCAGCTAGGTGGGCCTTCCCTGCTCACTTCCCTTCAGTCCTTTCCACAAGCCCCCACTCCCTCTGATTACTGGCCGCCTTGATTGCTGACCTGGGAGCCCTCAGTCCTTGGCTCTGCCCATTGCACAGCGTGACTCTCACAGCTACTTCGAAAAGGAATTCTGTGTGCTGTGTTTGAAAAATACTCCCATGTTCATTATTTTTTTAGACATTCTCATTATTCTAGTTGTTTTTCTTTTTATTCTTTTATATGGTTTGCATATCCTTCTTTAGCAACCTAACTACCAACAGAAATGAGAATGTTTTCATTTTGCCTCTTAGCAATTCAGGAAGCAATAATTGTGGATTTGGATATTTTTGATTGAATGTTGACGGTTCACAAATGGTAAAATTGACAATGGAGCCTGTTACCTGTAGACTGTCTTTCATGTAAGAGAAACTTCCTTTGCAGCCATAGGGTTGATGGGGGATCCAGATCAGTGGGAAGTTGGCAATCCACCATTTGGGGTAGCCTGTGACATTGACACACATCAGATGACAATTTGTGCCCAAGGAAGTAAAATCATAAAGAATGCCTCTCTTCACTTGTGTATCTAAATACATTTTATACCGTGTGCAGATTTCACGTAAGGCAATACTGGTTTATGTTTCCCGCATAGGTAGGCTCAAAGACCGAAGGTCTGGAATGGTTTCCAGGGCGGTGGGCAGTATAATCAAAGCCAAAGCCGTGCCTTGGACTTGTCTCCAGGGAGGGGGAAAATCTAGTTTCAAATATTCCTGCAACTTTTGTGCTGAGCAAGTGTTTATTAATAGAAGTTGAATCCCCAGTGGGTTTTTCTTTGGTTAATTGGTGAGCTTGAGAGAAATTACAATACCAAGAGACTGACTGTAAAAGAATTATTCACCATGGCCTGCTGGGCAGAAATTTCTCAACAGGCAGCCTCCACGGCGCCTCGGAGGGAAGAACGCAGGAAGAGGGCTGCACGGAAGTCTGGCTGCAGCCTCTGTTCAGGAGCCTTGGTTATCAGGTAGAGGTAAATCCACAGAGGCCTCTGTGTTGCCGTGGGCAGGGCTATTACAGCTAACGCTGGAAACATCATGAATTCTGATCACGGTTGCCAGTTACATCCACCTTTTTCTTGTTGGCTTTTGTTATTTTTGTTTTTAAGTCATCCCATGGGGCAACTCTTTTTTTCCACCAAGATGTTACTTTGCCAGCCAGCAACTATCTGGCAGGGGGTAACTCCAGTCTCAACCAGGTTGGATGGTTTCATTCCAGCGGTGACATGAACCTTCTACCTTGTTCTGCTGAATATAGTGAACACATTTAAAGATGAAAATGTACTTGAATTATACATGCATTTGAAGAGTGGAGGAGTTCTGGTCCAGATAATAGCTGAGGGCTTTCTTCTTCCTTTCTTTTTGTGTAGAGGTCAAGAACTCAGTAATACTGCAGTCCAGGCCAAAACAAACTCTATATGATCTACTACTGACTTCCTTTTAAGTTCCCCTTTTTGCTACGACTAACTTCCTTTTATTTAACTCCAACTTGCATTAATCCCAGTTATGGAAGTTTCTTTCCTCTCTCTCTCGCCTCCAACTTCAAAGATTTCTTATATAGGAAACAAGTGACTTTTTTTTTTTTTAAGACCCACTTAAAAAATTTAAAGGACACTGTGACTTTCAGAATATATTTTGGCAACCTGCAATTTCAGAGTTCACTTCCGAACAGACAGAGTTAGACGGGAAGCTGAAATGCCTACGTGACCATTGTGGTCGCTCTGAGCCAAACCACCTGCTTATCTGATCTCCTCTGGGAATGAGGTGGTTGACACCTACAGTGGTTATTTAATAATTGGATGCTTTATCTGTCAGAGGCCATATATTCTTTGACGGGTGCTGCCTATTTCCGTGGGCTTTCATGATGAGAGCTGGGTGTTGACCGATTGCCCAAAGAGATCAGAGCCTGCGTATGCTTGGGCCCAGTATTTTTAGCTCGAGGTCACATTTTGTCTTCTCCCCAGCAGCAGTTACTGTCGTTGCTGTCACTGACTTCCAGCTGAAAGGTTGTGCCAGCCAAGCTGACTGACTGAGCCACTAAGGAGCCCCAGCCAACAGAAGGCAGGATGTGGTTAAAACTGTGCTCTGTTCCTGAAGCCTCAGGAAACCTATTAGTAGCTCGGGGATGTTCTGAAGGTCCTTCTCCCCCATCAGCCCTTTCCACCTTCTTTCCCCTTCTGAGGATTTACGAGCTGGTCTATCAGGACCACTAAAATCAAGAAGTGGGGTTCATACTGGATCTTGGCATGCTCTCTTTAATTAGCTGAAGAGAACGTGTTGGGCATCTTGCATCTTGTAACTTTCCGGAGACCGTAGGTTATGATGTGCCTTGAGTATGTTCTCTCTCTTCTCCAGACTCTTGTTTGTGTCATAATGTTATTATTATTATTATTTAAATGGTAATGAGAGGATGAAGCTCAGAGGCCAGTGATGCCTAAAACCTTCAAAGGGGCAGGGCAGGGTGGGTGTGGGGACATCAGAGAAGCCAGCACTAGACATCTTTCTGAGCCCCAGTCCTCCTCTAATAAATGGGGATCATAATTATCCCCGCACTACAGAGTTGTGAAAGATATTGGAGATGTATGAAAGCACCATGCAAAATTTGATAAATTAGAAAAAAAATTAAAAGATTTTATCTGTACAGTCCCCAGAGAGTCATTATTAGAGCTTTACAACATCCCTGTAACGTTAGACTGATTGAGATTAATATTCCCGTTTGACAGATGAGAAAACTGAGGTGCGGAGAGCTGAATTAATTTGCTGAGAGTCCTAAAGCTTAGAGAGTAGGACTGTCCAATAAATAGAAACATAATGCAAGGTATATATATAATTTGAAATTTGCTAGTAGCAAATTTAGCTGAATATAGTCAAAACCTTATTTCAACATGTGGCATTAGCTATATTTCAGGTGCTCCAATAGCCACATGTGACTAGTGGCTACTACATCAGACAGTGCGGTATAGAGTATTTATTAAGCACCTACTAGGAAGATGCACATATGTAAGACATAGACCTTGTATTAGAGAAAGTGTGCTTTTAGGGGGAGGCAAGAAAATATCTCTAGAAGTGTCTTCTCTTTGGGGTACTTTCTTATAGAGACCCTTAGGAATATATTGGAATATTCTTTAAATCTGTGAGAAAATTTCTAAATCATAAAGTTAGGTATTTGATATTTATTAACTCATATGTGTAAATTTCTGTCATTCATCTTGTTTCTCATCCCTCTGAAAAATTAGGATTTTCCTAGTCTTAGGCATGGATGAAATAATTTCAGAAAGATCCCACATCCCAATAGGGCCTAGGAAAATTGTCAAGTGAGACTGAGTGATTTTAGCTGGTGAACAGTTTTTAAAAAATTAGTGACAAAAACAGAGAGCTGCCTGGGGAATACAATGCCTGTTGGCTGAGATTAATGGCCAGATTAATAAATGGATTGCTTGATGAAAAGTGCAGGAGAACAAAAACCAGTAGAGATTGTGGAGGAGGCCACTTATTAATGAACTGTCAGCTCAAAGAAAGTTCAAGAAACTCTCCTGTGTTAAATGCAGCAGGCTGGCACGTCTAATAAAAATTGGGGTCCTTCAGGAATTAATTACGCTGGCCTTACAGCAAGAATTCGTGGAATTGAGAAACATAGTGGCACAGACCAGCACCAGCCGCTGCTGCAAATGGGGAAGCTGCAGGAGAAACTAATCATTTTTTTCCCATTGATATGTAGGATATTGTAGTAGCATAATAGTCAGTCAGACATGGGGATGAATGATGGGGTCCAGATATACACTGACTAATGAAACTACACATACTTGGAGATTGAAGTCACTTCACATTTCACATGTAAAATTCTCTTCTGGCATCTGATTTCCTCCTTATCCCGTGTACCCGCCACTAAAGAGTTCCAAATAATTTTCAGTGATTATATGAGAGGCAGATGGACTCTACCATGATTTATCAAGCTTTGCCTAAAGAGAGCACAGCATTCATTTATTCCTTGTTGCTGTAATTTCCCAGTTTGGTTGGCCTGATAAAACCTTCTCTTAATTAAACTCTGTTGTTGCCTCTGCCCAGTGGATGAAGCAACCCAAAGGAATGCCATGACAAGATGGAGATTGTCCAGAATTTGCAATCTGATATCACACATTAGATATTAAAAGCTTCTTACCTTTTTTCACTTCTGTCATGAAGGTGGAGTGAAAATGTTCTTCTGTAATGTGTTTAGACCAAGGGTTCCCAGACAAACCATTAATCTCTTGGGTTTTGAATTTCATAATTAACCATTTTACTTCAGGACTAAATTTATTCTTAATAGAGCTTGTTAATTTAGGAGCTGCCTGGTGATTCATTTACGTGTTAGTTTTCTAGGAATGAGATAATTAATAAATAAAAACGAAGGCACATGTAATAAAGATATTTATAAGACTTGTGCATGCAAGAAAAGTGGGGAGGCATGGGGAGAACAATTTTGGTTCGTTTACATAATAGTGCATTTCTCCTTTGGGGTCTTAATATAAATGATCAGCCAATGTTTTTCCTCAGAACTGGGCTGAGGGCATTTTTTTCAAAAAAGCTCCATTTGACTTATGCCAGAATTATAAAATTTATAGAGAATGATTCCTTTAGCGTTGCATAGAGTTTATCATCCTCTTTTTTGCTTGCCACATCCTTGAGTATTAGACCGTCTATCACCTGTCACTCTTTGACTTTTTGGGCCCACATAATCCACATGATACTTATCCTTTTGATTAAAAAAACTTAATGGCCTTTTCACGAATAATTAATCTGCTGTCTTTTTACTTTCAGCTCCAGGCTTTTAACTTTAATGTTGAGTTATCCAGCCTGTGTTGCCTTCCAAAGTTTCACTCCCTTTAGCCTCTTCCCTTCAAAGGTTTAAAACCTCTTTAGAAACTTTAATGTTTGCTATACTAAGGTTTTTTAAGGCTTCCAAATTACTCTCACATTTTTTCTGCTGTGCGTGAAGTGAATAACTGTGTAGAAATCAGTGGGATGAAATGAAGGTTATTTCAGATTCATATATTCTGTCATTCTGGAAACCACGGAGGTAAAGAAAAGTTAAAACTCCACTGCTTTTTGAAGAAACAATTGCATTTTTTTTTTTTTTTGCAGTTATGCATTTCTAACTGGGTGTTTTCCTAACAGTGACAACTTGTACCAGATGACTTCCCAGCTTGAATGCATGACCTGGAATCAGATGAACTTAGGAGCCACACTGAAGGGGTAAGGTCTTCTCTATTCCATTGCCCTTGGACAGTAACTCACACCTGTTTGAACCATTTTAAGTGTGTATCACTTATGAAGAGACTAAAGTTCTAGCAGAATAAGCATGGCTTGTTGTAGAATCGAGATGCTTTCTTCCCACCCCCAATTGATGGGTTGTGTTCAGTATTAAATTTTCAGGAATATAAATAGAGGATACTTTTGCCTGGAACAAGGTTGTTGAGAATATTGAAAAAAAACTTAATATGGCCCTTACTGAATTTTTTAGAGTTCTTCAAAGTCGTGTTCATTCAACCTTGTTTAATGTTTGTTTTATTAGTGATATCACAGATGTTAACCATTACTGCATCTCATCGAGAAATGCTTTCAGTTTACAAAGTTCAGGATCCAAATTTGTATTTGAGAGAGAAGGATCGGATGTCCAAGGTCAGATGTGCTCAAGCCTGGCTGCGCCAACAGGTTTTCTTTACACTTGCTCTAGAGCTACAACAGGGAGAACACAGCCATCAAGCATCAGTAGGGACAACTCTTAGCACCTGCAAATGAAAAAAAAGAAAGCAGGTGGGACTTGTTTTCAACAGTAAAAGAACTTGCTTTCAGTTTTCTAGCAAGTCTGAGTTGAAAAGAAGTCAGATATGACGCTCACGAAGCACCTACAACGTATCAGGTGATGTTTTAGGTCACCTCGTCTAATCTTCCTAATGTTATGAAGCCTAAGGTACTGTTACCCTGTTTTTCAAAGAAGTAAATCAAGCTCAGAGAGTTAAGTAACTCCCCAAGTTCCCATCGTATGAAGTGGTAGAACTGGGACTCCAAGCCCAGATCTGATTCCAAAGCCCAGACTCTCTCCTGCCTCCCTGTGGGGCCTTCCACTCCACCATCAGCTCCAGTGGGATTGGGGTCTTAGTTCAGAACTCTTTATTCGACGGCTAGCTTCACATCTCTGTGTATCTAGTGGCTTCTCATTGGATTCTGGGACCCGGGGGCTTGCTAGAGCCATGCATGCTCCATTCCCCATTCCCCACCTCTTCTTTTCTTCTAGAGTTGCTGCTGGGAGCTCCAGCTCAGTGAAATGGACAGAAGGGCAGAGCAAGTGAGTGGACAATGCGATGATGGCAAAGCAAATGACATAGGCCTTGGTGGTGGTGCCTGGGGGCCACGCAGGAGTTAGGACTGACAATGGGTAATTAGGATAGCCTTTGGTGCACTGGGATGGGGAAATATCTCTCTCCCTCTTTCTGCCTTTTATTATTTAACATAGACATACTGTGGGCAAAAATGGAGGTGATGACACTTCCTATCAACATACTCCTGGAAAGCAATTATTAGAGTAATGCAGTAGGAACCCTGCTCATTTCCTCGTGAATATTTCACAAAATACTAAATTTGTGGCATTATACATGTTCCTGTTAGATCAATCAAATTTTTCAGTCATACTTACATTTTTCTTTGTGTACCTTTAAATCGCTAAAGGAGAAATTAATTTTTACCCTAAATCTATAGTCAGATTTTCTGTAAAGATGTTTTAGTTCCCAAACATCTGCGCCTTCCCCAGCTCTACAGCCTGCATCCTGGGACATTTCTGTAACTATTTCTTTTGATTTCATTTTCTCTTCTTGAACACCGGAACCAGCCTTGCTCTTCTCATCCTTCTTTCTTTTGTTGGCTCAGTCCTGTTTTTTGGATCATCCTTCAATAATCAGCAGAGTTGCTTTTCATCTTTTAAGACATACTGTTAGATCCTTCTCTCTATCCCCAGCCCCCGATTTTTCTCTTTTACCCAAATCTCCATTTCCTCTCTCTAAACCCCAAAATAAGCAGCTTTCTGTTGATTTGAATTTTTTCTCTCCCCACTTCCATCCAAGGGGATGCTGACAATTTCATCATTCTGTCTTTCTACCTACTCTCAACTTGTATTTCTTGGCTTCTTGGTTTCATTCTTTCTTTCTGGTTCTCTTCCTTTTTCTTCTCTCTCATCTACTCAGAATTCAGTCCCCAAACTAACTGCCAATAGAAAGAACATGATTGTGAAGTGAGTATGTTTCAGTTTTTAAAATTTCTTCATGTTGGATTCTAGGGCTTGTTTTCTGCTTAATTACAAAAATTACAGATCAGAAATCTTGGCATGTGTTTAACTCTTGGTGTTTTTATAGTTGAAATAATTTTTGATAACTTTTAAGGTCTATTAGTCACTCGCTAGAGAGTTAGAAGCTGTATTTTAAGGATAAAGCACAAAGTGTCGATCATTTTTTTTCAATTCTGTGCAAGAAAAAAAATCTAGAAGAGTTTGCATTGTTTTGGTGCTTACATATTGGAAAAGGATTTCCAAAATCAAAATGTATTTCTTGAATACTAACTTCATTCAGAGAGCTATACAGAAAGGGTCAAACGGCCCCAGTAGATAGTCCTACAGAAGAACAACTCTTCGGAGAGCAAAAAAGTGTGCAATTGTCTAATTCACTAACATCTCCTCTCACACTTTGGGTGATATTATAAGTCAGCTAATGTCTGCTTCCATTTGTAAACTAAACATTTATCTAAGAATGGAAGTTAATATTAATGAGCCCTCTATGAGGGGCTTTATACGTTTCCTCTTTTGATCTCATCTTTCAGATGAGGATGCTGGAGAGACTAAGCCATCTAACCAAGTTCACATAGCGAGTAATTGGCAGAGCCACTTTGGAGCCCACTTCTGTCTGACTCCAGGATCTGGGCCCTAGATTAGAGTTTCTTAAACTTTTTGGACTGTGACCATATTAGAAATACTTTTTACACTGAGATCCATTACACACACACACACACACACACATCACAAATTTTCACAAAACAATACTTATTCCATACTATGCATACCGATGTTTTCTACTTCATTCCATACCATTTTAAAAATGCTGGTGGTGATGTGTAAATTGATTTTAAAACCTACTGATTTGTCACGACCTACAGTCTGCCTCTCTTTTAGCTCTTCAAAAGAATGATTAATTAGCTCTTTCCTCCATGCCCATGAGCAGCCAAGAACTGGATTCAGGTGAATCTGTTATTCCAGTAGAAAGTTTGGCTTTTCCCCAATGGGGACATAATCTGGGTAGGTGTCATTATTCTTTATGATATGGAATTTACTTTCTTTTGGCTCTGTATGAAAATACTGTTAATATGGGAAATACACCTGAGAAAAGATATTTCGTAAAGAAAGACAGAAAGAAATAACTGTATTTTGCTTTAATCCATTGCTAGTATCTTGACATTTGAAATCATTGGTAAGAAATATCATGGTGGCAACTCCAGGAAAGCTGGAGGTTTGACTCATGTTTTGGAGAAGAAAGATATAATTCCCATATCACTCATAAAAATGAGGCATTATCAGTTTTTTATTAAAGGATTATGTACTTCAGACTAACCCCACTAAATATTTGTTCTAGACCTCACTAAACGTTGTTCATGTCTTCCTTCCTTGAAAATGTTACTTTTATAAAAAGAATAGGCTTGTTTCCTCACGTCCTAACAAGTCCACGAAGACATTTCATTAGATGTCGAGGAGTCATGGTATTCTACTGGATGACGATGGGGTATTAGGGAGAACGTGGGCAAGACAAGATGAAAACATGATGGAGAGGAGAGGACACTCTTGCCACTGATTCACTCTTGTCCCTTTCTCTCTTTCCTCATTTTTTAATCTCTGTATGACCAATGGGATCAGAATTACTTTTATGACCTCAAATGGGACAATATTGTATTTCAATTTAAGACAAGGAGGAAGTACTTTGTGGAACCATTCTTTTAACTCTGACACTTTACCCCACCCACAAACAAATGAAATCTTTTTAAAGTGGGTCACAGAGAAAAAATCGCCAGAGACCCTTTCTAAGTTTAATCCACCTTTATGAATAATTGTTTGTTTATGGTACCTTGCATTGTCTGCTTTTTATTTCTTTTAAAGACATTTTCTCTGTGTGTCTTAATGACTGCTGAGTTTTTAAGGTTGCTCACAAGCCTTGGCTATTCTGTTAGCCTCTGTTTTGTCTCTCCTGAAGAAAATATCCTGCAAAATGGAGAAACACATCAACCTTGACTGTGATCCAAGTTATTAAAACAAGGAAGAAGTTATTCTCTGGGGACCTGGGTAGGGGGAGTGGGAAATCGAATACAATAGAAATGTTAAAGGAGTGCTGAACAAAATGAATGTCCCTTTGCTGGTCCAAGAAGTTCACAGGCTGTTGGGAACACACAGTATTTGACCTGTGGATGCTTGAAAGGAAAAACGAAAGACTCGTGATGAGTGATGTATGGTGCAAACAAAGCTGTGCATTTTGGTAGGGCCAAGGCTGTTGAATCTGGAGAAAATCCCCGCTAGACATGGTCTCATCCCTGAGAACCTGTGCCAAAAGAGATAGCTGTCTTCTCTGGCTGGGAGTTCCAATACACAGCCCAGCACCTTCCCTCTCCAGCCCGTGAACATAAGGTACTTATCCAAGAGATTTACTTCTTGAAAACACATAGCCTGCTTTTACGTGGCTTCTGGAGCTTGAGACACAAAAACAAAGGTGGAAAGAAACAGCTCTGTGAATACCAGCATTCCAGAGTGTACTCTTCCGCCTCCACCCCCAGCAAAAAGTTGTTAATTTCTCCATTTAGATGGTTACATTGATGCCTTGTAAGCAGTTCTTTGCCTTGCATTGGACTTGACTTGGGTCTGTGAGCTAACAATACTGCAGAACAGAGCATGGGGAATCCTGGGTTTGCAGGGTGGAGGTGGAGATTCTGATTTAGAGCTGTATCCTGCCCTCAGAGTGAACTAATTTAGTTGCTTCTTTTGCTTTCACTTCTCACCTCCCGGATGCTACTTTCCCTTCCCTAATTGTTCACCTTTCCCACCCTTTTCTTTATGGACAAATATTTAATTACTGTATTTAATTTTTAATTATGTATGTAACATATATGAATTAAAGAAGTTAGAAAATACAAATACATAGGGGAGGAAATTAACACTCCCTCCAATATTCCAAGTGAAACTATTAATATTTCATTGCATATGCTTTTAGATTTTTTTATGTGTATGCATACTTTTGTGTCATTTTCTTTTTTAAATTAAAATTATTGGGATTTTATTGGTTAATAAAATCATATAGATTTCAAGTGTGCAGTTCAATAACATGTCACATGTATACTGCATTGTGTGTTCACCACCCAAAGTTAAATTTCCTTCTGTCACCATATATTTGACTATCTTTACCCCTATGTACTTCTCCCCTCATTTTTTTCTATAACAAATAATTGGCTTCTGCTGAGATCTAATTCAGCAAATGCATATCAATAAGCTATTGCAGTATCTTGTGTTTCAACCCTCATGAGAGCGTTGACTTTTAAAAATAGTCTCAACTTTTAAAAAAATACTTCATTTAAAAAATATTTTGGACTTTACAGACTTACCATCTCCACACTATGTTCCTATTTTATTTAAAAGCAAGGATTCATTTTCTTCTCATAAGGGTGAGGGGAAATGACAGGTTTGTTCAGATCAGGAGAAGAAAGGAGTTAAGCAGGAAAGATAGAAAGGGAATTTGGTGATTAAGGGACCAAGCTGGAGATGAGAACCATGGTGGACTCAGTGCAGGGAGATGACGTGGGGTTGTGAGGGTTCTGGTGGGTTGATTAAGGGTTGTGTGTGTGCATCTGTGTGTCTGTGTGTATTGAAGGGGGAGAGGGTATAGCAGGTGTGTGGAGGATATCTTTCATGAACTAAAAGAGTACTATGGACCTCTTATGTCTGTGATCCCATCTTGCTCCCTTCTGAGATCTTCTACTCAACATTTATTTTTCTCCCTGTCATCTACCCAAGAAAAAACCCATATCTGCTAGCTAGAAAAACATGGATATAGAAGCTAAACCAACACAAAGTCATCCAAATAAATCTTTCTGTAAAATAGGGCCACCGTATGTTTTAGTAGGTTTTTTTTTTCCTGTTAAAAGTGAACAAGAATTTATTCTGGCTTTATTTATAACTCTTCATTTCAAAGGCGGGGCCACAGATATAGTATTCTTAAAGCTAAGATGGTAACTTCATCTAAAATGAAAACGTTTTCCTTTTGATTATAAAGGTAACAAAGGCTTATTATTTAAAAAAAAAATTCGGACAGTACCAAAACATTATGAAGGAGAAAGGAAAAAGTTATCTGTTATCTTACCACCCAGAGATAACTTTTAAAAACATACTAGGGTATATTTTTATCTGTAGAGAAAAAAATCTAGAAACATTTACTGAATCACCAGCTGTAGTTGCCTCTGGAAAGGCAAAAGCCTCATAGAGATGGATATAAAAGATTATAGGAGGAGATAAACTGGACAACACTTTCATAGAGTTTTACTGCAACGGAGAGCAAAGAAATGGGGAGTTCTAGCTCAGTGGGGATAGAGGTGTCAGGAGAAGGGATTTTTTAAATTGTTTTGTTTTATTTTATTTATATTTAGATAGATATACTTGCATGTTTGTTTGCCAATGAGAATAATCAGGAAGAGAAAAAAAATTGATGATGGGAGAGGGATAGAATTGCTGAAACAATGCTCTTGAGAGAGAAGAGGCTCCATGGGCAAGTGGGGGCTGGTTAGCTAGGAGCTGGGATAGTTCAACTAGTAACAGTACTGATTTACAGTTCTTTATTTAAAAGGATAGTAACCTTTTTCTTGTCATTTACTGAAAACATTTTCTCTGGTTTGTGTTTTAACCCTGTGAATATTTTTTTCTGTCAGAAATTTTTATATATAAAAAATTACCAGTTAATGTGGTTTTTGTTATGTATTTTTTCATATTTATTAAGATATAATAGACATATTGTGTAAGTTTAAGGTATACAATGTGATTATTTGATGTACAGTATATATTGTAAAATGGTTACTGCAATAGGGTTAGTTAATATCTGTGTCACCTCATTTAATGCAGTGTGGTGATTGTAGTTGACAATACTATATTATATACCTGAAAGTTGCTAAGAGAGTAAATCTTAAATGTTTTCATCACACCAGAAAAAAAAACACAAAGGATTATTTTTATTATGTATTTTCTATAGCTGCTTTTGAGCAATAATGGCTGAGTAGAGTTTATATTTTATAGTTTTAAATTTTTGTCTTTTATATCATGCCTACAAAGAGTTTTCCCATCCTAATATTTTTTAAAATTGATTTATTATTGGTATAATTTTTTGATTTTCTTTTTACATTTAAATAATTAATTCATCTTGAATTTATTTGACAGCTGTATTTCACCTTGATTTGTTTCTAGATGACTAGCCAGGATCCCCAAACTATTTTGAATAATCCATATTTTTCTCAAGGATTTCAAATATTACCTTTATCAATCCGTGGATGCTAATTCCTTGGATTTATTTCTAGACTATTATCTTCTTTTGATCAGTCTGGCTCTTTCTGTCAAGTATCAGATTTTTTTTTTGCTATAATTTAATAATCTGTTTAATCTGATATGAAAATTCCTAGCATTGCACTCCTTTTTCAAACTATTTCTGGCTATTATCTCTTTTTCTTTCTAATGAATTTTAGATTCATTTTGTTAATTTCAAAGTCATTATCAATATTGATTCATTAATTGTGACAAATGCACCATACTAATGTGAGATGTTAATAGTAGAGGAAATTGGGTGTGGAGTATATGGAAACCATCTTTATTATCTTAGAAAATTTTATGTAATTCTAAAACCATTCTAAAATAACAAGTTTATTTTTTAAGTATTAATTGGAATTTTGAATGAACTGCATCAGGTTTAAAAATTAATTTTGGAGATTAACTTTCGAAAAAAATTTAATCCTTTTTCAAGAACATGGTATTTCTCAACATTTTTTCAAGTTTTGTTCTATGTCAGATGTCCCTAGAATTTCCTCCTTTCAAGATTTTTAGCAGTAATGCCTCCAGCCTCAGAATGTGTTTGAAAGTGAGTATGATTCTTTTAGATACATTACAGGTTTTTCTTTGTTTTTCCACCTTGAATTACTTTGTTGTATTTCTGACAGCAGTTTGGAGAGGGCCTGCAAAATAGATGATTATGCACATGTAATCACCTACAAGCCTCCATTTCAACTGGAGAAGCAGGAGAGATCTTAGTCTTAAGAGCCCCCTGCTTAGTGATGGGGTTTCAGGGAGGACACTTTTTATGTAATTGAGCACAGTTTCATGAGAGCAAGCTGGGTCGAAGCCTTGTTCCATCTTTCTTGTGTGAAATTCAGGGATCATCTATCATGTGGACTTGGGACACCCATCCTTGGGGTGGAGCTAGCGGTGGCCTCTGCTATAGAGCAAAGCATTGAGGATATAGAACCCAGTGACTTAGGTAAAATTGGGATTCTGATGAACTCGCACCTCAATATCAGACCACATGTAAGGGGATACCCAGATATTTCTTATATGGTCTATGAGAACATGAATTCCTATGTCTGTATGTGTTGAAATGCGAAGGAAAGTTATGCCTAAAAATATTCTTCCAAGTAATAGGGACATTGTGAATTTTTTGGATTGTGTTCTCCCCAAACTATTGTGGGAAACTGGATTTAAAATATTTCTTAGCTCTGCTCTGAGTGTGGAGCCAGAGGGAAAAGGTCAGTTGGAGCAGGTTTGTGTACCATTTTGAGTGATGAGGAAAGCTTGATGGTACATAGGGCTGATTTATATAAGCATTGTTGTCAGAATGTTAACTACTCAGCCCATGTCCCCTATAAAATAGCAGCCAATGACTTGGCAGCATGGGAAGTGAAGACATGTGAGCCATGACTATAAAGAAACCCTCAAGAGAGGAATACAAACAAGTTTTTAATAAAAATAACGTCGTTGGAACAAGTGGGCTTCTTCCAAAAGGTAATACTTTAAAGGCACTCATTTACAGGAATCAAGTTTCAAGATAGTTGCTGAAAAATAAAGCTAATTACCTGTAGGTAACCATGTTATTATATATTAATAAGACTTTTTCTATAGCAGGTTGCAGAACGCCAGTTGTAACTGGCATAAGTCAAATGGGGAATTTCGTAGCTTATGGTACTATGTTTTAAAACCCTGGGTCTGGACTCAGGGGCTCAGACATTGTGATTAGAACACTTTTATTGTCTCATGTTCTCCTCTGTGCTTGGCTGCCTTCTCAGACAAGCTTTCTCTGTTGTGGCTACAATAGCTCTGGTTTTTGGCACCTACAACATCACGAGGAGAATGCCTCTCTATTGGTTTATCTCCAGCAAAAGACCCAGGAAAGGCTCTGATTGCCTTGGATTGGGTCGTGCATGAAAATGCAGTTATCTCACTGGCCAGGACCTCGGCATGTACACACCCTTGGAGCCTGAGACAGATTTAGAGAGGGGTGGTTCCCTAAAAGGAAAAGAGGGCTGTGTTACCAGACCAAAGTGCAATGGATGTGAAATGGGTGAAATAAGAGATACTCAATAATTTAAAAAGTCAGAGTTAATGCAAGTGGGATGATGTGGAGCTGGATATATGAGATGTATGCCATAAGAATGTGTGAGACCTGGATAGAAAAGAAATGAAGGATGCAGTGGGTGCAGGGGGGGGGAGGGAAGGGGGAAGCCTTCTTTCTAGTGCTCATGGTAAAAGTGTTTATTAAAAAGCACAATAGTTAGAATTATTGCCATCGTGCAATTTTTAATTAAAAGTGAAACAAAATATAATGTTTTTGTTAAAAGTAAAATATGTATAGTGTTCTTGAGGTCTGAACTGAAATGAAACACCTGAGGGCTGGAGGAATGTAAATTTTTAAGTAAAAAATTAGATGATTCTTTGTAGACCATACTTCTAGGGAGATTATATATTTATGAATTAAGATTATAGGCGTTATTTGTGTATTTTAACTCAATCAAATTTAAGTTGGTTGTTATTTTTAAGTTCTACTTTCAGTTCTAGATTGGTGAGAGACTTCATCTTTTGTCCTTTCCCTTTATATTCTCAGAAGCAGAATAAGGTTTTGGTTTTTAATATATCACTGATTTGTTATATTTCCACTATAAAAGATTAAATTACACAAAGAAAATAGAATGACTAGATGGCATTGCTGATAATATGTGTGCAGAATTTTGAATTTTATATTAACATTGCCCTTAGCTCATCACACTCAGGCAAAGAATAAAATAACATTCATGTTGAACTAGAGGTAGCTGTGAGTATGTACAAAAAGATAATTCAATATCTATTCATTTCTCCAAGTCAGAGCTTATAAATGGATATGAAAGTGGGTTTTGAAATTACTCTGGCTACAGGCACATCATATTTTCATTTGTTATATCTTTAAACCTAAGAATGCTGGTGTGACCACTGAGGCTTCTTAGAAGTTCCTGGTTCTTTTGGCTGTAAGTCCTTTAGGGCTGATTAGTTCAAGTCCCACTATCTCTGGCTCATCCTTGTGCATGGTGAACATTTGTGCAGTGGCTTTTTGTTGGGTTGACCTTGTTTTATTTTGTTCATTGTCCTCTCTTGAGTCTCTATTATATGTAGCTGCCCTTCCCACCCTTACCCCTCTTGTTTTCACATCTTTTGATTTGTTGGAGATAGTAGGTCAGTTGGCTAATAGAATATCCCACAGTCTGTTTTTGGCTGATTGCTTCCTCTTATAGTCATTTAACTTTGGGCCTCCATCTCTTTTATTTCCTAAAAACAGGTAGTTAGATCTAGAGGCTCAATTAGATTTGGAGTTTTTTTTTTTTTTTTTGGCAAGAATGAGCGAGTGATGGTGTGTTCAGCCTCATTTCTTGTTTAAGAAAGCATAATTTCTTTACATGATTCCATTGCTCATTTCCATTAAAAGCAGCACAATAGGAAGGGGTTATACTTCTCAAGGCTTGAATCAAAGTATTTTCAACACCAAAAGGAACCAGAGATTTAAGTGTCTCATATAAGTCTGAGTATCAAAGATAAAGAGAGAAGAGGGGTTGTTGGGAATTTTTTTTTTTTTTATACAAAAGAGTTTGAAGTTTTCCCAGGTGCTTACCTGCAATCTGATTAATTCTGCAGAGATGAGAAGACAGAGGTGAAGATAGGAGGATGCCCACCTGGCCAATGACAAGGGGTGAAGAGAGAAATCACAGGCCCTGGTTTTCCCTTTTTAAATATTCATATCATATGCTAATTGCCTTAAAAAAATTCTCCCTTTCTTTCTTTCTTTTTTTTTTTAACCTCTTCTGTTGATAAGGGATTTCAGGCCAGCTCTGGTTTTCCTCATCTGTAAAACCTCAATTCCTTTTTATTAATCTTCTTGTGCCTGTGGAATATCAAAATTAATCATTCTAAAGAAGCTACTCTTCAAACGTTAAGTTTTTTCTGGTTCAGATCTCAGCATACAAGTTTTTAGCGTGAAGAGGGCTCATAATTTGTGTTATATGAGGGACATTCTTCTCTTTTCACAAACTTTCTAAAGACCAGTGATTACGTATTTTAAAGCTGTCTAGGAAAAGCAAACTTTCTCAGGATACATTTTTATGCATTTAAAGCTGTTTAAGAAAGTGTACAGTCCGCACCCATTGCCAGAAATAAAGTCACACAGTGTGTTTATTTTTCCAGTTAGGTAGAAATTTTTTTATAAAAACTGTGCTGTTTTGACTGCTCTATTGCACTTAAGCAGACTATTTCCATCAGTGTACCTTTTGCTTTCTTTATAATACATGTATTGCACCTGAGAACAGACGATGAAGTATACTGAAGAGTGAATATTTTAAATTTGCTTCTTTTCACTGACCCACTGTCTCATTCTACCCACTCCCACTATATTTTTTAAACCTTCCACAGGCCTAATTTCATTGATACCCCTGGAGAAAATAGCTGGGAATCATTCAAGTGTCCTAATGATAACTTGAACCCAGAATAGGTTGCACAGCCAGAATCATCAAGCTAGTTTTGAAGAGAGAAGAGCTGGCCTGCACTCAAACCCCATCTCTGCCACTTGCCATCAGTCTGACTTTGGGCGATCTCTTTTTAAACCTTAATATTCTTTGCTGTAAAATGAGGGGTAATGCTAATAATATTTAACATTTATTGAGGGCGTACCACGTATAGAGCATCATGCTTTATTTTACTTATCTCATTTGATCATATGAGTCTGACGGAGGAGGGAGAGGGGCTGTTTTGCTCATTTTATATGATGTTCAGGCCAGGGGAAGTTAAGTCATTTGTCTATATTCCTAATGACTCCTAGGGTTGTGCTAAGGATAAAAACTGTAAATATTTTAGATTTCAGTCTCTAGGCTTGTAAGAAGCATATTATAAATAATTTTGGGGGTTGTTGGTTACCTATTGCACATAATCATAGATTTGAACATTTTTTTAGGATAAGGTTACTGAATGATATTTAATGTCTATTTCCCCATATAGCTTACTATCCATCCCCCCCGACCGGCTTTATTGAAATATAGTAGACAAGTAGTTGCTCGTATTTACATTGTACAATTCAATGAGTTTTTTTTAAATTATAATTGGCATACAATAACATATTAGTTTAAGTCATATAACATAGTGATTAGAGATCTATATAACTCACATAGTGATCACCCCACTAAATCTAATACCCCTCTTCCCCCTTACATATTTATTACAACATTGTTAACTAATTCCTTATGTTACAGTTTATATCTCCATGTCTATTTTGTATCTATCCATTTGTACTTCTTAATCTCTTTGCCCTTTTTCACTGTTCTCCCAACCCTCTTCTTTATCTGTCCTTCAACTCTAAATAATAACTTTGCTGGATAAAGTATCCTTGGTTGAAGATCCTGGGGTTTCATCACATTGAATATTTTGTGCTAAGCTCTTCTGTCCTTCATAGTTTCTTTTCAGAAATCAACTGCCAGTCTTATGGGTACTCTCTTATAGGTAACTAACTGCTTTTCTCTTGTTGCTTTTAAGATTCTCTTTTTGTATTTAACCTTTGACATTTTAATTATAATGTGTCTTAGTGTGGGCATCTTTGGGTTCATCTTTTTTTGGGACTCTCTGAGCTTCCTGGGATTGTATGTCTATTTCCTTCATCAGGTTAGGGAAGTTTAACATCATTGTTTCTTCAAATAGCTCTTCAATTTCTTGTTCTTCTACAGATACCCCTATACCATGGATATTTTTACATTAATTGTGTCCCATATGCTCCTTAAATTATTATTATAGTCTTGGCTTCTTTTTTCTTGCTATTCTGATTGAGTGTCCTTGGCTTCCCCATTCTCTATATCTGTGGTTCAATCCTCTTCTTTATCCACTCTCTTGATTTCCTCTAATATACTTTTCATCTCAGATAATGTGTCCTTCATTTCTGACTAGTTCCCTTTTATAATTTCCATTTCCATTTTTATTTTTTTATCCCTTTGTTAAAGATCTCACTGAATTAATCTACACCTCTCCTAAGTTCATTTAGCATTTTTATAACCAGTGTTTTGAACTCTGCATCTGTAAAATTGCTTGACTCCTTTATTCCTAGATCTCTGTTTTGTTCTATCATATGGTTTCTGCTTCTTTATTTTCCTATTTGGCTGCCTTTCTGTGTCTGTTTCTATGTACTAAGTAAAACTCCTAAGTCTCTTGGTCTTATTAGCATGGCTTTATGTATTAGGTATCCAGTGGCACAGTTCTGAATGGGGTTCAGCTGCAGGCCAAGTTTAGCTCCATCTTGTGTCCCCTGGGGCCATCTGTTAAGATTCAGGAAGCAATTTACAGATACTGTCCTTATAGTTGCCTCAAGAGGCCAAATCAGAAACCAAGGCCAGTTGCCACTAGTGTGGGTATTGGAGTTGGCTCAGCAAGGAGCACCAGACTCAACGAGGATACAACTGGATGTGGCTTGAGTGGGGAATCCTCTAGGCATAGCCACCTCTGTTATCCAATTCAATGACATCTCAGCTATGGTGGTGCTACATCCATACACTGATTGGAGGAAGGCTCAACAGAGGAACAATAGATAACTACCAGCACTTCAGCTCAGGAGAAAGCCTTGGCTCTGGTCCTTGCTCTAACAACTTAGTGTCCCCCTGTAAGTCCCTGGTGTCCCCCAAGCAGCCAACCTGGTGCTGGTGTTCAGAGCAAGCAGGTCTGTCACCGCAAAAGTCTGCTTGTGGACATGGCCATTTTAAAAGGAATGTCTGAAGCTACTATAACCTCTGCCCCACTCAGCCCCAGGGGACCAGGCAACCTCTTGTATTTGCCCCTTCCTACCTTCTACCATTGCAGGTTGATTTCTTATTTCTCTCCCTAGTTGTAGTGTTTCAGTTCATCTAGATACCATATGACTTTACTTGTTGTTTGTTCTGTGTTTCCGTCATAACTTTGATTTGGTTGCAAGAGAGATGAACAAAACCTCTGTCATCTATGCATTTTCTCAATGCATCTAGTTCACTTGTTTGATTTTCAAACAATTCTATGAAATAAATTATTAGCCTCATTTCAAGGTGGTGAATCTTCATTACAGGAAGTTTAGCTTATTTACCCATGACCACAGAGCAAATAAATGATATGAGTGGGCTGGAACATGTGTCTTCAGGCAAGGAACTCATGTTCTCATGGACTAATCTGGAGAGAAAAGATCCAGATTAATTTAGCTCTTTCAGATGTATCCGTAAGAAACTGAATAAATCCAGTTCCTTTGTCATGGTGGGCTGAGTAATGACCCCTAAGGATATTTAGGTCCTAATCCTTGGAACCTGTGAATGTTGCCTTCTGTGGCAAAACAGATTTTATAGGTGTGAGTAAATTAAGGATCTTGAGATGGAAGGATTATCCTATATTATCAAAGTGGGCCCTACATGTAATATGTTTTTATAAGAGGAAGGCAAAGGGAGATTTGATTATAGAAGAGTAGAAGAAGATGTGATGAAGGATGCAAGAGGTCAGAATGATGCAAAGAAGGAACCAAAGAATTGAAGAAAGCAAGGAAAAAGATTCTCCCCTTCGTCTCCAGAAGAAAATAGGCTGTAGCATGGTGAGGGCTGGTTTGGGAATTCTGGTCTTCAGAACTGTAAGAGAATAATTTGGTATTGTTTTAAGCAACCAAATTTATGGTAATTTGTTATAGCAGCCAAAGGAAACTAGTATACTTGAATTGACTAAATAGTGAATATGTTTTTCTGGCTATAACTTCAATGCTTAAACCTACTTTCAAGCGAGCCAGTGAAATTTAGAGGTAAACCACTGATATCTGTAGATGATAATGTCTAGATTTTGCTCTAACAACATTGACCATTCCTGCTGTACAAATATAGCATCCTTTTAAACTTTCAAGGGTTTGGAAGACTCTCATAATCAGTGTTTAAAGAATCACGCACATCACCGCTTCTACTTTGTTGCCATGTGGGAAGAGACAACAGAGTCAAAATGGAGTTTTTCAGTTTACAGCTTATATGTCACTGCTCAGCCTTTAAAGCAGAGGTTGACAACTGGTGGGGTCCTTAGGCCAGAGGCATTTTTGTATGACCTGACAGTGATTCTATAAATTTTCAATTATTTGCCAGAATTTAAAACTCAGGTGATCTCATATTAAAAAAAAAAATCCAGATTTCTGGCTTTTCTTGGAGAATAGAAAGATCTGACAATGCTGGGTTCATTTTATTGATGGTACTTGGCTGGTTGAGTGGTACTTGGCTGCTTCCTTAGGGAGTGGGGGGCCAGGGTGGCTGTTCCTGTCAGTTAGTTCACTGCCATCTTGCTCTCTACGACCTTATCCATTTATTTTTCTCACTTAGTGGCCCCTGTAGGCTTATCTGAGTTTGTGGCTCTGCTTTAAAGAAAAAAGAACCACATCCATATTCTTATCAGCTTAGCAAAGACATACAATAATTTTGCCTCTTGGCCAATAATCTGGAAATTCATGGAGAAGAAGAGAAGTGACAGAAGAGTTAAGACAGGTAAATGTCTTAGTTATCAAGTAAGAAAAGACAAACAGTAGATTCTAGAAGCCACAGAGCAGTAAGATTAGCATGAGTTCTTGGGAGCACGCAGGGAAGAAGAAAACAGTTGTTAGGAACTAAAGAATATTAACCGCATACAAAGCAACAACACTCAGGTTTATTTCTTTTTGTGGTAGAATTACTAGTCTCATAGTGGAAGGTCATTAGTATGGTGGATCTTCATTTCACAAAGACATTGATAGTTATTTTTATGTCCTGTGTACAAGATAGGGAATCATGGGGTAAAGACTTAAATGAATGATTTGTGCTTCCTTGAACAACAAAACCAAAGGAGCTGTCTTAAGTATGTTTATCAAGCTGGCAAGGGGTTTCTAGTGCAGGGCTGTGTGGCAGGACAGGAGAAGCAGTCACATCACTCTCAGCCTCCTTCCCCATATCTTTACCCTTCGACACCAAACCCACCAGCTTCTCTCCACCTGTGGAACCACAGCCACCCTTATTACATCTCACTGTAAGTCCCTGCGATATCCCTGATTATCTTGGCCAAGAAGTCATCAAATCTCTTTTCCCTGTCATTCATTCAGCTGGTCAAGTATCAGATCTGTTAAAGAGAAGTTTACCAGGCCACAAAACAGGAAAACATGAAAACATTTTACAAAGCATCAATTTCTCATCCTAAGAAAGTCCAGCCTTACTCAGGCTTGGGTCAAGTGCCTTGCTATGCATAGTGCCAGGGTTCCTTTACTTTACTTCTCATTATCTGGGTTGGAAGGTAGGTCAAGCCATTGTACGCATTTCTGCCCTGAGGGAGATTTGGGTCTCTCAGTTGCTTGGTCAGTGGGATTCACACTCTGCTCTAGAAGCTGCTTTCTGGTATCAACTCCATGAATGATAAAACCCTTGCGTCTGAGTCATGATGAATGTTTATCCCACCATTGTCTAGGACTCTGTGGTTCCTTTATTTGGAAGGTGCATCTTTGGCCCTAGAAATCTCTTCATTAGGTTGGTAGCTCCTTGCACTTCTTGGAAGGCCTTATGGTTCCAGACCTCTGGTCATACTACCCTCACTCCTATTTGATTCATCCACAGTACAGTAACTGAAAGTTTTTAAAGTTTGTCTCTTTTGGGGAAAAACTTGGCTTCACTTGACCATCTAAGCTGGCAGCTGGGTTTTAACAACAGCTAATGTCCCAATGGCAGCAACCATCTTCTGGAACCTTTCTGTTTCAGGTTAACTCCTATTGATGATTTTTGCTCTGTTGGACTAGAACCCAAAATGACAAAGTTCTCAATGATGTCTTCCCTCGTGCGCCCATGATGAGACCTTCCAGAATCTTATCACTTCCTGAATACCAGAGAACAGTTATATACATTGTAAATGTCATAGTTTCCAACAATAGCAGGGAAGATCCTGTCCTCTTATGGCAACACTGAAAAGGTGCTCTTCAAATGTAGAGGTAACATGAAATGGAGTGGAAGCAAATGTTTTGGAAGCCAAATCAAGAGTCAAAAAGATTTGGGAATGACTTGCTAAAAGAAATAGAATAGAATTTGAAGGATATTTGTATAGTCCTGAATTGAAGCTTAAAAAAGTCATGTCTTCAGGCTCCAGGTTGGAGATTCCTGCCTCAGCTGCAGTTCAGGCTGGGGTGGGGGTTGTGCTTGGAGATTTTACTTTACTTGAGGAGACCACTGTGACCTGAGTGCTAAGGAGTGATGTGCTCTTACGTGTGTAAATAGCTATACTCTGTCTAGGTTGATGGGGGAAGCCCCAGGTCCTCTGCACTGGGGGTCGAGCTCTGGCAGCCTGTGGGTCTAATGCATTATGTTGTGTTTGACTGACATATTGATTTTGAAAAATCTGGAATGGAACCCCTTTGGATGAGGCATGTACTCTCCAGGCTTTGGCATTGATGTTCCTGCCCGTTCTAAAGACTTTTGTATTTGTGGGTAGTCCTCCCTCCCCACTCCCTTATAGAAACACTCTCCAGGGCACTGGGATCCATCCTAAACCCACAATGAGAGAGGCACTTAATGCAATGGGGGGGATCAAGAAGAGGAGGATCCAGATAGTAAAAGAATTAGATAGCAGTTCACATCATAATAGTTGAGAGAACCACAGCTCTGTAACCTGAAGAGCTGTCTTCAAACATCTGAGTATTGTCATGTGGAAGAGGAGTTAGATTCAGCCCATCCTATGGAACATTTATGGACTATGTGCCTTACTTCAGTCGCTAATTTGAGAAGATACAGAGAAGAGCAAGTTGGTTTCTGCCCCCAAGGCCAAGTTTGCTTCACAGAGCAAAGGGAGATATATAGAGATAGATGGCTGTAAAATAATAATACTGTGTGGTTCTCCAGAAGACAGAAATGAGGAGGCACATTTCAACTTGGTTTAGAAAGGCATTTTCTAACAATGAAAGTTCTCTGCAAATGGAATGGGATGCCTTGGAAACTTGTCACCAATCGTATTGGTTCAACTGTTGAAGGTGAGCTAGAGGAGCTTTGAATGGGGGCAGAGTAGATGATTATTCTCTCTCTGATAATGTGTGGTTCCAAGACCACTGACTTGCTTTCCTTTACTTATCTAGAGAGAGTCATCACCATATTAAATGCCCACGAGTTTTACTCAGTGTTCTGGACAGACCACACTGGGAAAAGTGTTGGATTGCATGGTGTATTTGTCTTCTGGAGATGCGAGAGCCAATAGGCAGGGGCCCAGATGTCCTTGTTAGTCATGGACCTGGTAGAACAATCTACTGGCATGTTTGGCAGGTACAACGACCTTGTTGCTGGTTGCTTCTTTTGTTCGTTGACTTGCATCTGGCTATGAGGATCATGTCATTCCCTCTGCGTGCAGCAGTGTGTTTCCTGGGACAAGTAAACTGTGAAACACTATTTCCTATGCCCTCCACCCTCCAGGAACCCAGAAAAATCCAGTGATTAGCTATCAAAATAAGAGATTCCTAATTCTTTCCTTTTGGTGGTAGAAATTTAAAAGAATTCAGATTTCTATTGTTGTGTCCCCCAAGATCCCTCAGCCCTAGAAAATGTGTCACATTTTGGTTGCATGCAGAAGGCTAAACCAAGCAAAGACAGCAAGTCTTCACAGCCCTTGAACACAGAATGTTCTGGCAACAGCATTCTTGTTATGTCCTCTTTCTGCTACCCCATTACCATTTGTCACCAACTCTTACTTCCCTACTGTCTATATAATTGTAAGGAATGCAGGCATGGCCTCATTTCCTTGGCAGGCATATTCTAAGGTTCAGAAAGGCAGATACTATCTGGATTTGGCATGTCTTTTTAATTTTTGTGTGTTTGACCCTAGTTTAGCGCTTTGTGGCATTTCCCTCCAGATACATCAAAAATCACCTGAAAGATGTAAAGACAAGGTATAGTAGAGAAGGGGAAACAGACTTCCACCCACCTCCCCAAACTGCTATCATTGCTCTGTGTGAAGGAAACAGGCAATTCTTTCTAATAGCTTGGGGTCAGAACTACATGTGAAACGCCACAGCTGCTGTGGCTGCAGGGTGTGTGGACATGTCAGTCATCCTGGCAGACACTCTTCCCTTCTAGAAATTTTCTCCCCTGGATGAGTGAGAGTTGAGCCAACCCTGGGCTTTCTCCACACCTTCAGATGGAGTAGACTCATCAGCCAAGTTACCTGCCTCTGGCACTGGGACCCCTGGAATCCCTAGAGTAACAGGCAGAGGGGAGAGGTTCTCAGCCCTGCCAGCCAGTTAATTGCACCTGGAGGCTTAAAAAAATGCTGATGCATGGACCCCAACCCCTGAGCTAATTTTTTAAAAGCAGCCTTACATGTTCTGTATACCATACAATTCACCCATTTGGTGTATACAATTCAATGATTTTAGTATATTCACAGAATTGTATGACTGTCACCACAATTTCAGGACATTTTCAGCAGTTACTCTCCACTTCTCTCCAACTTCCCCAGCCCTAGGCAACCAACCACCAAACTACTTTCTGTTGCCATAAATTTGCTTGTTCTGGACAATTTTGTATAAATGGAATCACATAATAGGTGGTCCTTTGTGACTTACTTCTTTCACTTAGCATGTTTTCCAGGTTTGTCTACATTATCATGTGTCAGTATTTCATTCTTTTTTATTGCCAAATAATATTTCATTTTATGAATGTACTATATTTTATTTACTCATCAGCTGATGGCCATTTGGGTTGATTCCACTTTTTGGCTAGTATGAATAAATGATGCTCACATACAATATGCACAACTTTTTGTGTAAACATATGTTTAATTTCTCCTGGGAATATACCTAGAAGTGGAATTTCTGGGACATGTGGTAACTTCATGTCTAACTTTTTGAGGAACTGCCAGACATTTTCCAAAGCAGAGGTATTTTGTAAAAGCTCTCGGTGGCGATTTGAGATGCGATTATAAATTGCTGCCCATGTGAGTAAAAATCCTTACTCTGTCTCATTTGGAAGTAAAATAACCACAGAACAGTTATCAGTTTTCTCCTGAAAGAGAGAATGTTTTTAGAGCAGACTATCCACACCTTCCAAGTGGTTCTTGTCAACATTCCACATCCCTTCACTCTCACTAGTGGTCCAAGGTTAAGCTGAGCATCGGCCAGGGGACTAGTCAGTCTAATGGTGGAGGAAGAAGAGTATTCCATGTCCACCTATGGCATGGGTTGCAAAGAGTTAAGTTGATCTGGAAAACTCATCTGTAGATTAAGTGGAGCAGGGCCACAGATGTGTAACCTCCACTTCTGAGGACATGACATCTCTTCTTGTAAGTGTCATCACTTTCTTGGTGCTATCTGGTATAAACTGAGTCATGAGGTGCCAACAAAAATCCATTGTACTTGATGTGGACTTGAGGCATCTGCTCATTCCCGAGATATTCACAGCTGTCAGCCCTTCCATCTAGATGGTAAGCAACTTCCTGGGGATGAAATCTTGCCACTGTGACTTTTCCCGGCTTGTCTGAGAGGCATAGACCCAGATGGTGTGGTGTGTCTGCGAGAATCTGAGTGTGAGGGAGGGCTGCATGGTTGTGACAGGAGGATTGAGCAGCCAGCTGCTCGCAACGCCTTGCTTCCAAAGTAGACCCAATGGAGGGAGGCAAAAAAACAAAAAACAAACAAAAAAACTGTGGTCCTGTGAGCTTTTTAAAAACATTCTTCCTGCTGCAGATGCACATTTCCAATGGCACCTGTGGACCAACCTGAGTCTTGCTCTCCCTTCTTTGTGTTTGTAGCCACGGCACGGGATATGAAAGTGATAACCACACAACGCCCATCCTCTGTGGTGCCCAGTACAGAATACACACCCATGGCGTCTTCAGGGGCATTCAGGTGAGTCCTCAGGCGGCCCGGCTGGCAGTGGACTTCACTGCCTCTTTCCCTTCTCAACACCCTTTCACTGCCTTGCTGATGATCATTTGACCCTGGCAACTCTGTTCCTAATTTTAGGCTCCCGTGACAGCAGGGACCCATCTTCCACTGGGACAGATAAGGCAGCCTCCTCCTCTCCAGAGTCCAGTGTGAAGGGGGCCACCCTCCCGACTCAGACCAAGACGCTTCCTGCAGAATCCCATTCTTTCCTCTTTCATTGCTTAATTAGCTTTCTCTAGGGTGGACTGAGCAGCTCCTACATTTGGGCTAAATGGGTTTGAATTAATGACCTGGACCCTGACTTCTAAGAAGACTTGGTCTGCATTTGTAAAGAGCCCAGAGGTAGACTCTGTCTTGCCAGTTGTTGCTAACAATAACAATAACAGTGCAACCTATACATCTGGACACTTTCTCTATACCAGGCACTGTGCTAAGTTTTATACCTGAGTTGTTTGTTTTTTTTTTTAAATGGACTTAATTTTTTTAGAGCAGTTTAAGGTTTAAGGAAAAATTGTGGGGAAAGTACAGAGAGTTCCCATATCCTTCCTCTTCCTCCCTCCTCCCTTATTATTAACAGTCCTGCATTGGTATGGTACATTTGTTACAACAGATGCCTCAATATTGACACATTGTTAACTAAAGTCCATAGTTTACGTAAGGTTCACATTGTGGAGTGGAGTTCTCTGGGTTTTGTTAAATGCATAAGGCTATGTATCTACCCTTACAATATCATATAGAATAATTTCAGTGCTCCACCTGTCCATCTCTCTCCCTCTCTCGCCTTCCTCCATCTCCACAACCACTGATATTTTTACTATCTCTATAGTTTTCCCTTTTTTTTCTAGAATGTCAAATAGTAGCCTTTTGGGACTGACTTCTTTCACACAGTAATATGTATTTAAGCTTTTTCCATGTCTATACACGGACATTTTTTCCCATTTACTCTTCAGTACACCTTTATGAAGTAGGTCCTATTATCTCCGTTTTATGGACAAGGAAACTAAAGTCCAGAGAAGATGACTGCTTTGTCCAAAATCACATAGCTAATCAGAGGTAGCATGGAGATTTACAGCATAAGTCTTGTCTGACTCCAGAGCCCCTGTCTTTAACCGCCATGTTATACTGCCTCTGAGGGAGACAGAGGGCTGTCAACAATTTTGGGGAGGATGGAGTCTTTTCCGTGGTCTGAACCACCAGAGTTAACCAAAGGCTTGCATTTGTGACTTTTGCATATGACTCAGTAGCTGCCACATGAGTAACAACTGTGATACTTTCACCAGAATAGTCAGAACCCTAGAAATAAGTTGGGTGTGGGCCAGGCCCCCACATGATATGTGGGGCAAGTAGCTCTGAGATGTTCTGATTAATATTTCCAGAAGTGTCATAGTGATAGGACAGTGTGTTCCTTCATCCCAGGCCTTTGGATGTGAGAACGAAGGCAAGGGTTACAGAAATCTGATGAGAGCACAGAAAGAGTCATCCAGCCTCTCCTTTAACAAATACCATCAGAATCCCGCACCAGGACCCTGACTAACACTGACAACTCGATTTTATATCCGATTGCCATGTGCACTGCATCTAGGATGAATTAAAGGGAATGAAGAAAGCTCTTTTTGCCTTCCTTTCCACCAAGCCCGGATTGTCAGACTCACTGTCATGGCCTGTGATAGACTCCAGACTATCATTTTCTCCTGGAGTCTACTAATCAGACATAGCGGCTCACCATTCAAATGTATGCCACCGTTTGCCTTGCGACTCCGTGGCCTAGCAACAGCAAAGTTGCATGTCTCTATGGTATTTTTTCCTTCAAAACAGAAGATCTCACGATGCAAGGCAGTGTGAAATAAAAACTAGACCAGAAGCATGGGGGTGGGTGGTGTGGAAAATGCACAGAGCAGAGAATGGCCATTAACACAAAACATGGATGTGCCCTTTGGCCTGGCCTTGCCCATCTGCCCCTCGAGCACTTCCCCTGTTCCCGTCTGTGACTCTGATCCTGAGAGTAGGGGGAGAGTTTGCCTCACCGTTTTTCCTCTAGCTCCTTCTATTGGAGGACTGACCGTGCACACACCCGCTCCTGCAAGATAAAAGGGACCGACAAAATGCCCTGTGGAGGACATGTAAAGTGCACAGAAGGCAGACACAGTGTTTTCTAGTGTCATTATTAAAAGACTGCACGGGCTCCATGGGACCTCTGGTGATTTCAGCTCCCCTTCACAGACAGACCCCGCACACCTCAGAGGTTCCTTCTTTCTGTCATGTACTGAGATGTGGACAGTCTGGTCAGTTTGGGGCTCATCTAGTATCCTACATTCCTCTCTAAAAAGGACCTCCCTGCCCATGTCATGTTAGGCTCCAAATCATGTGGCCATGTGTCTGAGTGGGAGGGACGAGAGTAGAATCTGGCGCTTTGGACTTCAAGACCTCACTGTCTCAAGTGGAGAAGCTGAGAGACAGGATGGAGCAGGAGCTCTGCCAGCATGTCTTTTACAGATGCCCTGGCTCAGTACCCCCAGATGAATTCAAGTTCTGGTTCTGCTTGGTTATAGTGATGATGTTAGGGTCTGCATGGTTCTGATCTATCATCCATTAGCTATGTCTGCTGCGGACATCTGGGGTGTGCATGGGAGTGGTTTCAGGCCTTGTATCTGCCATCCTCTCCTTGGGTATATATTCCAATGCTCGTTTTCCCTCGGGACTGATGTGAACGTTCACAGGTGGCTTAAAGCCTTCATTTCTCTGACATTCTGCTTTCAGGATGTGCGGCGCGTGCCTGGAGTAGCCCCGACTCTGGTCCGGTCAGCATCTGAGACCAGTGAGAAGCGGCCCTTCATGTGTGCTTACCCGGGCTGCAATAAGAGATATTTTAAGCTGTCTCACTTACAGATGCACAGCCGGAAGCACACTGGTGAGTGTGTCCCCTGTCCAGCCTTGGTCGTGGTGGCCTTGGGGCAGAGGCGGTCCAGAAACTCCTGTTCTGGATCTCACTCCAGTAAGAACACAGGCGATTTTTCAGATGGAAAGTAAGCACTGCTTTGAAAGGTCTGGTCAGGTGATAGAAAAAGGCTACAGGGTCATTTTGGATCTTGATGGTCTATCCTTTAATAAAGAAGTCAGTAAACAGTCTTCAGGAAGAGCAGAGCAGAGTGGTGGAAGGAGAATCGGGCAGAATTAAAGAGTCTTGGGCTTGAGTTCTGGCTTTACCACTAAGTGGCGAGAGTTTGAGAAAGTTACTTAATCTCTCTTTGAATTTCATTTGCTTTACGTGAAAAATGGAAATGATCATGTTTACCTCATACAGCTGTCAAGGCAGATTAACTTTTAAAATCAAATTGAATCAAAAGAGTTAGAGGTATGAAGCACTTGCTAAACTACCCTATTTCTATAGGTCTGAATAAATGAGAGTGTTACCATTAGAATACTATTAGCATCTCTAAAGAGAGAGGAGCTAGCCTGCAAGGTGAGTAAGCAGACACTTTTGAGAGATTGATGGGCAAGGTTATCTCAAGGTTAGGAAAAGATTGTCTAAAGAAATACTTAACTGCTTGGGTTGATAATAACGAATCGGATAGGTATAAGAAAATGGATTGTAGGTTTAACTTCGGTTTTTAATCTTTAAAAAAGAGATGATGATTTTTGATGATATGTTGAGGAAAACTGGATTTTCCCACAGGTCTCCCTCGGGGGAAGAGAACTGGCCTCGTCTGGTTGTTGGCCACCTTGAATGTGAATAGCCAGCCATTCCACAGATATTTGCTCTTGGCACTGGGAGTGGATGGGAATGAGGTTGGGCTCCCCTACAGGGGAACCGTGGGAAGTGCAGGCTTTTCCCACGCGGGAGCTGGTGCCATTCTTTTCACAACTAAAGGACAGCTGTGTTGTTACGATCAGCATTATTATTATATTGTTACTGCTGACTTTTCTTCGGGTAAGAGAGAGAAAAAAGTGAGCTGCCTTCGGATCTCTAAACCATTAGGCTTTGCTAAGTCATGGCATCTAGAGGATGCAATTCTGGTATAAACCTGAGTTTGCACTCAGTACACCACTTGCTTTGAGGCTAACGATGAGAGAACTGGTGGCGTGTTCTATTTTTACATATTTTCCCCAAATAGGATTTTTTGCAAAGAAAAATGTTAAGGTTGTAAAGAAAGTGTTAAAGTGAAATTCTGTCTGGAAAAACGTGAGGGAATGCATTGAAGGCAATATGGTTGTAGAAACTTTTAGTAGAAAAGAGGCACTTAGAAAATAATGAGGGTTAGATGTCTGTGAGAGGGGAAGACAGTGGACAAGATAGCCAACACCCCAGACCCTCTGGACCCTTCGGAAGCTCTTCCTGGCAGGAGATAGAGGGGCCAGGCTGGTATATAACAATCCTGTGGCCCCTTCTTGAAAGAGTGCAGTTTAAAAAATTTATTTATAATAACAGTGCAGACTGCTATACTAAGTACTTTTATGTTAAATATTTTCTATGTGCCAGGCTGTCTACAAGCATTATTTCATTTAATCCTCACGTATAAAACAATCATTAGATGGGTAGGATGTAGTGGAAATAGAACTCAAATTCATCCCTTTGAACTCCCGAGTCATGATCCTCCTCTGGATGAGTTTATCATCTGTTTTGGAGCTGGGATATACTCGAATGAACAGGCACTAAGAGTATATAATAACATATTAAACCTGAGGGTGGAGGAGTTGAGAAAAATTGTTCAGAGGGTATTGATTTGAAATAGGGTCATCCCAAGTTTTCTTGGAGGAGGAATGGCTTGAGTTAACCATCAAAGGGTTGGTAAGGTCAAGCAGAGGAAGTAAAAGAGGAGAAGAAGCAGAGAAAAGCGGGGGGAAGAAATGAGACTGAGTAGGGGTGCTGCCCTCTCCAGGTTGTAGAGCTGAAGTATAAGTCTCTGGGCTGGATATAGGAAGTTAAGTTAAGGAAAGACTCCTGCCCTCAGGATTTTCCAGCCCATGGAAGAAGGAAGACCTGAACACAGCCCACCACTTTAGATGTTCTGTAATGCAATGAGGGAAGGAAGGGCTTTCAACCTGGAAGGGCCTCAGTCGTGAAGTTTCCAGAAAGGCATCACAGAGAAAGTGGCGCTTGTGAGGAATAGAGAGCAGGCTTTTTGTCGGATGGGAATGTGGAGGCGTGGGGACAAAGGGCATTTAGTCTGAGCGGAGCAAGGGCAGATGTCGAGAACGCTGAGCCCTGCTTAAGCAGGAATACAGATGAATCATGGGAATTGAGGAGGTTCTGGAGCTGGAAAGGTAACTTGGGACTGCCCTGCAACGGAAAGACCCGACTGATGCCCGGATGGCTCGCTCTCCATCCCAGAATGCTGGTGACTCAGAATTCTCATAAGGAGGTGGGAAGGCCTGAGGTTGCTCAGTGCACTCATGGGGCTGAGTTCCCAGTCTTTGGCTGAACTTCCTCCAGCGAGGACAGGGTGGGGCTTCTCCATGCTGAGGCAGAAGGTTGTGTAATCCCACTACTGACTTCTCTCTGATAAAGGGTTAGCAAAAATTTTCTAACCACTTTGGCTCCTGGTTTAACTTGAGCATCTCTCAACCATGGAGCGGTCTATGCTTGACCCAGAAATGAGAAGTCAGAAGCAGAGGACACAAATCTTCAGTTCATAAAATATAAAACACTTATTTCATGGGAACAGCTCCAACGCACATCTATCCCAGAAGTCCGCCTTAGACTCAGTCAAGGAGTCAAGACTTCTTTGGTGTATTATTTGTCTAAATATTTTCTGCCAGTGATTTTTGAGCCCTGCTTGTGTGGTAGGTGCTGGGCTAAGACTTTTATGTGGATGGTCTGATTTAACCCGTTCATAAATCCTTGGAAATTGTCAGATTATTGGCCCCATTTCACAAGAAGGAAATTGCACATCACCCAGCACTTTAAGTGGCAGAGCTGGATGTGACCTTAGCATCAGACTCCAGAACCTGAGTTCCCATTCGCATCTGACTGGGAGGCGAGGGATCATCCTCATTCACCTAGCACCCACTCTACATGCACTGTGCATGAGCCTTCGTGCAGGTGGGCCTTTAACCTCACACTGCAGTTGGCAGCGCCAACCTAACAAGCTCCACTGAAGTGCCTTAGGCATTTCGGGGTCCCTTCAGTCACAGTAGGAAAGGTTGCCTTTAACAAGACTTCCATTTCCAGTATCATTTTCAAATGGAATATGTGTCTTCCCCAAGGTGAGAAACCATACCAGTGTGACTTCAAGGACTGTGAGCGAAGGTTTTCTCGTTCAGACCAGCTCAAAAGACACCAGAGGAGACACACAGGTTTGTAGGTTCACTTCTCATTGCCGGCAGTGTGTTTCCCTTGAGTTACGGTTGATTTTGTGGTTCTTGTTAAATATGGATGTGAGAGGGTCAGCCATTTGTTTCATTTTTCTAATTTTTTTTTTCTAATCTCTGAGGATTTTCCTTCTCTTAAAAAAAGAAAGACAAGAGAAAGAAGCATCCTACATTTCTCCTGTAAGCCACAGAACAATGAGATCCCACTAGCGATTTGCTGATGATACACTGAGCATCATTAAAGAACACGGGTGGTTGAGATCAGAATCTTTTTTGTAGTGTGTGATTCACTTTTTCCGTCTCAGATGCAGCTGAGATGTTGGTGAGAAGCTGGACATTCGTGGTTAAGGAATAGTTGTTTCCAAGACAGAAGCAGGTCTTCTAGGGTTAGGGTGCAGAATCAGGTGGTCCATGCCAGGCCTGGGGGAAATATGAGGGCGAGGCAGATGTTGCAGGTGTGGCTGGAAATACCCGGCTCCTCGGGCCACCAGGAAGCAGGCCTTCTGCCCCCACGTTGTTAGGGCTGCGGCTAGACCTTCTCTGTCCGTTTAGGTGTGAAACCATTCCAGTGTAAAACTTGTCAGCGAAAGTTCTCCCGGTCCGACCACCTGAAGACCCACACCAGGACTCATACAGGTAAAACAAGTGCGTAAACTTTTCTTCACATTTATTTTTCATTATTTTTTTTAAACTACTGTTAAATGAAGTTGTTTATGATGAGAGAGATTGGAAAAGACTAGTGTTAAAGTTCTAAACAGATTTAGACTCAGTCGAGAGAAATAACAGTGTATGGCTATCTTTAAATAATAACATTGTTTAAGAAGGGGTTGGTGGTGGTGGATACAGAACAGAAGAGAGATGTGAAAAGAACTCTTTTTATGAGTGTCCAGAATAAAATCAAAGAGATAAGCTAGGTCCCTCCTGTTCCCAATTTGTTGCATCATCACATTTTTATCACTCAGTTTGATATGATAATCCACCTTACAGAAAACCAGCAAAAATTCTAGCAAGCCAAACATTTATTCTCCTAAAAGCTCATGTTTCACAACACTATTTTTAGAGACCTGAATCTTTTCTCTACTAAAAATTAATGCCCCAGGAGCTGTCATGGTTTCTGCCCAACTCATATCAGCATGTGGATATTGTCTCCTTTGCACTAGTACATACAGAGGAATGGGGCATTTACTCACTGGCTGCTGAAGGTGTTTGCTTCTCCATAAGGCTGGTGTGATTCATGAAGAAAATAGCATCACCTTTGTTGTATTCTTCAGCTTTGGAAGGAGGGCCAGTGCCTAGGCGATCTCACTTTATCTTTACAACATCTTCGTAGGAAGAGTAGGGCAGGCATGTTTTATCCTCATTTTATAGATTGGGGACAGAAGCATTTAGTGACTAATGACTTGTCGAAAGTCCCAAAGCAAAAAAGTAAGTAGAAAACCCAGTTTTATCGGCTCCCAGCCCACCATTTCCCACTGTCTTCTTCGTTGAAGAAAGAGAGTTTTGGGCTTTGGGGTTCATCTCACAGCCTGGGGAGGAAAAGGAATTAAGAAGAGAGCCAAAGTCTGCAGAATTGAATACCACTGAGGGACTGAGAAAAAGGAAAACCAGCACGAGAAAGAGTGGGGCTTTGTCCATTAGGAGACAACCTTTGACAGCATGGCTGAGGGTCGGGGATGGGGGTCAGGGGCCAGATCAGGAAGAGCAGAGGAACAGCGAGTGGGAGGTGAGAGAAGGTGTGACATCACCAGCCCTTATATAGTCCCAGATTCTCAACCCAAACAGACTGCAATTTTATACTCAGAGCCAAGGCACCTGTGCCCTAGAGTTGGTGGGGTGGGTATCTCACTCTCCCTACTCAGGTGCCTTTGGTGTCACTTCTTTGAGTGCTGAGCTCATAATTTGGTAGGAAAGAGTTATCATTCCTTGTATCCTGACTCCCTGCTCTGTGCATATCTGCATAGGTGCGAAGCAACCTTTGTTGCCAGCAGGTGGTTTAATAGTATACCTGATTGGCCCCAGTCCTGACCTTGTGATAGTGCCTCTCCTAGGACATTTTTCAATCTTTGTCCTGACCAGTAGTTATTAGAGAAGACAGTGGGACCAGCGATATCCTAAGAAGAGTGCCCCCTCCCCAGATGGTTCAGGGATTGGCTTCTGTGGCATTTTTACTCAGCATAAAGTCACAGCTGTGTTTCCATTATAGGTAGGCCCAGGAGGTGAGCTACAGCAAAGGGCATGGGCTATGAAGTTAGACAGACCTAGATTTGAGTCTGCCTGTATCTGCCCTCTCCAAATGTCCAAACGTCTATAAAGTGGGGATAATGCTGCTTCCCTGACAGGGCAGTTTATATATACACACACACACACACACATATATATATATATAGATAAGTAGCTCAAGTCCCTACTTAGACAGCAAAGAGGGAAAATCTACACAGTTCACAAAACAGTCTAACAGGAGAGGTTGAAACAAATGTCTTTTCCCCCTTAAATATGAAATGCCCAGACATTTTCATTAACTAGACTCATTCCTTCTCTCCCATTCCCATAATGTTCTGACTTAATAATATTTTATAATTTTTACAATATTTTAATCCTCAAGGCCTCACAGGCACTGACATTTCATGAGCTGCATGTGACATCAGCCCGATTCGTTAGCTTAGGGACAGAACTAGAGGGAATCTGGAGAGGGTACCTTGTGATGATTTAACTTGGGCCTTTGATAGTGGACTTGTACCAATTTTTTCCACTGCAAGGTTCTAACTGGCCATTGTGTCAACAGGTGAAAAGCCCTTCAGCTGTCGGTGGCCCAGCTGTCAGAAAAAGTTTGCCCGATCAGACGAATTAGTCCGCCACCACAACATGCACCAGAGAAACATGACCAAACTCCAGCTGGCGCTCTGAGGGGTCCAACCCAGGGGACAGTTCTGTGTCCCGAGACAACACAGCATGTGAACTGCTTTCCAACCTGACTTTAAAATTCCTCCTCACTCACCTCTCAGAGAAGGAAATGGCGGTCGATCATCTTCCTCCAGCTTCCAAGACAAGATGCCTGTGCTACTGGATTCGGCTGGGTTTGCCCGGAAAAGTGGGGCTCTGCGTTGCCAACTCGCAGTTGACAAATAAGGACCTGGAGAAGTGGCTAACAACATCCGGTTAGTCAAAGTCCATCACCATTTGGTCTGGATTCTCCAGTGTAAGAAGAACCATTGTTGATAATGTTCCCCCACCCTCTCCTCCTTTTATGCTCATTTTCACTGGGAATGGAGTCATTGTACCATTTTCCATCATAGAATATTTATAGGCCAGGGCATGTGTATGTGTCTGCTAATGTAAACTTTGTCATGGTTTCCATTTACTAATAGCAATAGCAAGAAATAAATCAAAGAGCCAGGCCCTGGGGGTGAGCCCCTTCAGACATTCCGGAGGTTAGGCTGGCTGCTAACCTGGAAGGCAGGATGGAGCACTACCAGGCGACTTTTAAAACTCATGCATTTCAAGCAGCTGAAAAAAGAATCAGAACTAACCAGTACCTCTTAGAGAAATCTAAAAGAATCTTACTGTTCAGTTAATTCAATGTTAACATTAGCACAATGCTCTTAAGAAACTGTGCTTGAAGACCTGAGATTTTGGTTTTGTGTTTATTTTTTACTTTTTTGAATTGTAGTCATATGCATCTTCAGAGATGTACGTATCTCCTCACACAAAGGAAGTGGAATTCATTTTTATCATTTGGGGCATCCTTAGAGTGTACAGACCACGCTGGTTATGTGGCTTCAAGTTGTAAAAATTAGAGTGACCCTAAAAGAGATAGGGGCTGGTCCAGGATCTCCACTGATAAGACTGTTCTTGAGTAACTTAAATAACTTTGGGTCTAGAGGCTATGTGAACAAAAAAATGAGACTTAGTAGTGTGAGGAAATCTATTGTTTAAAGGTAATTGGCTGTGTGTGTGTGTGTGTGTGCCTGTATGTGTGTGTGTGTCTTAAGGGAGGGAGTTTATTATTTACTGTTGCTTGAAATTATTGTGTAAATATATGTATCTGACAATGATTTGCTCTTTGACAACTAAAGTTAGGAAATGTATAAATGTTAGCTGCATCACTGTCTTGGTGTTGATCTTACAAGGTATCGATGATGACACTAAAAATGTAACCTGCATTTTTCACTTCGCTCTCAATTAAAGTCTGTTCAAAAGGAAAGTGACAAGATTCTTTCAGCTTTATTGTGTTCAAATCTTGAGGGCAGCTGAACCTCTTTTAAATAGGTCAGAAGATGCCGCCGACATTGACGACCACTAGCTGAGTCTCTCCAGGTCCTGACCACTAGTTATTTCTCTCTGTCGAACCTCAGGAGGCAATGGTCTGCTGCAGAAGCAGCCAGGGAGCGCTGCCTTCTTCTTGCATAGTAAAGCGATTGCACTGGTGCTGAGATCAGATGGATGGCGTGGTGCTAATTGTGTTTTAGGGTTTATGTTAATCGGATGATCACGGCATCTCTTCTTTTTTCAGGTCAGCCAAGGAGACTAAAGAGATGCTGATGATAGCTGGTCTTTATTGAAAAATTCACAGCTATACACTACGATCAGAAGTATGTGCTGACACCTAGTACAACTGAATGTATAGCTGTAGTTGCTATAAATCAGCTCAGCAGGTTGAAAACTTCTTAGACTTTCCAGGGCAGCCAAGTGTGAAAGCAAAATCTACATTATCTATAAACTATAAACACTCTGGTTCTGGTGTGTGGTTTTTCAGTTGTAAATAAGGAGATTAATTTGGTGTTGCCCCGCTCAGCTCCATTATCATGGAGCTTGCTCCCAGGTTTCATCTCTTCATTTCAAAACGTATCTTGAACAAAAGGCAGCTCAGCCCTGGAGACTCTTTTCTGCATTGCCGTGCAGCTCACAGTTCGGGCAGCCTAAAAGTCAGGTCTCGAGGCCCCCCTTAGTCTGCATCTGGCTCTTGCATCACTGTTAATTATAGCGAGTGTGGTGACTCATTTGTATCAGCCGTTTTTATCTTTTCCTGCCAGAAGACAGCATTTCTCTGGAGAAGCTCAGGACAAGCATGGCAAACGTCAGCGAGTCCGAGGGAGCCAGGTTTCACAACAAAAGCAAAGTCACATCGTGTTCAACTGCACGAGGAAGACCAGAGACTCTCACACTGCCAGAGCGGTGTAGTTCACAGTTAAGGTCATGGGCTTCGGAAAACAGACCAACCTGGGTTCTAATCCTAAGTCCCCAGGTTCCTCAGCTGTGAAGCGGGGACAAAAGAGTCTCCTGCCTGATAGGGTTGTAGTGAGGGTTAAATGGTGGGGGTGGGGAGGGGGACATCTAGAACACAGCAAAGGCTTAATTAATAAGCATTATGTAGAAAGACGATTACCCAAAAACTCACCTACTGACTTTATTTACCTCCCACTCCCCCTGGCATCTTCACAGGTCAGCTCTTCAAAATGACAGACAAATCTATTTCCATAGATCCCAAACCAGAGATAAGGTTTGTAGCAATAAGGCTCTTGCCAGCTTCCCCACAGACCACCTACCCTTGCTTTGTGCTTTTCATAAACACTAGGTGGCACTGAGTGTGTGTTTCTGAGACCCATAGTGTTGACCTTCAGCAGATTGTGAGGATGAAAGCAGATAAAAAGTTGATCAGTAAGAGTTCTCTCTATATAGCTCAGGCTAGAGGCTAAATTAGGTGCCACTGTCAAAATATGCATTTTTCCATCTCACATTACCATAGTGCCTGGTTCAGTGTACAGTTCAATATCTTTAAAAGGCCACCTCCAAGCACCCCTCCCCCCCCTGCCGCCACACACACACACACACACACACACACACACACACACACACACACACACATGCTGCTGGATCCTTCTTTATAATTCCAGTCATTCCTAGCCTCTTGTCTCTGAACTTCTGTGGCACCCAGAGTATGCAACATTAGATAGTACCATATATTGGTGTAGTGCTTCCCATCTAGAACGATTATAAGGTAGATAGGACAAGTATTATTTCCATTCTACAGATGAGGTTCAGTGAAAGTAAGTGGCTAAGGCAGGATTAGTCTTGGTGTTCTGTATCCAAGTTTCCTTCCACAGTATGCTTGATGATGTAGACTTGCCCTCTGCTCCATCGTTTCATACCCACGAATCGTATCTTCCTAACCAGAGTGTGAGTTTCTAGAGGGAAGAAGCAGAACTTCTCCCTTTCCTGTGCTACCTATAGTCTCTATTTTAATATCTGTAGATATTACTTGAGGAATTTGTTGAAGTGCACACTCAGATTCAGAAGTTCTGGGGCAGGGCCTAAGATTATGCATTTCTAACAAGCTCCCAGGTGATTCCCACTCTGCTGGGTTGTAGACCACACTTGATGTAGCAAGGGTCTACGGGCTGAGCTCCATAAATACTTGCTGCAAGTTGACCACTGGGATTGACACTTGACAACCTTGGGACTGCACTGAACCCTTCTAGCCCATAGAGTGGCCGGTGAAGACGACCCGGGGCCCTGCTGTGATGGTCTATGGGGCTGTGGGTCAGGACGCTCACACTAAATGCAAGCAGAGGAACTGCATATGTTAGCCCAGGCAGGTCCATCCAGGAGGAGCTTTGTTTTCAGACAGTCTACTCATCCTCTGTCAGTGACTTTCCATAAGACAAGGGGACTGCCCCAGGTGAGACCAAGTGTGGTACGTGGTCACTCCTGCAAATCCAGTCTTTGTACCTCCCTCTGTTCACATCTCGACACTAGGCTACCTCGCTGACACCCACAAACTGAAATCTTACAGGGGTGGGAAGGATTTAGTTCTTGTGAGTCAGTAGCCCTGCTGGCAGGCAGGAATTCCCCACCTCTTGGTCCTATTGGGAGCCACTTGCTTAGATCTCTTAGGTAGCGAAGGACAAAGGCGATGGCTCCTAGAGGCATGTCCGTCCTGCAGGTGTTTGCACCTCTGGTCTTGAGCTAACGGATATGTCAGGGAAAGGTGTATATGTGTAGAACAGTGGTTCGCAACTGGCCATTTTTCCTCAAAGCCCCGCAGCAGACAGAGTAGCTTACAAGTAAATGCGTAAGAACCACAGTAAGGAAAACAAGTCCCTAAGAAAGTATGAAGTTCGTATGAAGCCCTTTTCAGTCAGGTCTTTGCTTTCAGTGACCATTTATTTATCAAGTGAATGAAACCTGTGCAAACTTAATAAATATATTTCAATGATCAGGATGATGATGACCACATCCGGTTTAATTTCTTGCACTGAAGAAAAAGTAGCTGTTTCAGTGGAGGGTTCTGGGCTTTTCTCTACTTTTTTCAAGAAGAATCGTGATCCTATGAGTTTTCAGACTGATTTTGAGAAGGAAAGAAAGAGTCAGTATAGGAAGGGTCACCTCTGAGAGGACTGGAAACCCACCAGGGCAGCCAGCAGACGGCCATACACAGTGACAACCTCCTGAATAAGGCTGGGTTTCAGAGGACGTGCCTGTGAGGACCAAGATTCTGGGAAGTCAGTGCCTTTTAGCACAGACTGAAAATCAGCCAGCTATGAGTGGAAGCCTCAGACAGAAAGATCTCAGATGTAAGCAGCTAAGGCAGACCAAATTAGCAAATGTGAGTTTAAGAGATAATGAGATATTTTTATGGAGTGGAGGAGGATTGAAGGGTGGCCCAGGGGGATGGAGCTGAGATAAATGTAGAGGGTGGGCTGGTCGAAATGAGTGGCTTCTCCCCCTCGGCATCCCAGGAGCACTGGTGATGTTGACACTGAGCGAGAAGGATTGCCTGACACGGCGGGGATTCTGAGGGCCACTGAGGAGGCAGTTGGACTCCAGGAAAAGAGAGAAGGGCGGGTGCATAAAGAACTCTGGGAAGAAACATGAGACAGATGAGGAATGGAGTGAGGATGTCAGGGAGGTCTGACAGAAAAAGGGGGCTTCTGTCTGACAGGGTTTGACCCCCGTGTGAACCCGTACCAGCACTATTAACACACACCCAGGGCTTTCCCAGATAGATGCTCAAGTGCTAACATGCACATGATAACAATGGGTACCATTTATGGAAGGTTAATGCACAGGCCAGTGCCATTTTATATGCCTTCTCTTACTGAGAACATTCCCATTTTACAGATGAAGAAACAGAGGCTCTAGGAAGTACCTTACACAGGGTCATACGGCTCAGGTATGGCAGAGTTGAGATTCTGACCCAATTCTGACTCAAAACACACACTCTTAACCTCTGCACCATACTGTATTTTTAGGGCACGTTGGCCCCATGAACCAGAAGAGTAGGGGTGCTGAGAGAATGTAACAGCGATGCCTTCTCGCCCGACATGATTGACAAAATGTTCCCTCCCCCCATATCCAGTTGCAAAGCCTGTTTGTAAAATGTGGTTTCATTCAATATTTTATATTAAATACCGGAATTTAAGAAATGACATAGCATAATGTTCGCTGGACAGTGCTAAAAGGGGAAAATTAAGAAACACACTGAAAAGTTCAAGGTCAAGAAGTATTTTTTAAAAGCAGCATCCTGCTTTCCCAAGGAGCTCTGCGTCAGCGGGAGTGGGCTGAGGAGGAAGCTGTTGGTTTCTAGTGGGGGTGGGGAGCATCTTGTGGATGTGTTCCATGGATAGGATTGTCCTCTTGTCTCAGCATAAAGCCTCCATTTTGCCAAGATGTCTCTGGGTCTTATCGTCCAAACCAAGAAGTCCAGGGAGCCTGTCACAGATGTCTCCTGTCCCAATTTTTCTGAAGCATCTAAAAATATAATAATCCATATCAGTGGCCTTTATCACTCAGTGCAGACACAGCCCTCCTTCAGGACAACCCAAGCAAACCCTTCTCTTCAGGGATGGAGGGGATTGGTGCTCCCTGGTGAAGGCTCACGGAGCTCTCATCAAAGGAGGAGATGCAGGGGGTCTGCACTGGTCAGCATCCGCCTTCATCTAGCACCAGACTGGGTGAGGCAGCATTTACCTCTTCTGGTAGATTCCTGATAAAGATGCGTTTGGATTCACTGGGTGCGCAGGAAGGTTCTTGATGCCATGTGGAGACACGCTGCCATGGTTTTTAGACAGGGATTCCTAGGCCCCAGGAGAAGCAGCCGAGGACGTGCGAATTTTGAAAGAGCCTCCTCACCTGTAAGTTCTAGTAGCAGCCAAACACTAATGGCAAGACCTACAGTTCTGTTTGCTGATCCAGCCCCTGGCCAGTGCCTTCATTCACATCTGTCAGGAGCAGCCTGCAAAGGCCTAGAGCAAAGGACGAGGACTGTTGAAAAAGGCCGTGGGGTCGACACGTCTTCCAGGTGTCGCAGGAACATACCAGCAGTGTGAGACAGAGGCTAAGAATCGAACAGGCTTTGCTACTCACACTCTTGAGACACGAAACGCTGTCTGAACCTCAGGGATTGTCCTGAAGACAAAGGGGATGCCACAGGTGCTTAGCCCCCCATGCCTTCAGTCAAAGGCAGCCGGTTTCTGGCTGTACATCAGTTAGATCAAAGCCATTTAAAAAAAGCTTTCTCCCTGTGCCTGGCCCGCACTGGCACTGGGCTACCCTGCCAGCAAACCATGGTCCACCTTCCTTCAGACAGGAGAGGTGGGCTACACTGGGCAAAGCCAGCAGGAGCCAGGAGTCAGTCACTGCCAGATTTTTCTTGTCACAACATTGTCTCTGTCTTTCTCATCTGACCTGCCAGGTCAGGAGGCTGAAGGCACTGGGGATCCAAGGTCACTTCCCCACTTCCTCAGAGAGGAGGCTGCTGTCAGAGGGGACTGGCTGGGACCCACCTGACGTCAGGACAGTGCCTCAGGTGTGCTGTGGCGTCCTGTGTATAAAGGTCCTCTGCACCCACTGAAATGCCCCTTGCTAAAGGGTTTCATCTTTCCAAACGAGAGGAGAGGAAGAAAGTATCCAGAACGCTTGCCATAGGCACATCTTTTTCACGTGGAGCATGTCAGCAAGTGGGACGGAATCAAGAAATTGGGAGATCTGCGAGTCTCAGTTTGCAGGCCAAATTGGGGCCTTGGAGACACCTCCTGAGTTGCCAAACAAGGAGAACGGTGGCTCAAATGACCAAAAGCAGCAGTGATTAAGGACTTCTGGTACTGGGTTCTGAGATGAATTTATAGTATGTTTTTTAAAACATAATAGATTCATCTCTCAAATTATGGTCATCTCCATGGTGCTTCAGGGATGAAACTGAAGAGTTCACTAGCTTATCTGACCGTCTCCTGCCAAATCTCCAGCTATTTAATGTCATTTTGCCCGTCTTCCCCCACACTTGTCCTTTTAGGATTGTAGGCTCTGTGGATAGATGAAACTCCATGTCATTCCCTGGATCTGCCACTTGCCAGCTGCATGACTCTGTACAGGCTGACCTAACCTTCAGTGTGCTCATCTTTAAGGTGGGACTATGACACTCACAGGACAGTCATATGTGATAAATGAGGCAAAACGCTTGGTGGGGGCTTGGTCCACAATCGGAAGTTAATAAATGGCAGCACTTGTTCTTATCATTTTGTCTTTGACACTGTGGACGCTGCTGGGTGTCTGGCTTGGCATGCCCTAGGGGGCTTCTTGGCCTTTTCTGGGCACCCACCCTCCAGCTGGAAGTCCCTGGGGAAGGCCTTGGATAGTGGCAGGAAGGCCCAGTTTACCAGGCGTGAGTCTGACAGCCTTTTCCTGCCGCGAGCAAGCATTCCTTGACGACTCCATGAGGCGGAATGCAAACACCAGGCGAGTTCTGTACCATGCCCCAGACTGCCGGGATGCACTCCTGGAAGTAGATATGCGGAGGCTCCAACCCATCAGAAGAATTCATTAGGACAGTCTGTGATATGGTGCTGAAACCGGAGGCTCGTTCAGTTGGGCCGGGAATGGGGAAGTCTCGTCCCTGCTGAACTTCTACCACTGATAAAGGCAGCCTCTGCTGGCAGATTTCATTTTTCACTGGGCCATCTGTGTCCAGTCAAGGATAACTCGTCTTTCCGAAAAAATTTCTCTTCAGCGTCAACCCCGCACAACCTCCCCCTGTGAGTCAGGCACCAGTCCTGGTGCCTGGGGTCATGGGGATGGTGCGGTGTCAACTAACACGGAAGCACTGAAGTGGTCAGAGTTCTTATGTGGCTGATGCCCTGTTACTTTTGATCAGCCCGAGTTACTGCCGATTGAGCTCTGTGTTAGCGGATTTATAAATCTTCAGAGCAGTGTTTTTATTTTCTTAGTTTTGTCATTGCTATTATCAACTTTTATCACCTGTTTATATAGAGAATGTTACTACTCTCTCCAATCATTCTTGCTCTCCATCCTTCCTCTCTCACTCTCCTCCTTTTCATTCCCTCCTGCTCCTTTCCTTTTGCAGGTTGGAAATGGCCAGTTTGAGAGGGTTGGCCTAGCTCTTCCCTCTGATGCTTGGGTTCTTATGGCAGATCCTGATGGGACAGTTTAAAGGACACTCATTCTTGCCTGCAGTCCATCCCTGTGGTTTGGGGAACTTAGAAAGATCAAGTTCCAGGCTTAAAAAAAAATCCACCCCACTTCTTTTTGTGATTGCCCAAAAGTTTAAGGCAAACTTTACTGGGTGTCTGGCTTGACATGCCCTAGAGGGCCTCTTGGCCTTTGGGTCTTCTCAGAACATCTTTTCAGAGCTTCGACTGGCCATGAGGAGCTCTATCCCCTGCAGTGGTCAGTTCCTTCCCGCAGTGGCATGAGAGACACACCCTGTAGCCCCTGTTGCCCAACCACTACTACTAGAACCACTTTTATGGACCGTCTAGAGGCACGAACATTTATACCAGGTTAAGGAGTGATAACGTTCACTGCCTAACTTAAAATCAGAGATAAGTTTGTAACTTTATTCATTTAGCAAACATATATTGTGAGCCTCGTATATGTCTGGCTCCTAGTTCAGAGTCGAAGCAAGCATGGCCCTCCTTGAGCTTTTCAATCTAGTAGGAGAGGCAAAAACTTAAATGATAATACAAGCAAGGGCAAAAGAGCAAGAAAAAGTTTTGCCTAAAGAGGTTAGAAGTTTAACAGAATATTTTTCAGCCTGGTCTTAGAGGATGTGTAAGACTTTCTCAGAAGGAAAAGGAGGGGAAGAACACTCCAGGCTGAAGGAACTGCAAGCATGAAAAGGACAGGAATATCTTGGCATGCCTGGAGCCACAGTGGGAAGGGATGACCCTGGGCCATTGTCCAAAAAGACTCTTGCTTTCTCAGGATAGTGTATCCTCAGAACTGGCTACCCCAAGGTGTTATAGAGCTGGTTTGCGAGCCAATTCTTAAATATTTAGGAGTTTTGCAAGCCAGTTGTTAAAGCATCGGTAACTTGAATTAAGAGTGGTTATAGCATGGAAACTGGCAAGTGCTACAAAACAAGACTGCTTTTGTTTATTTTTCCCACAGCTAGTTTACCAGCATACCATGGGAGGCTGCTCTGAATGGTGGATGTCTAATCACATCCCCAAAGAGCCTGGGCAACACGCCTCCTAGTATGCAGAGGCAATTATTTTCTTCTACCAGGAAGGCCTGCCCATGTGGTTCCTCTTAAGCATTTGGTCTTCAAAGATGGAGTCAAAAGAGAAATTGAAAAAAAAAATCTGATTCTTTCTGTTTCAAAGATTGCTTGGTTTGTGTAAAGCCCTCTCTTTACCTCATACCATATCCTTGACCTACCTCTCATGTGCTTATCTCACCATATCTCATGACCTACCACCATGGGCCATACAAGTCAGTCCCCACTGAAATCAGTGTCGTTCTCTTGAGTACTCTGTCATGAGTGGGACAATACTTGTCCAGAAAGGGTTCCTGCAGACCCAGGAGATCTCAGCTCAGCCAATGTCAAGGAGGGACTGACTTTTTAACAATTTTTTTCTTCTTTTCCACTGATTCGACCAGTTATTTCATCGTCACCTGACACAATCTTGGATTTGATTGATGTGTGTAAGGTTGCTCAGATCCTGTAATCTCTGGCCACAAATAATTGCCCCAATGTAGTGAGACAGAGGAGTGAAACAAAACATGTTCAGATTGCAGCTTTGCTGCTGGCCATGGGTGATAAATATATACAAGTAACTTAACTCCTCTGAACCTCATTTTCTTCGTCTGTATAATGGGAATAACAAGTTTACCTCACAGAGTTGCCGAAAGAATTAAACAAGATCATAAATATAAAATGCCTGACTTTGCTTTTTAATCTTTTTTTCTCTTCTTCTTCAGTTTTAACCACCCCTCTGACTACTCCCAGCCCTGCCTTATCCTCATATAGTGAGTGGAGGCTGATGCCGACTTTAAAAAGAACCAGTGATGAATCTATGTACATTTCCTCTGCTGGACCCCATTTAGGGCATACTTGTCAAGTTAGTGGGACTGTCAGTAACCCATCTGGGGAGAGGGCTCATGGCTATGGCTTTATTATGGCCAGGCTCTAATTTCTCTGAACCTCTAAAATGTGGATAAAATGCTCACCTCATAAGTTTGTAAGGAGAATCAAAAGAGAGAATGTACGTAAAGTGGTTAGCAATTTGCCTGGCACATTGTAAGCATTCAATGATGATGGGAGCTGCTGTGAGTTAATTTGCTATGACTAAACAGAGTTGAACGGATTCTGAAAGTCAAAGGACCATGAAACTGGAAGGAAACTTAGAACCCAATTCTTTTGTCAAAGGTCCCCATAATGGGTGGCAAAGCTAGGACTCAAATCCAGGTACCCTAACTCAGAGTCCAGAGTTCAGCAGAGCCATTCAACAGGAAATGATTACTCCTCGTACTGGACTTTTTTTCCCTACCAAAGCTGGAAGAGTAGAACAACCCTCAATAAAAATTGTTAATTTTGGGGTTTGTAATTTTGAGGCTAATTAGAACTCACATTGCTGTGTTCCTCAAGGGAGGAGCTGTAAGAGGAGGCCAGGGCTTTGTTTCAGGAACATGGAAGCTGTTACATGTTGCCTCTGAAGCACAGCCCCAGCAGGGACCAGAATCCCTAAGAGCTGATGGGACATCCATCATCCAGGAATCTGGCTGCTTTGAGCGAAATACAAATATAGGCAAGGCCTATATTGGAATTTCAGCTTTTTCTTTAGCAAAATGAAGTATTTTAGTAGATAATACAAAGCTGGGGAAATTGGCAAAAATCAAGTATGAGACTCAAAATAAATGTATTTGGAGCAGAGTATTGTGTGTAAAAATGATTAAGGAGATTTCCCCCCCCCCTTTTTTCCCTATAAGTTTATTTTGGCCATTAGCTCAAGATGACTATTGACATTCTTGACTGTTGAAAATCTTCCTCTAGAAGCTGGCCTCATTATTGCATTTTTTTTTTTTTGCCTTTGCTTTAATATCATACAACCAGGATATATAAGCAGGGAAAAAAGTGGTGAGGAGAGGTTAACCCACCACTCTGTCTTATGTGCTGTCTTTAACTCTTAGTGTAGCAGCGTGGTGAACTGAGTTTGTGTCCGGCTCTGCCACACTCATCATATGATCCTGAGTAAGTCATTTAGCCTCTCTGAATCTCATTCCTTCATATCTAAAAAGGAAATAATAATCGTACTTGCCTGCGTTAGTCTGTGTCCAATTGGGAGACAGAAACCACATGTTGATTTGACCAGGTCTGCTTTAATGTAAAAAAGTACTAAACTCCGATAGGCGAATAACTATAAAGATGTGAAGAGAATTCTAAAGGGTACCCCAGGACCGAGGGAAAGTCCCCAAGGAAGGACACACTTGGGACAGGGAGGCCTTCCCTGAGGCTGGGATTCAGACTTGGTTGGAGAAGATGTGGTTGCAGCCTACTGGACAGCAGAAGTGTTCATTGGGTTGTTTGTTCCAGAGCTGGTCCACAGTGGCCAGACGGGAGGAAACAGCCCTCCCAGGTATAGGTGAGCAAAGGTGAGTGGGGAAAGAAAGGGAAGGCGATGGGAGTCCGTGTCCTGGCAGGGTGATGCTTGGCTTAGGGTTTATGGTGATGATGTTGGAAGGACTGGAAAACAGTCCTCCAAGCTGCAGGCAAGCGGAGCTGGTGAGCGGGTGCACAGGGAAGTTAGGGAGCCTGAGGGGGAGGCTGGAGTGTCTGCATCCAGGACACCACAGCAAAGTGGTCCCTGGGTCCTAGGCAGGGTTGTGGGGGTGCTGAGGGACTGGGCACTCTGGGTGGGGCACAACGCCACTGGATGTCCCCACACATGCACAGGCGGATGTGTGAGGCAGCAGGAGCAAGTAAAAGCAAACCAGCACAGCGGGACCGGCAAGAGAAGCTTCTTACTTCTGTTACGTTTCTCTATCGCCCTCTACTGACAAAGACGAACATTATGCTCCATGTCAAGGAGAAAGAATTGAACTCAGTCTATCATTGCAAAGCAGGGACTGAAGGGTGAATTGGAAACTGAGGCAATAAATTGATTAACTGGCACATGACTGCATACAGTTGTTTGAGGGATTCAATGAAAGAGGCCGTGTAGGGTCTTTAGCTCAGTGCCTCAGAAACTTTCAGTAGCTGGAATCAATTCTCCTGATTCCTGCTAGGGAGTATCAAGACATGTTTTCCAAAATGTGTACTAAAGTCTTCAACTAATGTGGTAATAAACTTCATTGTTCAATGAGAAACAAGCTCATAAGAACAGACTGAATATCCTGTAAAAGCCACAGATAAAAAGCTATCCCACAGGCCAGAGTCTTTGTAGGATGATTATTAGCAAAAAACACTCCAGAGAGGCTTTCTTGAGTCTGGTCTGCTCTGGGATAAGATTGCAATAATCTGTTCCACATCCATCAAGATTTACTGTGATGCTGAGGTGATGCTTGCCAACAGTGACACCTGTTTGTATTGATTTCTACCCCCTCCCCCGCCTCTGACATTGTTTCCTGATGGTTCATGTCCACATTTCCCTGCATGAGAGAAGCTTCATCGGGTTCCCAAGTCTTGCAAATAGATACATTGAAAGGGAGCTTAGAAGCCCCCTGTCCTGACTATTTTTCAGATGAGACCCAGAAAGGTGAAATAGATTGCTCAGTATCATCCAGCTCAAGGCAGGACAATGACTAGAACCCAGATCTTTGGAATGCAGACACTGTCTACAAAGGACGTGCAACAATGAAGCCTGTATTTTATAATCTGACACTGAGTTTCCAAAGACAAGTGAATATAAGTGTGTGCGCTGGTTTGGATAGTCTCTCCCCGCTAAATTCGTGTCCTTCCTAGAACCCCAGAATGTGACTTTATTTGGGAATAAGGTCATTGCAGACATAATTAGTTGAGATGAGGTCATACTGAAATAGGGCATGTCCTTGTTCAATATGACCGGTGTCCTTATAAGAAGAGAAGAGATACAGAGACAAAGGAAGTCATGTGATGACAGAGGCAGAGATTGGAGTCATCAAGAACCAAGGGTCGCCAAAGATGTCTTTTCCCAGAAGCTAGGAGAGAGGCATGAACAGATTCCCCACCTGAGCCATCAAGAAGAACCCAATCCTGCCAACACCTTCATTTCAGATTTCTGGCCTCTTGAACTGAGATGATAAATTTCTGTTGTTTTAAGCCACCTAGAAGTGGGAAACTAAATACAGTGTGCAAAGATGACTGTCCAGACATCCTCTGTGCCAGGAAATATTGTGCCTAATATGTACACACAGTCACTTGTCATGTTTCGAGGCAAACTTTATTTTAACTGATCAGTCTTGCCACCAGGATTTACCGGTTCTTTCATTTATCCATCCATATACTCTATGCTGTAAGAGATGCTAAAGTTCAGAGAGATGAAGTAATTTGCTAGTTCATAAGGCTTGTCAGTGGCTGACCGATATTCCGAGTGGTTCTGTTTTCCTCCCAAGTCAATGCTCTTTCTACTGCACCATAAACAATCCTTCTATTGCATAAATTCTTCCAAAATATCTAGGGAGAATGACCTGTTAACTGAGGCTATTGTGTGAATTTAATTTGTTTTTGGTCCTTAAATCTGACAAGGACACCACCAAATCATTTAAACTAACCTTACATGGAAATGGATACAAAAACTGTATATAAAATAGTATCAATTAGAATAAAACAACACATATTAAAAAAATTGTCCACCATGGTGATATAAGGTTTGTCTGAGAATGGAAAACATAATTTGTAGAAACTAGTAATAGTTTCCTATTTGATAAGAGAAAATTATATTGATACAAATGTCTTAACAAAAACAAATGTCAACAAAAAATATTATTTTCTGATCAAATACTTAAAATTTATAGGAAAAATTTTTTTCTCTCTTTCTCTCTCTTACACACACACACACACACACACACACATTTACACTTGTAAATTACACAGCAGTGAAATACCATTTCACACTAGAATGTCTCAGGTGAAGAAGACTGACAACACATACACATCAATCACTCATTATACTTTAAAGTAGAATTGCAAAACTGACTTGTCGATTCTAATAGACCAAATTCTCTTAATGTTATACTTAAAATATCAAATATGTACAGATGTCAACATAAAAAGTTAATATTTTTGCTTGATTCCGTTGCCATTTCCATATTTATGTATAAAAAATGTCCTGGGTTTCAGAATTAAGGAGATTTTATCCTCTGAGGAAACAATTTCATTATCCCAAACACTTTGGGGTTACCTTTGGTAGAGTTGAGTCTGGATGCTGACTTCAAAACTGTCCACAGGACTAATGGGACCCAATGAGCATTTTTTATGTTCCCATATCTCAGGCTCCCCTTATTTCAGTCACAATATTCTTAACTCTTCTCCCTACTCAGAGAAGTCCAAACACTTCCCAATCTGCTGCTTCACTTTGACTGGATTTTGCATTTCTTTGATTCTTAAGATATTTAAATGTCTCTCTGTCTAGTTTTAAAGACCTTTAAACTTGGTAGAATCTTGCATTCTTTTTAACATTTTTCCAGTCTTGGAGTCCAATAGATATTAAAAGATATTAAAACAACACGCATCTGGATTCTGTATATTTCTCATTGCATTGTCTGACCTTGTGCTCACAACTTCCAAAGTTACTCTGCTGACAATGAAGACTGGACAGGAATTCGAAATGTTGTAACTATTTAGAGGTTAATGTTCCTTGAATTCCATTTTTCTCTTGTGAAGTTGTTACGTTCATAGCTATAATATTTAAAGGAAATAAATGGCCTCTGGTGCCTAATAAATCATAAAACTTTCCCTTGTACCAAATGATACGTTTGCTGGGAAAAATTAATTTCTCTCTCTGAGGGACAAGTACGAAGCTTAAACCACTAGAAGAAATTTCCCCAGTCTTCCTACAAGTGCCTGTGTGCCCACATGTGTAGACAGAAAACTCTTTGATGGAAATACTAGGTTGAGATCAGGATGAAGGGAAGAGTCGACTCATTGCTGATATTGCTGTTATTGATATCATTGAGAAAGGACTGCCTCCCACACCTCATGCCCACCCAGCTTCCCATTAAAAACAAATAGGCCGGGGAGTGATCTTAGCAATCAGTCCCAATTTAACTCCTGACCCCTCCAGGGAACATTAGGGAATTCATCCTCCAAGTCTCAGACAAAATGGAAAAGCATTTCCTGATCCCCCACTCTGAAATCCTTGTGACTGCACATACAAACCCACATTTCTGCTATTATCACACTTACCACAGCAGTAGACTCTAAAACCCTTATTATAGGCAGAGTAATGGTTCCCTAAACATGTCCCAATACCTAGAACCTCTGAATATGTTACGAGGCAAAAAGGACGTTGCTGATGTGATTAAGGATTTTAGTATAGGGAGAATATTAAGGTGGACCCTAAATGGAATAAGGGTATTTATAAGGCAAAGAGAGAGACAGGAGAATCAGAATTGGAGGAGATATAATAAGGGAAGCAGTGCTCAGAGGGATGTGAGGCCAAGAGCCAAGGAATGTGGGCTGTTTCTAGAAGCTGGAAAAGATATGGAAATAGATTTTTCCCTAGAGCTCTGAGGATATCTTGATTTTAGCCTAGTAAGCTAGAACCATTTTGGATCACTGATCTCTAGAATTGTAATATAATAATTTTATATTGTTTTAAACCACTAAGTTTGTAGTATTTTGTTATAGCAGCAATAGAAAACTAACACATCCTCTGTGTAGATTTTGTTAATCTCTATATCTCTATCACCCAAAGCAGTGACTGGCCCAGTGAATGTGCACAATTATATGTGGCAGGATATTACTTTGGGAATATTATGCTCTTTATTTTTCTCCTAGCAGTCTTCTCTCTCTCTCCCTACTTTAGCAGCTAGCTCCTTGTGTTTCTTTAGAAACTCCTTGGTTTTTTTCCCTCAGGAAATAAGTATGACAAGAAGAAATGACCAGCTGGTCCCCCTTTTGAGTTTTTATGCATTTTAGTATTTGTATTGGCCACTGAGTAAAAAAAAAAATTATGGAGAGGAAATGATGATGGAAAGATTTAAAGAAGGTGAGATTTTTTTTCTGAAGGCCAGAAAAAAAATTCCTTCAGGTAAGAAATGGAGAAAGGAAGTGGAGAATGGGAAGGGAGATGGGGAGTCCCCAATAGTGGGTGGCTAAGTGACGTGTATTAAGGAGATGAGGTGGTAGAGCACCACAGATGGCCCAGCTGAATGCTTAGCACCCTCCAGACCTGAAGGGGTCAGGCAGACAGAAGAAACATATGTAAGAAACATATGTAGGATGCATGGACAGCAGAAAGACCAACTTTCAGACTGTGGTAACGAGTCTGAAAGTGAAACTTGGACTAGAATCTTTAACATTGACTAAGACTGACTTAGTGACTTGGGATTTGGATATAGGAATTAAATATCATTACTCAGTGGCCAATACAGGGAATTGTAAAGATTTTTGGTCATATTCTGGGCGGGAAGCCATTGGGGAGTTTTGAGCAGAAGAGTAACATGATCTGACTTAAAAATTACAAGGATTATGACCCAGCAATTCCAATCCTACGTATATATGTAAAGTCCTGAAAACAGGTATTCAAACAATAATTTGTACAAGAATGCTCATAACTGCACTGTGCACAATAGTCAAAAGGTGGAAACAACCAAATGACCATCAATTGATGAATGGATAAACAAAGTGTAGTATATCCACACAATGGAATATTATTCAGCTATAAAAAAAAAACCATGAAGTTCTGATACATGCTATATAACGTGGGTGAGACATGAAGCCAGACGAAGAGGTCACATATTATGTGATTAAATGAACTGTCCAGCATGGGCAAATCCCTACAGACAGAAAGCAGATCAGTGGTTGCCAGGGCTGGGGAAGGGTAAATGGGCAGTAACTGCTGGTTACTGAAGGGTACAGGTTTCCTTCTGGGATGATGAAAATGTTTGGGGACTAGATAGAGGTGGGTGACGGTTGCATAACATAGCGAATACACTAAAAGCCACTGAATCATATACTTTAAAGGGTTAATTTTATGTTATGTAAAATTTAACCCAATAATAAAAATTAGAAAGATCCTTGAGGCTGCTGTATGGAAAGCAGACCGAAGAGGGGCAAGGACAAAGACCAGCAGGAGGCTCTCTGGATAATCGAAGTGCAGTGATTTGGACAGGCGGGTAGCGGTGGAGGTGGTGGCGAGAGGTAGGCAGATTTGGATATATAATTTAAGAGAAAAGCTCCTCAGTGTTCTCTCTGGGGCTCAGGTCTCATGGGACCCTATGTGTGCTACACCCCCTACAGCACTGGTAGTTACTCTCAGCACTGAGTAGGACTAGATTTAAGAAGCCTGGGTGTTCCTTACCTTAAGGCACACACTGAGCCCAAGGATGGCTTCAGTGATGGGGTCCTGGGGGCCCCAGAGACATTTTGCCTGAGACAGGGCGCTGGGGGTCACATTACTCCTGATAAAGAATTATACTCCACTTGAGAGGAGACAAAGCATATTAAATCTCTGTATATACTATTTTCTCCTGTCACATCAATAAATGCTGCTTTGAGAGAGAGAGAAAGGGAGAGAGAGAGAGAGTGCGCCAAACGCATTTATGAGTCTTAATTGTTCAGAACAGTGACTAAGCCCCACTTGGTCAAGATTTTCTTGACTTAGCAGCTGTCCAGAAAGTGACAAATTTATGATTTGAGAGCGATTTTATTTTTCTGCCTCAATCACACAATAATTTGTGGGAATTAGCTACCTGATAAGATAAACGGTGGGGGCAGGGAGATGGGGAGTTGTGGGGAGGGCATTCAATACCCCTCAGTGTTCCAGGGAGGGCTACGGAATTTTCAGAGCAGCCCTGGACCATTAAGGGATTAACCAGCCCTGCTGGGGCCACCGCACAGCGGTGAGGTTAGTAAATCATGGGAGGCCGGGGTCATTATCCTGGGAATTAGTTCAAATTGTATCCGCAGAGACACCAGCTATCAATTGGAGTCCCAAGGAGAACACCAAAACCTGCAGCTGAACTCGGGGCTTGAAGGGCCCCAGACACCCAGGTCACAGTCAACGGGGCTTGCTTTCTTTTTTTGGCACAAGTCTCCTCTAAAATCTTAAACCCTGTCTTCATTATCAGCACATTTTTGCGAGGGCCATCCATCGCAAGTTTCTTTCTCTCCACCAGATCGTATTAACTTTGTGCTTAGTTTGTTTAAAGAAAAAAAAAAAAAACTGCTGAAACTCAAGAATAAGCATTTATTGGATAAAAAGAAAGGTTTTTTCCATGGCATTTGTCGATAACAGAGGCTTAGAGTTTTGCTTTGTTCTTTCTTTGTATGCGGTTTTTCTTTTTATTTGGCAGAGGTGGGAGGAGGAGTCTTATATCACTTAAACATGGAACTATTAAAAAAAAAAACAACTCGATACCATCTGGCCTATGGAATATGGCGGCTCTTGACAAAGGCAATAGTGGAAATAAAAAATGTATTTGAATTGCTTATATTTCACTCCCCAGATGCCCAACGAAACAGCAGCAAACCTTTTCCCCTGACCCCTTTCAGGACATTTATTAATTATGCTGCCGAGTGAGTCTCTGTTGGAGGAATCTGTCTCTGTGTCCTCGTGGAGTTTGACTGCCATCTGAAAGAGCAATTTTGCAGAAAGAGGGGATTTTGGGTTGCTGGTTTAAGGGCTCTTAGGTCCCTAATGCGCTATTGCTGAAGGGGCGTTAACAGATGAGGTGGGAAGCCTTCAGCTTGATTCAATCAACTACCCTGCTACCAAGCAAATGACACCTGAGGGTGTCAGAGCCGGGGGCAAGTTGCCTGATACACGGACTGATGAACCAGCTTACTGGGAGAAGGAGGCAAGAACAGGAGGGAGATGTGGTAGTTAGGAGTTGGGACCTTCGCAGTTCCACAGCCTAGAGGAAATCCTGGCTCCACCAATTTTTGTCTGTGACTGTGGACAAGCCATTTGATGTCTCTGAGCCTTGGTGCCTTCGTTAATAAAATTAACGATGGTACCTTCTATTTTGGATAGTCGTGAGGATCAGGAGAGATAATATTTGTGTTTAGAGCAGTGCTTGACGTAGAATAAGAGAGAAGAACGTGTAGCTAGATAGTAATTATCTTTGTTCTGGAGGCAGGATTGCTTCCTTTCTTGTATCCAGAACAAACATAGACCATGCCCTGGGATGGTTTCTGGTTCATTGCTGGACTGTACTTTGTTTAGAAAAGAAAGAACACTGGACTCAGGGTCAGAAGACCTGGTTTCAAGTTCCTTCTCTTCCACGAATGAGATGAGCAGACTTGAGAAATGGTCCTTACCCTCTTGAAGCCTCACCTTCCTAATCTGTCAAGTGGGAACACTCATCTGGGGCTCACTGATCTATTGCGGGAATCGAATTCGATGACTAGTTCACGTGGCCAAGCTGTGTGGGCTGGAAAGCACTCTGTGACTAGAAGTTGGCAGCAGTTATAGCTGCTGATAATGAAGTCATGTGGGCTACTGATGACTTGTCTTGTACCCTCTGATGGCCTTGGTCCCAGGGAGGGACTGGGAATAGAAGATGGGGGGAGGATCAGAATGATCCCAACTCCATGAATATTTTTACTCTCTTGCGGTAGTACAGAAGTGTCACTCTCATCATAAGTGCCAGGTAGATCTTTGCAGGGCTAGTCCCTGCCTTGCAGCAGCTCTGCCTGTGTCACTAAAATCATATTAATAATAGCTAACTTAATCACTTAATTTTCCTGCCTCCCCATTTTGAAGTGTGGTAATTAACCCTCTGCCCAGCTCAAGCTCAAGAGGACTGGCAACGCTCACATGAACGGAACTGGCCTTCATTTCCCAAAGCTGGGGAGGACGGAGCAGTAGCTGGCCCAGGCCTCCTTCTAACAGGTCGTGGTTTAACGGTGGGAGAAAACTGCAAAGAAAAGCCAGGACTAATTCAGAGGAAGACCCAGTCTCTTTCTTCCTTGCATGGCCGAGTCACATTTAATATACTCTGTGATGTGGTAAGCTGCACAGTTTTGCAAAAACCCACCCTCAGAGCAAAAAATGATTCCTGAATGCAAAGTGCCTTACTCAGTACTTTTATGTGATCTACTCACCAAGGTCGCAGGGAGCAGCCCTGGATCAGGGAGAAAGGGGGTCGTGATTTGAAACACGATGTACCCAACTTCCATACTTCCCCATTAGGATCCACGTGTGCATGATCCAGGACCCCCCAGTGTGAGCTTTCTCTGTGAACTGTGCAGGCATGGAACAGTGGAAGCTGGATTCATTGATCTCATTTCCTGTTTTAGTTCTGTCCCTTTCTGACCAGGACTCATCATGGGTGACAACTGGCAGTGGACTCTGAGAACAGATATCTTTGAACAAAATGCTTCATGTGGTCAGCCTCGTCAATATGGGCTCTCACGTAACCTACATTGGTCCAAGGAGATCGTTCTACAAGGTCAGTTTGCTTTTTCCTCATTTTAGACAAATTCCTTCAGAAATATACTTCCAATTTTTTCTATGGCTACCCAATGGAACTCTTTTAAATCCAGCAACCCTACATCTAAAACGCCCTGAGAGAGACCTTCCACATGCCTTGGATTTGGCCTCTTATCTTCTGATCCTCACCATAGCCTCCTGGAAGTATTGATTGTCAGTCAAGATCCATTACCCAGAAAGCATACTATCTGACATAATCATGGTAATAATTTTTATTTTTTGAAGGTTTAATTTTTAAAATTATGATTGCAAAGGTAATGGGTTTGCTATATGAAATAATTCAAAATGAAGTATATAAAATAAAAGGTAAAAGTAATCCTTTCACTTGACCCCACTCCCCTCAGGTAGCAAATGTTCATTTATATATAACATCTAAAATAAAAAATGGAATTATGCTGTATATGCTGTCTTCAATTTATTTTTATTTTTTACTTGAAAATATCTTGGATATAATTCCATGGATATAAATTTTAGAGCAGGAAACTGAGGTTCATAGATCCCCAGGGGGACCCATGGATGGACTTCAGGAGTTGATGGACCCTAAAATTTTATGTGAACGCACATGTGTGCATTTTCCAGGGTTCATGGCATTCCCAGGTCCCACAGAGTTCTATCCCCCCCAAAATGTATAAACAAAAACACCTCAACTCTATGTTCAAGGCTTTTTTTGTGCTAGATGTTCTAAAATCACAGTTAAGTTTTTAGACATTACTGTTGAATAACCACTGTTGAATAAATTGCCTTTAAATACTAAGTATCTTCAAGCATAGAAAATCACTCTAACTCAGCACTTGCTCAGGAGACCGACCACACTGTACCTCTTTTTGCTCTGTAAATTTTGCAGCAGTCTTGGGCCAAAATCAATAAAATCTGACCTGTACAAATCTGTGTAGTTAACAGCCGTGCTATTAATGGGGTTTCCGTGCTGTAAAGCTGCATGATGTTCTATCCAAACAAAATGGAAAATGAAAAGAGGGGAAAAGATAGTCGTTAGTCAGACCCTTTAAGAAGAGCCGTGATAAAAGTATTTGAAGTCTAGATTGCAATTTAGTTTCTACTCCTTTCCTTTCTCCAACCACAGCACAGATTGATGGTTAAAAACGCTCCTAGAGACTCTCTAGTCCTGCTTCATCACAACTGGAAATTATCTTGTTAATTTATGTTTCCTTGTTGATTATTTGTCTCCACTGGCACCCACCCCTCCCCGCTCCACAATGCAAGTTTCATCATTGGTCTTGGTTGCTGTATCTTCAGTTGCCTAAGAAAGTGCCTGGCAAATAGTACTCAGTCAACATTTGTTAAATGAACAGATAAATCAATGAATGAATGCTGCCCACCTACGATCAATGAGAACTGAACACCTGAAAACTTCGGTTGGAGTTTGTCCTTTTAATTTTTAGAAGCTGTATCTTACTGTGAGCCACGGACCCAAGTTCCTGAAGGAAGAACAAAGACAGAAAGATGCCTGTTTGGAAGTCACAACTCAGCCCTGCAGCATCTCAGTTCTCAGTAAGCCATTAACTCCAGCTGTCGAGTGGATAACAATGACAAACATCTTTTCCATTCCCTGATTACAGAATGAGAGAATGCGGCTTTTTTTATTTTTAACCTCATCTTTGGTTTTAGGAAGACAAAATGCACCAGTATGTACCATGCAATGATTTCACCCTCTGACACAAGTGGAAGGGGTTGAATGGAGACATGAAACAGCTGCTATGCTGTTCGCTGGCATCCTGACCCTGTTCCGACCCAAAATGGTCATCAGCCTGTCCCCTGCAGCTAGGTAAGGCAGCAGCGGCTCCAGAGGGAGAAGAGGACGCCCCCTGCCCACCCTCCACCACTCCCTCCCTAGTACAGCCATGTCGTTTCTGGGACTCATAAATCTCGAGCCAGTATTTGATCCCACAGAGCAAGATTGTGGTTATCTGGGTGGATGGGCCTGTCATGGGGCCTGTAGACAAACCACAGCCAGGCGGGCCGTGCTGGATCATTAGTCACCAGGACAGAAGTTCTGCACCGGGTCAGCCCTAGGGCCTGTCCAGCTCTGGCCTCAGACAGAGTCCCAAGAGGACAGCTCATTATTGTTCTCAGGCGAGCCTTCCCGTTGTTTTGGGAAGTGAGGTGGGAGCTGGGTGAATAAATAAATCTCTTGCATCTGCTTTCAGTGCTTCTCGAATCTAGTGTGCATAGGAATTCTCCTAGAGAGGGTGTTCTAAATGCAGGTTATCAGACTCCAGAGATACCGATTCAGTGGGTCTTGCTCTAAGATGACCTTTAAAATCTGCCATCAGCCACCTTCCCGCTGCCTGTGCGGCATCCCCAACACGGGTTCCATGCTGTCCAGGCATTCCTTCCCTCCCCTCCATGTAGGAGGCCCGAGAACAGTGAGAAGGTAGGGGAGCTCTGGAATTCTGGCACAATTTATACAATTTCTTGTTTTAGGGGACAGAAGGCAACCTGCACTGCATAGAACTTGGACAAGGAGCAAAGAGGGCTGAGCCTGGAGCCCCCGGGGGCTGACACTGGGAAGCAAGTCAGCTTCTCAAATGATAACATTTATGGATAATAATAATAATAATAATAATAATAATAATAATAATACTTACCATTAATTGACCATTTCTACATGCCAGAACTGTGCATTATCTTATAAGGCAACAACCATACGTGATTGGTTTGCCCTTTTTTTTTTTTTTTGTTATGCTCATTTTTCAGATGAGGTACTGAGAAGTTAAGTGACTTTCCAACCTCAGCAGTATGACTGTATTTTAAACTCTTTATCTCTCCAGGTGTGGACTGAGGACCAGTGCAATATGTGTGACGGTTTTAAAAAATATGTCCCCCAATGGGTTAATTTTCTTCCCATCGAAGAGTGGAACTTAATTCCTCTCATCTTCAGTTGTGGGTTGGCTTAAAAGACTTTCCTTGGGGAGATGTGTATGTATTTATATCTCTGCACTTGACTGGGACTGCAGTGGCTTAGAACAGTGCTTTCGAGTGTAACATGCACATAAACCACCCAGAGAGCCTGCCAGTCTGAGAGTCAATTACAGCAGGAGGGGATGGTATGTCACTTATGGAATCATGTGTAAAAAGACTGAGGCTTCTGTCTTAGGAAAGCCACATCATGAGCAGCCCTGTGGAAGGGCCCATGTGGTGAGCAACTGAAGCGTCCTGCCAACAGCGGCTGATATGACTGAGCCTGGAAGGAGAGAGTCAGTCCTTTCCAAGACTGCAGCCCACCCTACAACTTGCTTGTCACTTAATGAGAAAGCCCACGCCAGAATCATCCAGCTAAGCTGCTCCTAGATTCCTGCCTTCAGAAGCTGTGTGAGATAACAAATATTTGTTGTTTCATACTGCTCAATTTTGGGGGTAATTTCTGACGCAGCAATAGATAACATGGTATCATCTGGGAGCTTCTTAAAAATGCAGACCTCAAGCCTCACCCCAAATGTATTGAATTGGAAGCTTCAGACTGGCAGGCTCTCTGGGTGGTTCATGTGCATGTTACACTCGAAAGCACTGTTCTAAGCCACTGCAGTCCCAGTCAAGTGCAGAGATATAAATACATACACATCTCCCCAAGGAAAGTCTTTTAAGCCAGAACATCTTGTGTCTTGCCTCTTGTCTCTGTCTTTCTCACTCCAGCAGCCTCAGGCCTGCGCCCCACCCCGGCTGCCATGTTGCTTGGTTTGCTGAGCATGGTTCCTCTGCCCTGGACCCAGCCTGGGACAAGTGCCTCCTTGCATGAAAATATTTGTAATGGTTTATGGGAAACAACTCAGGGAAGTGCTTTAGATGGGAACCCGGGAAGAATCATGGAGGCCAGAAAACACACAAATTGGGAAAAGTACCTGTGGGATGGATATGAGGTCATAACATACAAGGGTGAGTCTGATCCATTTTTGTGATGTGGCGCCAGCCCGCCTCTGGGGGTTTCCCCCTTTGGGGAGTTCTTAGTAACTTCGAAGGCTAAGTCAACATGTTGGAGAGGAGTGTGAGGAGAGGGCGGATGGGGGTGTTTTGTTTCAAGTTATGAACATAGGGTCACCAAAGGAACCCATGTTTAGATAATTTTGTTCTTTTTTGTGTCATTGTTTACGATGTGTGCTTGCTCTAGGTTTGGGGTGCAGATACTTCCCGGAGGACCGAAGCGGGCTAGGTCAGGCCTCCAGCCTGGGGAAGAGCCTTGCCAGTAGTGGGGATCGAGGAAGGAGCCTCTGGTGTTTCTTAGCCCCTGGATGGTGACACATATGGCGGGGTACTATTATTTCAAATGATTCTTTCTTTGCTATTTTTTTTTCTGAACCATGTGCCAGTATTCTTGAGTGTTTCGACCAGTTTAGGAACATCACAGAGTAGTTTGAGTGGACGGGTGATATGTGGCTCTGGTCGACTTTTTTTTAGCCATGTTCGTGGCCAATTTCTATGGTGAACTTTTTAAACTACAGCCAAATGGAACTGTTATCGATCCTGCAGAAACATTGTGGGTTTCTCACCTAGACCTTTGAACTTGCTACTCCTGCTTGCAGTCTCCTTCTCTCTTTCATATGGCTAACTTGTACTCATCCTCCAATTCCTGGCTAAGGTATCACGACCTCTGGGAAGCCACCCGAGATTCTTCCAGGCTGGGTCAGGTGTCTCTCTTTTGTGCTTTGATCCTACCTTGTGCAGTCATCCTTCATACCATTTATAATTCTATAACTGCGGATTTACTTGTCTCTCCTACAAGACTGGGATGCAGTGATGGGCCGCATCACATTCATTGTTCCGTTTACCCCAGTGTCTGATACAGGGTAAGCGCTTAGTATTTATTTGTAGAACAATCATATACATGAATATTCTGTGTCTAAAATGGTGCCTGGCTCCTGGAACACGTTCAATAAAGATTTACAGAATGAGTTGGTGTCTTCTGATCATTTCTCTGAAGAATTTGGAAAGGAGTGGAGCTCTTGAAGGAAGACCCCTGGAAACTAGGAGATGCTCTGCCGAGGTCCCATCTTCTTCAGCTGGAGCTGACTGCAGGCTTAGCGAGTGCCCTGCTTTCATCTCGCTCGCTGCTCCTCTCAGTCCTCTTGACGTGATAAATAGAACTGAACTCTCTGGTCTGAGAGGTGCTGCCTTATTGATTCAAAAGCTGGCAACAGTGACCCCAGCACAGAAACATTTCCTGGGGATCAAATAACTGGCTCCTCTCAGCACTCATCAATCTGCAGCCTGGCTACACGTCCACTTCCCCTGGGACTTACTACCTGAACCCTAACCCTAAGTCCCCCAGGCCAGGCGATGGCCCCAGTAATTTACTATCATCTTGATTTCCCAGGGTTGTAATTTAGGAGGGCTTGCTGTATGAGGCAAAACAAAGCAATACTCTGGTTTACTCAAGGTTCTGAGTAGTGCTACTTTCATGGAATGAAAATAATTATCCCATATCAAAAATGCTTTTTACACGAATTTTCTTATCTGGTTTATGTAAAAAAACTAGAGAGAACCATTAATATCTTCAGGTCAAAAATAAAGAAAGAAGCTCGGAAAAGTTGAATAACTTACTGTATGTAGATTGTTCTCTAGTCAGGGACACAGTACTACTCTAGATGAGACTAATATATATAATAATAATAGTAGTTGTTTTTTTAGTGTTTATCATGTGTCAGGCATTATAGTTAGTGCTTTATATGTAATCTGGTTAATAATATATAACCAATCTTATAGGTTATATATTAGTATTCTCATCTGACACCTGCAGACATTAAAACTTAGAAAAGTGAAATAACTTGCCCAGGATTACGAAGCAAGTCAATGGTGGTAGTGCCTGTGGCCTAACTTGGGTTGACTCAGATCCTGATCCAGTTCTCCTAGTTGCTGCTCTGTGAACTCCATTAGGGGAGAAACCACACCTACCCAGCCCTCCGCTGTGTCCTCACTACCCGCAGAGAGCTAGTAGACCATAGGGAGTGAGTGCTTCTGCTTCCAAATAGGACGCTCTTTCTAATTTTCTGTTCAGTCTCACACATGAAGAAGGCATGTCTGTGTCCTGTGTCAGGAGGCCAGTCGTGCCCATCTCCCATTCATCCCCAAGGCTTTTCATCCCCCTGAGTCTCAGTTAGCTCAGCGTCAGAATGGTCCTAATCACAGTCACCGTTTATTAAGTCCTAACTGTATGTGCATCATGTTGCAGGCACTCTGTGGACACTGCTCAGATCCTGTAGGCCACCCTGCAATGGAGGCCTCATTACTTTTAACAGAGGGCAGCTGTGATTCAGAAAGTTGAAGTAAGCAGCTAAGGTCAGATAGTAACCCAGCGGCAGAGCTGGGGTGGAACCCACACTCATGCCGAAAGCAGACTCCACAATGTTACCTCTCTCTTTTTAAAAACAGCTTTATTGAGCTATAAAAGACCACACAATTTACCCATTTAATGTTTAAAACTCATTAGCTTTTAGTATAGTCACAGAGTTGTGCAACCATCGCCATAATCAACTTTAGAACATTTTCATTACCTCTGGAAGAAACCCCTTACACTTTGGCTACTTTCCACCTCACTTCCACCATGTCCCCTCAGCCCTAGTCTCTAATCTGCTTCTTGTCTCTTTAGATTTGTCTATTCTGGACATTTCTTGTAAATGGGATTATGTAATATATGGTCCTTTGAGACTGGCTTCTTTCACTTAACATAATGTCAAGTTTTGTCTTGTTGTACATATCAGCACTTCATCCCTTTTTATTGTCCAATAATATTCCATCGTAGGGATATACCACATTGTATTATTTATCCCTTCATCAGTTGACGGACATTTGGGTTGTTTCTGATGTTACCTTTCTTACCCAACCTGTTTGTCTCCCAGAGATGTTCTGAAGACTGACTAAAAATTAGAGGAGGAAGCATTTTCAAACTCTAAAGCATTGTCCAAGTGGGAGGCAGCAGTTGTTATGGGCTGATGGAAACAAGTGAGGGCAAGTTGGCTTAGGCTTATTTGTTTCCAATGAAGCACAGTGTATCTTGCAGCAGGGGTTGGAAATTTAATACTAGAATAAGAGCTGTTTGTGTTCTTATCACAGCTAGTGCCTCTTCAGCATTCCATTCTGTGACAATAGTTTCTATCTTGACTTTTTTTTTTTTTTTTTTGCTGTAAAACAAATGACAAGCAAGTGGCTCTTTAAGGGAATGGTTTTTAATTCTGAGTGATTCAAAAGTCTGGCATCTTACTTTTATGGAAAACAGATCTATCTTCTGCCACTAAACTGAGGAATTGTTGACTGGAAATAATCTTACTAAACCAATTTAAAAAACTCTTCACGGATCTTTCTCATCAACAGTCTAGCAATTCATATATCTTTCAGATATCAGAAGGGGCTGGTCACGTGTGTGTGTTACTAAGGAGTCAACTATGTATATTTTTGTAAACACACTTAAATGAATCCGAGAAGAAAACCAGGACAGTTAGGAAACTTGCATCCTCTTCTCGTCCTTATCCTGGGGTGAAATGAAACAGAAGTGGGAGATTACATTCCACCCCCATCTTAATTTAGCAAACTAGGAATTAATTTAACCAAAGCCTATGAAGATTGCATACACTGCACAAATATTTCTTGGGGTTAGGTTTTTCAGCAGCCAGTCTGAAAGCAGTGTAAAAAAAAAAAATCCCTGTAAAATCTTTCCTGTTTTCAGCTAAAAGCTACTTCTACTCTTTTCAAAGGGGCCTCTACACAATCAAACAGATTTATTGAGTGCTGACTGTGTCTGGCAAAGGACATGGAGACAGGCAAATGGAGAGGTACCAGCCAGAGCATGAGAAAGATGACCATCAAGACAGGAAGAAAGGACTAGAGTGGTGTGTGTGTGTGTGTGTGTGTGTGTGTGTGTGTGTGTGTATGAGAGAGAGAGACAGAGAGAGAGAGAGAGAGAGAGAGAGAGAGAGAGAGAGACAGAGAGACAGAGAGACAGAGAGACAGAGGAGACAGGGATAGGGACAGAGACAGAGATCGTATTGGGATAGCAAGTACAAGAAATGAGATGTGCACAAGTTACAGGAAATATTAACAGCTTATTTTTTTCATGCTGTTTTCTAGGCAGTGTGTTAAACTCTTAACATATCAATCACCACAACTTAATAATGGTACCACAGGTGGTAGCATAGCAAGTACCAAAGTTCTTTGGTACTTTGAAGATGGGGACTTAGTTGCCCGAGCCATACCTTTAGGAAGTGACAGATTTCAGGCTAAGTTCCTAAGCACTGCCTTAAACCATCTCTCTATCAAACAGAAACCAATCTACTCAGGATGTTCCATATCAGAAAGTAGATACGGCTTTTTTTTTTTTTTTAAGAAAAAGAAGTTTAATTTTCTCAATGCAGATTAGATAATCTAGCTCTGAAATCTGAGTGTTGAATATGAATAGATAAGCATTTTACATTTTTACCATTTGAACATCCTTGAGATGAACATGTTATTTCAGTGACCCTAAGAGAGGTGGGGAGAGAGTAACTGTTATCTGTGATACTTGCACACCCACCCCTTCTCCTGTGTTCAGGGCTACTAGCCCCTTCTCTACCACCTTTCAAGTTACCACTTGGCCAACTTGTCCTTTATATCCAACTTGTCCTATGTCCCAGATCTGATATTTATTTCCTTTGGTAATAGAGGAAGTAGGCTCTAGAGCTGGAAAACACTACAGAACATTATCTGGTCTATCCCTCCCATTTTCCAGATGCGGAAAACTGAGGTTCAGAAAAGTTAATCACCCTAACTCACAAAGCTAAATGATAGGTCCCTGATGAATGCTCCTTTTTGCCTTTTTGCATGTAACGGTGTTGTTTTTTTGAGGAAATGTGAATGGGGCCCACAGAATTCCCCACTGCTCAGATGAAGACTGTTGGTGGTTCTCAAGAGGATTTAAGCGATGTCCAACAGCATTTAATTTCTCTGTAAATCCTTCTGGTTTAGGTTGAGAAAAATCTACATTTGGCCTTACTTTAACACCTAGTAGTTGGTAACTCTCTTTTAAACAGAGAACAAAGCTCAGCTCAGAGCCTCTGACAGGCAAATAGCCAGCTAGAGTCTAATAACATTGTTTTGTTTTCATTGTATCTATTATTATGCCTCTATTTATGGCAAATGATACTGACTTTCAATTTACAGTACCGATATAAAATTTCCCCTAAAGAGTATCTATTTATGTTTTTGAAAAATTGATCTAAACTGTTAAGCAATTAATAGTGCAGATGGTTCACAAATAGGACAAAAATCTTCATAATGGTAAGCAGAAGATTTAGAAGCAGGAGAGGAGGCCAAAAACCATTTAAGAGGTGAAATGTAATGATTTGGGGTCTTCCCTATTCAGGGCCCTGAAGGAGGCATATCTCAAATCATACTGCTTAACCTCTTGCCTACTTTGAGATGGGTCATCTTAGTGTGAGGATTAGGGATAAATTCACATTGATGAATTACATGATGTCACCCATCCCCTACCCCGTGGCCCGTGGTTCTATCTACTCCCACAGTCTGGCTTCTCTGTGTGTGGTGAGTCCAGTCTCTCCTCTGGCCCCTCATTCCCCACTTTGCCTTCCAATCTCTCTGTGACCTCCAAGTTTCCCTCTCTTCTTCCTACAGACTCTAACACTAAAGATGCCAGAAAACTCACAGGGAATTCCTTCCCTCTGAAGAACAGAGATTTGCTGTGGCCTCCTTGACCAGACTTGGTTGAGAGATAAAAAGTGCTGTGTGCAGCTGTGGAATGATGCTGGTGTGGGACTCCTGGGCCTGCTGCTCAGAGACTTGAGCTTTATGTGATGTCGGGAGCCACATAATGGAGAAACAAAATGGCCACGGCTCATAAGTTCCTACTTCACTTCCTGGAGATTAGCTGAAAGCCCGCGCGCGCCAAGACAAAGCCCGCGAGCGCCAAGATGCCTATACCGCCTACCCCCTTATGGCACCTTACCCCACTTAAGCGCCCCTATCAGCATATGCCGCACTATACCACCCCTTCCCTGGCAGCCAATCCCCTGCCTACAAGTATCTCTCTAACCCCTCCCTCTCTGTATATATGTATCCCCATTTTGCAATAAAATTTTGAGGCTTGATCAGAATACTGTCTTGCCTCCGCTCCTTTTTCTCGCCCGTTTTTCTCAGGTTGGATCCTCCTCGCCCCCACGAATAACTAGGTCCCGCGGGTCGGGACAATGTGACACGTCGTTCTCTGTCTCTAAGCCTCAGTTTTCTTACCTTTATGATAGTTGTCCCACCAGCCCCGAGAACTCTGAAGAAAGGAGGAAAAAAGGAGAAAGAAAATGCAGAGGGAGATAGGAATTTCCCGATCTGTGAAATGAGAAAGATATGTATAGCCAGTCAGAGCCCCAAACTCACAGGGTGGTTGTGAGGATGAATTAGTTAAGATAATGTCTGAAAATGTCTCACCACAACATCCAGCAGACAGTAGGTGCCCAAACGTGGTAGTCAGTGTTATAGTCATGGGAGTGAGAAGAGGCAGTCAGCTTGTAGAGACAGTGAAGAACACAGAGGGGCAGCAGGCTTCACCGAGGATCATCTGTGGTGCTTATACCTTAGCCCAAACTGGCCTCTCTGAGCTGGACTGGAGAATGGGCCTATTCCCTTCCCCTGGGGACAGAGGACACAGTCAAAAAAATAACACCAGGAGGAGAGCGAAGAGATTGGGCAGAGAAAAAAAAATGACAAGGAGCCAGTCAAAGGTCAGGAAATCAATTTTTTTCTCCTTACAGATCTATAAGTTTAGAGGCTTGTAAAGGTCAACGTTGTCTTTTTAAAGTACCTCCAGGATTTACATCTTGAGTAACACTTGGTTTCCTCCATGGTAAACATGAAGATCCAATTAGTTTTCCCTATAATTCAAAGAGATCCGAGAAACAGGGGCCTTTCCGGTTGGGAGTTAGTTTGGCTATAAAGTTTCTTGCTACACTATTCTGAGGATGAACTTTAATCCATATCTTATCTCCTGTTTGAAAATGAACATCCCTTCTTATCATAATGTTTCTGCTTTCTTTTTCACTTTTTCCCCCTCTCTCCTTAGGAGTCTTGGCCATATTCCTTTTTGGCAATCCGAGTAAATTCTTCATACTTAGTTATTTGATGCACTCGGTTACCTTAAGAATTTTCTCTCTGACTTGACTCCAGAAGGCATTTTAAGGTCCTGTCAAAGCAGAATGTTGCTGGAACCCAAGCTTTCTGGGCCCTCATTCTGAGTCTTTTACAGCGATGTGAAATGATGATCACTGAATATTTCTCTTTTTTATGGCATCCTTGACCGGGGATGAAATCACTGATGCAACCGATCCATGAACCCTGCTTACAGGGGCTGCTTCTCAGTCTCTGCGTTTCTCTCTTTCCCTCTGGGTTTACTGATCCATCCTGGTCTTTCTGGGGGGTGGGATAAGGTGTGAACTGGGCAATTGTCAAGTACAAACACCTGCTAGGACAGGCTTTCTCCTCCTGTTGGGCTGTGGTGCTAGTGTGTTGTTATGAACAGGGCTAGATCTGGATTCCTGGGGCAAGGGGATACGGGGTGTCCTTCACCTCTTTCACAGAGGCTGAGAGGTAGTGTTTTAAGTACTCTAGTTCCTTCTAAAAGGCAGGACTGAGCTTTGAGTGAGAGATCTGTGTGTGAGCTAAGGAGTTATGGGGCCTTCTTGGAAATCTGAAGGAATCTTATTTTACTTTCTTTCGATCCATAGAAGAGTAAGCTCTTCAACAAGATGGTGTCTTTTACAAAGATATCATGGAATATTTGGCAGGAGACATGGACCTTCTTAGCATAATCTCTAGTTGACTGGAGAATTCCTGATAATCATAATAACCAGCATCTACTGAGTGTTTGCTACACACAAGTCCTGTTAGGGGCACTTTACATGCATTATATCATTTAATCTTAGAGCCTCCCTATGAGGCAGATACTATTATCATCTCCGTTTTACATATAAAGAAAGCAAGGAACAGACAGGTCAAATACTTGTCCAAAGCCCAACAGAGGAAGTGGCAAGACATATTACATGTGACAGTTGGACACATATTTTTTTTCTCTAGCTTTGATAAGTGAATAAAAGGATGGATGACCAGACACTTGACGAATATGGTTGAGATATGGAGGGTGTTTTTGCCTCTTAAAAGATTGCCATTTGGTTTTCCTCTTTGCTTGTTACCTAATAGTCCAGATAGAAAGTACAGTATATAAAATCAGAATATATTCTGAAGTTGCAAAAGACAGAAAATCCAATTCAAACCGATTTTAATAAAGGGGATTTATTAACTCATATAATGGCAAGTCCCAAACTAGGATGACTCAGGACCTCAGTAACATCGTCATGAATTTAGTTTCTTTCTATCTTTCTGTTCTGCCTTCTGTGGTGTCTGCTTCTGCCAAAGGCTGACTTGCTTCGTGGTGGCAAAGGCTGTAGTATTCTAGGCGTCACACATGAGTAGTTGAGAAGGGAATACTTCTTTTCCAGCATTCCAAGTAAGACTCCCAAATTCACCCTAGTTGGAAACAAGTTGCAGCTGACTCTTGAATCAATCCCCATTCAAGGCCAGGGGAGTGGAATTTACTGACTAACGTCAGCCATCCCATGATCATCTCTGGAAATACAGGCGAAATCTGCTTCTTCCGGCTACATGGATACATAGGGAGACAGGATGCCAAATAAAAATCTGTGTGTAGTCAGAAAGTGGAGCGCATAGCATGGCTACTGGGTAAATAATTCATATTTTTGGGTTATTGAATGATGAAGCATATTTCAAAGTGACAGAATGCCCAGTGATTGAGATGTGGGAAATTATTACTCTCACTTAACATGAAATATGAAGGCGGGCCATTCCAGTTGGTGGAGTGGCTCAAAGATGTCCCCCAGTGACCTGGGCTTTTTCTGCGTTGTCACAAAAGGCTGCTAGATAGAGCTTCAGGCATTACATTCTCAAATGTGACCCAAACAGAAAAGAAGAAGGTAGAAATAAAAGAGCTCTCTTCCCATGCATCTTATCTTTTACTGAAGTGGGAAAATCTTGCTCCCAATTCCCCCAGCCATCTGCCCTTTCCATCCCATTGGCCTAGACTGGATCATATGGCCATTGCTAGCTGCAGAGGAGGCTGCAAAAGTAAGCACCTGGAATTTTCAGTCTCTAGGGTGGGAAGCTAACAAAGAAAAGGTGGATTGAGAATGGCCTTGGGTAGTCATCCAATAACGTCTTGTTGTGGTAATTTTGTGCTAAGGAAATGAAGGCCATGTTTTAAAATTTGCTATTGTCAGTTACAGACACTATTATCAGGATTTGGTTTAAGGTCTTTTTAGCAAAATTCAGACTCACAGCTTATTAGCTTTCATCCATACTATCTTTGAATACAAAGATCAGTGTAGTACCAGGTATTTAAATGTTGACATCAATGAGAGTTTTATCAGAAGCAAATTTAGCATCAGCTTACTTCACACTGTCAGCAGTAAATAAACACCTCACAGCTAATTAAAACTCAGCTGTCTAAAGTAGGCTTAGAAAAATTGGAAATTCTAATATAGAATGTTAAATAATTTGAAGTTCTTTTTTTTTTTTAGATGGCAAAAATATTTCTCTACTAATTAATTGCCTAATCTTCAGGGCCATAAGCTCAGTCTTAAAGTACATTACAAATATCCTATCACTCAATAAATTGCAGCCAGTATCAGCGAAACATTTTTGGCTTATTTGAGGACTGGAGTAACGAGGCCAAGAAAGTGACTCAATAGATTAGAGAAACGGTAGAGTGAAAGATGCTGAGAACAATCTGATTACACACACACATACATCCATTATGTTTCCAGTTTTGAACTATTCCAACTTTAGATATTTTTTTTCTCCTGACTTCCTTTGAAAAATGACATGAACAAAATTTTTCACTGCAGTTGGAAGCAGACTCTGTGAGAGGAAAGAGGCCAGTACCTGGGGAAACTGTGACAAATGAATCTACTAGGAGGAAAGAAAAACTGAAAACATTCGGAGAGTTAAGGATCCAGGAATAATTGCAGCTTGGCTGGGCAGGGCCAATGTGGACTTACATTTAGTACTGACTCACAACCAACATTTCATGGTGCTTTAGCATTTATGAGGCATTTTTACTTACACTGCCAATTGGCCTGAGCTCTAATAAATCTCCACTAGAGCATATTTGGTATGTACAATTATACTGGGATGTAATAGGTATTATCTTTGGCAGCCCGGTTGTTTATTCTCCATCTTCCCTTTTCTGGCAGCTGACTCCAGCCTGGCCAATTGTAGTACCTATTTCCCAGAACCCAATCAGAGGACCAATCAGGGTCCTCCCCTGGGATTTTGATGTATTGTCAATATAGTTACCCACCGACCTCATCTGCACCCCATGCTGCAAAGCCGGAAGGTAAGACTGGAGCTGGAGAGGAGAACAATGGAGATGGAGAGAGCTTAGCTACACGTTGGACCTAGGATCAATCTTTGCCTGTAGCCAGACCCCTTGTGATGTCTTAGTTAGGTGAGCCCAAAAAATTCCGGTTCTGGCTTAGCTAGTTTGGGTTGAGTATCTGTTACTTGCATAAAAATCTTGATTGATACCACCATTTGTTTCATACACAATCCATCTTTGTAGGTTCAGCTTAAATTGAGCCTCTTTGACACTGTCTTTGCTGATGGCTCTCCTCGCTGACCCTTCTTCTTGCAGTGGCCACACCACTGCCTGACTGTACCCAACAACTGGCACGGTGTTGAATGCAATGGCACAATTCTCTGATTTTTCGAATGTCTTTTCAGTTGTATTGTAAAGTCCTGTGGGAAAGGATAATACATTCCCTAATTAATAAACGGGAGGAGTTCTGAAAGTTTTTTCAGAAGTTGTTTGGTTAGAACTTGAAATACATGTCTCCGGAGAAGTAGTGTAGGCAATGGTTAAGTTCCCAGGCTTGCTCAAAAAAAAAAAAAACAATTGTGTGTCTAAAGGCAGAGAATAGCACAGGAGTCATACAGAAAACTACTGCTTGGAAAAAAGTTAAGTTTGATTTGAGAACACAAAGAGGTAGAAACAGACTTTTCTGGACTGTCTGGAGGATCTTTAGTGTTGTGTTATCTTCCTTTTTAAAAATTAGTTTTGATTTTCACCAAACTTATACATCCACATGGTTTACAGAACATACAATTTTACTAGGGTTTTCGCACAAAGAATAGCTGTGGTAGATAAGAGGAGGGTCTCAAGGTCTGGGCCATGCTTACTTAATGCTATCCTTGCTAAATGTTAAAATGTAGCACAGTATTTTGCAGGCCAGCTGTAAACAGGATGAGCTCAGACAGGAACCCAACCTGATAAGTGTAGCCAACTACAAAGTAAAAAATGAATGTGTAATTAACTAAATAGTGTATATAAGGAATGGCTAAGGCTCATCTTTTTTGGGGGGAGAGAGACTTGGATGTCAATCCTCTGTCTCCTTTACTTGCTGCAAGTAAATAAAACTGCCTATTACCACGTCTCATTCTTGAATGCAACACCCCAAAGGCAAACCCCTTGAGTTTGCTAACAGTGGTTTACAAACCACTGTGCCTCATCAATTTTCTGCTTCTTGGAGGGTACTGCTTTTAAATCTTTTAGGTGTTTATTTTGGTATTTTGATACATATGTTATAATCTACTTTTTGATTTTTCTCTTTAAGGTATTATCTATTGATTTCCATAAAGGCATATAAGAATTTAGCTTTCTTCCTCACTTGCTCACCCTGGCACATGCCTCTCACATTCCCATCTTCTTGATGTAATTCCATCAATTTTGGTTAGATATATATTTAATGTTCATTCGATTATCACTAGATACATGCAATTCACTGCTGAGCTGTATATTATAAAAATACCAACATTACTTCTTCCTCTCACAACTTTAATTTTTCCCAAGAATAATAATTATCTTAATCTTATTTGCTTACATTTTAATGTAATTATTCAGTTAGCCTTAAATTCTCTCCCAGTTGTTTACATATCTTCTCAAATTTAAAAAAATGTTTTCTATCAATTTCACCTTTTTGGAGACATTGAAGAGGAATTTTCATTCAAAAGGCTAATCAACTCTCTGTTCTGCATCTGTAAATATGCTTGCTGCATGGGCTGTACTTGAAATTGACTAAAGACTCACCTTCCCTTTTGTTTGATCTGTCTAAGGGACAAATGTAACTGTTTGTACCCCTTAATAACTCCCACACTGTGTAACACTTTGTAACTGCTGGTAACCCATAGCAACTCTGGCCCTTTGTAACTCAACATAACTACCAGCAACCATAGCAATTCCTGTGGCTTTGTAACCAAATGAGGACAAATTAACCAGTCAGCCTGTGCCAAAAAGGATCTCTATAAGGAATATTGCAACTGAGCTCCAGGCCGGATCTTCAAAGTGCTAGCTATCTGGGACCACCAGTGTAATAAACCTGAGTTCTCCAACTCTCCGGGTACTACTTGGTTTCTCGCCTGTCTAATTTTGGATCTTTTCTGCAACAACATCACTCCTTGAACCTTCTCACTTGCTCCAATCTGGGATGGTTGTTCTCTGAGCCTACTGCAGAGCGACTATCCTGGAATCTTGCTTCGCCATTACCCTGGGGTTCTTTTTGCCTTGCTCTTGATTTGGTTTTCTCTTTCTTTGTTCACTCTCTCATTTGGGTGGAGTGACTTATCCTCAGGTAGCTTTTTTTCCCCCTTTGGTAAACATAACATTTGCCAATCTATTTCTGAGTATACAGTTCAATGGCATTAAGCACTTCCACATTATTGTGCAACTATCACCATTATCCATCTCCAGAACGTTTTCATCACCCCAAACTGAAACTCTGTACCCATTAAACAACTCCCTATTCCCACCTCTCCCCAGCTCCTGGTCACCACTGTTCTATCTTCTGTCTCTTATGTAGTTGACTCTTCTAGTTATCACATGTAAGTGGAATCATTCAATATCGATCTTTTTTTTTTTCTATTAGCTTTTTAAGAAAAGGTATATGAGAGATATTTTTTGAGAACATGTGTATCTGAAGATGTCTTTATTTTCCCACTTACTGGCTGTACATATAATTCTGGGTTGGATATACTTTTCCCTTTTACTTTAAAGGCACTGGTCCAGTGTGATATGCCAATTAGATCAAGGACTCTGTAGCCAGACTGCCTCGTTCAGATCCCAGCTCTACAACCCATTACCTGTGTCATACTGAGCAAGTTACTTTGCTCCTTTGTACTTCAGATTTCTCACCTGTGAAATGAAGATAACAGCAGTACCCATTTCAGAGGGTTGTTGTGAGGATGAATTGTAAAGCACTGGATACAGTACAATACAAAGTCTACCCTAAATATTAGCTACTGTTGCCTTCCTATCTCTAGTGTTCCCCTCTTGAAGTCTGAAGTTGTTTTGATTCTTACATATTTGACTCTTCCTAGGTGACCTTGATCCTTTCTAGGTCACTCATTTCTGTTTCTTTAGAAGTGGTTAAAATCTATTTGTACCTATATTTAAAAATTGCATAATTGTGTTCCTTCATGCAGGTTTATTTTCAACCATTGCTCTGGGTACTCAGGAAGCCCTTTCAATTAAGACACCCATGTCCTTTCATTTAGAGAAACTCTATTGATTAATTAGTTAATTGTTTAATGATAGCCCCCTCTATTTTTTTGTCCTCTTTCTGGAACTCCTGTCATTTAGTTTATCTGTTGGTCCTTTATTTTCATTTATTTTTACCTATATTTTTATCCCTGTCATTTAAAAAAAATATATTTAATGCCCAAGAGCTCTGCCTTGTTCTTGTTGCCATAAAAACAAAAACAAAAACTAACCTGCTCTTGTTTCATGTATGATATCTTCCTTTATCTCTCTGAGATTTTCGATGGAAAAAAAAAAAGCAACCCTGGTTTCTTCTCTCTTTATAGCCTTGTTTTTTGTCTGCTCTTGCCACATATTTAACATCCGAATCTTTCTTCTAACATCTGGTGATTCTTGGTATCTGCCAAACGGGACAGAAAAAACCTGACTGGAAGTTCTGCTGTGTGTGGATGGGGTTTGTCAACTACCGGCCTCACTACAGGGCGATCAGGAACCGCTCATGTCATTATCTTTTATCTTTTCTCTAGCTGGCCAGAGTCACCAGAGGACAATCTTGCAATCTTCTCTCTGGAGGATATTTGTCAGGCTTCCAGCCTGCCGGGGAAGAAAGCTTGGGCAGTATTTAAATTTTCATTGAATCGTCTTGTTTTTAATACATTTAACCTCTCCAGAGAATAAACCTTCAGTGTTTTGCTAGGTGGAGAAGTCACCCAGATGTAATGACTTGGAGAGGATATCTAATTGCTTCTTCAATACACTCCAGCTAAAACTGTTTTCTGCTGTTTCTTAGTTTTGCAGTGCAAATTAGGATTCTTTTCAGTTTTCACTATCACCACCTTAAGTGTCTTTCTTAGGTCTTTTGTCAGTTACTGCAAGACTTTTTACACTTTTCACATTTTAAAGCTTGTTCAAATGCATATTTCTGGGCATCATTCCTGTTAATCTAACTTATCAGCTATAGTATAGGCCCTAAATCTTGAACCAGTAACAAGGATGATGTAGGTGGTCCAGAGCCCACGATTTGAGAAATTGGGTTAGACAGTATTTTGCCAGAAAACTACCAGAGTTGTTTGAATCTGGAAATTTCTCTGGAATTCCTTTGTTACCTGTCACAGGATGTTTGAGTTAAGGCCCAGAACATTTTTTCCCATGAACAGGGAACCTACCCAGATGTGTGGGGGTGACCCGCTTTGGTGTGGTTTTGATGGCGCTGAGTGTGTCAGGCAAACATTCGGGATAGTAGGGTTTTCTAATCTTCCTGTCTGGATGGCTCTTTTCTGGGGTTACTTAAAATTCATGGAACCCCTTCAGAAAGCAAGGCTATAAAGCTACATACTGCTTAATGGGCTTTAAAAAGCAGTAAATAGAGGAAATGAAATACAAACGCACACACTGGTTTGGTGTTTTGTCCCAGAAATAGGCAATGGCCACTCAAAATTTGGATGCACGTTTTCTGGGATCCCTGTTCCTCTCTGCACCTCAACGTTCTATGTTGTAACAATGCTCTTTCTTCTGAGGCCTTGTTTCCGGACTTTAAATAACTTTAAGTTTTGGCCCGCACAAGAAACCAACTCCCTCAACATAGGGGCTGGGCCAGGAGTTGGGGTTCAGGCTGCTGGGGGTGAGGCGAAGCTCTCATTGCTCAGTTTTATTGCGGGTCCTTAGAGGAGGCGCCGTCCTCACTGCAGAGGGGCCCAACTGGCTTCCCAGTCCTGCTCCTTTAGGCCACCAGCTGCAGCGGGAGCTGGCAGTCCCGAAGGCCACAGGGACCCCGCGCCGGGCAGCCCCGAAGCTCAGAATCCCGGGGCGCCCGGAGGCCGAGTTCTCAGCGCGAAGGTCGCTCCGCGGCCCGGGCCACCACGTGACGGGTGAGCTGACCCGCTGGGCCCGCCCCGGTCCCCGAAGACGCGAGCCACGCGGACGCAGTCGGGGGCTGCGGGCGGCTCCTCCGCGCGCCCCGGGCGCAGACCCGGCGTCTGGCGCGATTCTCCGCGCGCCCGGGTTTCAGGTTCAGAGACGCGCCGCCTGAGCGGCTTCCCTGCCGCCCCTTCTCCTCCGCCCTGGAGGGACCTGGGCTTCCGCGGGCCTCCGAGTGCGCGCGGACAACTCTTCTGCGTGGTGGGGGCGGACCAGGCACAGGTTTGTGCCTGGTCACCAGCTGTTTACTCCCCCAGCCTCACTCACTGCCCTGTACACTGTGGCCCTGCACAGCCGGACTGCGCGCCTGTCCTAAGTCCACCCCCGTTCGCCAGGCCAGGACGAGCCGTCTGCCTCCCTGTGCTCGGCTCACGAAATCCCCTCTTGAAAACACACCGGAAGGGGGAGCTTTGGGCCAAGCCAAGGGTTTTCTGTCCAAAAAAAAAAAAAAAAAAAAAAAAAAAAAAAAAAAAAAAAAAAAAAAAAAAAAAAGAAAAAGAAAAGGCCGGCCTCCAGCACACCTGGTTTTAATAAGAGCCAAGGGAGAAATATGGCCCGGGGCCTGTAGGATCCCCAGGAAATCTTGTTCATAGAGAGAGAGAGAGAGAAGGGCGCACATGCATTGTACGTGAGCAGGCCTAGTCACCATACCGGGGTTTTGTAGAGACCTCGTGCACTTTTCAACTTTAATTGTAGCTTGGACAGGATGTAGGTGGTAGTGATGTTAGAAATGGGACATAAACAGGAGTTAAAAACACATTTATTAACTTGAGGACCAGGCAGTCGCGCACTTATGTACAATGTATTATTTTCTTCCTAGTTTTAACAAAATGAATATTGAAAAACAACCCCTGCCTCTTCCTATACTCCCACCGTGTTAATCCGTGTACACACATTTGTGTGTGTGTGTGTGTGTTTTGCAATTATAGGTACACAGCATTCTTACTGCAAATTCTGGAAAAAGGGAGGTAAATTACGTCCCAACAGAACGGAAGTTCTCATTAATTTTGAGGAAAAAAGAGCTCTCAATACATAAGCTGGAAGTTAGAGATCGTATCATGCTTTCAACCTATATTATAAAAGTTTAAAGGATAAAGGACATGAAAGCCTTCTTAAAAAGACCCTTGTGAGACATAATAAATATATATTCACACACATTCTTTTTGCATCTTCGTTCGAAGCCAAAGACATGTCTTTCCAACATAGCACTTTGATCTTTGTACTCTTAAAAACTTCTTACTCTGCCTTGTACTGGAATTCTGAGAATACTAATTTTTCATCTAACATTTCTTAACTTCCCAATCAGCATTTAATCAGAGGCCTTAGGGTCTTGTAATTCTGTTCCTTCAGCCTGAAGTTCTTTTCCCTTGCCCTTGCCCTGCCAGCTTCTCCTTGTTCAGCTCTCTCTGCTAAGATAAGATATCCATTGCCCTGCTCACCTCCATGTGACAATGATGTTTTATTTTCTTAAAGCACTAACCATGATCTGAAATTATTAATTTGATTATTGTCTGTCTCACACCTCAATAACATAATGGACTTTGCTGCTGTTTTGCTTGCTATTATATCCTAGAACCATACTTTCCACTCTCACTATCTACCAGGACTGGAGGACTGGTATTTAACAAATACTTAAAAAAAAAAAAAAGGAAAAAAAGTAAGGTTTGTAAAACAGAGAGTAGCCTTGGGAGCACTCGATAAATGAATGTGACCCTTGAGAAAATATCTTTAGTTCTCTGTCTCTCACCCCTTGCTTTTTCTTCATGGTGGCTTGAGTGCAGCTATTGTCCCTTCTTAGAAACCCACCCACAGGGGCCTGGAGGCAGTTGGGGCTTCTGGCATTTTTTTTGGGTCTGGATTTGGACTTGAGAACAACTGGGATTCTCCCCCAGAGGCCTGGGACTGCTGGCTCCGCAACCCCCTGACCCTTTTAGCACTTCCCAGTGCTTGGCTGCATGCGTAAGGTTCCAAGGTTCCTGGTGGGAGCTGCTCATGAAAGATGCTCTGTTATTGTTGGACTCCAGGCACAAGGAATAATTAGGGGAGTGACATGAGCTAAAGTTGAGGCCTTTCCTTGTGGGCTGGGCCATGCGGCTGCAACTGGCCTGCTCTCTGGCTAAGGCCATGGATTCCTGTGGATTCCTACGTGGTTCTCTTCTTAGAGGAAGCCTTGGTGAGGAAGAGGCTGGGAGAAAAGTTTGGAATTTCCTGTGGTTCCTCGGGGATTGATTGTTGTTGAGAACAACCCTGGGCAATACCAGGGTGGAGTGCCTGGGCCTGCTTGCCTCTCCTCAAGGCCATACAGGGCTCCCAGGGTCTTACAGGCTGCCTCAGCCAGGGCCTGCGTGTCGAGTGGGTGGAGTTGGACAGGCAGTGGAAAGAACTTGATGTTCTGGGAGCTATCTGTTGCCAGCAAGGAAGAAGCTTTTCCTTGAACTCTGCAGTGCCCAGCATGGTACCTGGCACAGGGTGGGTGTTTAACAAATGTTCACTCAAGTATGAAACGTGAGAGTGCCCTTCAAACTGTATTTCAAGCCTGGGTTCAAATCCTGCTACCATTTAATATTCTCTTATAAATTTGATTACTCTAGAGACCTCATGTAAGTGGGATTATACAATATTTGTCCTTTTGCATCTGGCTTATTTCATGCAGTATGTCTTAGAGGTTCACTCATGTTGTAACATATGTCAGAATTTTTTTCCTTGTTAAGACAGAATAATACTCTATTGTATGTATATTTCACATTCATTCATCTGTCTCTGGACATCTGAGTTGTTTCCACCTCCCTGTGTTCTTGGTTAAGTTCTATAAGTAGTCCTTGCATGGAACTTCTTTCCATATTACTTGGAGATACCTTTTGGATTTTTTTTTGAAATTACATTTGCATTGATAATACAAACTTGTAAACCATCTCACTGTCATGTGAAATTGTGCTCATCAAACTTTGGATAAAAATACTTTTTAATCCTAGTTTTAGGTGGACTTGGATAGCAGCAGTTCTGTACTTGCCTGGGGGGCTTGGAGCTAACCAGTGATTCCCAGGAGAAAATCTCTTTTAGTTTGGGAAGGGACCTGGGCCAATTTAGCAGTTAGTTAGTTGTTCACTGTGAGGCTTAGCCCCTGATGTTTTCCTAGATCTTTGCAAGGCCTCAGGCATTTGGGAAGAGGGTGGAAAAGTCAGTAGGTTGGTTTGGTTGGATCCAGACCCAGACACCATGGAAGTTACTGCTTTGGAGGCTGCTGTTGGTTTTTAGTTCTGAGTTGGAGAGAAGAGAAGAAACTCTGGTGGAATGGGGGGACAACTTTGTTTCAGAGAAAACAAAATAATTTTGACTGAGCTATTTATTAAGTTAGAATAATTTCAGGCAGTTTTCCCCCTCTTTTGCCAGCATTCCAGGGAAACAACTTTATCATTTGAATCTACTGGTTCACAAATTGCACGCCAAGGTGACTTGTGTAAATTCACAGAGGTGCCACAATACTTGTCATCTCTGGGATACCCAAGAACTACTAGCTCAAGGTGCTCATAGTTGCAACATTAGATTGTGCTATATTCCTTTCAACGCTGTCATATCATTGTGAAGCTGGGTTTTGGTGGCAGCTTAGATAAAGAAAATCAGTGTAGAGTAGGAAGTGAGGGGAGCAGTGTCCTACCTGATCCCAAAGTTTAAGAAGTTTTATAGTGCCCAATAGGTGTACACAGTCCATTAATAAGTAATTATGGTCATTTAAAAATGACATTAAAATATGTTTTCAATTTAAGTTTACTATTTTTTCAAATTGCTACTAAATTATGAGGACGCAAATACTTATTAAGTTGTTTGGATTTTATTACTTAGCAAATGTAACTGTTAGGTATTTCTTTTACCCAAGGGTGCCGTAAAAAATTACTGAGACTAAGGGCACCGTGTACCAAGAGAGTTTGGGAAACTTTTCTTTAATCTATCAGAAAATTCTGAAAGGTGCGTATTTATTTTTAAATCCATTAAACCTGGGATTGAGGATGAGATTACAAGAGAAAAAAAATAAATGCTTTGCTCTGAGATTTCCTGAAATAAATTTTAATTTTTCTAATTATAAAATGAATATGTATTAGTTATTTTAAAAATCTAGAAAAGTGCAAAATAAAAATAAAAACCTCCATATTCCCACCCTCTACTCCCTTCCCAGAGATAGCAGCTGCTAACTTTTGGTGGATATTCTTCCAGACTTTTTTTCTCTGTGTGTTTAAGAATACTAGATATTTTGTGAATCATATAAATTCTATTGTTTTTTGCTTTTTAAAAGCTGTGTTACAGCTATCTTTCCATGTCAACATGAATAAGCTTGTAATACATAATGCATATATATTTACTTCAAACAAATTTATAAGTACGATTTCAAGGGAGAAAAACCTTTGAATTCTAAAACCTTTATTACTAATTGTAGGATGACTCTACCATTAGAATAGCTCAACTGCGCCTCCCTGTGGCATGATGTGATATTTAACATTTTTCTTCAAATACTGTGTAATGCCTTGTATTCTGACATTGAGGATACAAAGATGAATGAAATACGATCTTTTCTAGGAGCTCGCAGTCTGTAAGAGGAGATAAAATATATAATTAAAAAGCTATGCAAGGAAATAAAAAGTAATTAGGGATCATAAGAGACCCAGAGTTAAAATCTCATAGGAGAAAGAGGTTAGTCCATCTGTGAAGATTAAAGACTTCATGGCACACTCATGAACAGCAGCAACAACAATGATAACGGCTAACATTTATTGAGCGCTTACGGACCACGAACTGCTCTTCGCACTTTTTATAGAAAAAATGGAATTTCTCTTGTCTAGGCCTTTAAACATGGGTAGGATTTTGACTTAGAGAGGTGATGAGAGGTGGAATGAAGGCAGGAGACAATACTTCAGGTGGGGAAAATGCAAGAGGAAAAGCAGGGACTTCAGTTCAGGGAGGAGTGGGCCTTGCAGATTACTTGGAGTGAAGTGGGAAATGGCTTTAGAAAAAGGCAAGTGCCTTGAATCCCAGACCAAGGACTGGGACCTTAATTCTGTTGAAAGGCCATGGGGAACCAACGATTCAAGTGTTTTTGATCAGGGGAGTAATTTTATCAGAGCTGGACTTTTGGGGAATTAACTTTTCAGCAGTGTGAAAGATGGGAGGTTCATGGCAGAGGGGCTAGTTAGGAGGCTGCTGCAATACAATAGTCCAGGCAAGATATAGTGTAATACCACTCCGAAGAGGTGTGACAGAAAATGGAGAGGAGGAAATGAATCAGCCTGGTTAGGAAGCCAGCAATGGAGGGTCTCTTATTTGAATTTCACATTTTTATTATGCGTGTAAAGCCACAGTAACTTTGGGTGAACTTTGAATGGAGGTCTTCATACCCGACAGGCTTATTCTACATGAACTAGATTATTCTACATAAATAGATTGTGTTGCCAGTGTTCACGTGCTGATTTTACATCTTTCCTCCAAGAAATTAGTTATATAGAAATACCAGCTAGGCCACATTATTCTGCCGCTGATCTGGTAATTTCTACAGAGCCTAGGTCCTCTGATAGGACACATTATTCCTAGCCATTCTCTGAGTTTGTGAATGGTGGCATGGCATTTGAAGGATGCTGTTACAATATGTTTCTTTTTCCAATGGATATAAAACCAGAGGGAATTTATTGAACCTGAGCATACAGCATTTGGATTAGACCTGAGGAGCTGATTCTAAGGATGAGAGATGACTGGAATTGTATGATCAAGGGAGCTGCAGTACACTGTTTTGTGGCCATTTACAGAGATGATTGGAGTTTAGTTTGTCTTCCAGAATAATTTAATTTCCATTTTATTAGTAAATGCTTATAAAAGAAATCCTGCCTTTGATATTGTAAGCACCGAGAGCAGTGATTCTGAAAGCAGGGTCACTAGTTTATTGGTGAGCCACTGGGTTGTTCTCGACGGGCTCAAGCCTATTGCATAAATGTGCAAGATGTTATTTTATAATAACAAGTAAGGCACGTAAGCTCGCATTTATCTCTAATAAAACTAACAATAAATGATTCAGAAACTTCCTCCCAGTTCTTCGTTATTGCTGGCTTTCCCACGCCTCTGTGGGCAAGTCCCTGCATAGTTTGAGAGTCACCGAAGTGGAGAGAAGTGACTACATCACTCGCTCTTTGTGCATTTCCTGAGAGAATTTCTCTGCACGTCATGGATCCTCTTAAATATTTTTCCTTGAGAAACTCTCTTGAGTTATATCATGTTTTAAAGATAAGTAACTTGAATGGAGAAAGTTAAGTCAGGTGTTTCTAAGGCATCTAGGACCTAGAATTCAAAAAGATTCCCGTGGCTTTTTTTTTTTCTCTGAATGCCAGAGACTATGCTTTTGCTCATGGGCAAAGAGGCGTGACTGCATATAATATATAACATCCTATAATGCAGTTCTTGAATTTGTGGATCACTAATTAACATGCTTGAGCTATTTCCAACTTTGCTGGAGTCATAATTCAAAACTGATTTGTCATTGGCATACAACAGCATCATATTTCAAACCCTATCAGATTATAGTTATGTACTTTATCACTTTTTAACCATTCAAATTACATTCCTGTTAATAGGATCTATGTTTTAACGTCAACAGGCAGATTGGCAGATTGCATGGTTCATGTCTAGTTGAGTTTTTATGGCTAATTGGGCACATATGTACTAAACTAACCCCTCTATTTAGAAGTGAAGGATTTTACTTAAAATGAGCATATTTTTATTACAGGCAGCTTAGTTTCATCTGCTTAAGTAGTTTTTAAAACATGAACCATTTTTCAGTACAACTCTATCTTAACGTATTAACTGTATTTTTTTAAATGCAGATTTCTTTCACTAGCTTAATGGGAATTCACAGAAATCATAGCCTTTTAATTAAAGCCAATATGTTTCAGTGCCAGACATTCTGAAGGATTCCAGTGAACCAAGAGAGAACACATTTCTGCACTGAAAGTGTGCACATGGGACCCTTCAGAGCCGGACAGAAATGCCCGATGGAAGGGTTGGGAACAGGAAAAGGATTAATAAAAAGAACATCAGAGTAGTTTTCCAAATAGCTTAAATAATGTGTGTAGTGAAATAATTTTCTACGCCAAAGGATGGTTTGATTGAAAAAATGTGACTTTTGCTTAGTCTTAATAATATAAAGTCTAAATCTAACTTAAATCTCTAAAAGAGAGAACCTATGATAGCCATATTTTTCAAGCCTAAAGTTGGTACCAGTATTTTCAGAACTGGTTCAAGTGATCTGACAAACAAAATTTGAAAGACAAGAGAACAGAATATTTGAAAGGGTCTTTGAAAATCTGGACTGTGTGGTCACTGTAATGGCAGCTGTAAGTAAATCATGAGATACATTTAGTTATAGTTTGGTCAAACAGAAAGAGCCTGGGACCAGAAGTCTGATGACTTTAATTTTAAACCTGCCTTGCACTTAACTAGACAAGTTACTTAACCATACTATGTTTCAGTTTTCTCAGCTGTAAAGCAGTGATTATATCTACCATAACCATCTTATGATTATTGTGAAGATTCTAATGAAGTACTGTGTATAAAATCTTCTTCAAAGGTAATGCTGAAGCGTTACATATATGGAATTACTTCTGTGGTTTTGAATAACCATGTCCAGACAGAGAAAATGGTTTATTTGCCATTGCCTCATTCACGTGCCCAACACCTGCCCGGTGTAAGAAAAGGCTCTGTAGACGGTACTGAATGCATGTGTGCATGCAGGAATGAATGGTTCTCTTTGCTCTAGTTTCATTTTCTCCCTCAGAGACTTGGGCCAAACAAATAAAACCAAATGTGTGATTGTAGATTCTTTAGAGTTTTACATAGGTGCACTGTGCTGGAAACCATCCACTGAGCTGCATGTAGAAACACAACAACTAGTATTACACATGTGTGGGATGTTGGGTGGCATTTTTTTCCTCTGGTGATGAATTTGGCAACTGGAGCCCTAGTTGCAAATGAAAGCCAGTGACAAACGTGACCCCCTCCTCTTCCCTCCTCCATCTTTCTCCCCCTACCAACTACAAGGCAGCCTGTTTAGTTCTCCTACCTCCAGTCTTTGACTCAAGCCTCCTCTCTCTTCCTGATGGCCTTTTAGGGAGATTATGGGAGGAGAGAGAGGGAGAGCATCTTCTATGCTAAAGCCTTTTTGAAGAAGAGTGTTTATGATCTTCTTCTCTTTGCATGAGGGAGAGACAGAAGCTAGGGGGTAATTCCTTCAACATATTAAATGAGGGGAGAATTTCTTATTTGCAAGAAGGGAAAACTGGCTTTAGGTTCCCCTGTTGGATATCTGCGTGGGCAACCGGCTTGCAGATCTGTCCCCTGGCCTAGTGGAGCAGAGGAGGACTGGAGAGGGATGGCAGGCTGCTGGGAGGGTCTCGGGAGGCGGAGGAGGAGGGACAGCCTGTACGTGCACTGGTCGTTATGGCAAGGATGCCCAAGTTCATGGTCATCAGATGCACACTGGGTTTTGTTTGACTCTCTTTCTGGTTTTCCCACCCAAAAGAGTATCCCACTGGGTGAGAAAGCAGTCTGAAGAGGCACACGTCCAGCTCCAGACTGCTCTTCAGGGGAAGGAGGCGATGAGATTTAAACTGAGTCACATTTTAAACCGAACTAACTCGTGCGAAGTGACAGTGGCCCCCAGGTGATGGAACTTGCTTGAGATCCACTAGTCCAATCGGGAAAGGAGATTTGACAGCACACAGTGGAAAGCAGTGATCAGAAGACAGAGAACAAAGCAAAACCCAAACCGTTTCATGTTTGTATAGCACTGAGTAGAGACCCTTCCATAAAGTTATTACACTAATTAGAAACTGTCCTCATGTGGTTTGTCTGACTCCAGTAACTTAATTACAGAATCCAGACTCTGAGCAGAAAAGGCCTTAGAGATAATTCTTCCTAGACTAGTAGATTTCAAATGATGTTTTAGGAAGTCTGGGGGTGGCTGCCCACAGAGGTTGCTCAGGACCCCCTGAGGGAGGGATCAGGATGAGTTAAGGGGGAGGGTTAGGGAAGAGGGTAGAGATGCCGGGAAGGTGGGAGTTTTGGTGTCTCCCTCCCCACTTCAGCTAGAAAAGTTTGCTTTTATCTTCTTTACATACTGGGCTTCATTGTAAGACCACTTTTGTCTAAGGGGTTCCCCAGTTAGCAAAAAAAAAAAAAAAAAAAAAAAAGACTTACTTACAACCCATCCTCTTTGTTTCTGAGACAAATAAACTGAAGTTCAGACTGGGGAAGAGAAGCCATAAGCCACGGAGCCTTGAGTGGCAGTCTGAGTCAGGACAGGTCATTTAGTTTGGCACCCTGTCCCAAACTGAAAGGTAGATTAAGTGTCATGAATTCAAGGTGAATTTAGATCAAATCATACAGATAGTTTTTTTTTTTTTCTCTCTCTTCTTCCTAAAAGAGTAAGGCAGTTATTGCATCCATTTGGTGCCTTTACTGCCGGAAAAATAACAGCGAACAGGGGCTTTCTTGGGTTACCTCAATAAGAGATCTCTGCAAGTCAAACACTATTAACTTTAATGAAGCAGCTTTGATGGTGGGGAAGAGACAGCTGACACCACATTTCCCTAACAATAAACCACTCTGACAGATAAAAACAAACAGGCTCAAGATAACATATAGCATTTCGGAGAACAGGGCCAATATCGGATGCAGACGGATGTGAGCTGGGCTTTCCTCTAAAGCCTGTGTCTCTCCATCTGTTGTGGTAACATCTAAAAGGCAGGGCGGGATGATTTAATTCAACTTTTATAGAAACTACTGCCTGGGTGATTATTAGGATGGCCCTGGGAGGAAATTTTAAATAAACCTAGTACTGTCCAGGACTTTTTCTGAAGATGGTCTTTGCTCTGTTTTAGCCATCGGATCAGAGTGCTGATGGTTTGTTTATCCAGGTCTAGCAACCTGTGTGATATACTCCTCCGTGTTCCCTGCTGTGGCGTGACCTCACCTGCCGGTGGCCCCTCCATGGAGTGCATTCTCAGCCCCCAGAAACGAACCCATGACCAGTGATCTTTACACGTGGAGCTGCCAGGACTTACTCCATCTTGGCAGGTTGCGACGTAGAACTTGGCTTAAACCAACAATGACAACAATAACAAGCAGTCAGGGTTAGATAAGGTTTGGTGCTAACGCCTGTGGGAGGTAGTAAAGAGGAGGCGGTGTGTAATCTGGAGCTCTGACATGATTTGGCCATTCATCATTAAACCCAGATTTCAGTGAGAGCATGATGAGTGACAAATATTAGTTTTAAAAAGTTTATTTCATTTCTTTCACCAGGCTGTGTCACTTAACAAAATACCCTATATTATGTCCTTTCACTAGTGGCTGCATTTATGTGCATTTATGGGAGGGATCATTATAATCGTGCTTTTGAATTTTAAGTCACTTTCTACATGTATTTTCTCATTTGATCTTCACAATGTCCCTAGTGAAGTAGGTTTTCAATAGCCTTACTGATTTGCCCAAGATTATACAGGTAGTTAACTTCAAAGCCAGCACTGGATAATTTCAAGGCTTATTCCATTCTGACAGAAAGCTCTCAGAGTGCTCTCTCTCTCTCTCTCTCTCTCTCTCTCTCTCTCTCTCTCTCTGTGTGTGTGTGTGTGTAGTGGGGTGGGATATGGGGCTTGGTGGCTAGAAAGCAGAAGAGCTCACCCTGAATTACTTATTGAAATCCACTGATAATTCCAGAGCCCTTGTGTAGCCTTTCCTCACCACACTGTTTCCTCGACTAAGGCAATTGACAAGTTGCCCAAATACCTGCTTTCATAGGGTAATAATTATTATGTAGCAAGTGCCCACTATGTTAGCCACTTAGGCAAACATGTAATCATATCTGTTACTATTCACACCAGTCCTGGAGGTACTCTTATTACCATTATGTTATAGATGAAGAAACTGAGGCCAAGAGACACATAACTTGCCCAAGGTCATATGGCTTCCGAGCCTGTGGTTGTCCTCCGGCACCATATCATACTTGGGTTTGGGTGTGAACATGTGGCCGAAAGGGAACAACAGAAGGGAGAGAAGCCATAAAGTGATCAAACTATACATTAAGAATAATAAAAACAATAATACAATAGTTACCATACATGCCAACCCCTATACAGATATTTTGCACACATTATCCATTTACTTTTACAGTGGACGCTACCAATAGAGACCCCTGTCACATCACTACTCTCTGCTCCTCATTTTTAGTTCTTAGCTTTCGATACAAAAATCCTTCCCTTCTTTTGTGATTTGACCATAAGAAGAAATTGTATTTTAAAAGCATACTGCTTTGTCCTAGATACACTCCTCCCCTGGCAAACTAGAGATGACTGAAAACTGGAAGAGATGCCCACTCCACTGAAGACAGAATGAGATTCAGAATGGTTTCTAACAACCTGAATTCACTTCACTGAAACCCCCAAGAAGAAAAATATAATAAGAGCAAACATTCAGTTGGAGGTGATAGAAGTCTGCTTTAGGTGTAGCCCTTGTGAAAAAGCTTAAGGTGAATCAGCTATGTATGGGGCATGACTGCTGAATAGCGGATGCAGTCCTAAGAACAGTTTTGCATCATGGATTATTCTTGGAGCCCTAAGGGAACCAAGATAAAATTCTGTGTTATTTTACAGAGGAAGCAGCTAGGCATTTTTTTTTTTTAATCAGGTCACAAGAGGAGTTTGGAGTCATCTCCATGTGATAAGCAGAAAAAGAGTTGCGTACACCAAGGTCACCCTCCTTCGCCTCCCAGTCTTTGGTGGAAAAGCAGGATGTTTCATGAGATGGCTGGAAGTCTGAAGCAGAGGCTGAATGAAAAGTCTCCAGTAGCTCTACAAGTGTTCCTCGTTATGGCATTCCAGCCCCTTAGTGATTCCACCAGGGAGTTAATCCTGTTCTCACCTTGTAACAGGTTAGGAAATTGAGTTGTACAGCTGTTTGGCAGAGGCTGCCTATATGAACATTTTCATTATGCCGGGCCTGGGACTCTAACTCAAAGTTTGAAAGAAAGAGAAAATTCCCATTGCCCCTTCCCACACCCTTAGCTGAGATCAGATTTCTCTCTGATTGACACGCTGGGAGGACAGGGGTTTATGAGGACCCTGACTGCAGGGCTTGGGTGATGATGACTGGTAATTAGCTTGCCATTGTGTTTGGGTCCCTAGCTAGGCACAGGATAGGAATGGTGAAAGGACACAGGCCCCCAGGAGCAAAGGCCCTTGTCTTCCAGCGTGAAAATGTGTCTCAGAGGCTGGAGTGACTGGGTTTTGTGGGAGCCACCTGTGGCAGCCTAGGGCTGACTCAGTCTTGCCCACTCGGATTCCTCTCGGGGGCCGTTTTCTCTGCATCGCAGCAGCTCTTGGGATGCTTCCTCCAACTTCGACCCTACTTCAGACTAACAGACCAACAGATGACAGTGAGAGTTGTAAAGGAGGGCAGAAGATAAAGAATGCATTAGGCTGAGAGCTGATTTTCCTGATTTCCTGGCTTTTCTCATCCAATATTTTTATATGCAGGTAAAATCACAGTAAAATGACCATCAGGAGCTTGGTGAGTGGGTGAAGGACTTCGGTGAAAAGTAGCCTCGGGCTCGTGAATAAAGTGTGTGGAGGGGCAAGCCTCTATCAGGTTTGCCCAAGTCAGTGGAGAATGCCGGGACCAGTAAGACGTCTCTGAGCCTCGCCTTGTCTTGACCTCCTTCAGCATGGAGCGCCCCCTTCTGGGCTTTCGTGTCTCAGGTGGTGATAGACCACCATAGTCACTGCCATAGTCCTGGTTTCCTTCTGCCAGGAATGATACCGGGCCCTTCAGGGGTCTGGCCTGTTTTGCTTTATGTGGACTTTGGCACAGGGGAGACAGTCACAGGCTTTCCATGAATTTGGTCACATCTATTCTTGTGGTTATTGCTGGTACTAGGCAAGAAGCTGGGCTGGTTTAGCAGTTATTAATTTCAGAACATTGCAAAGCTCTGCCCCCTAGTGGTTCTCTGGGAAACTTCCTCTGAAAACAAAACAAAACAAAACAAAGCAAAACGCAAAAAACAAAACAAAAACCTTCTGACGTTTACTGCTGACTGTATTTTAAACAGAATGGCCGGAGGGTGGGTTGCCTTGAGAAAGCTGAGTTCCTGGAGCTCTCCAATGGAACAGCCCTTTCTGCTTCAATCACCGTTTCCAGGCCATTGATAAGCTTGAGAACTGTCCAAATCAATTTAGACTATTTCAATAAAAAGTGACGTAAACACATCCCTAAAAACAAAACTTGGTGTAGATTTTTTGTTCTTTTTCAGCACGGTGCCTCTAAAGCCCCTTAACTTGTAACTTCTGTTTGTTCACATACCGACTGATAGATAATACAATTGATTCTTTGATTGCATCAACATTTTCACCACTTTAATTTATTATTATTATTATTATTATTATTATTATTATTATTATTATTATTTATAAAACATCCCTTTGGCATTTCTCACCCTATAATAAGTATTCCTATTTTCTCATACGTTGAGAAGAAAATGCCTTTAGTAACATACCCACCTTATTATTTGATTTTTTCTATTTCTTCAAAGTGAGGACAGATCTTAATTTATATGGCAAACTGAACTGTGTACTCCCTTCCTAAAGTTTTTAACTTTACCCTTCAGTTGACTCTTGCCTACTCAGTGACCTTGCACCCTAATTTTTCCGTTTACTTCCTGTACTGCATTTGAAGTGCCTATAAATCACATCTTAGGTCAACCCTTTTCTTAACATGAATAATATTTGTATTCTCGCTGTGCAACACAATTTTCCAACAATGCCAATTAATTTTTTTGGCAGTCTAGACTTTCATTCTTTTTCTTTTTCTTTTTCAAAGCCCTATTAAATTTCAAGTCTCTTAGTTTTTGTGGTGACTACTGCTTTAATGCACTAAGTTTTCACCTCTCAGGGCAAATCTGGAAAACGTCACATTTGAGGTTCTAGATGGGCTGACTCAGTTTGATGTGGGTTCAAAGCAGAATTGGATCCAGTCAGGCTGTGATGTGGAGGCAGAACCGGAATCAGGGATTGGTGAGAGCAACCATGTTGAGTAGATTCTCACCTGGTACTTGGATGGGTTGGCCACTAACAGATTCACTGCCCCTCCCCCTCCACATAAGGCCTTTCTTTAATTAAAATAACATACTTTACTGATCTTGTAATCATTGGTCTGTTTCCAGAAGCTATCAGGTTGCATGTGGAAAAGTCAGTGTAGCAGAAACAAGATCCACTGACCTCATCTCCTAAGTCATGGAGGAGGGAAACCAGCATCATTCGGTACAGGGAGGGTAAAAGCAGATAGAATTTTTATTTCAACCACATCTTCTGAGAGCTTAGCTTTTTATGATAAACTCTTGCCAGTTTCCTTCTTACCATTTCTCAACCTCGTGAAAAACATTCAACTGTAGTTTGTATGCATTTTTGCCCGTGTGCTTATGTGAATGCGTTAAATGTTCTCTGTTGGCGGGCTTAGAAATTGAATTATTTGTGCCTTTAGATGGTGTGAAATTCATCGAGCCCCTACCCAGACAGTCAGCGGTATGCACAAATCTATGCAAACTCAGAACTTCGGAGTATCATACCTCTCATGAAATCATGAGCGTGGCCTGGTTTTCCTTCTAGGTACATGTAGCAGAGTGTTAAGAGGGAGGACCCTGCAGATGACTTCCCTGTGTGACCATGGGCATGCCACTTATCCTTTTTAAGCCTTATTTTTTAAATGTGTAGAACGGGAATAATAACAACGTTGTGTGAGGATTAGATGAGGTGATGGACATGAAGCTCTTAGCACATAATTATCAAATATTAGTTATTATAATTATGAGGATGAAAGAGCCATTGTAGGGGATCAGCTTGTATGGGATAAACCTGGACTATGTATGGCCTTGGAAAGGCCTGAGTTTGGATTTCTAACTCATATGTATTAGCTCAGTGACTCTGGAAACCTCATGTAACCACCTGAACCTTTATGTTCTCATCCGTTAAGTTGATGACCATGTCCCTCCACCCCAGGGTGGTTGTGAGGCTTCCTTAGGCATAGGATGTATCACACTTGGCATATAGAACTTAACAACAACAACAACAACAACAACAACAAAATATTAGCTGATTTCTCATTCTCCAAGTCTCCTCAGATGATGTGTATTGTCTCCAACAGGCTTTTCAACCCTAGTTTTGCTATATGGGTCAGAGTGGAAGTAAAGGGTATCCCTTAGAATGACACTCCCCCTCTAAGTTAAAAACGACCAGTTAACACTTCCTTTCAGACTCTTTAAAAAACCCGGGGGCCTTTGGCTCTGTAATTTAAAATAGTAACTGAAACAAATATTGCTGTTCTGTTAAAATTAAACAAATGCATATATTGTTGCAAAACAATGGATTGAAAATTATCCCAATCATTCTGCTATAGAACAAAACTCCCAGACTGGGCGGCGGTACACAGTGCTGCAAAAGTTCTTCGGGACGCCAAGTGCTCCGAGTGTTACAGTCTGTTAGAAAGATGCCGTCGCCATGTGTCTTCTGCGTGCCTCTGTCTCCTGGCTCGTATTGACTAGTGTAGTTCTGGGCAGAATTTTTGTTCGAGTAAAAAAGGACTTTTTTCTTCTGTAAATAAGGAATTCAGCTTAAAATCAGTGCTTTTGGGAGATGCAGAGGTGAGAGAAAAGGTTCGGGCGGCATGGGAGCTGCACGAAGCTTCCTTCTGCTCTGCTCAGATGCGGGGCCTGCGTGCTCCACGGACAAGGCTGTGAGAAACAGTGACACCCGCTCTTGGTGTGAGCAGCCTGTTTTCTGCTTACATACACAGACTTGATTTATAATCCCAGTCCGGACAGCATCTGAGTCTAATTACCTGGGTATATGAAAGTTCAGGAGATCTCAACTAAGTTAGCAATTCAGGGATGCGCTTTACCAGAAGCAGATGGAAAAAATAAAACACTTTAGTTTATGACTATTTTTCTATTCAGGGGAAAGAGAAAGAACAAAAAGAGTTGCCAAATTGATCCTTGTCAAGCACTAATTAAATATTATTCATGATTAATTCTGATGTTGATGTATTCAGTGTTTTAGCGGTGTCATAAATATCTGAAAGAATGAAATAACTCACTTTGTGTAGTTATCATAAATCATGCATACCACAGTCCCCACGTGGCCTCCTGAGCCAGCCCCTTATTAGTTTTTAAATGCATACACTTACTTGTTGGTGACCTTTATGGAATATTACTAGAGATATGAGGAAATAACTTTCTAATTATGTCTTATTGTTGCCATTTTATTCAGTTTAAAATAAATATTTTTTAAATTACAAAGAACGAACAGTTTCTATTGATTAAAGATAGATATGGAAATATTTACAGGTGAAATGATATGATACCTAGGATCTGCTTTAAAAAAATCCAGGTTATCTGGAAGAGGGGTGAGTGAGTGGGAATGTAGATGAAACAGAGCAGCCATAATTGATCATTCTTGAAGTTTAGTGATGGGACCATGGAAGTTCATTATAATACCCTCTATTTTTGTATATTTTTTGGAATTTTCTATAATAAAAAATCTAAATGATATTTAGATCCTTGGGAAGAAGCTCAAGTATATTACTGAAGAAAAATTATGGTAATCAGTTTTTATTGTAAGCATATGTTCTTTAAGTTACAGATTATGGGTCAGAAAGTGTAGGAAATCCAGTTTTGGGTTGATAGACTAACAGTGATGATGATGATGGTGATGAAAATACCAATGGTAGCTTTTACTTAATTGAACATCAGCAGTCTGCCAGGTACTATGCTATAGGCTTTACACATTTATTTAATCCTTAAGATAACTGTATACATGATATATTTGTATTTTTACTTTGTAGATGAGGAGACTTAAAGAGATTAAATTACTCGTTGAAGGCTACTACTGTTTGACAGAAATGGTATCTGCAATTCCCAAATTCTTATTCTTTTTCTCTTTTTTAATCTATAAATTTGCTATACTTAGTGAGACAGTTGGTCTGGAACCGTGAATTCAAGTAATCTGAGCAGATACAAGTGCTTTAGTCAGAGGTAGCAGATAGGTGACATGCTTACTTCCTGCCCTTGTGCCCATGGTGGCAGACATTCTAATGGATTGTAGCATTTTCCCAAGCTGGCTCAGAATCCCAGTCAACATAGAGTCCCAGACAACTCAACTGGCTTAGAGTTGGCATTCACATAAAAACCCATTCATCATCTCTCACCTCTCAGCACCTTCCCAGATGAGAAAACTGAGGCCTGGGAGAGGCAGGACCCGCTCGAGATCTTACAGCTAATGGGTGTCAAAGTACTCATATTCTTCTATCACAATAGCTAAGGGTCCTTCCAGGGCAAACTTTCTGTGATTCTGCATGTGTGACTATAGAAAATGCTTAGAACAGTGCCTGGTACGTGGGAAGTACTGGATCAGTATTGGCCATTATTGTTATTGTTTTTATTTCGGAAAAAGTAAAATATCTCAACACTAAGATGTAAAAGCTGTGAACAAATGAGCAAAAGCAACTGCTCGTTTCCTAAAAAGTGACCAGAGCTGGGGGAAACGCTGTCTCGACAGCTGCAGCCTCGGGCTACAGGGTCCCCGGCAACACAGGCTCCTCCGCCTTGCTCCCCATTCACCACGTCCTGAGGGCTCTGTCCAGTCTGGATTGATGATGCAAAGCAGCCGACCTTAGCATCGCCTTTGTATGGTGCCGGCAGCACCGCATCGGTCTCACCTTGCCCAGGCCTGGCAGGCCCGTGAACCACTCGGCCAACTCACTGAGTTCCTGCTCTGACATGGCATCGGGATTTGGCCTTCTCTCATAATCTCGGGTTTCCCCCTTCCCTCTGCTGAGGACTTTTGAATCCCTGGACGACTATGACCAACATGATGTCCACCACTCACAATAAGATTTTCAAACATAAAGAAAACATGCTGTTCCCACAGCCTGTGTTCCTCGGTGGTTTTGTGTGTTGGTTCTGCCTTTCCCAGGAGATCCAGAAATGATGCAGGTATGAGTGGATTTTTTTTTTTTAAATCTGTGAATTAAACAGCTAATAGAAGCCCATGTAATTTGTGTGACAAGTGACAGCTTGTGTGAAAATAACTTACCCATATCCTGTTTCACATTTGCATCCATTATGCTGGGTAAAGCTGTATGTCACTGGCAGACCATTAAGTCGTAGTCACCAGTGTTTTCCTAGGTGAAAGGGTAATAATTTTTGCTGTTTGTTCGTAATTTATTAATAGTCAGTGAGGAACATTAGGGTAAAGAATTATTTCAAACAAAGTGACAGATCAAATGTGTGGAAGAAATAGTGATCTGGCGGTTGATAAGAAAGCTATTAGTGTAAAGATAAGCTTTAGTTTGGGATCTGCATATGCTACTACTGATTGGCATTTCTGATAGAGTAGGTGCATACGGAAGACTGGATAGAAACTATCAAATACTTGTAAACAATTTCACTTTAGATGGAATTGACAGTGCTCTAGAATAAAAGCAGAATTTCTTATAATGTTATTTGCATGTTAGTAGTATTATGCAGAGTAACTTTAGGTGAATATTTTTTATTTTAGTGGTTATGTATTCATCTTAAATGTGCTAGGAAAACAGTATAATAACACACCAAACACGTGATTTCTTGGATTATTGATTATTTATTTGGCTTAGGCTGAGGTTAAACTAGATATTTATGTTTAAAAAGTTTGAGTTAAAGAAGAGTGAGTTTTAAAAAAGTAAATAACAATAAAGGTGATGTTCAAATATGACAAAAATTGAGATAATGATAGAGGAATGAATGATATTCGAGGATCATTGGACTAAAGACTGTTCCCTTGGAATCTTGGGGCCAGACTTTGTTTCCTGGAGATGACCCCAAGTCTTGGCATAATGCGTCTTATGATGAAACCATCTGGAGTTCTTACAAGATTCTACCTTTGCTTTAAAATTTCAACATAATATTGTTTGTTAGCTTATGAAACATGACACAACAAAACAAAGCATGGAATGCTAGTCAAAGTTGGTATTGGGAGGAATTTGCTGGATTTTTCTTCTGAGCGTGGGATGAAAAGATTAAAATCATGAGTGTGTGATCGGCTTAAAGATGAGCTGAGGTCTCGTCTGAACTCTGCCACCAATGTCCTATTTGATCTCTGGGATAACCTCAATTTTCCCTGGATCTGTTTTCACATCTATGAAAGAAGAGGTTGAAATCATCTCCCAGTTACCTTCCAGTGCTGACTTTTTTATTCATTCAGAATTCTGGGAGACAGGAGAAGTGATGCCACCTTTAGTGGTATGATATCCTGGGAAATTTAATGTATTTCTTAGCTTTCTAACAGGGCTACTAACACAGTAAAGCCAGCTGACCTCTAAAAATAAACCAAATGACTTCTCTAAAGGGGTCAACACTCATTTGGAATGTAAGTTCAAATATACTTGTTAAAGCAAAACCAAGTCCCATTTCTTCTCCATCATA